>CM042848.1:10595287-11795287 GCA_023653725.1 Bungarus multicinctus | reverse complement strand
AAAACACCATATGAGCTGAGATGATAATTGTGGACAAGGAGCCATTGAAATTACAACTCATGTCCTGCTACACTGCATCTTCTTCTATATGGATTCACGGACTCCATTTATAATAACTCACTTAATAAAATAACCAGGAAATATTGATCTCTTTTTTGTACAACTGCTGTTATCAGAACTAGTTTATTTGAATGTAGTCTAATTTTGTTATACTGTATGCAAAATTAGGCAGACTCTAACTGCTCACTGATAATCCACCCCTAATCATAATATATTATTTTGTCAGCTTTTTATTTTTATTTATTGTTATTATTATTATTTTAAATGCTTTTATTTGTAATGCTGGTCTGTGACTGTAACAAATGTTGATGGATAGATGGATGGATGGATGGATAGATGGATGGATGGATGGAAGGAAAGAAGGAAAGATTACTTTTGGAAAATAATTCATATTTAATTGGGATGCCTAAACACAACAAGAACACCTGGGCAATCTGATTGGACATCTTGCTAATAAACCAAGGATTTTAATAGAAAATCAGTTTGGCTTGATGAAATTTGAACTGGTCCTGTCTGCTCTGCATGTCACATTTTCTGCAGATACTGTTAAGCAGATTTTATATATCAATAAATGGCTCACAAATGAATCTCAATATAGTTTAAATGAAATCACACACCAAGTTGTTACAGATATATTAATGTTTACAGAAGAGGACCTTACGAGGAATTGTTCCTGGGCTTTAAACTAATTTAAACCCTGCTGTGGCATGCAACTTTCCATTTATATGAACAATCCTACAGGGTACTCTTACAGATTAGTCATATGTTGTATCCTTAGGACAGTCACCTGCAGAGGGGAACTGCTCTAGACTACCACGTGATATAGAAACCTATGAAGTACATCCAGAATCTTTTGCAGAAATTGGTGGTATTCATGCAGAGCCTGCAAAGATATTTAGCACCAAGGACAATAGATTCTACTCTGCCATTTTCCAAATTTATCAATACCTAATTATAGATAACTCAAGTATTTAGAATTTATCAACAGAGCCTAAATAAATACATGGAGAGGATAAGTCTTCATATCTATTTTTTTTTTAAAGCTCCAGTATTATGGCCCCTTTTAAAATTAAAGTTTAAACTGAGCTTGGTTTCTTTGAAACAGATAAGGAACAGCATTCTAGAAATAGATTAAAATAGAACTTTTTTGTGAGAATGGCTGGGGAAACAAATCAGCTAGTGTTTTCTGTTTTTGGTTGCTTCTACTTGTTTAATCATTGCTATACTGCATTTTTTGTGGTCTTTTTAATTTTTTTATAATGGAGAGCCCCAAAACAGAGAGATATATGCATCTAATAAACAAATAAATACATTTATCTTCTTCAATCAAATGTTTTCAGAACTGAAGCAACAGTATTACATTCAGAACCTTTTTGGGGCTGGTGTAAAATGTTCAGAATTGAAGCTGTGGCACCTATTGGAAACAATGGCTGGCGATAACGTATCAATTTATATCATGATGCTTTTTACCACATCATCCTGTTGCTCTCCTTTTTATTCTTTTTGGGATGATCTTTCAAACTGTAGCCCCTCCCCCCATTTAATTTTTAATTGTTAAGTTTATGGGGCCCACTTGATACTAAGGTTCAGAGGAGGTATTCAGCAGGTTCTGACCAATTCTGGAGAACCGGTAGCAGAAATTTTGGGTAGTTCAGAGAACCGGCAAATACCGCCTCTGACTGGCTCCGCCCCCATCTATTCTCTGCCTCCCGAGTCCCAGCTGATCAGCTGGGTCTTCTTTGCTTGCCCTGCACAGGAGAACGGATCTGGAAAGCAGGTTAGTGGGGTGGGGAAGGAATGGGGATTTTGCAGTAACCTTCCCCCTGGAGTAGAGAGGGAATGGAGATTTTATTGTAACCTTCCCCTGCCATGCCACCAAGCCACGCACACCAAACCAAGCCACACCCACAGAACGGGTTGTAAATTTTTTTAATTTTTTTCCCACTACTGCTAAGGTTCATTCATGGAAATAATCATAATATTGAGGATTAAGATTTACTTTGCAGAGTCCCTTTAAACAAACAAACAAACAAACAAAATGAACAGTGTAGGAAATCTGGTAAGATACAGGAGAAGAGCCCGCAGATGCATTCAGACCCCAAAATGCCATGTTGAAAAACCTGGTTCAAATCTACATAACATTAGCCTTTCAAATTACTGTAACTTGGGGAAAATATTGTAATGGCTAAGTATGGTTTGTATTTAAGAGAAGAGCCTTAAGATGTTCACGTGTTTGACTTTAGATCCCAGCATTACTTCAGCCACGGTCATAACAGAAATACAAAACAGAAAAAGAGGACAGGAAAATGTAAGGATTTTACATTCTTTGCAAAGTCCGTATATCGTATCTAAAATTTGGATTTTTATTAAGATAAAGTTTTAATAATCTACCTTTAATTGATCTATACAGCAGAATAGATTTTCAGAAGGTTGGACAGAATTGAACTTTTAATCTTATTGTACAACTAGCTCGATACCCATGCTTTGCTACAAAAATATGTGGTCAAGCTTAGTTTTTGGGGAGGAAAATAAAGGGGGGGGGGAAATCTGCCTCTGCCTACCAGCATCCATTGGTACTCATCTGGCTAGCGTCCTATCAGTGTGTGAGAGTTGAAGGCTGTTTGGAAACT
Source organism: Bungarus multicinctus (assembly GCA_023653725.1). Taxonomy (NCBI): domain Eukaryota; kingdom Metazoa; phylum Chordata; class Lepidosauria; order Squamata; family Elapidae; genus Bungarus; species Bungarus multicinctus. The sequence continues at coordinate 11,792,597 of CM042848.1, read as the reverse complement.
GAAACAGAATTTGCTGTGTGAGCAAGAAGGAGACAGCAAGGAGCCTGGGTGTGGCTTAGGTCAACTGTTCTGTACTAAAGCTGCTTGGTGCTGTGAAACTGAAACTGAAACTCCTCTCCTCTGCTTGTGTTTTGCATTTGGAAGAGATTTCTTTTCAGGTGGGGAAGAGTAGAACTCCTTAGCATCAGAGCGTGTTAATAATAATATATGAAATACTAATGCTCTGATGGTCAGTTTGAAAAATCCTTTCTTAGTGTGCACCTAGAAGTCAAGAGGAACATATGTGCCAATTTTCAAGTTTGTAGGCTTTACGGTTCTGGAGATTTTGTGATAATGTCTAAGTGGTATTTTGCTTTTATATATAAATAGATTTACACTGTGCTGGTTAGCGCTGACTACTGCTGTTGATACATGTTGATACTTATATATTGCTTAGATTTTAAAATAATCTGTAGTTTTTAAAATAATACATTAATTACTTAATAATAATTCGTGAAACATTGAAAGTTCTAACCTAATTATATGATGTTTGTAAATTTCCTCTTTATTCATGATCTTTTAAAATGTTTCTGTATTTTTATTCCTCTTTTACCTATCTTTTTAAATTATTTTTTTCCTTTTTTTAAAAATGGTAAATGAAAATATACTAACAGCAACAAAAATAAAACTCGGGTCACAATAAATCAGTTGGTACTTCTATTGGGTCAGACTAGTTCAACTCTTCTCATGCACACCAGTCAATAATATGCTCTTTTAAGAAAATGAAAACACTGGAATATTTGTTATCTCTTGGGATTCTTTATTTTCTAACAGATACATAGTATATTACTTCTGGAATTTTCAAAGAATAGGTTCAAAGATAAAAAAAAACACTGAGTTTAACACTGCGGTTAAGACCCTATTTTTTAAACAGGCTGGTCTGGCCCAGTAAGGGTTTTTGGGGTTTTATACCTAATTTTGGGTTTTAGTTTTTAATCTTCCATTTTAAATTTTTTATTAATCCCGGATTTTTAAATGTGTAATTGTAGTTAGATGGGATGCAGCCGGTTTATCTATTTAATTCAGTTTTAAATTTTATTTAAATTATATTTACTCTATGTATTTTTATTAGGCTGTACACCGCCCCGAGTCCCTTTTTTGGGAGAGGGAGCGGTATAGAAATATAAATAATAATAATAAATAATAATAAGTTTCTTTAACATCAATGAGGCTTAACTGAATCTATTAATTTCAGTGCAGCTATTCTATGCATCATTGTACCTGAATTCAGCCAATGTCTTTAAATCTAAATCTTAATCCTAAAGGAAATTTCTTCATCCAAACTCACTACTTATTTAAACACAATGAAACTTGACTCTTGGCAGTCAATTTTACCTTCACAGAGAGTAGCCTTGTCAGGTAGATTTCAGTTATAGCTTTGGTCCTTTCCTTCTCCTTCATACTCCCTCTTTTTGATTTACTTTCATCAACTTCATCTACTGGTCGAACGAGATGCCAGGTCTTATTTTCTTCTTCCAATAAGGCATGTCCTGAATGAAGCATAACATTTCAAAGCAATCAACAGATGAAATGAAATCCAGCGATTGAGCAATTGATCGCCAGGCCTAAAATAATATTCACTATATTGCAACTAAATCTAATGGCCTGCAATAAATATCATTTGTATTTCATAAAAAAATAACCTCACATTATTCTTGCTTATAAGTTCCAGATTTTCAAAAAGTTGAGATAACTTTAATATGGAAGGGGCATTCCATGCCCCCCCCCCTTTCTCCATCCCTCACAGCTGTTTCTGACCATGGTTGAAAAAACACAAAAACAGTAAGCTGGTATTTCCTAAAGTCTGCTGTTAAAGCCAGCTATGTGTATTTTGCGATATGGTTTCACCTGTTTGTTGTTCATAGATCCTAAGAAATTTCAAGTAGATCCCAGCAATTCAAAGCTTATCTCATCTCCACAAAATTCAATAGTAACTTATACAGTTAGTCCTCTATTTATGACCATAATTGGGATCAGAATGTCCATTGGTAAGCAAAGCGGTTGTTAACTGAGTTGTGCCCAATTTTACGACCTTATCCGTCATGTTGATAAGCAAATTACAACAGTAAAATGAATCATTCAGTTGTTAAATCTATCCAGCTTTCCCTGTCGACTTTCCAAACTGGATGTTGGCTGGGAAGGTTGCAAATGGTTTTCACATGACTTTTGGGATGCTGCAAACTGTTGTAAATATATACCAGTTGCAAAGTGCCTGAATTCTGATCACATGACCATGGGAATGGTGCAACAATCATAAATCCAAGTACTGGTTTTAAGTTGCTTTTTACAGTGTGGTTGTAACTTCGAACAGTTGCTAAACAAAAGGCTGTAAGTCAATGACTACCTGCAGAAACCCAGATGAACATATATTTCCTATTTATTTTCCTATATTTATATTTAGGCCTTGGGACATTCTTAGGCAGTTACAGAAGTGATAAAATCCCTGGCTGAATCAACATCACCAAATGCTTGATTGCTTACAGTCCCAAATGCCTTGATGTTTTAGAAATGTCTCATAGACTTCATGTCTGAAGACACCATAATCTGTTCATTTACAAAATATATATTTCAACCCATCCACTTTTGTTAATAATGAGATTCTTAAATCAGAGAACAGGCTGTGTAGAGGAAAAATCAGACCAGTTTTATGATAGGACCCTGTGATTTTAAAAACCATGAAAATTCCATTTACGTTTATACGTTCATCTCAATTTCATTTCCCTTCCTCCTAAACAATGATTTTAAACCATTCTCACACGGTGTGGAAACATGAGGTCTTAAAACAAAGCTACTTTCCACGCCAAATCTCTTGAAGAATATAAATGCAGTCCATCTGTTTAATTATACTGTACAGTTCACAGCAAAATGGGCACCGTGAATGATATGAAGGTTCAAGCAATTACAAGTCTGCACATTAAATATAAAACTTTTGATCTATGAAGCTGAATAGATGTACAATACTGGCAACCAATTAATTACAGTCACAGAACACTCACAATGCATATATGTCAGCAAGGTCAAAGCATAAACAATATGTACATAATGACATTTTTCTAACAATTCTGAATTGTATTGTTTTTATTCAGTTTCCAGCAGCATCGTGACTTTTAGCAATCAGAGAAAAGGCCACTGTAGTACATTGTTCTTCCTTTGGGTAAGACAGATAATTTCCAGACTAAAAAGTAATGAATAGCTCATTTTGCAGAACTATTGATTTCAAAAGACCATTAATATAAAGAAATGCAAAGTCTAACTCTGCTGAACAATTTTATGCTGTAATGTCTCTTGTAAATACTACCTAAATCATGCTTTAAAATTTTTGAGGGCTTCTACATGTTTTTGTCATTCATGAGCCCTGGTGGTGTACTGGTTAAAATACAGTATTGCAAGCAAAATATCGTGTTGCAGGCAAACTCTGTCCACAGCCTAGAGTTCAATCCTGATGAGGCTCAAGGTTGATTCAGCCCTCCATCCTTCCAAGACCAGTAAAATGAGGACTTGAATTGTTGGGGACAATATGCAAATAATGTTTATATTGTAAACTGCCCAGGGAATGCTGTAAAGAGCTGTGGGACAATATGTAAGTCTAAATGCTATCGCTATGATCCCCAGCACATAACCTATAAAACGAACAAATAGACTGTCACTTTGATGGTTCCATCATTAATTTTCAGAATCATTTTCATAAATCAATGGTGTTTGGATGATTCAAGTTTTTAAATATGAAGTCTGGAGAACATTTTTTCATAGTCATGCTGGTTGCTAATCCAGAAGACAAATCAAGGTTTACCAGCTGCAAAGATCATGACAACTGCTAGATGACAGACAAGAGACACAGAAAACTTTGCTGTAAGCAGCAATGCCTGGAATTTTGCAGATAAAGACTGGTATCTCTATCTTGGATGGAGAGTCTTTGCAAAAACCACTCTGCTCTTTTTCCAGTCTTACTTATCTAATACCAGTTTTAACATTCTACAATTGGAGAAAACTCTATAAGTTACTAGTAGCCAGGTTATTAATAGATGGAGGTCAGCATGACTGGATTCATATTTCCATGTAACTCTTCACTATTCAATTGTGTGCTATATATGACGCTGGAATGTATAGGAGAAGCCATATTATAGAAATACGAAGACTGTAAGTTGGAAAGTGTCTGATAAATATCTTATCTCAATTACAAATAACATGGAACATTGTTTTTATATCCCCACCTGGGATAAAGAGAAAGATGTTGAGTTAAAATAAAATATTTGTTATCATTAGAACGCAGAAAAGCTATAATGATTTTCTCTAAATGCAACATTTGTAGAAACTCGCAAAAAAAAAAAAATCAAATACTGAACAGGGGTACAAAAAAAAAAAGGAATAGTCAAACCAATTTTCCTACTTTCAAAATCTCACTGAAACGAATGCAGTCATTTAATTTAGAATGTGAAATGTTATTGCATTTATCCCCTAGGATCTTTAATTAGCTATTGCATTTACCTGTTAAAACATCACCGCTAAACAATTTACAAAGATACTTTTTAGTGAGCTGTAATCCTATTTTCTTTTAACTACTATTTAATAAAAACCAACTTTGAACAGTGTCTAGTTTTATCCAAATTGATTTTTAAAAGGAGAATCAAACCTCAAGGAGTCAACCCCAAACAATCTTTTTCAAGCCACTATTTCTTTGTAAAACTGGCAAGAGTATTTCAATCTCTTTTTCAATGGAAAATTAGCCAACGAAGAACACCACAAGTCATTATCTGTGTAAGTTGAAGATTTACCTAGTTCTCCAATGTTTATAGCTTTTCAAATAAACTGACTTAACTACATCATAAATGCTAGCTTTCCAGAATTTCTCTGTATGGCATTTCCTATGTGGTTTAAAAGCTGTAGAAGACTCTATTTTAAGAGGTCTGCAGGGGGCGTGCATAAGCGCACCAACGTGCCTACCGTCCCTGTCCTGTTGATTCTTTTTATTTTTCTTATATGTACCCATTTCATGTATTCGTAGCTATGTATATACTTATACCTATTATCTTGTAAGCGGTTGACAAATCAAATCAATCAATAAATCAATCAATAAATAGTGAGATTGTTTAGCAGCACATATCTCTATCCCAAGCTAGATGCTATGATTATACATATAAACTCACAGTATCCACCTTGCTTTCTATCACAAAACAGAACTTGGTTTAAAGACTACCATGCTATACTTACGTTCCTCTGGCATGTCTTGCTGGTGATCTTCGGGCTGCTGAGAAATCCCCATTTTTGACAAGATGAGAGTAGCACCATCTCTTACCTTCAAAGACATACACGCAACAAATCGGTGAGAACAACAAAAATATCATTTATTCCCATGCAGTTTCTACGTCCGATGTAAGCATTGTATACCGTATAACAATACATTCACCTTTCTATCAGATAACTGAGTTGGAAGGGACCTTGTAGGTCATCTAGTCCAACCCCCTGACCAAGCAGGAGACCCTACACCATTTCTGACAAATGGCAGTCTAATCTCTTCTTGGAAGTCTCAAGTGATGGCGCTCCCACAACTGCCGAGGGCAACTTCTGTTCCATTGGTTGATTGATCTCAACCAATCTTTCTAGGCCATTCTTTTTTACAAGGCATTCAATTATTCTTTTTGATGTAGTGTATGTATGGCACTGAAAGAGATGGAAAAAAACACCTAGTCTTCCATCTTAGTGGCCTCTTCATCTAAATACTCATTGGCGAATAAAACTAGGCCCGTCTTTGAAGTCATTTGGGAAGCCGGTATCATGAGACAGTTCTACCCAGAGTTCCTGCCCATTACTGAATGGCGTTTTTAATCAGTCAATCTCATATTCAGGTCCTCAAATTCTTTTGAGATTAGAAAACTGACATTCATGGAGATTAGAGAGGATATGCTGCATTTCTTAAGTTTAAGCCCTACTGGAAGGACTGAACTGATAACAATTTCTGTGCTGGCTTTAAACAAAGATAACGTTTTTGATCTCTAATACAGAATCTGCCAGTTTCCAAAGAGCTGCATTCAATAATTGCCCTCTTGCGGCAGAGCAATATAATTTCAGATTCTGAAACCAGGCTTTGTTTAAAAAAAAAAAAGAAAGATATTGGAGACGATAGGAAGGAAAGGAAATACTTTTTTTGAGACCGATCGTTTTAATGAAAAGCTTCGTGTTACTAAAAAAGCATCAAGAAGGTGTAACATTTCCAAAATGCTTCCTTACATTATAGTGCATCAGGGTATTGATGCGCTTCCACCTCCCTTCTCTTTGTGACGTTAAATCCAAATCGGAGAGTATCTGTGCAGTAGATCCTGGACGCCATTCTGAGGAACAATTTCAAGAAGAAAAACATTTTACAGATGTCCCCCCCAAAATAACCTGCATATAAAAAGGAAGCTTTCATCTAGCAAATTACTGACGTTCTGCAGAATTATGTTCTCGTCTCTGGGCCCACCCACCCAAACCATCCTGTTTTGAAAAATGATAAATTGGATTTTGACCTTTAAAGCGCTCCATGGCATCGGACCAGGTTACTTGCAAGACCGCGTTCTGCCAGTAGTCTCCCACCGACTGGTGCGCTCCCCCAGGAAGGGTCTCCTTAGGGTCCCGATGGCATTGATGTGCCGCCTGGTGACCCCGAGGAACAGGGCCTTCTCTGTGGAGGCACCCACCCTCTGGAATGGGTTGCCTCCTGAGTTACGGACGACCACTGACCACCGAGAGCGTTTAGATGTGCATTGAAAACTTGGGTCTTTGAGCAGGCCAGCCTGGGCTGATTTTAATTGGGGTATTAAATTGGGGATTTTAGAAATTGGGGTTTTTATATCTTAATTATCGGGGTTTTTAAGTATAAATTTTAGTAGCAGCCGTGTATTTAATTTCTTTTAATTTTTGTAATTTGTATTATATTATAGTTGGCTGTACACCACCTGAGTCCTTCGGGAGAAGGGCGGTATATAAATAAAATAAATAAATAAATAGAAAAGTTATTTTCCTGTAGTAGAGAGACAAGGCATAGTACAGTGGGAGAGCTCCTTTTCTTCCACCGACTCAGGAAGTCAGGTTAGAATATTCTGTACTGCTACTGTTGAGCCAGTCACACACTCTCTCTCAACCTGGCCCACCTCACAGGGATATAACATCAACACTGAAGCGGACCTGACCAAAGCCATTTTGAAGCTTCAATGTTGCCACACTGGAGCTGAGGGATAGGGAGGAAGGAATAGAGATAGCTGGGGTGTTGTAGCCAAAACAAAATACGTTCTCCTGGAAATCAAGGACATTCCCACAGGTAGCCAGAGAGAGAGGAGGAGTGACATCACCAGGCAACAGGATGGCCACCTGACTGGACCATGTGACTGATTGTTTGGGGAAGGGGAAAAACTCTTACTTTTAATTAGATAAAACCATGGGAAGCTCCAGAGTCTATTTTCACCAGAATTGTGCCAATATGATATATCCAATAAAACTATTTTTTGATGACTCTGCTGGCCTTGGAGCAGGGGTGTGCTGCAAATAATTTAACAACCAGTTCTCTGCCCGGTTGCTGGGTGGGCGAGGCCATGGTGGGCTTGGCCTAGTCAGCCTCCTGCATGACCCTGGAGTGAAAACCAACAGTGAGGGGTCCGTTCTTGCCCTTCCCGGGCTCCAGGGGCTTTTCTTGAGCCTCTGGGAGGTCCGTTTTTGCTCTCTTCAAGCCTCCATACACACCCTGTGATCCAAAACGGGATGCGTGGGGACTCCTGAGAGGGCCGGGCTGGGCCAGCCAGTCATCGGAACTACCGGTTCGCTGAATCAGACGTAAAATTAACATCCGGTTCACCCAAATCAGTGCAAACCGGCTGAAGCCCACGCATGGCTTGGAGTTTTGTTTGCTACGGGATTATTAAATGGAACCCTGGCATTTAGTGTTGTGGGGAAAATAGGATCAAGGAGTATTAAGTATGTTTGCCAGCTTGAATTATTTATAAAAATAGTAAAGGTGGAATAACAATAAATACTAATATAAATAAGATGGTTAGTCTTAACAGGAGATTATACAGAAGAATCTCTTGATTTGATAATGGCCAACAGAGACTTGCTGCTCTTTGGTGCTGGAATTAAGGAGGGTGTACACTTCTCTGTAAATGTGTGTTGTTGTAAACCTTTATTTTGGCGAATTGCATATCTAGTTAAGATCCAATTTATTTTAATATTACAGACATACAGTTGTTTCCTATAAGTAGAAATTCCCCTGATATTTCATTTTTGTAAAAAAGGTCAAAATCATCACTATTTATTTATTTATTTATTTATTTTATTTAATTTATATACCGCCCCCTCTCCCAAATTGGAACTCAGGGCAGTGTACAGCCCAAATAAAACAATACTATTACAAATAGAAAATTTAAAATAGATTTAAAAGGATTAAACTAATGGCTGAAGTTAAAACTACAATAGGACTATAAAAGCAGGGTAAAAAGTTAAAAAATTAAAAACCATTCTAATGATACTAGGCCAGACCGGCCTGTTGGAAAAAGTGGGTCTTCAATGCACACCGGAAGGTTCAAAGGTCAGGGATGGCCCGCATCTTCGGGGGTAATTCACTGCAGAGGGAGGGTGCTCCCGCAAAGAAGGCCCGCACTCTCGGAGCTGCCAGCCGGCATCGCCCAGCTGACAGCACCCTGAGGAGGCCTATCCTATGAGAGCGCACTGGCTGGCGGGAGGCCGATGGTGGCAGCAGGCAGTCCCGTAAGTACCCGGGTCCCAAACCATGGAGCGTTTTAAAGGTGACCACCAGCACCAGCACTAGAGGAGGAAACTCTATTTAAGAGTTGAGATGTTTAGAAGCATAAAACATTCCCCTAAATGTAGTTCCATTAAATGATTGTTTTTGTATTAGTATATTGTATTCAACTTCTTTTTTTCTTAGAGATCAAGAAACAGTATATCTCAATGTAAACATCTTAACTTGCATAGCGTAAGCACAGTCTTATTGTGCTTGTGGGATACTGGCCAAATTTAGCATCACAGTCAGTGTTGGGTGTATATTTTGTGTATATTCGTAGATACTGCACTCTCAAATTGCAAATGGAGATGTGGGTATTCTTATTTTTCCTATCTTTATTTTTAAGTGTTTTGGTTTTATTGTATTGCAAACAGTTGCAAGGGTGCATCCACAGTTTCGTTGTACTTGTACAATGACAGTAAAGTTCTTTATCTTTATATACCATTTTTAGGGAATGCTGCATGTAGTTCAGGTAAGAATATTAACCTGGTTTGCACCTGCCCTGTATTATTAAGAAACATCTAAAAGCCAGGGGTGGGCTTCAAAAATTTAAGCAACAGGTTCTCTGCCCAGTTGCTGGGTGGGTGTGGCCATGGCCAAGTCAGCCTCCTGCACCACGGTGGCAGAGCGGGGGGGGGGCATTTTTTTGCCCTCCCTGAGCCTCCATGCACACTCTGCCCTTACCTGCATCCAAAACGGGCTGCATGGGGGCTCCTGGGAGGGGCTGGGCGGGCTGGGCCAGCCAGGAGTGGGATTTGGAGGTTCTTCGAATTGTGAGAATCTCCTCAACCCCTGCAAACTCCCAGCAGCCCATCCTTGCTCAAAGCTTTGATTGACCAAAGCCACAAAGGTCAAACACTATGGTCATATCAGATAATGTCCATGGCATATAGAACATTAGACTTTGGAATGTTAAGGGAAATCAATGTAAAGAGCAGAAATTAACAAATGAAATGAAAGAAAGATAACTAGATTGCATGTCTATGAAAATAAATGGGAAGGGATATTGGATATTTCCAGGTAGTCTAATCCTGTTGGCTGGACTAGATTAATATATGTAGGGAAATTATCTGGGTTTTTTTTTTAATCTTACTGCTTTTAAATTGTTTTTTTTTTTAAAAAAAATAATTATAAGTATTACTCTTAACAGGTATTTTTTCTACCTACAGCTCAGCTGAGTTACACATTATTATATTGCTGGACACATTATGAATAGATTCTACATCAAATGTAGCATTTCTATATGGAAAACAGACCAGTAAATTGTTGGAACTAACATAAGGAAATTTTAACGCCACAAAACCTACAAGCCATACTAACCATAACATAAGAGAGGAAAAGTGGAGAGACAAGAGTTGTTCCCCTTGCTTTTCTCTAAATTTTATCTATTTGGGTAGATAAATTACAAGGGGAGCCATACTTTACCTTTCTTTATCAGACAGAGTGAGTACTTTTCAAATAAATGAGAACTTCTGAATGTATGGAAATTAGAAAAAAAGTGGGGTAGAGTTTAGTGGGCAAAGTACTTTTCTTTTTACTCTTAAATCATTCCAAGGATTCAGGTGGAATTATTAAGACAATCTTTTTGCTTTTTGCAAACATTTGCATTTTGACAGCAACATGTTCTTTAAAATACGTTTACAAAAACCCCAGATACATACCAAGAACAACACTGTCAGGCTTTGGCCACTGTGAGTAAGGCAGATTTCGATATACTTGGTCTATTATCTTTTCTTTTACTTGAGAAATGGTATCACAGTTGAGCACTTTTACAGGTATGGATTCTGACCCTTCATCTTGAACAATCACATTTACAGTCTGGAAGGTTAGAAATTTCAGGGTTATTAAAATCACACAAGGAAAGTCAATGCTGGTAGAAACTTGTCTATTTATAGACATTTAGACAGGTGGTACAGTTCATGTCACTTCATACCTGTTTCTCTGTTTTTTGATGGAAATGGGGTCATACTGAGATTTCTGTGAGAATTAATAAACTATTCATTACTTTTAACACTGAACCTACTGAAAATATAGAAAGCCTTCAATATATTTCTGTATCATTGCAATTGGATTTTAAGACTTATTTTTTTAAAAAAAGTATTAAATTGAGACACATCATCAGACTAGTGCACTAGCTACTGTTTGTAGATGCTTAGATTAGTCCATTAACCTTAAAGGAAGACACCCACTATATTAGAAACTCCCCCTGTCAAAACAGCAGAGAAAGCAATTTCCAGATAGGTAAAGCTTCACAGACATTTAATTCCTACTGTAATCCCAAAATAACAGTTTTGATTGAAATAGACTCAAGCTCATAAATTATAAGAGGCAAGTGTAGTCATATCTGGCAAAAAATACATTTCAGTAAAAGAGCGTGCAATACACACATGACATTGAAGAGATATTTTTTTACTTACATATATACACTAAAACATTGCTCTCATGAGCCAATTGAGTAAGGGGTAGTTATCCATTAAGTCAAAAATTAAGCCATTTGCAGAAAATTATATTGTTTGCATATGCAAATTGCCACACATTATGTAAATTTAATGTTTAGTTAACCTCAATTTAATTGCCTCATTCAGAATTACTTGTCCAGCTATCCTTTTATTACAAAGATATTTAGTCTGTCTGATTTACCAATCTAAATGCGTTTCAGCCAGTCCACCAAATGAGGTTGACTGTAAAATTACTCTATATGGTTTATTACAAATTACTTCCATAGTTTTGATTTGGCAATTAAAAATGATACATATTTAAATTTGACTAGAAGGTTCTTGTCTAGGGAGAGATCCCAAATAACAAGGTTGAACTACAATGCACTGTTTATCATGTTGGCAGATAAAGCAGCATTTACACATGCTTGATTTTACTGTGTATAATGGATTAATGTTAGTAATTAACTTATTAATTACTTTCCTGTCATTAGATTTACACTTAAAAAATGGGGTGAAAAAAACATATAATTCTAATGATCTATTATCTTACAGTCAAATCATCCACTGATGTAGTTTGCTTCAATTTATTTGCAGATATTAAATTAAGGAGAAATTAAATAGTAAGTGAGAACTTGGCATAAAATGGATTGTTTAAGAAGGCCAAAAGTTCTTGACGGTTTCCCTATATAAATTTGGGAATAACAATTCTGGAAATCATATTGATGATCAACAACTGAAATCCCTGCCTGACAAGGGTTAGTCATTTTGTCAATTCAGAGTTGCTGCTAAATAATTGGGAAAGGATTTTAATATTTTCCTCTGCTTCTGAAATCTTGAGAAAATCCTTCCTCTGAAGCTAATTCTGAATTAAGGGGAAAAAATTTTGGGAGTTTCTCTCCCAAAAAGCAAATAGCAACTTCACTTGTATTTTTGATTAGCTAATCTGCAACTTCTTTTACAAAAACAAAAAAATATCCACACATATTACACATTAATATCTCTGCAAAGACATAGTAATTTGGTTCTTCAGTTCTCTCAAATGAAGAGCCTGTTTGATGTAATCATGCCCTCTGCTCAGCAAAGTAATAAAATTATTAATTGTACTAATATTTATGACAGCTTCCAGTACTATTTTGGACCTTCAATGACCTTCAATGGCCATCCCAACTACTTATCTTCAAGAAGAAGGAATTCCTTTTCCTTCTAGTTCACATGTGGTATTTTTAGGCAGGCTGGCTTCATGTACCTGAATATTATATCTTAGTTGACTTAGTCCAGGAATGTCAAACTCACATCATCATGGAGGCATCATGTGACATATCAGGACTTTCCCCCCCTTCACTAAACTGGGCATGGGCGTGGCCAGTGCATGACGCATCTGGCCTATGGGTCAGCAGCTTGACAGCCCTGACTTAGTCAATTAAAGTACCAAAAATCGTAACAAATCATTACATTAGTCTTAAAGCTTTACCTCATTCTTTCTGTATGTATACATATGCAGCAATTAAGGTGGTGGACCAGGAGTGCTGACACATTGATTTTAGTCCTTCCTTACGTGTGGAAGCTGGATAGACCAATCACTCTTTCTTTTCAGTAAACCAGGAAGTTGAAAAAGTTATTTCTAGCAACCCATACAGAACCAGAATTTCAATTATGACCCATAACCTTCAAAGTCTTTGTCTTTCAGTGAATTGATTTGACTGACAATAGTATTACTTTTCTATCATTCATGTTTTACAAAGTACATACTGTAAGTGGTGAAAAAATAGTAGGTCATATTTCAGAAGCATTTCATTTTTTGAATATTCTAAAACAAATATTAATGAAAGCTACATACCAATTGTGAATACTCTACATCATCTCCCAACAAACCAGTGTCATTCAGTGTGTATTTGGCTTTCATTTGCACAGCATCCACTGGTCCTTTCTCTACTTGATGTTTGATAGCTTTGAACAATTTATAAAGAGGCTCCCCAGCATTATCCTGATAAAGTTGATAAAAGAGGAAAAAAATGGTGAGTGAATCTACTTTGTGATGGAGAATTAGCATTCCATCCCATTGTTGAATATTAAAAAACTTCTTAAGATCATTATGTCTGCAGAATACATTTTTCCACTGAATTTAAACTACCATTTGTAACTGCTTTCAGATCAAGACTAATGTGGCATGTTTGGTTATTCTTATTGGTATATACTTGGAAGAAGGCACAATAAACTAAAGGTTAATATCAGTCTACAGTTTGATATACCATAGAATATGAGCGCCATAGAATTGAGGCCTTTGAACTATGGTGCTGGAGAAGACTCCTGCAAGTCCCTTGGATGGAAAGGCAATCCAACCAGTCAATCCTAGAGGAGATCAACCCTGACAGCTCTTTAGAAGGCCAGATCCTGAAGATGAAACTCAAAGACTTTGGCCACCTCATGAGAAGGAAGGACTCCCTGGAGAAGAGCCTAATGCTGGGAAAGATTGAGGGCAAAAGAAGAAAGGGATGGAAGAGAATGAGGTGGCTGGATGGAGTCACTGAAGCAGTCAGTGTGAGCTTAAATGGACTCCAGGGAATGGTAGAAGACAGGATGGCTATGAGGAACATTGTCCATGGATCAGACACGACTTTGTGACTAACAACAACAACACAGTTTGATATGATATTCAAAATAAATGGACAGTGAATGCATTTTAGATCTTACCTTGAGGTACTGATACAGACAAATTGACATCCAATTAGAAAGCATTCTTTCCACAACGGTTTCAGATCTAAAATTAAAAAACAAAAACTTGTGTTGAAGTACATGGTTAGGAATTGTACATGAATCTGACAACAACTAAACATGCATTATATGCTTCTCCCATTTCTTCATATCCAATGTATTTAAGCTAATGGCTTTGGAAAATATGAGGGCTATGCAAATTCTTTAAAAGAGGATTTGGTTTTGAAAGCTGATCCTATTTTGCTGATGAAGCAACTGTGGATGTTCTAGGTAGCTTTTGAAGCAGTTGTCAATCCCATTAGTTAAACCAGACCAGGAAATCAGCTTCACAAGAAGACTAAAACTATTTCTATTGAGATTGACTACTGTAACACAAACATGTAAATCTACTGTGCCATACCTCCTCCTCTTCCTTATTAATTCAGTGAATTATGGAGATAATCAGTGTTAGTTACTTCCAAATATTATCTGGCTGCTCTGAACTTTAAAAATGCTTCTGCTCCTTTTGCCCTGACAACAACTGCTTTAATATCTCTATCAATATTATCTTCTTTAGTCTTTATAGCAGTTGTGTGAATTTGAAAAAAAGACACAGTTGCTTTAATGATTAGGAAAGAGATGCTTTGTATGTACTCTTGCATTCTTCAAAAAGCCTCTTCGAAAATATTTCTGCAGCTCTCCAAAACAAGTCTTTGCTCTGTGTTGCTGTTGCAATGAAGCAAGGGTTAGTATATGTCCAGAGCTAGAAAGATTAGGCTAAAATTCTCACTTCTTCCTGGATGACTTTGGACCAGTCACCCTCTCTTGTTTAACCTTTCGCTCAAGGTCACTGTGAGGATAACATGGGAGAAGAACCATATATATATGTGAGCTCCTGAGGCAGTATAGGGCAAAAATCAATAATAGTAATAAAGTAAATAAAACATTATCTCAGTGAAGAATGTGCTGACTTTCCTGCTGTCATACAGTCTAGGAACTACCCGTGTTGTGAGCTGTGGGAAATGCTAAAACTGTCAGTAAGATAAACATGCTCTCATGAGTCTTCCTCTCATATAATTATATCAGAAATCTGATTCTAGAGTTTTTTTTTTCCTGAGGTACAGCAGTGAATTAAGTGCAGACCAAGATGCTTGCTTCTCATTTTTGGCATGAACAAATATTCTAATTTCAAAATTAAGTAAAGTTACATCCTGTACTATGGAGACCAAAAACAGAACATGTGACAAAACATGAGAGAGAGAGAGAGAGAGAGAGAGAGAGAGAGAGAGAGACGGAGGGAGAGAGAGAGGGAGGGAGAGAGGGGGAGAGAGAGAGAGATTGGAGAGGGAGAGAAAGAGAGAGAACATCATACTCTGGAACAGTTAATTCACATTAGAAAGAAAAATGCTGAACTCAGTAGGAAACAGAACACAACTCCTTAACCAAACAGGTGAGAAACATGGTAGACCTCACATAATAATAAATAAATAATATAAAAGTAAATAAACTATATATACCTATTTAATATGGCATAAATAAAAAAAAAACAAGATACCATAATATGGTCTTCATAAAGAATCAGAGGCTTTACTTTCAAAACGAAATGCTGCTATTCTTTAAATTCTAATCAATGACGAATGGTCAGATTTTTGCAGTTGTCTCAAGCTGACAACTTGGTTGCTTATTTGGAAAGTGAGAAATCTTTTTTAATAGAGCTTGCCTATGGCTCCCAAGCTAGCTAGCTGCATTCAGATGAAATGGTGGGTATATCTCACCATCACCACTGGAGCAAGTCAACGGGTTATTTGGCTTCTCCATGAGAGGAATGAAGTGGTCGGGAAAGCAGGCTATCAATCTTATCTTGGACAACAAAAACATATTGGACCTGCCCAGTTGTAATAGGGGATGTGGTGGCTCAGTGGTTAAGATGCTGAGCTTGTCAATCAGAAAGGTTGGCAGTTTGGCGGTTCGAATCCTTAGCACCGCGTAATGGAGTGATCTCCAGTTACTTGTCCCAGCTTCTGCCAACCTAGCAGTTCAAAAGCATGTAAAAATGCAAGTAGAAAAATAGGGACCACCTCGGTGGGAAGGTAACAACGTTCCATGCGCCTTCGGCATTTAGTCATGCCGGCCACATGACCACGGAGACGTCTTTGGACAGCGCTGGCTCTTCGGCTTTGTAACAGAGATGAGCACCGCCCCCTAGAGCTGGAAACGACTAGCACATATGTGCGAGGGGAACCTTTACCTTAGTTGTAATATATTAAACCTTCCCTACCTTCGGAGCATCAGTTTAGGATTTTTGGCCACAACATACTGCTCCATAAGTTCCAAAAACAATGTCCTCATGATGTCAGTATAGTATTCTAGCTTCCCATGCAAAGCCACGGTCAAAAGAGATGCAAAATATACTTTTGCACGGGCAGAAAATTCCTTTTGCTTTTCCAACGTGTGAATGAACTAAACAGAAACAACAACAACAAAAACAGATATATGAATGAAACAGTTGAGGCTTTTTCTTTTTATTGGTCATTCTGGAAACATAGTATAATGAGATAAATATCAGAATACAATACATTCCAGAAAAATTGAATATACTGTAGTTTTTGTGGTTCTGGCCAGATAAACTGAGGATTTTGTTTAATGCACTTCTTTTGCATTCAGTTTATCATTTGCAACGATTTCGTGCACATGTTCAGGACTCTGGTTTATGCTTTAATTTTGGTTAATTTTATCCCTGGCATATATTAAACAGGGTGCAAACAGGGCAGGGCAGCAACATCAAAATAACAAGGACAACTGAAGTCTTGTCCTGGTACTTCTTTAAAAAGGGTGGGAAGCCTTCATTTGACAGTTGCTTCCACCGTGTTGCTGCTGTTGACCTTTCGTAGATATCCCTGAATATGTAAGAAAAGGGTGGGATCTAATTGCATTTCATGGTTGGCATAACTATATAATGAATGTAATGGGTACCAGCTAATAGTATTTCTGGTGAATACCATTCTTCCACAGATGACAGGTACAGGAACAAAATTATGTAAGATGCTATTATACATCACAAACACAGCTTTACAAGATGTTCAAGACACAAAATATGCAGATTAATTTATTATTCTAATAAACAGATGTATCAAATGAAAATGCTTTTTAGCAACATAAAAGTTGACCTTTATTTTCTACTCACGTTAATAAGGAATGATTTACTGTTGAGCAGATTGGAGAACTGATTCAATGCCTGTTCTACGGTTGGCCGTCTGTTTTCAGGAATGTCCAATTTTCCGGTGATCATTACATCTTTTTCTCCGTCTTTAGAGGGCAGAAAGAAGACTCTATCCGTATAGGTTTTGTAGTCAAGCACTGGAATTCTTGCTTCGTTGATGTCATTTGTCTGATCCTCCATTTCTATCATTAAATCTATGCAACAGGAAATAATGTTAAAGCTTTAGCAGAAAATAATAATATTGATTTAATTATTGCTACCCTGAGCAAAATTATTAAAATGCTTTAATTGACAATTCTCTTAACTTATTGCAACAATATTTACACCCAACCAGTAAATAGGAGTTTTGGTTTTAAACACATTTGTGAATGTCTGATTTAAATTACAATTACTTTTGAATAAACATCATCACCATTCTAATCTTAGAATGAAATCATTGGAAGAGAAAACTCTCTCTCTCTTTAGTTGCTCTAGTTGTTTTTCTTTGCAATACCTTGGAAGGCTATCCTGGGGGGCTGCATTACAAAAATAATGTCTAGGGCAAGGACAAAAATTGATTTCATTACACTGATATGTAAATTTAATTGAAATTAAATGTGGCTAATTTGATTAATCTCTAGTTCATGTATTTAATAATTTTCACCATCTGTCACATGAAAATTATAATTTGCTGCAAACCTTTAATGGTATCTGAAGGCTGTAAACAAGATTTTTCTGCAGGGGAGAGAGGACAAAAGAGCTTGAGTTTATACAGCTCTGCATTCACACACACATAGCCCACTGAGACTAGGATATTTTTGTGTTAATTAGATCAGAATGAATCCAAATCTCCCAGGTCATATTCTCTATCCACAAAGTGGAACTGGTTCTTAATTACAATCTACCAACTAAAGGTCCTTGAACTTTTATTTGTCTATAGGAAGGCAATGGTCTCATCTTGCTGCTACAGTCTTAGTTCTATTATGTTATCAAAAAGAAAAGGCAGTGAGGAATTCTTGCTCCCTCTGACTTTCTCTTGCTATAGCTTTGGAGCTGGGATTGGAAGAGGAATGGAACATACTGGTAGCACTGTCCTTTTTCAGTATAATCTTGAATTGCTTTCACAACATTCCTCACAGTGCCCAAATGGTGAAAAGTGAGGGTGTCCATCATCAGGGACATTGAGCTGATCCCACTTTTACAAACCCATAATAGTGTGACAATAAAAAATCAAGTATGCTTTTCCACAATCTTGGGACAGGGACAAACTACTCAATATGCTGGATACGTAGCTATTTTTCATTATAAAGCAAAACAATATAATATGTTGCATGAATGCCAACCTGAAATTGAAATTACCATAGCAGTATGGGAATTTAATCTTTTTTCCTCTTTTGTTTGGAAAATATATAAACCTTCTTTTGTGTGTATTGTGTTATTTCTTCACTTTGAGAAAAACAAAAAACTTAATTGGCACCAATTAAATGTTAAAGGAGTATATATTCAGTAGATGAATTTTCTAAAACAGTCCTTGGGGGAGAAGGATTAAATTTCCTTCAAATGCATTGTAAGTCTCGGAATAGATCTACCATTAAATGAACTAACAAAAAAAGAAAAGAAAAAGCTGTAAACATATTGAACTACTTTAAAAAAAAAAAGGATAACTTCTTGTTAGACTGTAATAGAATGTAAGAAATGGGTGCTGGGGAAAATAATAATATTGTTTTAAAACCATTTTCATTATTTATTTGGTTTTTAACCTGCCTTCAATACTTTATAAGTACCTCAAAGCTTTGAACATACCTAATACCCTGTGAGGAGAGTTGGGCTAGGAGAGTTTTTAGCTGCCCAATGTCACCCAGTTGGCTTTCATGCACAAGGCAGGATTAGAACTCACAATCTCTGGCTTTCTGGTCCAGCATTTTAACCACTATGTCATTAAAAAAAAAAAAGCCCTACTCCAAAATACTGATTTTGAGGGATTCAAGTTACCATAGACTTACACTGATATCTTTTCCAAGTTGGTTAGAACAGGTTGGGAAGGTTGCTAAGGGCAATCACATGATTCAAGTCTTTCAACTACTATAAATCCCTGCCAGTTGCCACAAGGCCAAATTTTGATCATATTATCTTGGGGATGATGAGATAGCCTTAAGTGCGAGGACTGGTTGTAAGTCACATTTTTTTCAGTGCCACTGTAATTTCAAATGGTCCCTAAATGAATGGTTGTAAGTTGAGAACTTAGTGTATGTGTATTTCCATACAGAGAGAGAGAGAGAGAGAGGGAGGGAGAGAGAGAGAGAGGGAGGGAGGAAGGGAGATGGAAATAGGGTAGAAAAACCTAACATGAGAAATCAAGGAAAACCTCTTGGCTTTTCTATAACAAACACACACAGGGGGTAATACAATATAGTGATTATAAAGAAAAAAGGCCTCCTTTCACTACTGTGATGTGTGACTCAAATTCTATTTATCGTAAATATTAGTTTGGAGCTATTGTAAGAAAAGTAGTAATTAGAATCCAAGGGTGAATTCTCTTTCCTTCTCTCTTTTCACAAGTAAACATATAGTACTGTTTCCTGAAACATTGTGGATAACTAAAAGCATATAAGACAAGAAAACTCCGGCAGCATAGGTACTATTTCCATAATTGTGTTATATTAATAAATATGTTAATTTAATATAAATTATATGTATGTTAGTGGTCAGCAGAGCTGAGACTGATA
Source organism: Bungarus multicinctus (assembly GCA_023653725.1). Classification (NCBI taxonomy): domain Eukaryota; kingdom Metazoa; phylum Chordata; class Lepidosauria; order Squamata; family Elapidae; genus Bungarus; species Bungarus multicinctus. The sequence goes on along the minus strand of CM042848.1, from coordinate 11,772,734 downwards.
TCTGTGATTTAACAAAGATCAGAGAAAACACATTAGGTCAATCCAATTTCTTTTAAATTTGACACAGGGGACAATTACTTTTATCCACTTATACTAGAAGATGACTGCATTGCTGACAAGATCTTCAAGTTAATTAATCTAATAGCCTCAGAAATTTCTGTTGACTATAGCAATAAAAAAAATTAAGAAATTCAGTGAACAATTTAGCATCTACAAGAGATTCTAAGATTCCTGGCTGGTAGTGGTGCAAATGTAGTTATCTTTTGACAAAGAATTAGGTAGTAGAACTGAATAATCAACGGAAAGAAAAAAAAAAATCAAAGAAGAAAAGTAATTTCAAATTTCAAGGCAAAAGAGAGCAGGAACCAGACAGAATTTTCAAGGATTAAAGGCAATATATTGACATGTTCTCTGCGTTAGGCAAAAAGATATCTTTGTACCTTTTGCTAAACAAAAAACTGACTTCGGTATATGTAATACACACAACATGATTTTGGGCTCTACTTGTGTAACTAATCAAATTGGAATCAGGTACTTACGCACAGCTTCTATCTAGGCCAGCCTAGCTAGAAATTATAATTGGTATAGTTTTCACCCCCTTATACAGAGTGAATATATGAATTTTATAAATGATTTTTGACAAGATATTCCTACTAATCAATGTTGTTTTTCTAAAGAATGAAAGAAACACACTTATATGAGGGTTTACCTTGGGCTGAATATCTCCTAATAGCTAAATTTCTTTAAGATGTGATAAAATGTAATTCCTTAAAAGTTCAGTTAGGAAAAAAAAGCTATCTTCAAAATTGCAACATAAATATAGTATCATGAACTTTATAAAAAGGTACACAATTTCAATTATTTTCTAATTCTAAATATCATTTTAATATTTGTTATTTGTAATATTTCAATTATTCAATTATTCAATGATTCCTGGCTGGTAGTGGTCCAAATGTAGTTATCTTTTGACAAAGAATTAGATAGTAGAACTGAATAATCAGTGGAAAGGAAAAAAAAATCAAAGAAGAAAAGTAATTTCAAGGCAAAAGAGAACGGGAACTAGACAGAATTAGCAAGGATTAAAGGCAATATACTGACATGTTCTCTGCATTAGGTAAAAAGATATCTCTGTACTTTTTGCTAAACAAAAAACTGACTTCAGTATATATAATACACACAACATGATTTTGGGCTCTACTTATGTAATTAATCAAACTGGAATCTGGTACTTATACACAGCTTCTATCTAGGCCAGCCTCTAAATGATTGAGGGCTATTCTTGGAAGCCAAAAATGATCTTATGAGGCCTATGACAATTTTATGGCTTTAGATAGGCTGAAGTCACTGCTAAGGGTGCAGCACAGTGCCAAATTCAATCAACAATATGATTTCACCAAATTCACAAACATGAGTTTGAACTGCTAACAGCAAAGAACCAGCACACGAATATCATAGATGGTATCCACGAATCAGAGGTGAGAATTTCTCGCCTGCTTCAAAATATGCCAGCTTGAATATATAATGAGGCATACCAGATTCAAGACAGATGTGTGCATTTTGAAATTCCAGAACTGTGAAATCATTACGTCTAAAATTCTTATTTTCAGATAAGTCACTTCCTGATTGCGAAGTGTTAAATTGACACAAACACCATATGCCTAAAAGTGACCTAGGCTGCATTCCTTAAATCTTGTTGAAAACTGAATTGATAGCATATTTCTACTTTGATTGCTATCTTAGATATATAAATACAATTTTTATTCTTTACTAACATAAGATAATGCAATCCAAAGTTGCATTAACAGAAGGATACAATCAAGATCAAGTGAGGTACTAATACCACCCTATAAAGCCTTAGTAAGACCACACTTAGAGTACTGCATCCAGTTTTGTTCACCACATTATAAAAAAGATGTGGAGGCTCTAGAAAAAGTGCAGAGAAGAGCAACCAGGATGATTAGGGGACTGAAGGCTAAAACATACAACGAATGGTTGCAGGAACTGGGCTAGTCTAGTAAAGAGAAGGACCAGGGGAGATATAATAGCGGTCTTCTAATATTTGAGGGGCTGCCACAGAGAGGAAGGGGTCAAGCTATTTTCTAAAGTGCCTGTAGGCCAGACAAGGAATACTGGATGGAAACTGAACAAGAGAGATTTAACCTGGAAATAAGGAGAAACTTTCTGACAGTGAGAACCATCAACCAATGGAACAGAGCTTGCCCTCGGAGGTTGTGGGAGCGCCATCACATGAGACTTTCAAGAAGAGATTGGACTGCCATTTGTCAGAAATGGTGTAGGGTCTCGTGCTTGGGTGGGGGGGGGGGGGGGTTGGACTAGATGACCTACAAGGTCCCTTCCAACTCTGATTATCTGTTATTTGTTATATAGTATATTGGGTAAAGAGATACTTCTTTGATAAAGGCTTGTCCTTGCTGTCTTCTGAGATATATTTTCAGTGTTCCAGTCTATTAACTATCCTAATATTTCCTGGTCATTTTCCATGTAAGTACTAGCAAGGTCTGTAACTGCAAAGAAATAATTTCTATCATTGTTTCTATTTTATCAGATTTTTTTTCTGCAGTCTAAAACTCTAATAAATTTCTGCAAATTAAATTATATTTGGAACCCTCTCTATCCAGTTGAAAAGCTAGTTGTGAAGCTGATCAGCTGGTGTGGCCTCAAAAGTCTAAGCAGGTACAGATCTTGGTAGTGCTTACATGAAAGACGACCAGGAAATACTACGGCAGTTAATAGACTGAAAAAATATCCCAGAAGGCAGCAATGACAAACCTTGATCGTTGCAAAGAAACCTATTTGGATGAGTCCATGAATCACTAGTAACTGGGCTTGTTTCACAGAGACTTTACTTTCCTCCCTTCAGTCAACAGGAGCATAACTTTCAAATATTAATCCATTTTCTGTTGAAATACAAACTGATTTACTATGTCCCAAAAGAAACATCTTCAGGATTTTATTGTCAATGTTTTACTTCTTGATATGTACTATTTTGTTTCTGTTTTAAAAATGCAGTAAATGTTTAAAAAATCATTATCTTTTTATGGATAGCTTTTGGATCATTTGCCAGAAGAGTAAGCCATTCTTAAGTTAACGTAGTAATCAAAAATGTTTTTGCTTCCTGAACATTCTCTAAAGACAGTTTAAAGCAGACAGTAGTAAGCATTCAATACATCTTGTGAATTCTCCGGAGAATTCTAAGAAATCCGGCATCAGTCACACCTGTAAATTCCTTTTTGCACCGATCTCTGACGCTCTCCTCCAAGCCTTCAAGTTGTGATTTAATTTTTTCGTATTCTCGTTCTGCTTGTTGGCTTTTCCGTCTACAAGGAATAGAGAAGTTCAGAAAAGTTACAGACTGTAAAAATAAATCAATTTATAACAGTAGAGGTATCTTTAGAAGTACTGGGTTATATTTTATCTTAAGCTATAAAATAAACACATAGAACTAAACTAATTAAATGTTTAATGTTATATTGACTCAAAAGCACATTATTGTGAGTTTAGATTATAATCATTTCTAGCTTTTACCAAATTTGTTTATGAATTTAATCTATATTCAGAGTGATATTTTGTAACCAATATGGATCTCAACAGCCAGATAAATTCAATCTTTTAATACACAGACAAATGCAAATATCATTTCATGTTTTCATCTTTTTTTCCTATTTTATTTCTACAAATCTATCAAGACTACAGGGAAAATATTTAGCACATGGATGCTAAAAAATATGATATGGAAAAGACACCTTGAAAGTAACCCATAGGGTATATTTGTGTACAATGAAATCATGAAAATGTCTGCACTATGATTAATATGCAAGCATTGTGATGCCTAAAGTATTTTGGAAATCATCACTTTCAAGGAACAAAAATCAATATATATGTTTCTAGCAAAGATCCCTTATAACTGGAGTGGATGAACCCAATACCCTAGCTGCAGAATTCACATATATCTTCCAAGTAATATGTTGTACATTTTATTTTATGGAGAAATTCCTTGCAGGAGAAAACCAAAGCCTGCCTTTCATTATTTTTAGTATGATGTGAATGAAAACCAGCTGCCTTGAAAAGATATATAACAAGAAGTTATCTTTCTTCCTCCCACACAATTTAGTGTGATATGGTCAGAAAATGGCCAGTTAAGAAAAGCTCCCATATCTATTCTGGATTGTCCCTTAAATCCTTAGAGTAAATTCTGTAGCTGCCGTGAGAAGTTTAAGGAGAGATTCCTCCCACATTTTTCTCAGAAAATCAGTTTTGCCTTTATTATTTGTACAACAGCTGATAACAATAAAAACTTACCTGTAGCAAATGACTGAGATGATGATAATGGCCACCATGGGGATAATTACCAATGTCAAAATCAGACTCAGTGGCACATCGCTGACTTGAGCATACTCCACTCTTCCTAGGACCCATTCTTTGAAGCCAAATTTTACCTAGGGAGATAACTGCAATTCTTAAAAATGTATTTTGATAAGCATTGAATGCTTAGTTATATACCATGTGGGCAATTTAAAAGAATCAAAATAATAGAAGTTAATTGGTGCATGCAATTCACATTCCAGAGGTATTGGGATTAAATTTTCAGAATTATCAGCTAGTGTACACAACAGTTTTGGAGAAATGGCCCCAACATAGCTAGAATGTACCAGTTTTGGAAAGATAATCTGGAAAGAACCCTCGTTACATGACAACAAAGTGGCAATAATTATTGAAACAGAATATGACCCATACATATGAAATATAGAAACACAGGTTGAATTTAGTCCAAACCATAATGGTTTTAAAAATGATTAATTATGCCCATTGTTAACAACAGACAGTCATTTCAATCCTACGTTTGGCCATTCAGGGCACTTAAAACAGTTCTAGATGAAAACAAGAATAAACAAGAACATTATCAAAGAGAGAATTTAAACAGATCTGTTTAGGTTTACCAAAACTACTAGGAGTATATTGTGACTGAAGCAGTATGAACATTTTATAAACGAATGAAAAATGATAGATCATTTAAGATAGTTCATGACAAATTTTAAAAATATTCTAAACCAGAAAAGCAAAAAATATGAGAATAACTTTTGAATGTGGACTACCAGATTGAGTAGATTATGGGACAATGGTCATGTCCATATAAATGGCATTCAGGTAGGCAAGTTCACATAGAGAAAACAGTCCCCCAGAAAGTTAACTGATGATCCAATGTATATAAAACAATACAAACAAAGTGCTAAACCGTATTTATTCCCTTTGGGAGAGGCCAATCAGTGTCCACTTGTGCCTTTTCTTCCGAGTTGACCCCTTTTCCTTAGTAGTTCCCTTTTCCTGACAGCTCTGTGCATACGCGCATCTGGAACAGGCTCCAGCTGTTCTTCTTCCCCATTTACCTTTGACTCCGAAGGCAGCTGATAACTGTCAGGTAGCCCTGGCCCCATCTCTGCCTCTGACTCGGAGCACCCATCAGACCCTTCTCCAGACTCCAGGACTGACCAAAGTTCCTCCCCAACCTCCTCACTGTCCAAGTCTGCCACCAACTCTGCTGGTAGTCCGCAATAATAGCATTAAACATAGGGTGATCTGTTCAATGTTAGCTCTGCATGCTGCCATTGTGATTTATAAACTATAGTTTCTGCTTAAATGTTTTAAACATACCAAATTTTGTTGAACATACCAAAGTGGACTAATTATCACACACGTTTGATTATCACAGACAGTTATCAGCTGCCTTCGGAGTCAAAGGTAAGTGGGGAAGAAGAACAGCTGGAGCCTGTTCCAGATGCGCGTATGCAGAGTTGTCAGGAAAAGGGAACTACTAAGGAAAAGGGGTCAACTCGGAAGAAAAGGCACAAGTGGACACTGATTGGCCTCTCCCAAAGGGAATAAGTAGGAGCAAAAGGGGAGGGGTGTTTGCAGGAGACAATTAGTTTGTTTATTATTGTGAAGATTTGCTTATCTGAGTTCGTGCCTCACAGAGACTCCTTGCCAAGTATTTCCTTTTACAGCATTGCGACTGGAAGCTGTCAGCCTGGCAACTATCCAAGGACCGATAAGGTCTGTTCTTTCAATTAAACCTGGGAAGGATTATTGCCAGGACTTTGCTAGGTATGAATGCCAGGAATTCACATTAACCAAATAAAAAGGGTTGTTCTTCAGGACAAGGAGTTTGTTTCATGATTCTGTTCAGCCTGGGTCAGAACAGCTATAAATGAATCCAGGCAGACTGTTGCACTCTCAGATTAATTTTTATTGTGGTCACCATTTGTCAGCTTCGCTTAACATGAATTGTTTGGACGAGATGCCTGCTAAATTCACACTAAAGAGAAGTTGACACATTTGATTGAAGATTCCTGGGATGCCGTTCTGTTTTACTGAGGTGACAACTCCGAATGTTAATGAATACAAACCAAAATTTTAGCCTATAGAAACCTTGCCCAAATCAACATCCTTCCGAATTCTGACTCATCATGAACTTGCTGATTGGGAACCTGAAATCTGTAGACCTCGACTGTAAGCGGTTTAGCAAAGAAAGGCAACAGTTTGCTTGTATTTTGTTGAAAATAGGTAAAAGCAAATGGAATTGGGATTCTCGTTGAATACATTTTGAGAGAAAACCAAAAATATTTATAATTGCAAATCTTTGTATTCAGTTCTATATCGTGTTACTAAAAAAATATATAGAAAAAAGTGACCTACAATAAATTCTGGCAGGTTGTTGATCGTATCTCTTTTTTGCCTCCGTTTGGGTAGAGGTTGATCTTCAGGTGGTTCACAATATAAATCCTTCTCAGTTAGAGTTGTTATGTTGCAGGGTTCTTCCCCTACAAATGCACGAGCCTCATCGATTGTCATTGCTTTGTTCAGATTATTACCCTAGATAGAAAAACAAAACGAGTCACTTGAGCTATTTGCTAATTTGAATCTTTTTTTAAAGTAGGGTTTATGGGTGCAAGATGCAATGGAAAAAGAAACATTTCAAGATCAATCCATTAATCTATTGTACATGTCTCTCATAAAAGACAAGGGCTGAGTTTATAACTATATTAAATCAAGATACTCAATGCAGATGACATGCTGGAGCAGGGGTGTCAAACTCAAGGCCTGTGGGCTGGATCTGGCCTAAGGGTCTGCTTAGATCTGGCTCACGGGGCCACCCTGGAAACAGCAAAGGACTGGCCTGCAGTGCCTCCGCCAGCAAAAATGGAGCTCTGTTTTTGGCCGCGGCAGCCCTTTATTTTTGGTGAGCCCTCCCAAACTCCATTTTTGGTGGAAGAGGGCTGCACAGCCAAAAATGGTGCCTGGGGGATGGGCGGGCGGGCTGTGAGCTCCATTTTCACTGGCAGAAGACTAGCGAAACAAACTGAAAACAAAACAAAAAAGAAATGTTTCCCCTTTTGCATTTGAGCACGCAAGAAGGGACAGGAAAGGAAAAAGGGAAAGAGGAAAGACAAAGAAAAAGAAGGAAGGATGGGAAGAGAGCAAGGAAGGAAAAATAAGGAAAGAGGGGAAGGAATAAGAAAGGAGAAGGAAGAGGGAAGGAAAAAGAAGAGAAGGAAGGAAGGAAGATTATAATGAGAGTGAGGGAGGGCCTGAGGAAGTTCTGCCTTAGCACTTGGCCACCACAGGTGCCTCCTACATGGGTGATATCAAGCTGGCCATGCCCATGCCAACTCCCCCTGAGGTCAAACACAACCATGATGCAGCCCGTAATGAAGTTGAGTTTGACACCCCTGTACTAGAGTATGTGACTAAGCTGAATCTTATTTATAAACTATTGGTTTGCTTACTCAGCTAATCTTGTAGGACCAAGAGATTAACATAAAAAGTATCAAGATAAATTTATTGGAAAAAGTCCTAGGTCATAATAGAATAATCAAGCTCATTAAAACCAGTAATTTCCTAATATATTTACCTTTGCATGAATAAGTTTGTTGACCTGTTTTTTGACTCCATCAGTAAAGTTTTCAAAAGTTGGATCAGTGACATATTGAAAGTCCTGGCGCTCCACCACATGACCATCCATTTTAATAAGTATAAAAATTTGATAATGTTCTGGATCCTCCAGTACTGGTGGAGATAAGAAGACTAATGCAGTGTCATTGATTTTCGAGATGGTTTTTCCTTCAAACTAAAGAAAAACAAAAGGAAAAGAATATTGCCTGTTACTATTTATAAATTATATATATTTATTCCGAGAAGGAAACCAGTACTGTAAGGCATCAAATAATCTTATAAATTTTAGTGTATTTTTATTGTAGTTTGTAAAAATCTGCAATGCCTTCAGGATGTTTTAGAGTAGCTGAAAAATGCAAGCTGAAAAATGCATGAAAACAGAATTACAATTGGTATAATTTTCACCCCTTTATTACAGAGTAAATATATGAATTTTATAAATGATTTTTGATAAGATATTCCTACTAATCAATGTTGTTTTTCTAAAGAATGAAAGAAACACACTTATATGAGGGTTTACCTAGGGCTGAATATCTCCTAATAGCTAAATTTCTTTAAGATGTGATAAAATGTAATTCCTTAAAAGTTCAGTTAGGAAAAAAAAGCTATCTTCAAAATTGCAACATAAATATAGTATCATGAACTCTATAAAATGGCACACAATTTCAATTATTTTCTATTCTAAATATCATTTTAATATTTGTTATTTGTAATATTTCAATTATTTGGTTGTTTTGATTGCTTTCAACAAGGAGTGAAACAACATTATTTTATCTACCCTGGTGTAGATAAATATCCAAATTTTGACCATGGGGATGCTGCAACAATTTTAAGTGTGAAAAATGATCGTAAGACACTTTTTCCAGTGCCACTGTAACTTTGAACTGTCACTGAATGGTTGTAGCCAAAGACTATCTCTATTAAGAGTGGTTGTCACATCCCTAAAATTGTCTTGAATACAGGAAACATGGGGTAAATTTAATCCTTTTTCAGGATGGGGGGGATAGGAATAATCAATTGTACAGCCTTTTGACTACAATCCTTGAAATATCTGCTCATTTGCCACTGCATCTAAATATTGGACGTATGGCTTCAAATACTCTGGTGGAACTGAGATTAGAATGCAATATTGCAGGCTAACTCTGCCCACAGCCTGGAGTTCAATTTTGTTGGGCTCAAGGTTGACTAAGCTTTCCATCCTTCCAAGATTGGTAAAATGAGGACTCAGATTGTTGGGGGCAATATGCCGACATTGTAAACTACTCAGAGAGTGCTGTAAAGTGGGGTATAAGTCTAAGTGGTATTGCTTTGCTTATTCCAAAGATAGATTGTATTTTGAAACAAAGGATAAGTAATACCTTTTGATGCCTCTCTATTTGTCTCCTCCTCCTCCTCCTCGATGATATATCTGTAAAAGGCTTGAATTTAAGTTCCACAGAGAACTTCTGAATGATATCAAACCCAGCACCAAGTACAGTAATATTTCGTCCTCCACTAAAATACACAAAATTAGAAATCACATAATGTATGTTTTCCGATTTTAGACAGGTATTTGAAAATACCTACCTTGCTTTTATTATACACTGATAACAGCAGAGTATCATTAAATGTAGTCTTAGTTCTTAGGTATGTTATTTTATAACACATCTTTCCTTTTTTAAAAAAATCTGAGCCACCAAAAGAATTAATGATTTTCAATATTTTATAAGGAATGGGAACAATGGTATAGCTGGATAGATCAGAGACAGACTATGGATAAGTAATTATTAAATATAGAATATAGATAGAATGAGAATATAATTATGGACAAATTAATATCTATAATTATCGCACAAATGATTGTTATACGATAAGCACCACAAACAGCTGTTATTGAAGTTTATATTTTTTATGTTTTTAATGTAATAAAATTCAATAAAGAAAATTCAATAAATGAAATATTTTTTTTAAAAAAAGAATTAATGATTTTCCAAATTATGGTATGCCAATTTTTTGCTCTTTTTCTTGTGACAGAAGCTCAGTTACATAACTAAACAATAAATTATGACTGCGCTCCCCCAATATCATATCATAACCTAGTTTACTATCTTTATTAGTTGCTTGTGTTACTTCATATCACCACCGATAAACCAAGCAGATATTCCGTCAGGAAACTAAAAAAACCACATAGCTATAGCTGCATGGCATAGAGTCCAACTAATTGGGAAGACACTAGTATGTCACATTAACTATGGTCTGTGATTACAGCCATATCCCTGCTTCTAAGTTGCTGCTGATCTGCATAGGGTTATTCTGTTTTTTTTATGCTATCCAGTAACAACCCCGAGTCTCACTAATTAGAAAAATAAACTCAAAAACAACGAAGCAGAAAATTTAAAACAGCCAGGTAAACCTTATGGGCAAGGTATATTTCTTAAATAAATAAACAAACTTCAATTTTACAGTCAACATCCAGATTCTTTTGATTCCCTCCCCTATTTCTGTGTTTTGGTCTCCCGATATAACCGATAAAAATTCACAAACAGTGTTTCTCAACTTTAACAAAAATGTGTGTTTAACTCCCAGAATTCCCCCATGCTGGCTGAGGAATTCTGGAAGCTGAAATACACACACTTTAGAATTGCTAATGCTGAAGTAAACTGAACTGTATCTAGCCTAAATAGAACTGAACCATATGGGTCAATGTTTAACACAGTTTAAACAGCTTCCTGTATTAAAGATCACATAGAACGTTTTCCTTTAATTTTGTAAATCAGTACTTTTTTTTTTCAGATGACATAAGCAGTTACACAAGCGCCTGATAATTTTTTCATTAATTCTTAAATGGATGAAAACATTTACCTTCCCTGAAGTTGATGACTTTTATTTGAGAAGAAAGATACAATTATGTTACATTTATTATGACTTCCAAGACCTAAAATAGCAGTTATCTAATAATTACACGAGGGGAAAAAGCTCATTAAACCCGAACATATCTTTATAACAGAACCATTTTATTACCTGCGAATGCTGACTTCAGGGGTGATCTTGCTAATAGTAGGATTTTCACTGTAGGTAAATTGTACATTTTGTATTTCTTTTTTGGTGTTTCCAATCTGTAAGGTTACAGAAACAGCTCCCTTCTTGCTGTTTGGCCCAGTAACGCAAACGATTTCTTGCCCAAATGAGATACTATTTAAAAGTAGGAGAAAGGGGAGAAAATAACAACAATAAAACAACTTTTTAAAAATGAAGTACACTAAGACATCAGCATTTTGGTTTTTTTTCAGGATGAATTTCAAAAAGAAAGAGTGAATTAGGAAAATCAGTTGCCTCAGAAACCACCTTAACCACCCAATCGGGTGTCCTATTGTGGGGGGAAGAGAAAACAGTGGTTCTCTACAATTTATTTCTGCTTTCCAGATATTTGCTTCAGTCCAATTTAGCCTGGGATTTAGCCTTACTATTAGATTATAATAATTTTGCTCAGTGTGAAAGGGAGAGGATTAAAGAAAATGCTTCTTTTTTTAGTTAGGAAAAGATATTACCAATTAAGAACTGGTGAGTATTAATGGTATATGCAAGTTTCCACTCTGGGCTTTGCATACCTAAAGCATCTTACTTACAAATATCTAAAGAAGTGACTTATGATTCTACGATCAGCAAGTTGTTCAATAATATTAGTCTGTGTGTGTGTGTGTGTGTGTGTGTATACACTTCTATCCATGATACTGGCATTTTCTTTAATACGATGATGGCAGATGAGATTCTGCTGAAACGTCACTACAACTTTAAAAGCACAACTATAAAGACGTGGGAAAATACCTGAACAAAGCTGAATACCGCATGCATTCATTTTTTTAATACTGTTTCAATCTTATCTCTTCCCACTGGTGCTTGAGAATTGCCCTAACTATGGTCCTTTAAGTGTTTTGTGGGAAGCTGTCTTTTTTATACTACATCTATAATATATTACACTAAATCACATTATACAGCACAACGTGACCTGGTGTCTTTTCTGCATGGAAAAACAAGTGTAAGAAGGCTCACGGAATATTGTTTCCTTTTATGTCCGAATTGACCAGCCATATTCTTGAGTAAAGCCAGCTCACAAATTGTAAAGTCTCATTTAAGACATCAGTATAACAGAATATACACAATTTGCTGACAACACTTTCTCGTCCATGGAAATGTTGCATGTTAAGTATGTGTGTGCATAATATATATTATACATACTATTTATGATAGCATTTAAAGTTGTATTTCCAAATTTAATAACTTCTACAGTTTTATTTTTGTAGGGACGCAGTAGCTCGGTGGCTAAGACGCTGAGCTTATTGATCAGAAAGGTCGGCAGTTCGAATCCCTGGCGCTGCGTAACGGAATGAGCTCCAGTTACTTGTCCCAGCTTTTGCCAACCTAGCAGTTCTAAAGCATGTAAAAATGTAAGTAGAAAAATAGGAACCACTCTGGTGGGAAGGTAATAGCGTTCCGTGTGCTTTCGGCATTTAGTCATGCCAGCCACATGACCATGGAGATGTCTTTGGACAGCGCTGGCTCTTCAGCTTTGAAATGGTCTGCCCCCTAGAGTCGGGAATGACTAGCATGTATATGCGAGGAGAACATTTAACTTTACATTTATAGTTCTTTTTATTATAATGCTGTAACATGATGTGCATGTCTTCAATGTCGGCATTAACATCTGCTAACATAACCCCTGCTGTGTTTTCAATTATAGTTTTTGAGGGTGTTCTAATATTGCAACAAAATTAGCACTCCAGATATGTGCATTTCAGAAAAAAAATTACTAGACTGAGAATGTACAGTGCTTCCTAATACCAAGCATGTTATGGCAATGTGGTATTAAGATTACCATCTAAGAAGTACCAAGTAGAATAACTTAAAAATGAACCTAAGCTGTTTCTGCATCACCCAGATGGAATGCAAATGTGATAGATAAATAGATAAAGCTTGATTCACTCATATTGCAAATATTCCTTAATTAAGGCTGAAGCACATGATTAATTACCACATTACTTGAGCAATACAAAACAACTAATTTTCAATGAAGGACAATTCAAGTATTCCACAGGCAGAGCATGACATATTAACCAAAGCAATTCTATTCCCCTCCATCAAACTGGACTGTCTGAATTGGATAATACCAATTTATTACTGAACTCTTCCAGACAACCCAAAATACCTCAAATTGTTCTACTGTTGAAAGTTATGTAGATAATATATTTTCCACCTTTAATTCACCAAGCAGTGATAAATATCTCCCCTGTTAATCACCCATTAGAAATAATTAGCTGTAACTTCCATCTTTCATTAACCTTACTGTCAAGTGGCTTTGCTGTGACTCATCACCACTGCCATTTTTCAGAGACTCACACTATAAAAATGAGGCAAGGGTTGCACTTTAAAACTCTTCTGTTTGGCCATGTTCTTGCCTGGAAAATTATAGATTCAATGGTGGACCTGTAAGCAGCTAGAAAAGCAACATGCCTGTAAAGAGGCATTTTAATCTGTTACTCTGAAGTAACAGCATCCCCAAAGGAGTTAAAATGTTGTCATAATCTAAACCTTGCACCTTCTGTATATGCCACAACCCAAATGATAAAGCAAGCATCATGATGCCACACCATATTTTGATACTTTCTATTCTGGATGCCTTTTCTTTGAAGGTGCTACATACATATTACTTTTCATGTTGGCTCCTTAATAAATACATGAAGCCCTCACTTAATAATGGTAATTTATTTCAGGGAAGCGGTGATGACTGCAATTACAAGGACTGTCATACATCTCATTCAGTATTATTGTAACTTCCAATGGTCACTGAACGAGCAGTTGTTAAACAAGCATTACCCTCAAGATATTTTCATCAAATTGGTACTTCCTAGATTTGGACTGTTTTGTTCATATGCCTAGCTTACTTACACCAGTGGTTAGACATGCCAGGAGTATAGCTCTAACCCTGTGTTAATGCTGACTAGAATATTGAAAAATAATTACCACAAAATTAAATCAACAAGAACATGTTGTTATCAAGATAACCAATTGTTCTGTTGACAGAATGCATTGTGACAGAATGTTGACAAATTAACAGAGTTGGAAGGGACCTTGTAGGTCATCTAGTCCAACCCCCCCACGCCCAGTTGGAATACATGATACAAATTGCACCACAATATATAATACAGTAGGTGGGATGGAATATTAAGAACAAGTCATGGATCTTATATATAGGGATCTTGGAGTCTTAGTGGACAACCAGCTATATATGAGCCAGCAGTGTGCAGCAGCCGCCAAAAAAGCTAATGCAATCCTAAGTTGTATTAACAATCAAGATCAAGTGAGGTACTAATACCACTCTATAAAGCCTTAGTAAGACCACACCTAGAGTACTGCATCCAGTTTTGTTCACCACATTATAAAAAGATGTTGAGACTCTAGAAAAAATACAGAGAAGAGCAACCAGAATGATTAGGAGACTGGGGACTAAAACATACAACGAATGGTTGCAGGAACTGGGCATGGCTAGTCTAGTAAAGAGAAGGACCAAGGGAGATATAATAGCGGTCTTCCAATATTTGAGGGGCTGCCACAGAGAGGAAGGGGTCGAACTATTTTCTAAAGCGCCTGTAGGTCAGACAAGGAATAATGGATGGAAACTGAACAAGGAGAGATTTAACCTGGAAACAAGGAGAAACTTTCTGACAGTGAGAACCATCAACCAATGGAACAGAGCTTGTCCTCGGAGGTTGTGGGAGCGCCATCACTTGAGACTTTCAAGAAGAGATTGGCCTGCCATTTGTCAGAAATGGTGTAGGGTCTCCCGCTTGGGCAGGGGATTGGACTAGATGACCTACAAGGTCCCTTTCAACTCTGATTATCTGATATCTGTTATCTGTTATACTTACACTCTACAGGGTTCTTCATCAAGGTAAACACTAACATCTTGAATAGAACCTGTGGCTAAGTTTGTGCCACTGATAGTTAGAACTGTTCCTCCAGCTTGGGGACCTCTGAGGGGACTTATTCCTGTAGGTATAGGATCCTGTAATGTAGAAAGTCATAGATGAGTTAAATTCTGAATTTCTTCCAACAATACATTTTCCAAACATGGTAATAATAATACATTTTAAGGGTGCAAAAACAGTACAGGGAAGAAAGAAAAATAAAGCCTATTATAAACAACTCATTCTCAAGGTTAGACTACTATAAGCTGCTACTGACGATCTCGGGTTCCCAGGAATAATAATAGTAGATACGCCGCTCATTCAGTTCTTAAAAAAATTCTTTTAGAGCATACTTGTTTCAGACTTGGTTATAATGTTTCTTGCAGCACATTCTTGGATATAATCACATCAGTGGCATGAACAGCAAGGCCCATCAGTTTGAAAGGAACTGTGAAAGCAGCAGATAATTTTATCATGTATAATAAGGGAACCCTGCCCACCTATCTCCATCAGTACATTTGCTGATCTGGAAAGCAGCATTTAGGTGTGCACCTTAAAAGCAGGCCTGCACAGCATTACGAGTGACTTCCTGAACTAGCTATAGCCTCTCCCCAGCTTGATAAAAACTTCCTGCCGAGAAATGCAGTGCAAAACTAATTATTTCCTAAACAAATAATGAGGTTCTGTGACCTTGCTGAATTTGCTGTAAGCTGATCTACTAAGTTTTTTCTTTTAAAAAAACTGTAACCTACACATCTCCTGTGTCTGAATGAAAATGTCTTGTGTCAAAATAACATTGAAAATTTTGCTGCCTTCAGAAAGAAATAGTAAGGATGCAGTTGTTGTTGTTTTTTTTTTCCTGGTGATTCTTTCAAATTTTATAGTTTTGATAGTTTAGGGCACAACAGAAATATAATAGGGCCCCAAATTCCCAGGATTTTACAGGTATAAGAAAGTCTTTCCATGACGCAACAGGAGAATATATAATCATTAAAATTTAGACCCCTGGCAGCTCAATGCAGCAACCAAAGTTAAAAGGAACAGGTCACATTAACTACATTGTGGTAATCCAAATGGAAGAAAATGAGGGATATAGACATTGACAGCTTCCCAGTCTCTGAAAGACTTGCCAATGAAACCAAAGGAGTCCATTTGTTGGACAGAAGCAATGCATCCAACACAACTTCCAAGTTGAAAACCTGCTCCTTCTGCGGAAGTATGACATAATTTAGAGTAGAAATTGTGGGCAGATGTGAGCCAGATCAAACCCAAAACAATTAGCTTCCTCTACCTTACATGAATTTAATTTAATGTGAGTTTATTTTAATTCATATAGTCCAAGGGTGTAAAACTCAATTTCATTAAGGGCCGCATCAGGGTTGTGTTTGACCTCAGGGGTATGGCCAGGGTGGGTGTCGCCAGCTCGATGTCACTCATCGAGGCTCCGTTTTTGGCCATGATGGCCTCCTGCAAACCTCTGCCAGCAGAAACGGAGCTCGGGAGGGCTGCATACGTGGCCCTCTTGAGGTCCCTTTTCGCTGGCAGAGGCACTGCAGGCCAGTCCTTCACTGTTTCCAGAGTAGGCCACAGGGCCAGATCTACGCATCCCATGGGCCAGATCCAGCCCCTGGGTCTTGAGTTTGACACCTCTGATCTAGTCCCTCAGGACTTCCATATTCTGGTTAAGACTTCAGCAACGTCTCTGGTTTAGTCCTGACACTGAGATGGCAATCTTTTAGTCTCGTCAAGATAGTGATAGATCGGGGTCGCCAACCTTTTGGACCTCAGGGACCACCAAACTCATAATTTTAAATCCCGCAGATCAGAGATCCTGGGAAAATCCCAAAAAAACTCTGCAGGAAAATTCCCCATCCCATTTTCCTACCAATTGATCATTCTTTATTTGGGATTGCCGGATACGGTCTCCAGCTCCATTCTCGGGGAGGGGGAGAGAAACTTTTGGCTTCACGCAAGGAAAGCAGCAGAAGCCTTTCTTTCTCTCCTCCAAACTCCGCCAGAAATGAGTCTTTGTGAGACTTGTCGCATTGGCACAGCCTCTTGGAGCAGGATGCCTTGCAGGGTCCCCAAAGACTCATTTCTGGTGGAGTTTGGGGGAGAGAAAGAAAGACTTTTGCTGCTTTCTTTGCGTGCAGCCAAAAGCAGAAGAAGAAAGAAGTAGAAAGAAGTTCCCCCCTTCCCCCCTTTTCCCCCTCCCCTTACTACCACGTGTTGTTTGCAATGCAAGCGACAAAAGCCTTGTGTTCCCACGCAGCCTGGATTAATTGCTTTGGGTGTGTGTGCTTTGGGCGTGCTATTTCTCTGCGGACCACCAAAATTTTGTCACTGGTTGGCAACCACTGCGATAGAAGACCTTGCCTAGCAGTTTCATGCAGTGTAAATGGCCAAGAGAGACATGAATCTTGCCCATGGTTAGAGATTTCATACTATAGAGAGCCCAATCTATTTCCAAATGTCTATAAGCACAAAAGAAACAGATTACTTTAAAAAGTCTGCCAAAGTGGCATTTAAACCTGAGCAAAGGCATTTTATCTTTTATATATGATTGTATTATAAAAATCAGAGTTTGGATCCCAAATGTTTAGTTAGTGATCTTACATCACTTCACACATGAGTGTTAAAAAGCTAATCTATTTCAATTGTTATGATACAAGCCATGTTTAGCTCTACAAAGTGATGAAACGGAGAACATTCCCAGTATCCAAAAACATATTGCATATAGTTTCAGTTTTGCTTTTGTATAGTTATAATTAAAAAAGCTAGGTTAGGTAATAAGACACGGTTGACTTCGACTAATGTTAAAAGGTTAAAATGGGTTAAACCTGTTTTAGTACAAAGAAGGGAACTAGACTGGGAAGTCCAAGTCCAAGTTCAAAACTTTACTGTCAGTGCACAACATGTATACCAAGGATCTTCAAACTTGGCAAGTTTAAGACTTGTGGACGTCACCTCCCAGAATTCCTGAGCTAACAGACTGTAGGAGGAATTCTGGGCATTGAAGTCCACAAGTCTTAAACTTGCCAAGTTGGAAGACCCCTGATGTATACAATGAAATTGAATGAGGCTCCCTTGGCGCAGCCCATCCAAGAACACAGAATACATCCCAACAATCAATAAATAAATCCCTAACCACACATTTCATACATACATACATACATATATACATACATAAATCTCTCTCTCTCTCATATGTATGTATGTATGTATGTATGTACGTATGTATGTATATGTATGCAGGTCTTGGCATGTTGGGGTCTTTTCCCATGTAAAATTGAGAGTATCTTGGCGACGTTTCGACGAGGTCCCACTCACCATCTTCAGGCTGGTGCTTTCGGCTTCATGCTTGTGCGAGGCAAAGTGTGAAGCCGAAAGCACAAAACCGAAAGCACCAGCCTGAAGATGGCAAGTGGGACCTCATCAAAACATCGCCAAGATAGTCTCAATCTTACATGGGAAAAGACCCGAATAAGCCTGATTGTGGTGTTATGTTGCATAGTCAAAAATCATTCAGAATAAATCAGAAAAACACTTACACGTAATCCTCAACTTAACAACTATTTGTTTAGCGACTATTCACAGTTACAACAGCACTCAAAAAAGTTATCTACAACTGGTCCTCATACCATTGCAGCAACCCCATAGTCACATGATCAAAATTTGGATATTTGGCAAATAGTATGGTTGCAGCATCTTGAGAATCACAAGGTCACCATTTGCGATCTTCTGACCTGGCTTCCAGCAAGCAAAGTCAATGGGAAGCCAGATTTACTGAATGATCACTTGATTCACTTAATCACTGCAGTGATTCATTTAACAAGTGTGGCAAAGAAACACTGTAAAATCAGGTGCAACTCACTTAATATCCACCTTACTTACCAATGAAAATTCTGGTCTCAGTCTGGTGGTAAATCAAGGGCTATCTGTATTCAATTGTTTTTTTTTTAAATTCCAGTTATTTAATAGCAAAATACTTTAAGCATTTTATTCCAAAATATGCTTTTTTAAATGCATTGGGAATGTTTCTCCTGTATTTTGTTTTAAAAGCAATATATCAATAAGCTAAAATGCACAAAAAAGAGATGACTCCACAAAAATAAATTTTTTACATTTGGTCTATAATGGATATCCTGTTATCTCTGATTGCTCAATTAATTGATCCCCAAATCATGAATCTTCTCTTTGTAATGGAACAAACATCTCACATGATAATAATGTCAACTAAACTTCAAAACAGGCATACCCTCTTTATGAACTGCCTCAAATCAGGAACTCTGCAAATGAAAGCTTAGTAATAGATGGTTTAGATGGATTTTTTTTTAACAAAAGTTAATGGCCTGGGCCTGATTTTACAAGGCATAAAACAAGTTTTGTAGGGCTAGACTTGGTATTTATCAGCAGTTTGAGTATATTCATTATACACAGTGAAACCAAGTGCAACTGCCTATTGCTCTCTTACATAAATAGATATTATAAGTAGCCCTAGCTACAGAAACCTTAATGACTGCACAAAAAGATATTCTTATGAAACATGCCTTGGGAGCTTTATAGCATAGCAATTTATTGCCACATGTTTATTTCCTCTTAATTTAGAATTGAAATTGGCTGTTGAAACCTAGGCCCTTTATTGCAACTCTGCTGTAAAATTGTAGAGCTGAGAATTGGGAAGGCTATGTGGGGAGACAAGAAGTGAACAGGGCCAGGACAAAACGGAATTTGATTTTAAATTCACTTAAATGAATTGAATATTGTCAATGTCACTCCTCTGGATTATTCTGTCATGATAAAAAAAATGCAATAAGGTAACAATTTTGGAAAGTGCTGGGGAAAAGACAGACAGCTCTGTATTCTCAGCCTGGAAACATTTAACAGCACAACAAATTGGGATTGCAGATGCATGTAAAAAATGGAGCTGAGGTGGATTGATGGCTGGGACTGTACTGCCTGAAATACAGCTGACTCTTACTGGTTCGCAACAGCTGATGATCTGGCTATGTTGGTCTGTGGATTTTGCCTAAGGCAGATTTAAAGTAGAAGAAATGGCTCATGGGATTTTGGATCATCTATAAGACTTAGAAGAATACAAACACAGATTACATGCGGTCATTTTCTCCTTATTCCTGTGAATGTTACTTTTGAAAGCAAAGTGGGAAACAGCCTTAGGAGGACCTTAAGAGGAATGTATTTCATGTTTAGCATGTTTGTTTAAGAAAAGAGGTTTCCAAACATGGCAATTTTAAAGACTTTGGATTGCAGAATTCCCCAGCCCACATGTCTTAAAAGCTGTCAAGTTTGAAGATTCCGGTTTTAGAATAGAGGTCCATGCAATATAGAGTAAACCCTGGGTGATTAGACATTTACTTTGTACTGGAGACTGCAGTGTTTTGTAAAATATTTTAAAATATTAATTGCGTGTTATATGGTATTTACTCTGACATGAGACAGTGACATTGTGCAAAATATATATTTCTGTGGCATGTTTTGTCATCTCAATTTTTTCCCCCTAAGAGCTCCTGGAAGAAAAAAGGAGAATGTTTTGAGGAGTAAACTATAATATATTCTGTGAGTAGTACATACCTTCCTTTATATGAACTCTCTCAGACTAGAAAGATAGAACTGTTATTATGTCACAATCTCATACTGGATGTTTAGATCTAGACAACCTAGAACTACGCTGCCTTCGGTTTGATGTAAGTATAGTACATAAAATTATATATTGCAATTAACCAAAACAATACAAGAGCACAAAATAGATATAAACCGCACCAAACTTGATTGCAGGAAATACGACTTCAGCAACAGAGTAGTCAATGTCTGGAATACTCTACCTGACTCTGTGGTTTCTTCCCCAAACCCCAAAATCTTCAACATTAGACTGTCTACTATTGACCTCACCTCTTTCCTAAGAGGTCTGTAGGGGGCGTGCATAAGCGCACCAAAACGTGCCTACCGTCCCTGCCCTATTGTTTCTCTTTTTTCTTATTCATATCCATTTCATGTATTTATAACCATGTTTATGCTTATACAATGGTACCTCTACTTACAAAATTAATTCGTTCCGAAAGCCGTTTCGTAACCTGAAAATTTCGTAAGTAGAGGCGCATTTTACCTGTAAATGCCCTAATCCATTCCAAGCCCCCGAAATTCAGACTGTAAGTCTTCGTTATTACTTCCTGCTTTGCTGGATTGCTAGCGTGAGACTGAGAACGCGGTGCGGTGCATGCGCACAGATCCCTCCTAGCCAATGAGATGCCAGGAAGATAACCAATGGCAGCGCAGCTCGGACGCGCCATTTTCCAATAAAGCCTTTCGTATCTTGAAACATATTCGTAAGTAGAGACGATATTTTCTCGAAGACGCATTTCGTAACCTGAAACTTTCGTAAGTAGAGCCTTTCGTAAGTAGAGATACCACTGTACCTGTTATCTAATAATTGTTTGACAAAATAAAATAAATAAATAAATAAATCTTTCATGATTCCATCCTTATGGGGGAAATGGACTATTTCAGCCTTTGGCAGCAGAAAGAAACAACAGCTAATGATGTAACAGCCGGCCACTCTAATCAACAGCTGAAATGCCACACAAAACCAGGCACTATATAAATATCACACACAGAATAGCCCAAAGCCCACACTCTGCTAGGAGGAAGTTCCCTGAGGATGGGCTCCAACACAAATCTGAAAGCTTGGAAGACTAAAACTCTCATCCCAATGACTAATCCAGATGAGCTTCTGCAACTATTTCAGTGTTACATACATTTAAGGATGTATGACATCCTCATTGGGACTTATTAGGTACACACAATCACTGTAATTAGTATAGATTTAATATGGTTAGAATATCCCTGTGCCGATCCAACTGAAATGCATAGAAGCTGCTTGAAGACAGCATTCGCAACTTCTGAGAAAAGGAACATACCTTGGGCACATAATTTACCTATATTGCATTTAAATAAATACTATGTCATCATAGAATATGAAGACTGATGCTGAAAAACACAGCTGGGATATTTTCTGTGAGGCTGAAATCCTTTTGGGGAAGCAACTGCTCTGTAAGAAGAACACAGCTTTACTCCTAAGATAGAAAGCTTTGATGAGTAATGAAGGGTACTGCATTTATCACAATCACAATTCCTTGATTTAAGCATAGATACAATGGAATGGAAATGCGACAAACTTTTTCATGTCTTGTTCAACAGAACCTAGTCTAGAAAACTGGCTTCTAAAGACTACTAAGCCAAGCAGAATATATGTAATTACTTGCATATACATGCAGAAATCAATTCAAGTATCAGCTTAGTCTTCTTGCTTGTTCACCAGCCAAATTAAACAGCATTTATTACATGTATGAATATTTCTACCTAGCTTTGTCATGAAACTACCATCCAGAAGTGGGATTAAACTCATTAAAAAGAAAACCCCAATTTATATTTGGTTAAAAAAAGTTTAGATCAGGGGTATCAAACTTGGTTTCATCAGGGGGCGCATCAGGATCCTGTTTGACCTCGGGGGGAGGAGGGGCTGGGGGAGGAGTAGTTAGCGTGGGTGTGGCAAAGGTGGATGTGGTCAGTTTGTCATCACTCATGTCGGGGGCATCTGTGGTGGCCAAGTGCTAAGGCAGGACTTTCCTCAGGCCCTCCCACCCTTTCATTATAATCTCCTTGCTTGCTTGCTTCCTTTTCCCCTTCTTCATTCTTTCTTCCTCCTTTCCTTATTTTTCCTTCCTTGCTCTCTAGTTTTCCTTCGTTACATCTCCTCCCATTTCTTTTTCCTTGCCTTTCTTCTTTCCCTTTCTCCTTTCCTCTCCCTTCTTTCATGCTCAAATGCAAAAAGGGAAACATTTCTATTTTTGTTTTTGTTTGTTTTTAGTCTGTTTTGCTAGCAGCCAGCCCTCTGCCAGTGAAAACGGAGCCTGGGGGGGGAGGGGTTTGGGGGGGGCTTTTTTCAGCAGTGACAGCCTCCTGCAGCCCTTTGTCAGCAAAAACGGGGGGCCATTTTCGCTGGCAGAGGCACCGCAGGCCTTGAGGTTGACACCCCTGGTTTAGATGGCTTAAAACCAACGATTAAAAAGAATTAAGGCCAAAAATATGATTCAGTGAATTTTTAAAAGTTAAAACAAAAAAGTCAAGTGTCATCGCTTCGAAAGAAATAAAATCTTAAATAACTGAAACATTATTTCTCAAATGGGACCCACCATAAAGTAATCTAACAGCGGATCAGAAAGCCTCAGCAGCACCTGTTAATTGAAAGACTGATATTGGAAGTTTAAATGCTCATGGCCAGCTGTAATTGAACACAACTATCCTACAAAGCACATTTTGTCTACACAAACCCCATGTGAAATAGGTTTTGTGGAGTGGCAGTAACTGGTCTCAATTACCCTGCCAGCTTCATGATTGTATTGCGATTTAAAATCAGACCCCTTCAGTCTTTGCTCAGTCTTCTATTCAACGTATCAAATGCACAGCACAGCAAGGGCTCATTGATTTCAGTGGAGGAAACGGAATGTGTCTATAATTCTACTCCTAAAATCAATTAGCGTTAAAATAATTGACTTTTTCATACCTTCGTTTTGCTCTTTTTTTTTTTTGCTTCTGTGTTTTCTATCTTAGCATGCACTTCAAACTCAGCAACAACAAGAGATGATGATAAAGGCCCTACACACACATTTAAATTTTGAAGATGCGTCTTTATAACAGAAAATGGGGCATGGTCTTTCTTGTACTTTTAATATAATTATCCAGTGTTCAACAAAGCTGCCTCAGTACACCTAATGTTTTTTTTAATAGGCCAATAAAGCAAGCCATAAACCTTTTTAGTGCTATAAATTTAATGAAAGGCTCTTTTTAGAATCAAAGTATACACAGCCATGAGATTTTGAGTTTCTCAATTTTGATTGTGGTAATGCTGAGAGACAAGCAATAGCCCCACTTCACTTAAATATATTTTTTTCTACCTTAGGCTCACCTGAAAGTTCTCTGAAACAATGGATCTTTTTTAACCTTTATCAGAGCCAGTTAAGGATACCAGGTTAGAAACCAGGAGACTATGAGTTCTAGTCCTATCTTAAGCACAAATCAAATCCAGCTCAGTAATTGGTGGCTAATCATGTACTTGGCTGTGGAAAAAAGACAGTAGCAAACCAGTTCCAAAATTCTTGCTAAGAAAACTGCTTGTTCAAGGCAGTTGCCAGGAGTCAAGACTGACTCAAAATATAAATAAATAAATAAATATGTCAGCTTTAAAATTCAGCTGTCACATTTCATGGAAGGGGTGGTGGTGGTGGAGTTGAAAAGTTCAAGGTTATTCTGTATGTCGTATTAAGAAATTCCAGTTGCAGTTAATTGGTTCTCATGATTTATGAAGTGTAGAAGTGGGAGGGAAGAAGGGAGGAGAGAAGGTGGATTCTGTGTAACTGAGCAAAAATAATTTCACTTTGGGAAATTGCCTTTGACATGCCAGATCTGTTCCTAAATAAATCAATTGGAGAAAAAATGTCTCGGAGTGATTGATATCATGGATACTTTCTGGATGCCTTACAAAATAAATAATTCAACACACAATAATTAAATGTACTTTGTATGTTTTACCACCATTCTTTTTTTTTTTTCAGCAAATGGAGGCCTGGATGGGATCCGCAGCAAAAAACTTTGCAAATGGAGGGAAGGCCTGAAACATCGAAACTTTCCCTCCATTTGCAAAGCCTTTTGCCATTTTTGTAAAAAGCCTTTGCAGCCCAAAATGGAGCTCTACAGCTCCATGTCGGTGCGCACAGGCCTCGTCCGGCCCTTTGCAGCCCGAAACGGAGCTCTGGCGGGACAGAGGCACCTTTCCAGAGCTCCGCTTTGGCACTCCATTTTGGTAGGGGCACCCCTCTGAAGTTTCATTTTGCGCTGCAAAGTATAACGGATGAGGCCTGCGCACACCAAAACAGAGGTCCGGAGGAGCAGGGGCGCCCCTCCAAAGTTCCGTTTTGAGCTTTTTAATTTATTTTTCTAATTTTAATTGGTTGTTTTAATGATTTGTATGTATTTTCATTGTCTTATTATATGCCAGCCAGAATAATTATCTGAGATAGGTGATTATACAAAATACAGATAAGTCTCAACTTACGACAATTGAGCCCAACATTTCTGTTGCTAAGTGACATATTTGTTCAATACATTTTGCACCGTTTCACAACTTTCCTTGCCACGGTTATTAAATGAAACACTGCAGTCGTTAAGTTAGTAACACATGGTTGTTAAGTGAATCTGGCTTCCCCATTGATTTTGCTTAGAAGGTTACAAAATGTGATCACATGACCCCAGGACACTGCAAAATTTAAAAATAAGAGTCAGTTGCCAGGCATTTCAATTTTGATCACGTGACCATGGGGATGCTGACATGGTTGTAAAATGGTCATCGGTCACTTTTTTCAGTGCTCTTGTAACCTTGGAAGCTCGCTCACTAAATGAATTGTTTTAAGTTGAGCACTACCTGTATATAATATGAATGGGAAGCTATTCAAAAGACATAAATAAATGATAAATAAATATTAACTCACTCACTTTCATTTCTTTCTCCTATTCCTCCATTCCAGAGGTGATATTCAGCAGATTCTGACCAGTTCTGGAGAACCGATAGCGGAAATTTTGAGCAGTTTGGGGAACCGGCAAATACCGCCTCTGACTGGAGATTTTACAGTATCCTTCCCCTGCCACGCCCACCAAGCCACGCCCACAGAACCAGTAGTAAAAAAAATTGAATCCCACCATTGCTCCATTCCCATATTCTCATAAGTCACATATAACCAAAACCCATGTAGAGAGAATATTTTCCTTGCTTTCATGGACTTCAAGAAATTCTGTTACAGTTGTCTTTACTGAACAATGTTTCTGAACATATACATTATGGTATATATTTTTATCATAAGAGGAACTGGTTTTATTTAAATTAAGGTTTACATAAAGATTACTTCCTTGGTATGATTGTAACCATGTCTTTACAAGTTGCATCATGTACAAATTATTTTACTTAATTCAATTTAAAGCATTGCCTGATTCCAAACCAACTCTGGGCAGCTCACAAAACAATAAAAACCATAAAACACAATACAAGATAGGATTTGGTTGTTGTATAGAATCCAAATGCCCAACCAGGTGTTCAAGATGTTATGAAATGACAACAAGATGGAACCTTTTCAGGGGGTATATCATTCCAGAGGGCAGGCTCTGCAACAGAGAAGGGATATTTTCTGGGCCCCAATAGATGGCACTATTTAATTGAAGGAACTCAAGAGTACACCAACTCTACTTGGCATGTACTCAGCAGGCAGAAACCGTAAGAGATAGGTGGTCTCTCAAACAATCTATCCTTATACTTTGTGTATGTATGTATGTGTATGTGTGTGTATCTATCTATCTACCTACCTACCTACCTACCTACCTACCTATCTATCTATCTATCTGTTGTAACTTATCAGGAATCTGATTATTGCAGAAAATCAAGGAAGGATAATTATAATATAAAAGAATATATGGTGCAGTCAGTTAAACAACTTTGATCGTTCTCTTCCCAAATATTTATGTAGAAATATTAAGTTATTTCAGGTGCAGTTGTAATTAATTTCCTAAGAGTCAACAAAACATTTGAAATGCAATTCACATTTGAAACATTGCTTTAGGAAATCTTTTTTTTTTTATTGTTTACTTACTGAAGAACAGTAAGTATACTTATAATGAGGTTTCACAGATTAATTTAGCAGAGGATGTAACTTTGCACTAATGCAGTCTACTTCTGTGATGGGGGGGAGGGGAAATAGGGAGAGAGATAGGAAATCTTTATAAATAATGCATGTACTAACTAGTAAATTAATAATTATTGTGACTGGAAACAGGGATTTATACCATTCTTTCAAACATAATAACTGAGAATTTTTTTTCTATAAACAACTCATTATCATTTTAAATCTTAGAGCATACCAAATACTGGATTTTTCTTTGTAGATATGCACACCCTTTTTTCATTAGAAATTTATACAGTATAAAATCTTGAACACTCTGAAAAACTTGTAGAAGCATGAGAGAAAAAGTACTACCCTACTCATCGGGAATGTTTCCAAGTAAGTGAGTGTCTCTTTTTATGAAGAAAAGTCAAGCTTAAGTTGAGAAACCTATCAGATAATTCTGTTATTTTGAAGTGGCATATATTGTTTATAAGTGCATAATAGCCACATATTGTTCCATAGTTAAATAAAGACAATTTTGACTCATCCTCCTCCATCCCCACTTCTTCCTCTTCTCTTCCAAGTCATTTACTGAACAATTAGTGAGGAATTAGATATGATCCTCTATCAACCCCATTATCACAATACTGATATTATAATTTCTATAACTTAAATGAGCAATTTTACTCTTTTGTCTTATGGTATGATAAAACTACAATGTCCTAAAACTATATTCCTAGTAAATCAAATGCATCTATGATGTATGCTAAACATCTGTCACCAAGAGGAACTCAAAACAAGAAAGGAACTAGATTTTCAGGATGTGACCAACACTATGTGGGTAAAGTTTTATATCCTTATTCCAAGTAAAATTAAGTTTCATTCTCCTGTATGCTGAAAGGCTGGTGGGTGAATATATGCTATTAATTTCTTGGACAGAGTGTATAAGGAAAACTTCCAGAAATACACCTCTCTTAATAGGAGGTTTACTAGACTGAGACTCAATTAGAATGCTTCTTAGAGCCTCTATTTGGAAGGACTACTGTTGAATTTTGAAATATGCATTGAAAAATAAATACAGAAAATGTTTTGTCCTTGCATGTACTTGTATTATCAGAATCTATGGCTGGGAGATAAGTCAAATCCTCTCCATTGCTGCCAAAGAATAAGTCCCTATTTTTAATTATCAAATATACCCTGCTCTTTGTTTCTATGCTTTTTTCATTCTGCCCTGTTGCTGCTATCTCAACATCAGCTTTCTCTTCTAGTCCTTTTGTAGAAGACTCTCTTCTAGTCTTCTCATATATCACCTATATCCTTCACCCATCCTCTACTTACCCTCAAGCCTCTTTTTTAAAATCACAAATTATCCCCCAAATCAATCATCTCCCATTTCCCTCCTCTCCACCTTCCTCCATACCTCCTTTTCTCTTTTTTCCTAATATCAAGGAACCTAGAGCAATTCTGGCCCCTTTACAACCTGTGGATTTCAACTCTCAGAACTCCTGAGCATGGTTGGTTCAGGAATTCTGGATGTTGAAGCCCATAGGTCATAAAGGGGCCATAGCTGCCCACCCCTGACCTAGAGAAATGAATTATCCCAGAATTTCTGTATGCAATAGAGTGACATGACACAGCAGAAGTCAAAGATGCTAGAAGGGTTTACTTTGAAATGCTTCAGACTACAATTAAAATGGAAAATAAATAGGCAACATAGGTAATTTGGAGAAATGAAACAAATTAGAGCAATAAGACTAGTGATCATGATTGTTAAGGCTGTTATAGGACAGATTTGTGAATTATTGAAATAATGAAGTCATCACATTTTAAATATTATTAACTGCTGTTTCAAAAATGGAAAGGAGTTTATTGGTTCCCCTCCAAAATTCAAACAATAGTGTTCTTCACCTATTGTTTCTAAATCAGAAGTTCTTTTTTGTATTTTCTTTAAAAAGATGGTATTTCAAGGAATGATTTTATTTCAGCACCAAAAAGGCTAGATGGCAACAAGCTATTTAAGATCAAAGCTGATCTCTAAATGAAAAAGAATAAATCTTTTGGAGGATAAATTACCTACAAACAGCAGCCACAGGCTATTTCAGAGAGAAAAGCTATTAAAACAATACAACCAGACTAGTTTCCTTGGTTTGAACATCTACTGCTATTCAAGACTGAGAAGGTGTACAAATTTCACAAATAAAATGCAATACAAAAAAGTCAAAGTTCATGCCATATATCTGGAGATGTCCATTTATTGTAATTCTACAAGGAACTTACCAAGCCAATCATTTCAGTCCTTTTCTTAAAAAATAAAATGGGAAATTGTGGAATTCTTCATTCGCCATATCCTATTATACTGCTGTCCAAAGTGCTATAAGGTCTTGGCTTAGAGTCTTGGCTTTGATCAAATAGATGTGACTTTAAACCCATATAAAATGCATAAGCTGATCTTGCGCTCAGAATATTTCATTCTGATCTGCCTTTCAATTTTATGAAAATGAAAAGCAAAATAAAAATAGACTCATTGATGTCAATCTCAGCTGCTTGGAAGAAAGCCCAAGGTGGTTAATGCACTTAAATAGACTATATTAGAATTTTTGTTACGGTAAGTTTTATATCCAGCCCTGGAATGATGAGTTTTAAAATGAAAACATAAAAGTGCTCATCAGAACTCAAATGTCACAACAAAGGATCCAAGTACAACCTATTGATGCTATATAGCAAGACAAGTATACATATTTTTTCTAATTTTGGCTTAATAGTCTCTATATATATATTAGACTTCCTTCTTCTTGTGACTAATATTTCCTCTCTGTGGTTTTCCAATAGAAAAGCTGAATTTGCACAATCAGAAAAAAAACTCCACAGAATAAAATAACTTTAATTTTCTGTAACATATATTCTGTAATATATATTTCTTGAGTTTTACTTTAAATTTTTTAAAAAAGACAACATAATTCCTTATGTGTTAATAATAGAATTTAATGTATACTTCTAATGTATGATTCTTTTATTATAGCTTGTTTCAATAAAGTATACTTTCGATTCTTTTTGTATAGTTCATTTCCAGATCAGGCCAACTCCCAAAAAACAAAGTTCCTTCTTATATCCCAATAAATCAGGAATGAGCTTTCCCAAGTCTCTTCTGAGTACTATCTTGTTTTCGAAGATTTAAGAAATGTTTCAGCCCTCTTTGTTTACAAATGCTTTTTGCCTATTTTCCTCAAGATCATCTCCTTGATTCTCTACAGCAGAGGTGTCACATCATCATGACAGTGTCATGTGACGTATCAGGACTTTGTTCCGCTTCGCTAAACCGGGCGTGGGCAGGGCCAGCATGTGACGCATCCAGTCCGTGGCCAGGAGTATGACAGCCCTGCTCTACAGGAACTTTGATCTCTAAACAGTTAAGATTTAGAGTTTCCCATTTCCATTACAACTCAGTAATCATCTTTCCTTGCTCCATTCTCATATACTTTTTAAACATTTCACATATTTCACAAAAGAGACTCTTCATCTTGGCCCCAACTGGCAAATTACAGTATCCCTTATAAAAATCCCATCTGTATATATTAGAAGTCGAATTGATTTTACAAACACTGCTAGAATGCCCTCTGTACAATAAATGGAGGACAGAATCGTAACACCAATTGTAAAATATCTTAATTGCTCCTCTGAGCAGGAGACTGTCATTTTTCTCCTTGGCAATCAAACTTCAGCTATTTCCAATAAGGTTGCTAAATTTTTAATAATTGCCATGGCTTGCATAAATAATCTGACAGTTTCCCTACTCTGTTAATTGCTTCAGGCTTTTCTGTATAAGTTTTCTTTTATTTTTTTAATGTTATATTGTTTTAATATATTTAGTATGTATTGGTATTGATATATCATCCTCTTTTAAATGCATGTCTTTAGAACATAAACAAACAAACAGAAATGATGTCAGGAATGTTACAGTACTCAGAACTCCATTTTCTAAAACTGCTGGATGCAAAACACCTATACCCTGTTTGCATTAACAATTAAGAAATTATCTCCAAAACTTTGGATTCAGAAGAGCATTAAAAACTATTATGCACCTATGACTTCTATAAATTGGTCATAAATCCAAAAATGAAGATCTGACTATCATCCTAGTCCTTGAGATAGATTGATAGCTTTTTTGTTACCTCCCTCTGTCCCTCACACACACACACGCACACAAACACACAGATAGATATAGTCAATGATGAATAATTCATGAATTTTTGTCTTTTTGACATTGTTGAAGCCTCTAGGAGTTGAATAGCCTCTAAATGTTTAAAATGAAGAAATAAAGGTTTTTGCCTAAAAGCTGAAGCATCACCGAAGGATCTGGGTGGACAGAGCATTGAACTTTAAATACCTTGGAATGAGATTCTAATCTATAGGTTCCAGGAAAGTCACTACAAAATATATTAGGGAAGAATCTAAATCTTTGATGGTGATCAGGAGATACTTTTTTCCCCCTCCAGAAGTAGTGACTTTGATTTTAACCTTTTTGAGGCCAAATTCCTGATTCGTATTTTTATAGGGGGTGCAAGTTGTGCTGGTCTTTAAGAGGCCATTCAAACTAAATTTCTCAGGTCCATCCTTTCTGCTTCGAAATGCAGCTTTGAGGCAGCATAGAGGAAGGAACATGCCCTTAATGGAAATATGCAGCCTCTGTTGCCAAGAGAACAAGGGACAAAACATCTTTAAAGTCCAAAATGGCCAGATAACATTCAAAAACACCTCAAGACTATCTTTCTACAAGAAGGAAGAGGAAGTACATTATAATCAGACTTGCAAAATTTTGTTATTATAATTCATCTCAAGTAAAAGTAGTCTTGTGTTACAGAGTTGATTTCATGGTCTGGACTATCTAGTGGGACTGACAGACAAAGATATTTGCTTGTAGGAATGTCCTGCCGTACTGGTTGAAACTAATTTTTTCTTCATTACCACTGGCTCCAGTATTGCCTAGCTCAGGGGTCCCCAAACTTGCTGAGGAATTCTGGGAGTTGAAGCTCACAACTCTTAAAGTTGCCAAGTTTGGAGACCTCTGGTAGCAGATGACAATTCCACTATGGGCTAAATCAGGAGAAATGAAAGAATTTCTATTATATTACCTAAAGATCATTTTTATCTCTTTCTGCTGGCTCTGATCAGGCTAAAGTACTATTTATCAACAGCTGGGGGACATAGAACATCAGCCTGAAATTGGTTTCTTAAAATTTTAGAATACTCATTACTAGGAGTACACTGAAACCTGTAAACTATCTAAGCTCATTAATTTCATCTGGTTTAAGGAAAGTTTTCTTTTTCAGCCAGACATAATGCCTTACCAAAAACTATCTCAACATTTATACCAGGGCAATTCTATAATTCTACAGAGGTTTCTACTATCCAACATGTATTTCTTTACTACAATTTTTATACTTGTCAAATTTATTTAGTATCTATCTTCCAGTGACTAATTTTAAAGGGAACAGATGAGTTTTATAAAATCCTCTTTAATCAAATATTAACCAAGAGATAACAAGAATAACTAAATTATTGGTTGGAGTTGGTAGTTTTTTTCTGTTGTACTTTACTAATTTATTTGATTCTTTTTGTTGGTTTTTATTGTTTTTTATCTTTATTTTTTGTTTTAACTATGGTTTTACATTTTGTAAGCCGCCTCGAGTCGCCATGGGCGAATAGGCAGCAATATAAATTAAAATAAATAAATAAATAAAATAAATACAATCAGATCGCAGTGAAAAGTGAAGAGCCACTTCCTTATATATTTAGTTTATATTTATCTTTTAATGTATACAATATTTTATTATTGCACATTTTTCTAAGAGGGTTGTGACACTTTGCTCTTATTTTTCTGATCAGATTGTTTGATTGTATTAGGTTCAAGATTGTATATAGACTATAGAATTTGTGGCTACACAATGCTAACTTTAATCCTTCCTTTATGAAAAGTTTTTCTTAAATGAGAATCTCCTGAAAAATAGTTTGTTTTTTAATTCTTTAGTTATTCTTAAAAATGATACATTAATTTTTGATATTAACGTTATTGGTTCAGGAAGGAATCATGAACTATTTACTAAAAAGTAACTCTGTTTCTGAGCTGAATTTTTTCTTAGGAGAAGGTCATAATTTCAGTTCTACAACGTAGCTACCTCTGCTTTAAGTCCTGCAAGCAGAATCAATAATTTTCTGTCCTTGGCCCTATCAACCTCCATTGACTGCTATTCCTTCTCAGGTAAAAAGAACATTTCATCTTAAAGAAGAGAGATAGGCAAGAGGAAATCTGCAACTGAGATTGAATGTTTTCAGTAGGCCTATCTGCTGGGAAAAAAATATACATATTACATTTTTTTTTCAACATAACATGGGATTAGATTACTAGCCTGGTATTTTCTGAAAGAAAATTATGCTCTCTGCATTATCTGAAAAATTACAGGGCACTCTCATTTTCATTAGAATTCTATTTTACCTACAAATTAATAGTTTCCAAACATGGCAATACTTCAGTCTTGCATAAAGTAAATGCAAATTACAGCAAAATAATACCTTGCATTTCTATACTGATTCCTGAAGAGTTTCCAAGAAAATATTCCAGATGCATAAGGGACTCCTATACTGTATGAAATGAACTATCTATTTTCCCCCTTTTCACTACAGATGCAATAAGTTTTCTCAGTATGATATCAGTAGGCTTATTGATTTTCTTTGGAGATGATCTTTAGTGTTCCCCAATAACAGATCAAATATCCAGTAAATAAAAAAGGAATAAGACTTTCCATGCACATGCATGTACACATACACACATATACAGAGTACATACCCTACGTATACACTCACCTGATATGTAAATTGCACTTCATTTGTGGATGTGCCATATTGTTCATTTATATTAACTTCAATTTCACCTGTTTTTTCCATTGATCCATGCCCAACTTCACATACAATTCTGTTTATAAAACCACAAAAGGACATATAAAGGTTTAACAGTGCATATTACCTAGTCTATTCTTGAACTACATGCGTACAAGAACACATACAGATTTAGTTCCTAGGTGTAAAAACAAGAAATGTAAAAAAATACATTTATAAAGTCTCATTATTTTAGGGCTGTTATGATAAACAAGCAAATTAGTTATATCATATCAACTTTTAATTTTTATGAAATTGCTGAAATCTTTCTTCAATGCTATCATTGGAAATATCAGCTGATGAAGTAAACAGGAAACAACTTGGATTGTAGCCACAAGATGATAAAAGTAGACAGCTTTGTGTATCTTTAATCACACTATTAAACAACAATAAAATAATTAAAACAACTCTTACAATATATTAATAGTTATTGTATATGCCAAACTCTGCATTAAACTCTGCATTATATCTGTTATATTTAAAGTTACTTTATTTTACATTTATGCAGTCATTTGTTTTACTTCTTTGTCAAAGTTGTCAGAAATTACTTACTTGGTAGAAACAGAGTACAATTCTTTTCTAAACTGACATTCAGTGTGGGCTACCATTATTTCTTTGACATCTTCAGCCTTTATGCCCAAGTTAGATCCTCTTATTGTTAACAAAATTCCACCACTTAGAGGTCCATTCTTTGGTTCAATCTAAATGTACAGGAAATATTATTATTGCCACCTATATTATATAAAACAATATAATAACAGACATATATGAATTGCCACGGTAGCAATTGAATTAGCTTAAAACAGTAGGATCCTAAACTGACAGGAAAAACAAAAATAGATCCAGGGTACTTGGATTCCAAAAACATTATAGTTTTTTTTTTTTAAAAAAAGCCATTATCGTTGGCACTGTTGACATATTTTGATTAATCTTTGTAAGCCACAGGACACCTTCTATATCGGAAAATCCTAATGGCTATTTAGGTGCTCTCACATTTTGTCTTCCAGATGCTGCTTATTTATTTGTTTTTATTTATTTATTAAATTTATATGCTGCCCAACGCACTGACAGGTGACCCTTATTCACTTCCAGGTCACACAAACTAAAACAGCAATGCTGAGGACTGATGGGATGTGGATTTGTCCATCTTCCATGACACAGCAGAAGGCCTTTTATGAACTGTTCCCTTCCCTGAAACAAATTCTCAAACTTCTTACTATTTACCACTTTGCATTTTGATGGTAAGAAAATACAGATGATGTTGGGAAAACACAGAGATTATTTATTATGGGAGATGACCTACTTTGCTAACTGCTCTCAGCACTGCATGGCAAATTGATGGTGTAATAATCAGAACAATATCATGAAATTATGTGAAATTAATTTACCTGAGTAATGATTGGAGCAGGGCAGGTAGTTGTAGAAAATGAGCAACGTTTTGTGAAAACGCAACTCTCCCTGGCTTCACACCAGACACACTGGTACTGAGGATCAGCCGCGAGACATAAGCTGCAGTCATCCCGACCATAAGAACAGCTATATAAAGTCACTACAAGAGGAATGTGCATCTGCTTAGTATCAATTTCTACTCCACAGTTCAGAGCCACACAAAAAAATGGTAATGGAAGCATGGATCAGGATAAGAAGCAAATCAAAGTGATGAGGTGAAACAAAATGCAGCTCCAATGGTCTTATTTTTTCTTCATTTTTTTTAGTTTCTTTTTAGATTTAGTGCACTGTGCTTAGCCTTTTAAGCCTGGGTAAGAATAACTCTTGAATGAAATAGGGAGGGAACAAAAGAAAATTTGTTGCCATTGTTCTACTTCTCATGCAGTGGTGGTATGCTACTGGTTTGGACCGGTTGAGCCAAACCGGTAGTAAAAAAAAAAAAGCCGATGATCAGCTGAGAGGAGGAAAAAAAAATCTCCAGCAATCAGCTGAGAGGAAAAAATGAGAAAAGCACAGGATTGCCCCCCCCCCCCCCTTGCACTTTTTCTCATCTTTATCCTCTCAGCTGATTGGCGCTGCAGGTCTCAGCTGGTGTGGGGAAAGCTGCGCGCAGGCATTAGGCAAAGCATGAACCAGTGGTAAAACAATTTGAATCCCACCACTGTTCTCATGTAGTTGATTCCTGCCATTCATTAATCATTTGCTTTATAGTGGTTGTTGTTGTTTTGGTCAGATTGACACCTTATAGACTGACCTATGGAGATGGCTGAATCACTTTTATATTTATCAATTCTCAAATGGATTTTAGTTTGGAAGCTGTGGCATGTTAAAGCTAGACCGCACAGGGATCAGGCCCAGGTTCCCCAAGACAATTTGTGATTATGGCAGGCCAGCAGAGGTAAGGACAAGAAGAAAAAACAAGTTTTGTTAAGAAGCACCAGTGCAAAAAAACAGTACAATGAATGAACAAAGCTGGAGGAAGAGAACTGGAAACTAGTTCTTTGGAGCAAATAAGGAATAAATACAAAGCAATTTATTCTCTATTTTGCAAAAAAGAATATACATTCTGAAAAAGAAATCTTAAATTAAAATGATAACTTAGATGTGACAAAAGACTATGGGATGGGATATTGAAAACACATAAAGCCAAAACTTTATCATTAAATATGGTGGTTTTGATTCAGATTTTTCCTCAAATAAAATATATTTTCTTTAATTTGGCTGGTACTGACATTCCATTCTATAGAGTCTTCCTACTAGGAACACAACCCCTACTTTTTAATTAATACAACATATTTTAGCAAAAAGCCAGACAGTCCCAAACAATAAAATTAAACTTTCCAAAATCACTTTAATGAGTATGCTAAGGTATACCGATAGTCAGAATTCAAACAGTGTAAGATAACTTTCACTCAGTATTTTGATATACCAATATAGTTCAATATATATCTCCAACATTTTACACTTCAATTTAAAGTCAAGGGAATCCAAATAGTTTTTTGGCATGCTTTGTGGTTGACAGATAAGGTCAGAGACCATGGGTAGGGGAGTACTGCAGAGCACTGAAATCCCGATAAAAAAATGCCCTGCCAGTTTTGGTTATCATGATCATGAATCATGGAGAAAGACAGAGCCTTTCTTAAGTCTATAGACCCCTTAGATTTTGTGTTTGTGGATGGATAAAGTTAACTGAAACTGAATTTACAGAAGGAAAGAATCTTGCAATAATACAATATTGTTGCAGGGAAAATAGCAGGAAGGAAGAGTATTAGATATATTCACTTATAAAGTTACTCATAAAGGTGAATAAAAATCTAATAAGTAAACAATAAATAAATTCCAGACATAAAAGAAGGGCATTGTCCTCTAATATCAGGACTCGAGTTAGTAAATCCAGCATGTTAAACGATTATATGAGTGCTGGGCATGTTTAAACATAATCTGGAAGAGGTTTTTCCACACAGTGAACACCACATACTCTCTTGAAAAGAGCTGCATTTTTTCCCAAGCTTCTGCATACACCTGAAAACACAACAATCACTAGCTGTTTCAATCAGTGACATTAAAAAATATACTATAGTAAGAAAGGAGGTTAGCGACAAACCACTTCCAGAAAATCTTGCCAAGAAAACTGCGCAGACACAAAAACAACAAAACTTTAAGGAGCTGACATATGTTCAGAATCTAAAAAAAAAAGACACATCTGCTTACAGGAGGAGATTTGCTCAAACTTCTTAATGCTTTCAAGTCTCATTTAAAGAATGCATAGCTGTAAAGATTGGAGCAGAGACCTAGTCCAGGAAAGTAAGAGCAACAAATAACACTAGAGCGTTCAAACATTGTTCATCAATGGCCATCAAATTGAAATATACAACGGATTATGATGATCACATTTCTTATTTCTCCTTGCTCTTTTCTTTAATAAATTTATATCTGACTTCTCAGCTCAACAAGGAATATGTTGTATTCCCTCCTCCATCCCACCCCTCAGTAACAGGTAAGTTGGGCTGTGACTAGCCTAAAGTCATCACTGAATCAATGAATAGCCTAAAGTCATCATTGAATTAAGGAAGGTGGACTTGGATTTTCCTATGTTAGTCCAATACTCCTTAGATTATATTTTTTATTTTATTATTTTATTTATTAAACTTCTATACCGCTCCCTCTCCCAAAAAGGGACTCGGGGCGGTGTACAGCCTACTAAAAACATACAATAAATACCCAATAAATATAATTAAAATAAATTAAACCAAATTGATCCGGCTGTCTATCCCAAAAATTCAGTTAAAAATTAAAAGCTAATAAAACCCCGATTAAAATTAAGTTAAAACTAAAATACAGTTACTGGGCCAGGCCAGCCTGTTTAAAAAATAGGGTTTTCACTGCGCGCCGGAAGGTCAGAATATCCGTCATAGCCCGTATCTCCGGGGGGAGATCATTCCAAAGGGAGGGGGCTCCCACAGAGAAAGCCCGAACCCTCGGGGCCGTCAACCGACAACGGCCGGGCGGCGGTACCCTGAGGAGGGCAACCCTGTGGGAGCGTACTCTATTGATGGGCAATAGAGAAGGTTGCAAGCTACATAGGAATCAGAGAATTTGTGACAGTCTTCCCTAAATTGTAATTGACTTTTAGTTATAATTCTTACTCTAAGATATTATGATACAATTGGTTTCAATTTAAGCTCATGGTGACTTCATGGATACAACATCATTCTAGTTTTCTTGACATCAATAAAGGACATTGTTTTTCATTATCTTATTCCTGAATATCTGGATGAGCATAACCATGTTAGTTTACTATAACCAAGATTTTGTTTTGGTACAGTGGTGGGATTCAAATTTTTTTACTACCAGTTCTGTGGGCATGGATTGGTGGGCAAGGCAGGGGAAGGCTAATATAAAATCTCCAGTCGGAGGTAGTATTTGCCTGTTCTCCGAGCTACTCAAAATTTCTGCTACCGGTTCTCTAGAACTGGTCAGAACCTGCTGAATACCACGTCTGGTTTGGTAGTTCCTTTTCACACTAACAAATTTTCTTAAAAAGCACAAATTTTCAGAAACTTCCATAAACCTTTATCCCCTTTCATAAAATCTATTAATATGATAAAGTACTATCAAATACCTTCTGATTGTTTTCCCTGAGTAAGTTCTGAGTACTATGTTCCCTGTCACTGTTTCATTAATTTGTATGAACAGGATCCACTGGGTCATTAAAATCTATGAAAAGGCAAGTTAGCTGTATGATTAATAGTCAGATTTGACAATAAAACAGTATCTATAATGTCTTAGGTTTGATTCTGAATTCCTAAGATAGAAATGTATAACTATGGACTTTGATGGAAGGTATATGCTTTTCATGGAAATCATTTGGTTTTTTTTATTTCAGCTTCTGAATTTGATATGTACAT
The DNA here is from genome assembly GCA_023653725.1 of Bungarus multicinctus. Taxonomy (NCBI): domain Eukaryota; kingdom Metazoa; phylum Chordata; class Lepidosauria; order Squamata; family Elapidae; genus Bungarus; species Bungarus multicinctus. The sequence continues at coordinate 11,733,815 of CM042848.1, read as the reverse complement.
ATAATCATTTGAAGGGAACACTGATAGGAATCATGACAGAGGCTGATAGAACTCCATTTCAAAAATCTGTATTTCAGAAATCTATCTGCAAGTCCTCCATAGCTAACCAACCGATTCAAAATCTATTTCATCTGGGTATGCAGAAATGAGAATGACTCCTGTGCCTGCAAAAGCCAGTCTTCAAACCATCTCTAAATTAGACTTGTAATATACTGAATGTCCTCACAGCTATATATAATACAGATACAGAGCTCAAAATGTTAATAAGTTTTTTTGCTGATCAGCTCATTAAAAGTATCAGCAGCAAGCCTGACATTAGATTCTAGCTCTCCATGGTTTTTAGATTCTAGCTGGGAGACCATTGATAAAACAGGACAAAGGATAAAAAGGGCTATATTGAATTTAACATTGTTCAAAGTCTCCAGTGGCTATTAAAAAAGTATTAGATACCAACGTTAGTTCCTTTAGTTAAAATAGGCGATCGAAAGAAAGGAATTCATTTACAGTTGGAAATGCAATAATTGCTTCTTTTCTGAATAAGTATTAGTCTTGAGAATTGGGCAATATAGAAATATGCATAATAAAGATAAATAAATACCCAAAGTGATTGATTTAATGATGTAATTATTAAATGCTTCTGCTTTATCTTTTAAAAAAATCAATTGGAAATAACAGAATGCCATCTATCTGAAATAGTTTGTAAAGCTTAGAGAAAGTATAAAAGGAAATGAGAAACTACTTCAGCTACTAAGTTTAGTTATAATATACACGTACACATGAAAATGGATTGTAATGATAAAAAAATCTTTCCCACTTTGTTTCTCATTTCCTTTTATACTTTCTCTAAGCTTTACAAACTATTTCAGATAGATGGCATTCTGTTATTTCCAATTGATTTTTTTAAAAGATAAAGCAGAAGCATATACAGAAGTCAGAATTTCTAAAATATTCTTTTGGGATTACAACACAGCATTTACTAAACTGAAAGGGATTTAAACTGATAGGTTTAGATGCATATAGTTTAGGAACTGAGCCTTATTCTTTGCAATTATTATTGGATGATTTTTTTTTCTGAGCATGGTCAACAAAAAAGACAGCTATATAAAGGACAGAATATTCTTATCAATATGGTAAGTGGTAAGCAATATCTGAATTGCCAACCTAGAACTAAAGAGAAAATTCCTAACAGTGAGAACAATTAACCAGTGGAACAAATTGCTTTTGGGAATTGTGGATGTACAACACTGGAGGCTTTTAAGGAGAGATTAGACAGCCATCTATCAGAAATAGTACAGGTCTCCGTGAGAAGAGGGAGTTAGACTAGATGACTTCCAAAGTCTCCTCCAACTCTGTTACCATTACTGAATCATGAGTAGCATTGATTGTGTGGTGAGGTGGACTTGATTTTTTTCTGTTCCATTTTATATTCTTGTTTAGAGTTTCAGAACTGTGAAGTAAACCACTTTAATCGCCTACCTTGTTCTCCTAAAGAAACCCAAATAACCCCAAATAGCCATTGATTTAATGCCATTTTCTGAGTTGGGGATATTAAGGATTAAGACTTAATCCCTGCTCCAATGCCCATTTTTAATTTTGGAAAAAAAGGAAAATAAAGAAATGCATTACTGAAATGTATCTATTTTGCTGCTGAATATCATGCAGCCCTATACCTGCACGATATTTTATCTAATTTTCCTGGAAATGCTTAGTAAAAAAAATACGCTATGTTTTTATTAAGGTGGATAAATTCTATCAATGATTCATTTATCTTGAGAAATAGTAAGAGGTAGTCTGTTTGGCTGAGAGAATATTAATGCTTTTGAAAAAGAATGTATTTATTTAGAAATTGTTGCAATCATTAAAAGAGATTACTATTGTTTGTAATTATAGTTAGAGATTGTAAGATTTATTATGAATATGGACATATCAGATACACAACTCCAGTAAAAGGATTACTAAAATGGCTTTGGAAGGTTATGGTTTGATTCTGTCAAGTTTAATTACTCATTGTAATCGACCCTCCTGCCCAGCCATGAACTATACTGGTTGGATTTATGCTTTCAGAAAAACACTTCTAGATTGTAATCGGAAATATTCTCATGCATACTGATCTAAAGTTTAAAAAAGCAGTGGTAACAGTATCACAAAGAAACAAAAATCTTGATTTATTGTCTATAGAGTGGAATGCCTGAAATGAGAAAAGAAAATGTGGCCTTTCATACACAGAATTAGTTTCACTAGCAACTTGGGGCTAGTCTAGACTCAGATGTGATATATCAGAATTTGGAAGGAATTAGATGATTCTCCCATAAAACTGCAGAAACTATTAGATCTTTTTTTTATTTTCTCACCCCACTTGCAAATGGTATGAGAAAGTTTAACAATTGCTTTAATCTCCTCTTGATATATGAAAATAATTGCAGGTAGCTGTCAACTTCCAACCACATTTGAGGATAAAATTTCTGTTTCAGTTGTTAAGTGTGAAAAACGGCCATAAATCACATTTTCAGTAGTGTTGTAACTTTGAACAGTCACTAAATGAACTGTTTTAAGTTGAGGACAACCTGTATAGTAATTTTGACCTATCCTTATTTTCAATTTACATGACTAATTGTTAATCCTTTTGATAAGTATACATTCGTTGTTTAAATAATGGACAACTCTGAAAAGATTGGACCTTAAGAGATATATTTGGTTGCTGGATACTTACCAATTAACTTGCTATCAATGTTATCGTTATCTGTTTTAATGAATAAACTCAATGGTACAGTTTCATTTTCAATATTGGTAATCTGAAAATAAAAAATAATAATAATTGCAAAAAGCAGGTTTACTCGGAATGGCTTACATCCTGGGAAGATATTTTCAATATTATTATTCAACAGTATTTGCCTGTCCCAGGTATGTGGGAAGGACTCAATAAGTGGACAAAAATGCCAAGTCCAGTCTAAATGACTGTGCAACCAAACCATAATAATAATAATAATAATAGTAATAGTAATAGTAATAGACCCCTTGGATGCAATTCCAAAGCAGGAGCACCACTTGAACATATTGGCACTGACAAAATCACCATCAGTTAATTGCAAAAGGCAATTGTACTTGGACAGTTGTGATGGAATGTGCACCTGGAGAAGCAGAGAGAAGAGTTTTGCCAGCACAGAGCTTTCCCATAGAGGGGGGAATACTCAGGAAGTAGTTAGTAGTTTAGAAGGTTATATAACTTTAGTTTGACAAGATTCTGCCCATTAAAATTACTCGGGATAGACCTTGTAATTTAGAAGATTATAACTTTAGTTTGGCAAGAATCTGTCCATTAGGCATAGGATTTAGATTGCACTCAATTGGATTTCGCTGTATTGTCTTTGGGCTTGGATCCGATAACAACTTACATTATGCAATGATACCTTTAATATCATCTTTAACAACATCATCTTCACAACCTAAGTCCTTGGGGAAGGACTAAAATGGGTAGATAAAAATGCCAAATCCAGTCTAAATATCTAGCTGATATCATCATCAATTTCATTTAAAAAATATCCAATGTTTTTGGCTGTATATCTAAAACCAAATGGCTTACTACTACTACAATACTAGTTACCGGGGGTGGGATACAACAGGGTTAACTACCGGTTCGGGATTTACGAGCTTCCCTGCATGCTGTGAGTCGTACACAAAAATCATCATCAGCATGCTGTGTGCAGAGACGCAACCTTTGAAACAGCTCTCTTTTCCTGCTGTTTTTACTGCAGCTGTGCCTCTTTTGGCAGCTGAAGTTGAAAAATCAGGAAATAAAGATCAAGTAAGAGCCCAGGTGGGCAGGTGGGCAAAAACATCAGCAGACATAGAACCGGTTCTATGTCTGCTGCTCTTCAGAGCTACCGGTTCTACAGAGGTGGACAGAACTGGTAGAAATCCAGCCCTGCTAGTTACCTAAGTAGATATATTCCTAGTTATATTTTTCCAACACACACAAAAAAAGAACTATGTCAGAGGAAGCCAACAAATGTATCAGAAAATGTTACTCTGTTATAGGAACACAGAACAGCTATTTTAGAATCAGATTAAAATATTTATGTAGTCTCCCAACTATCTCTGGAATTTGCTACTTTCATTCATCAGGAACTAATATTGAGAAATATACTGCCTCTGGACAGTATATGTAGTCATCGTGGCTAGAAAGTATAGCCTTCACCTACACCAATATTCTCTGGTCCTTTAAGCTACCCATTTTCTGGTAGTGTATTTGTAAATTAACCATGAATTATATGAAAATAGTACTTCTATATTTCTTGACTTACATTTAGTTTTACTTACTAACTCTAGTACCATATAAAGTGGAAGCAAAGTGCTTAGTCAGCTATGCTATACAAGAAAAATATCCATAAGTATATTTATTTTGTTTCAGAAATGTTTTAAAGAACTAACAAAAACATGAATAAAGCAGACAAAAATATACTTTACATTCTAAAAGTATCTGCCATTACTATAAATCTTCTTCCCATAAAAAAAGCTCATGGGATGAGAGTTTCTAGAACCATCTGTTCCATCATATGTACAACTATCATAAGTACATTTTATCCAACAGAGAAAATTTGAATGACATCAAAAACTGAGTTTATAATTTATCTTAAGATAGGTCTTCAAAACCAAAGCTCCTCTACTTTCTTACCTCCATTGCATATGATATATGTTATATGGCAGATGACAGATTTCCTGCCACATGAGATCAAAAGGAACATTCATAAATAGTTTGTTTATGAACACACCAACAGGAAATCAATGCCATTTTCTCTCCACACAAAAATACTGTCAACAGTTCTCTGAACATGGCCAATAATATACCAATTATAGGTGACAGGCGAAAAATAGGACTTTCCCAATATTACATGAAATCAACTTCATTGTGAATCTACTCCCCTCTTCATCAACCTAACTATAATTACACTACCATTTAGGAAAGACATGATTAATTATTCTATAACAGTGCAAAAGAGAAAAAGAGAAAGAAACAATAAATTGTTCTTTAAAAGGAGAATATTTACCTCTGGGCTTTCAAAGAAATATTTTCCGTCTTCCGTTTCTTCCACTGCGGTCTCAAATTCAAACTGATTATTTCCAATTTTGAAAGTTCTACCCTGTGAAAAGAAATATTTGACTTATAATATTTATTTCATCATTAAATGAAAAGAGTTTTATTGAGCAATATAAATTCCACTTCTGGGGTGGGGAAAAAAACTACATTTATGATCAATATTATGAAAGGTCCTGTGCCTGTGTGAGAAAAGAAGTTCACAGATTTGGCTGACTTCCCAAAAGTTCCATGAAATTTGCACATATATAAAATGTACACTTAGTACAACTTAAACAATAACTTGTTGCAGTGATGAAGTCTGTGTCCAAATCTTTTATACGCTTGTTCTGCCTATTGAACCAGTTCTAACTGTGGATGGGCAATTTTAAAGCATCTGGTCTATTACAGTATTTTGCCTTTATAATAAATACTTATATTTGGTATAAAGAAACCCTAATGGCTCAGTGGTTAGAATGCAGTATTGCAGGCTAAATCTGCTACAGTTAATAGTTCAATCCTGATCTACTCAAGATTGACTCAGCCTTCCATCCTTCTGAAGTCAATAAAATAAGGGCTCAGGTTGTTGGGGGCAATACGCTGACTCTGTAAAGCGCTTAAACTACTATGAAGTGGTATGTAAGTGCTACTGCTATATTTGACAAAGATCCTTTTGATGAAAAATAACGTATTCTCTAAAATAGGCCATTGTCAAGTCTACTCTAACTATCTGCAAAGTGTGCCAAACATGTTTTCTTCATAGCCGTTAAAAATATACTTTATTGTTTATACTATATACCATAAATGTTTATGATAACTTTAAAGTTTTACCCCATTAAACTCATTTTGAATCATCCAAAGTATAAGTACGAAGGAAATTACATAAGACCGGCTAGGGGAAGACGCTATGAAATATTAAAATTTTATTAGCACTAAAGCAGACAGGTTTGTGTTTGATACATTAAAAAAATGACTTCCTCTTTTATTTATTTATTGTCACAATTGTGTGCAGGTTAGAATTTTGAATTTTAAATTTTTACTGACAGCCTTTTAATTCCTTAATTAAACAAAGAGGAACATAATCAAAGTCAGACATAATATCTATGATAGTATTTTGGTTCTCCTCCTCCAGGCATTATATGATAAAAGCAAAAGGTTGTTGTTGTTTAATTGTAATAGTAACCTTGGCTCATAGAAAACAGATAACGGTATATATTATAATCTTTGCTTTCCTACGTATAAACAGCCAGCCAGTTTAGTCTATTGATTAAGGCAACTTTAAGACGTGTGGACTTCAAGTTTCAGAATTCTCCAGCCAGCTATGCTGGCTGAGAATTTTGGGAGTTGAAGTCCACATATCTTAAAGTTGCCAAGTTTGGGGACCTCTGGATTAAGGCACCAGGCTAGAAATTGGGAGTCTGTGAAATTCTTATCCTGCCTTGGGCACAAAGACAACTGGGTGACCTTGGGTGAATGATTTTCTCTCAGCCTTAGTAAGGAAGCGGACCAATTCTAAAAAAACCTTGAGAAGAAAACTGCAGAGGCTTGTCCCAGCAGTCTGTATAAATGAAACATGATTGAACGAAAATATCCACTCTGAGAACAAGCTGAGTACACATTCAGAAATCAGAGTGAGTGTTTTCCCACCTCCTGAATGTGCAAAAGACACCTGATAGGGTAGAGTAGAATTTTCTGTAGCAAGCATTTTCCAAACACAAATTTGCTACTTGGAAGATAAAAATATGCTACTCTATTTCTTTTGCTAATGTACTATAAATTAAGTTATCTCTTCATTTATCAAGACCTCTTGGAAATCATCAATAATGACCTTTATCTCATCTTGATCTTAATTTGATATAAGAACTATCAGCCTGTTACATCAGTAAATTGAGGACCTTTGGAGTATAAGAATGGCTGGAATGAAATATTAACTGTTAGAATATGTTGAGGATAGTCTCTTTGATAGTGATATATTTTATATATATTTGTTAATTTGTGAAATTATATATAGAACAGGAGTGTCATGTACCTCCTATAGGTTGTGATGCCCATTACTGATCAATCAGCAATAACTGAGGCCTCAATTGTTACTTGAATTCTTTCAATTTTTTAAAAAGAAGTTATGGCTCTTTTTATTTCTTTTTAAAGATCAAAATCAGCATTAATAGAAGGTTAAACATCTCAATTCATAGAAAAAACACATTTTGTACTAACAAAAGTAATTTTTAAAATCAATACGCTAGTGATATCTAAACACAATATTCATATGTGCACATGAACACACTCTGGTTGGGTTCATTCAAGGTGCCAACAAAGATTGGTTTACATTACGTGCTCAGAAAGTTACATCTAACCAAGCTTATCACATTATGTGAATACATCTACTAGCTGTTTAAATCAGCAGTTGCCTACCAGTGGGCCGTGAGAAAATTTTGATGGGCCGCAGAGATATCTCACCCCCAGAGCACCACCCCAAAGCAATTAATCCAGGCTGCGCAGAAACACAAGGCTGCTCAGCCCACATGGCCCAGCGGGAACCCTCCCTACCCACTCACTCCTTACCCGGCAAACTAAGTTGCTATTTTTCCTTTTTCCAACCATCATCTGTTCTGCTGTGCCAGGATATTTAGATTAGCTAGGAAGCAGGAAATGGTTGGATTTCTTGCTTTCTAACTACAACCGAACCTCCCCTAGGACTGAAGGTTTTGCTTGCAAGCAAATTCAGTGCAGACTCATCGCAAGCAAATTTGAGAGACTGAGCTAGCTGATGGCAGATAGATAGATCACTGAATGATTCTGTGAGCAACTCAATCTGCCTGCTTTGCCTGATTTTTGTTGCTTTTTTTAAATAAAAAATTCAATATTTACATACATGGTGTATTGTGAGTTAATTTTGTGAGTTTGCTTGCTAGCAAATTTTATGAGTTTGCTTGCAAGCAAATTTTATGTACAGACTGAGCTAGCCAATGGCAGATAGATAGATTTCTGTATGAATCTGTGATTCTGTGAGCAACTCAATCTGCCTGCCTGCTTTGCCTGCTTTTGGGTAAAAGTTGCTCTCTTTTTTACAAAACATTCAATATTTATATAAATATTTATAATATTTACATACAAGCCATGCCCAGCCAGTCACATGACCACCAAGCCACCCCCACAAATTAGGCCACACCCACAGAACCAGTTAGTGGTCCCTGGGATCTAAAATTATGAATTTGGTGGTCCCTGAGGTCCAAAAGGTTGGCAACCTCTGGTTTAAATGGTCTTGTTGAAAGCGAACCATAATTTAAGCCACTGAGCATTAAGGGCTGTGGGTAAGGAGAGATACTGTAAATACATTTAGATAATAACTGTTTCTTATTTATTAGGAAGCTTGAAAATCTTTAGAGACAGTTAGCCATCCTTGGGTTTGTAAGTACATTTCCAGGAAACTCCTAATTATAATACGTGCAAACTGAATGACTTTTTAATTTAGAAAGACATGAAGATAAACAATAAAAACAAAACAGTTACATAAATTATAATTTAATGCAAATTAATAATAATATGAAATTTGATTACTGAAAGAGGGATATATATAAATAAATTCAAATAATTTTTAAAAAAGATAATGAAGCCACAGTGATAAAAACTTCATCTAATCTAAAATTTGACAAAAACTTGGGATTCTGAACAGATGGATTCAAGACCAATTGAATTCCCCCCTCCCCACTTTTCCCCCCAGGAAAATTCTATAAGTTCAAAGATCTTTGGTAAGGGGTTTTAAAGATTAGTTGCCTTTATTTACATTCACACAGACACAACCTAATTGCTAATCATGCAGAACACAAATAGTAAGGAAAATACCTTGATGGAGATATACAGAAGGTCTTATCATGGCAAAAGAACTTAAAACATTTTTGAAGTCCAGAATGTCCAGATAATGTTTGGAAGAGATTCAGTAATCCACTGAACAATAATCAAAATAGGCACAACACAACCAGATATGCAAGTTTTTATAATTGTAGCTAAACTCAATAAAAGTATGTCCTATCTTCTTGTGGAGTTGATTTCATGGTTTGGTCCACCTACAATAAGAGGGCTACCACAGAACTACTAGTCAGGTATAAAGGAAAATTTGATGACTATGAACATTCTGTTTTTCATTTAGCAGAACATGCATAAATATTAACGAGAACTTTTCCTCTGAACAGGTAATTGTGGATCAAAATCTGGCAAGATCACAAATATTTAGCAGAACATGCATAAATATTAACGAGAACTTTTCCTCTGAACAGGTAATTGTGGATCAAAATCTGGCAAGATCACAAATATTTCCCTACTTGTAAAACTTAAAAGATTATGTTCTATGTAATGGTTACTTGAACTTCAATTATTGTTGATGTCACATCAACATTCTTGCCATTTTACCAAACACCAAGTAAAATAATCATATTTATTGATTACTGATTAACTGCTTTCCACATAATTATGAGTAGCAGACATGATTATTCTCCACAATCCTCCAAAATTCTCTTTAGGATATAAAATAGGCTAAAAGTTAAAATCATCTACTAAACTTTACATGCAAATGGAGATTTAAGCATATGCTCCTTGCTTTGGTCTAACTTTCAAACTTTTGAACATTTTGTTTTATTAATAAGAATAAAATGTAAAACAGAAAAACATATACCCAACATTAACAATTAAAAAAGAAACAAAATGTGCTAAAAAAAGGAGATCAAATGATCCAAATATCAAATAAATTTAACTTTAAATGTAGAATTCACATATCGGGTCTAACTTTCTAACCTTTATATCAAACGGACTCATTTTGTCTAGACTTGAAAATTTTAGTAGCAGTACGACAAATGCCTAATGGGAAAAATTGGTTATGTTTCTGATCATTCAACAGAGGCTTTAGATCTGGTATGTAAAATACTAAAAAGCATAATTAAACTCTACATAATAGAATATCTTCATCTAAAGCAAAATTTAATAAAAAGATAGATAGAAGAAATGGTTTGCAACTTTAAGACATACAAGTCAATTAGACTATTGCGGAAAGATTCTTTCTCTCTCCTCATTTTGAGGCCAAAGAAATGTCAGATGCTCCTGAAATGATATCACATTAGTTATATAGAATCCTCAGTCTGATCTGTGTCTTCACATTTACTGAAATCATTTCAACTTAATTAACACCAGTAGGGAACCTCTGTGGTAGATTTGGAGTATCCTTGTAGTTTGAACCTAAGACAACTCCTTGTATATAATCTATGTCAACAGCACGAAAATAAGGAAGAAGTTCCATCATTATACAAATAATATGTATTCATGTTGAAGTCTGAACCACCAGCATGTTCTGATAATTATTTAGCAAATTCTCTTTGCAAAAGTATGTACTGTGCTCTATAGGCATAGGGCTATGCAGTCAAAATATTTTGTGCTAAATACATTGTCTACAAGTAAAAAGCAAATTGTTTTTACCAACATTCTTCTGAGCATCAGCTACTTCAAGAATATGTATGAGCACTAAGCACTTTTGTTTGGAAGCAAACAGAAGTGCAACGTTCTACAGAATCAGTGGATGAGGAGCAAGTTGAAGAAAGAGAAGAATTACAATTGTTGGGGAAAATCATAAAGTTGGTTATGATTGTGTATCTGAGTAACTCTCCCCCATTATTGTTTTATGACAATTTTTCCTATCCTGACAAAGTGACCTTAAACAAAAAGGGGAAGAAAAGAGAACAAGAGGACAATCAGCAGCGAGGTGGATAGTTTCAATTACAGTAGCAATGAATCCATCATTGGAAGAGATGAAGGACCAACTTGGGATAGATCATCATGGAGAAATTATTTCTGTGTGGTTGCTAAGAGTTGACAATGACTTGATTAAGGCAGTCATCATCATCATCATCACCACCATCACCATCATCAAATGAGACTATTCTTTGAAAGAATCTTATAAGAAAACAAACGAAAGGAAAATCTTAACAGCAAGAGCTAAATTTGAGATCCAATCTATGAAATAAGCAGGCACCTAAATAAAAGGGTATATTTGTTCATTCTACTGTTCTCTCTGGTAGAATTAATACTGAAATTAAATACAAAAATTCAAGAGCATCCACTTTTTGAATGGTTTCCTCATATCTCCTACACTGTACATAATATGCACCGAGGACTGTTACTATACCTTATTCCTCAATATTAACCAAAGTATTACAATAATAAATACTGTGGAGAAAAAAACACCAGTGCTCAGGACATGTCCATTCATAAAAAACACAGTTCATTTAAAAATGATTTACCATGTGTTTTTTTGTTTGCATCATCCTAAAGCATGGAAGTGAATTTTAACCATATCTGCAGACAAGATCAATTTCTAATGAATCACTGACCTCTAATACAGTGATAAAATTTCCATGCTTATAGAAGTATTCATTAACATGCAAAGCAGCCCTCTACATGAATCCCTATAGATAGATGTACAGGTTCATCTACTGATGAAATTCAGAGAAACCCCACAGCGCTACACCACACTGGAACTTTTGACTGTGGTGATGTATAACTTTCATCTCGTGAAGATATTTTTAAATTATCCATCAAAACAAGCTTTAAAAATTACATGCTAAATTATGTATCTTTTCCATTCTCAAAAGCTCCTCATAACATATGACATTTAATTTTTAAACAAGGGAATTAACAAACTATCAGGTTTTATAACTTAAGTACATATTAGCATTTATTTAATTTTACCTGATAATTATCTAGATTCTTTCCTTCAAAATAAACTTTTGTTGAGACCTCCATTGGTATTATTTCAGGACTGGGATTTAGAAAGTGTGGACATTTTTCTTCCTAGAGGGCAAACATTTCACACATATTAGTACAGAAATTATATATATCAGAATCTGATTTGCCCAATGATTTTTTGTGTTATTATTATTTTTCTAGGTTTGACTACAAACATACAAATGTATATGCCAGAATGTTCGAACTACTCTCAACACTTGAAAACTTTCCATCCTTTCAAGTAAACTTGAAACAGAACGGGCGGCGAACACAATTATCTAAGCACACAATTATAACTCAGATATCTATGTCATATTCATGTAGCCCCTGCCTCTTGAATGATGGGCATTTTACAGCAGATCTGTATCTTTTTGCTGTGAAATATAACTCAACTCTGACTTTGGCTCTCTGCAATGCAATTAGACATGTTTCACAATATAGTTACCTTATAGTGGTTATATCCCTACTGTATTGCCTGATATACTCTCAATCTGATTTATTAGCTGATTGCTATCGTAATATTACCTGCAGAACTTCTAAATTTTATTCCTTTATATGCTCACTGGGCTATGAAATATTACTATGAGGTTCTTTTAATACAGTTCTGTACAGCAGTTATATTTTATTTGAATTTTAAGATTGTTGACCATACTAAGCATTATCTCATTTTATCATAACCATGTTCAGCCAAAGTCTTAAATAAATTCCGTCTCAGAACATTTACCATATTCTGTTTAATGACATCCTGCTCTAGAGAAGCATCTTCACAGACATGATTCTTCCAGTCCCATTGGCAATTCCATCTACTGCTTGCACAGGAATAACACCTACATGAATAAATAAGAAATGCTTTTAATTTGCCTGCTCCTTGACTCCTTTTAAATAATAACTTACAATGTCATTTTGTATATTAATAAAAACCCAAAGTCTTGCAGTCTTTTCAGAGACAAAAACATCATTTGGAGGATAGAAAATATTCATTACTGCCTGAGTGCATGTATGCCTCTTTAAACCAGCTGTATCTTTAAAGCCACAGCTGAAATATGATCCTGGGAAAAGACTGACTAGTTTATGGAGATGAAAACAGGACCATTACAGACATTCTCATATGCAGCAAATCACATTTTTACTTTACATCACAAATACATAATGGCCTGTTGATAGCCCAAGAGTTCAAGAAGGATATCTCCCCAAACTTCCGGATGCAGAGATACATGTTCTGATATAAGGACTTAAGAAACAACTAATGGTGTCACAAAGGTCACCAAGATAATTATTTATATTTTCCTCAGTTATTTAACTTACAAAGCAAAAGAAATAATTGAGACTGATCTTAGATGCTTGAGTAGTAAAGGTCAGACCAAAAATGCTTCAAGGAAAGCAAGTTCTTCCAGTATGTAAACACCTTTGTTTCTATTCAAGATACAGGAGGTCTCAGCTATAGGGAAAGTTAAGGTTTAGTTTGCATCACTTTGCTGATACTTCACAGAAAAATTTTCTTCTTTGAACAACATGACAACAAAATCAAAGGAATTAATTATTTGAGTCAAATAGCATGGGAAGGGGAAGTATAATGAAGTTTAGCAGCCAAATACTTACGGCTCATTTTCAATACGATTTATAGCTTTTCCACAATCATAAAAAGGGTATGTACCCGATGCAAAAAAAATATTATCTCCAAAAGTTAGATTTACCAGAATCAGGACAGAGTCTACAAAAAAAACCAACAACATTAATTTGATTGAAGATGCTTTATAATTTATATAGCTTGGTTCATTTTAAGGTCTACTCCAATAATATAGCCTACTGAAGCATTTATTGAGCTTGTGAAGTTAGGACATGAATATTTGGCTCTTTCTTAATAGCATATAAAATTAAATCTGATGACACTAGATATGTTAATATATGTTAGAATCCCAAGCTTTAACAATGCACAAATGTTTTTTCCCTCAAAGTGGTAAACTTCTTATTATTGAAAAATGCAAAAGGAGAACAGCAATAACAACAGCACTTAGACTTATACACTGCTTCATAGTGCTTTACAGTGCTCTGAACAGTTTACAATATTAGCATATTGCCCCCAATAATTTGGATCCTCACTATACCAACCTCAGAAGGTTGCAAGGCCGAGTCAACCTTTAGCCCTGTGAACTCTAGACTGCAGGGAGTTAGCCTGCAATAGTCTATGCCACCAGAGAAACACCACAGATAGAAACAAAATGTATAAATGAAAAAATCTTTGTTGTAGATTCTTAATTATGTTAATGCTTCAAAAATGATTAGGCAGAAGTGTATGGACCTTGTGTGAGTATGGCGTTGTTTGCTTTTTATTAAGGCACATTAACTTATTTCAGATTTCTATACAAGCCTGTGAAAAGTCAATATGACTTTAAAAAAATCTGTATCATTTTATCAAGTTTATATGGAATGCTTTTAAAGAATAGCAAAAGTACTTTGTTTGTATTTAAATTTCTGGTGAATTTCTAAAGAGGGTACAATTCTATTTGTTTTTAATAAGATACATGAATTTAAAAAAAGCATACATACACACAAAGATTGTATACAGAAAGTATATGTTGCTCAAGTCATTTATGAATAAAACATGCTTCTCAAATAGCAAATATGTTCTGAAAATAGTAATTTAAGACTAGAATGTTGGAAAGGCACTAATATATTGCACATATTTCCTCTATAATATACATTAGTAATCTGAATTATTACAGAATTAAGAATGAAGATCTATAGAAATTGAAGCTTTCTCAATGAGACTCCTAGCTCTTCCTCTTATGGAAATCATTAAATCCTCTGACAAGCTATTTCACAAGCTATTGAGCAACTTCAAACTGCTTTCCTCTAACAGCTTGTGGAAAGAGTGGTGACAGCTTAGATTTAAGCTCACTTCATGAAAAATTCCAGTGAAAATTGTTGGATGTTTTTCACTTTAGGCCATACTTTCAGAGGTCAACTGGAAACTGAATATATATTTTAAAGACATCAGTTAATTCAGAGCTGTCATTTTCAAAACAAATTTATCATTTGCATTGATCAAATCTTCTCAGGAGAAATGAATGTGACTAGAAGCATTTCTTACATTCCCCAGGAAGCCACTAATTCTTACACTACCCCCAGGAAACCACTTGTAACAATCTGCAAGAAATGGCTTTATATAAGAAGGCATGCACTATTAACTTTCTAGAAAAATGCGCAAACAGAAATTCTCTTATGTTCAATATTTATGAAGCAGCCACTGTCTGCTCTCCCAAAGTATAGTCTACGGTGAAAAATAACCTAAGATGCATTTTTCTTTGGGACAAATAGTATAAAGAACATGCTTGCTTTATCATGGAAATTATGACAGACAATTATATATCATTTGCCACCCATGATAGAAATGGCATTTAAGTCAACTATTAACTTTGGCTTTAGTCAAACAATGGCATATGATATGGATTTTAAGACACTTTTTCAACCTGCTGTCCTGGATAGATACTGGAATGCAAATTTGAGAAGATCGGATAGTATAATCTTTGTGTTTACTGTTTGTAAATTTATTTATTATATTTATACATTTCCCCAGTCAATGAGGATTCTGGGCAGCAGATAACACAATCAGTATACCCAGAACAAAATAGGAATTTTAACTGTATAAATTAACAATAAAATATAAATACAAAGTGATGACCAGGACAAACTAGGAGCCAAATGCCCATTGAAGTTTGAACTTGTATTTTAAATAAAAGGATGGAGGAAGTCACCCTCATTTTTGGATATGGGGTATTTCAAAGAATATACACCACTGAGAAGGCCTAGTACCTGATCCACAGCCTATGAACTGCATGAAATGGGGAGGGGGAGGATTCAGCAATCCTTTTCTACAAGATGAATTGGATGGATAGATTCTAACTTGACATATTGTCTGATGTAAGCCAATGCTTTAAAAGTGGATGAATAGCACTTTGAAAAAGTCATCCAGCTGTATTTATATTCTAATGGTTGCCTTATCAGGAGTCTTGTCAATGAAATTTTGAACTAGACAGTTTATAAATCATCTCCAAGGGTAGCCTGACATAGAGAGTATTTTATAACCTTACTATGTGGTGAACGGAACACGAGTCACCATTGCCGGGGCATCTTTTTTCAACGTAAGAGACACAACCAGTGCAGCAGCTGAGACTGAACAAAGGACTCCCTAGCCATCTCTTGCACTTGCTATTTCAGCAAGAATCATGAGTCCTGAAAGATCCTCAGGTTATGCATCCCTCTGGGAGAAGCACTATCTTATGAGGATAGAGCAACTGTATTGATGTTGTTGTTTTTTTTTAAAAAAAATACCCTGATGTTTACTGACAACAACTCACCTGTAACAGGCTTTAGTCTAAATGAAATTGAATGCCTATTTAGAAGTAAGCTCATCCTTCACCTTTTAGTTTTTTTTGTAATACTTAATGTATGCATAAGGGAAGCAAAATATGCCTGGAATGCATGAATCAGAATTAACAGACAAGGAGCTATTAATATTTCTAAGAAGAAAAATGTTAAAGATACCATTAGGCTAATGCCAAGAAAAATGAATCACAGACAAACCCACACAACATTTGTAGTTTCAAGCAGCTGTTAAAATAGTAGCTTCATACTTTGTATATGAGCTTTTAAATATGGGGGCTCAGCTGTATCTGTACCTTGGCCTTTGGTTGTTGGAGGAATTTGATTTGGAGGTTGGCAGATAACAGCATCACCTTGTTTCTCTGCTTGCTGCCTCGTTTCACCAAATTGACACCAAAGCTGGTCATCTTCATTTAAGTCTGGCAAAGGGCTTATAGTAAATTCTACCTGGAATTGTAAGAACAAACCATATTTAAAAACAATACAGATCCTAACAGAGCAACAAAGAAGTGCAGCAGTAAAACTTTGTACAAAAATAAAGCCCAGCTGATCAATGCATAAAGTTAATGTAACAATAGTAGCATTTTAATGGATTACTCTTAACTGTAGCCTTATTAATTTTGGAAAGCAGTCACATGTTTTACGTACAGAGTTAAAGATTCAATATTTGGCATTGAAAAAATTTTGAAAAATTTGGGGCAAAGATCTCAGTCGAAGATCCCTTGTTTGTTGAAGTAAATATTGCTTAAATCACAGATAGATAATTATGGCTCTCTTGATATTACTAGATTCCAGTAACTATCACACAGACCAATGGATGGTGGGAATGCTTCCAAAAACTTTCTAGACCAATCATCCATTGTTTATATAATTCATCTTCAAAGTATCTTCATATATTTAGTTAGCTATTTCCAAGGAGAGTACTTCAGCAAGGACTCATAAAATGACTTTAAAACCTTATGTTATTTCAAGAAGCCCGTTGTACTGATAAATATTGCACTTTTTATATTGGAATGTTTTTTTCTAATTTTAAGAATAATACTTTTTGATGATATTATGGAAGCCAAACCAAACTTTAATAGATCTCACCCATTCTTTCTTGTGTTGTCATCATATTTACATAATACAGTATGCTGACATGTACTTTGATAAATCTTAGGAACTACCTTATTCTTGTTGTAAAAAGAACAACAGGGTGGTCCCAGCAGAACATAATTTGAATCAGTCTGCATTAATTTCCACCTTTTTCTTTTTAAATTTCTAGATGGAATTATCTGTGTAACTTGCAAAGGTGCTTTGTCTCCTAAAAAACTGCCCTGCATATTTTTGAAATAAGCCATAAGCCATTGTTTTCATGCTTTTATGTCTCCACAGAATACAAGTCTTTTGTTGAATTCTCACTTCAGCCTAAATGTAGCATCTATTCAGCACAGAAGTTGTTTAAACTTTTCCAGCACAATTAAAGCATGCTGTCCACAGAAACAGCATAAGCCAGAACACACAGCGGGAGTTGCAAGTCAGGCTGGAAATAATCAAGGAAGTTATTCTGAAAGGACAACAAAAACAAACTTCCCATCAAATAGAGCCAACACAACATTTTGTTTGGTGAAGGGCAAAAATGAGATATTTTCTGAGGAAGAGTGATGCTTGGTTGTTTTACAAGCACTGCAGAATGAGCACCCCAATATTTAATTATTTCTATAACCTTAAGAAATAATTATCCTCAAAAAAGGTGGCAAAAGAATGGAATGGGTTAAGAAGTTTGTTGATTTGATTAGCTCCCTAAGAACATTGCTGACGTCTTCCCCAACATGTTAGTCTTCACAGTTCCATTCTGCTTTGCCTTCATCTTTAATTGCTGTGTGTTTTAAATAATTGTGTGACCTATTTTCCCAAGTGAGAGCGTTTTGCCTTTAGGAATCAGAACACTGAAAAAAATGAGCCATGGGAACGAGTAAATATGTATAACAATCAGAGAATGAGCAAGAGATAAAAAGATGCTGCCTTTTTATACTATAATAATCACAATATAATATTGCTCCTATTCATTGTAACCATCCCCCCCCCAAGTATAATACCTTTGTCGTGAAAGGAATGGGGATATCCTATCTTTCTTAACAAATGAAATTCATGATTTAGGATTTTTTTTTCTGCTTTGTAGTAATGATGATCTCAGCAAGATATTTTGTTTATTCAAGCTGAGTCATCAATTGCTAACCCACCCACCACATGCTCTGTACCCTTTCTGATACATACCTAATTGCAAAGGACTCCCAAATTGTAGTTTACCATTTGAACAATGGAATTATCTCACAGGAAATCTCTTGATCATTCTGTGCAAAATGCACAGTTACTAAAGATATGTCAACAACAGATGTTTCTGTCTCTTGGATGTACTAGAAATAGCCAGTAAATCTAATTCTAGATTATATCTCCTAAGATCTACTTTAGTACTTAATTCTGGGTTTTTCCTTTCAAAGTTTTAGGTTTACAGAGTTATTATTATAAGAGCTGAGGTTCTCATAATATTTTTGAGTTGTTTAGCTATATTTTAAGCTCTGATTGGAAGACTAGTCCGCAAAATTGGCATGCCCTTTTCCTCAGATATTACAGGAGCGTTTCTCAGCCTTGGGAACTTTAAGACATGTGGATTTCAACTCTCAGAATTCATCATCTTGCAAGATTAGCTAGGTGTTGAAGTCCATACATCTTAAAGAACTCAAGATTGATTAACACTATGTTAAGAGTAGTCACAGAGAAGCCACACCCATTTTACTTGCATGTTTTAGTACTTTGGAACCAAGTCTATATCTAAGCAGATATTATAAAAATAAGGTATTCCCAAAACTTGGAATCCTTAAGTCAATCTACCTCTGTGTCTCTCACAACTCAAAACATAGTTGTGTAGATGTCTGTTTAAACGGACAATTTCTTGGATATAGTCAAATCTTACTTTTTTTTCATCCAGATGTTTTGAAAGCAAAAACAGAAATTCAAGATTTTGTATAAAACTAGCATTTTCTCACAAATAAATAAACACCACATTAAACAAGCACAAAGAATAACGGTAATTAAAATAATCTAAACTGATTTTATGTATGAGCATGCAACAAGTGTGCACAATTATTTCCCATCCTCCCAAACATATTTTTTCATATTTATGTTGAATTCTGTTCTCATTTACCTTGCTCAAAACTTCCCGGCTCATGTTTTGAGGGTTAGCACTTGTAATACTCAAACAAACACCATTAGGACTCCAAAGCCAATTATTTTCCCTAGCTGATCTTGCACAGTCTTTTTTCCTTGTGCATCTGGAATAAATAATAAAGCCTAATGTTATGCAAAGTAATTAAAAAATTTAACTCAGCACTCCGTCAAAATGAAATGACATTCAAACCTATACAAATTGATAAATGACAGCTGGCACACATTAAATGTTTAATATTTCATTTTTCTTTTCTTTCAGTTTACTTATTGTTCTTTAGGACAAGATAATTACCTATGAGCATTTAAAATTACAACAATAAATGTACAAATAATTATCTTAAATACAATTTACTGTACAGTACTGGAAAAATCTAATCTAATATTCAAGAAACATATTATGGAAAAGTAGCTTTAGCTGTTAAGAAGCTAAACTGTTTATGAGGTATATAAATCTGGACTGTTTTGATTATTCTTTAGCACTTTTCAAATTTGTCATCAGTTCTTTGTTTTAGCCTGAGGCTTAGCTCCGTAGGCTCTTACTGTGCCACAGAGAAAAGCAAACATTTCTGGCTTTGGAATTGGTTATTTTTCATTGCTGGAGGGAATATGAATTTAACAAAGTTCTTGAGATATGATCTACTTTCAGGTTTTGTCAATAATTTTAAGCAATAGAACAGCACTGAGAACTCCAAATAGAACTGAGTGCAGGAGAACCTATCTAAATTTATTTTGACTTTGGGTGGCTGAATACATTATTGCCTCATACTCATGAAATGTAAATAAAAATAAAAATGCAATGAAACAAGCATATGCATTCTACAGAAAATAGATTCCATTAATACAAATCTTTTTGAGATGGATGGAAAACCAACACATGTGACAGACCTACATTACATGAATAGACACAGGGAAGCTAGACAACTGAACATATTACGGGAGATTGTAAGGACCTAATTTTCAATGAGTCTAAGCCACACTGAATGGCACGCTTGGCAAAAACTTTTTATCTGCAGCTCAGTGTGAATGGTCCTGAAAGCTACCTCTCCTGAATTGCAAATTCTAGTTGAATTGTATTTTTCTAACATATTTAGCATGCTTTATTTCTTGGATATTAAAGAGCATCACATTTTTAATACAAGACATCAACTATGTTTCTATAAAGTAGAATAGAAACTGAACTATCTAACTTTGAACTCTTCGGGAGTCACATGACTCCCAGATTTGTTATAAGGTATTTTCATGGACTACAGAAAACTTTATTTGGCATATACTTTTGGAAAAAAACTAACACCGATGAATACATTCAGTAATGTTACAATGGTTTTCTAGAGTTTCAAGATTTTCTGTCAATTTTATGTGGCAATGAAACCAGTGGGCCTTCTCTTTTCACTGCTTAGTTGGTTTTTAACAGTTTTAATTTTTTAACTATTTTTTGTTTTCTATTTTAACGTCTGTGAGCTGCCCAGAGTCACATATGAAAGATACATGACCATCATGTAATGGTGTGTGGGAAAAGCCTTGTGAGAATGGGCCATGAAACGCTGTCTAGGGAATGATCAGATAAGAGACAACTAAGTGATCCTCCGTAATTTTGTAAAGAAGACAGCAGGAGAACTGTACCTTCAGACTTGTTAATGTAATTTTACAATGAAGTAGAATTAGCTGATTTGGTAGTGTTTACCTAGTATGGCTGACATATAAAATGAATGAATGATTTAATAATCTGCATCATTCTGCTAAATTGTAGGAATCTGACACATGTAATTTAGGATTATGTAAATATGATATTAAAATAAAATATTGACAGTGTACAATATCTGTCTTGTAATTAGGACATTATCACTATTGATACTTAAGACTAATGAGTATCTACCACATACTGTGGTGCACCAAAATGCTATTACTACTGGAAATTTAAATTCCCAATTTGAGCTCTAGGCTCAAATTTCCTATTTTAGCAGGATAGGAAATTTGTAGTATGTCACAATATTCCTCAACATTTTTTTTAAAGGTAAGCATTATTTTTATTTCACATTTAACTGTTAACATTTCTATTTTATGCTTTTTCCAAATGTCCAGCATATGTTGCATCCATTTTTTACTCATCTTTGCTTTGAGATTTTTTTTTAACTTTAGATTTACCAAGTGATCTTCATAACTACTTAAGAATTTGATTCTTGGAATATTGGTCCTAGTCCAAGATTTGAATTATGACATGAGCAATTGTTGGCGTGTGCTGGGAGTTATAGTTCAACTGGAATACTACAAGTTTTCTATGTAGTGTATTAACTATACCATCATAACCAAAATAAAATAATCCAATGCTACAAGAAATAAATTTTATGTTCACTGTGTTCTGCTTTAAGATTCTAACTTCTAATATATTCTTAAAACATCCATGAGCAAACTATGTTGCAATTGATTTTTTAATGTTGTTCTTCTTAATTTTGTCTTAAATCTTTCCTCAAGATCAGTGATACCCTCTTCTTTGATGATTGTTGGTGCCACTGACAGATTTGACTTGGTATTAAACCATATATGTATTAAACCATACATTTTCCTGCATAGATCTTTGATACCTCAAAATAATGAGAAAAAAATTAAACACCTGAAGCCTAAAGAAAAGCTACTTTTCCAGGAAATGTGATTGTTTTATTTTATTCATATTTTATGAGTTGCAATGACAAAATATTTCAGACTGTATGCATTGGCACTGTACTACTGTAAGCTTTTCAGTAATTTTACTGAAACCTTTTATATATTTAGAGGGGAACCAGGATCCCACAAACCCAGCCCCTTTCTATAATTAAGTAAACTGTGTGCTAGGTTTATGAACTTCATATCACAAAATCCCATTTGGTTCTGTCATGAGGTTAATTAACTTGTACTTAGAAACAGAGTTTAGGCCCATACCTCCTTCTGTTACTGATTAAAAATAAGCCTAGAGACATACAAAAAATTTGGTTCAGCAAATTTTAAGCATACTTCTGAAATATCATTTAATTACTATGCTTGATCTTCAGTCAAGTGATAAATAGATTGTTCAGTAACTGGCAGAATTAATGGTAGTATCAGTAATAATAATAATGTGAGCAAGAACTGGTGGGACCACAAAATAGACAAAATATTAGCAAATGAACAAGCTAATATGCTCAGAGACTTTAGAATTCAAACCGACAAGCACTGCCATATAACACCCCAGACTTAACAACAATTGATAACAAATCTGGATAGATGACATGGGAGTATTTGCAGACAGCAGAATGGAAGAGTAAGAACTGGAGAAAAATCACAAAATACAAAGACCAGCAAACAGAAGTAGAACAATTGGACTAAAATAAAACAAAGACAATACCAATAGCAACAGGCTCTTAGGTGCAATCCCAAACACCTGGAGCACTATTTGAACACCACTGGCATTGATCAAAATCATCACCAGTCAATTGTAAAAGGCAGCCTAACTCAGAACTGCTTACATCCTGTGACAATATTTGTAACAGCATCAGACATCCACACCTGCCTACCCCAGGTCCTTGGGAAGGACTCAATAGGTGGTCAAAAATTCCAAATATAGGATGAATATCTGACTGATTGTATGACAAACTATAATATCTGCCTATGGTAGATAAAAATACCAAATCCAGTCTAAATATCTGGCTGACTGTGTGACAAAACATAATAATAACATGAACTAGTGTTTTTCTCTCAAAATTGCAATGTAAAAGTTTAGACGTTCATCTGATTGACTTGAACTCTAGCAATGAAACAAATCGAGAAACAATAAAAGGCCAGGCAATTCTACATAATACCTTTAAAATTTAAATATTAATAAAAGGGGGAAAAATACAAACTGGGAGGGTAATGTATATAAAATGAAAACTTATTCAAATTGGAAATAAAATCTTGCTTAAAGTTTTCCTAAAAAGTCTCCAATCGCATTTGTAAATGTAAATAACCTATATATGCATATATAGGTTTGTATATTGTGTCTGTATATTTTGTGTTTGTAACAACATCTACTTGGATTTATTGTTTGTGGTATGTTGAGTTCCTCTCTCTGAAACAGCTCTGCTGTGTCCCACCAGTGGCCAGTGGAGCTGGCAGCAGATTCAGATAGTGTGGAGGTTGGGGAGGAACATGGGTCAATCAGTATTCTGAGGCAGAGATGGGACCAAGGCTGTCTGACAGTTATCAGCTGCCTTCCGAGTCAGACATCAGTGAGGCAGAAGAACAGCTGGAGCCTGTTCCTAGTGTGCACATGTGCAGAACTACCAGGAGAAGGGAAAAGCTAAGGAACAAGGGTCGACTTGAGAGTAAAGCCACAGATGTCCAGTGAATGGCCCCTCCCATAGGGAAGGGGTTTTTGCAGGAGATAATTAGTTCATTTAGGTGAAGATCTGTTCCTGCATTCTTGCCAAGTATTGTCTGCTACAGTGTAGCATCTGAATGATATCGGCCTAGCAACTCTCCAAGCCTGATAAAGGTCTGTAATTGAAATATCTTGAAAGATTGTTTGATATATCTTGAAAGATTGACCCGAAATCTAATTTTGGAAATTTGGTGCTTACAAAAAAATCGGTGTGGAAGAAGAAATCAGCTGTGAAAGAAAATTTATTTTTGAATGTTTTGGTCGGAACCCGATTTGGTCATGGTCAGAAGCAGACCAGAGGTTCTACTGTATCATGGCACAGATTTTTCAAGAAGTAGGGTTTAATCTTATGCAATAAGATCCAGGGAAGTACTAATACCACTCTATAAAGCCTTAGTAAGACCACACCTAGGATACTGCATCCAGTTTTGTTCACCACAGTATAAAAAGATGTTGTGACTCTAGAAAAAGTACAGAAAAGAACCACTAGGATGATTGGGGCTAAAACATAAAATGAACGGTTGCAGAAACTGGGCTTGGCTAGTCTAGTAGAGAGAAGGACCAGGGAAGACATGATAGCGCTCTTCCAATATTTGAGGGGCTGCCACAGGGAAGAAGGGGTCGAACTATTTTCTAAAGTGCCTGTAGGCCAGACAAGGAATAATGGATGGAAACTGAACAAGGAGAGATTTAACCTGGAAACAAGGAGAAACTTTCTGACAGTGAGAACAATCAACCAATGGAACAGCTTGCCCTCGGAAGTTGTGGGAGCGCCATCACTTGAGGCTTTCAATAAGAGATTGGACTGCCACTTGTCAGAAATGGTGTAGGGTCTCCCGCTTGGGTGGGAGGGTTGGACTAGATGATCTACAAGGTCCCTTCCAACTCTGATTATCTGTTATCTGTTATCTCCAATTAACCCAGAAGAGACCTATCTGAAATCACAGAGATTGTATAGACAGTTAAAATAGTTATGTTTTTAATTATGTTTTAGAATAGAATAGAATAGAATGCTTTATTGGCCAAGTGTGATTGGACACACAAGGAATTTGTCTTGGTGTAAATACTCTCAGTATACATAAAGAAGGAACATTCGTTAAGAATCAAGAATCATAATGTACAACACTTAATGATACGGTACAATCAACGTCAAATCATGCTAAGAAACAGGATACAAGCAACAAAGTTACAGTCACAAGTGGGAGGGGATGGGTGATAAGGAGTCATGAGAAGATTAACAGTAATAGTAGTGTACACTTTGTAAATAGTTGAACAGTATTGAGGGAATTATTTGTTTAGCAGAGTGATGGCTTTTGGGAAGCCATGTTGTATGCTGTACAAATTTAAACAAGAGAAATGATACTGATATAATATAAATGACATAAATCTAAGAAAGCATAAACATAAAACCAAAACTAATGTGCTGAGGATAACTTTTCTAATCAATCGGCTTATATTTCTGGTAAATTATCAGTTAGTTTCTAGTTCCTTTGAAATGTGTTTGAAAACATTGTGACTATATCTCACTTCCTTTTCATCTTTGTTAATTTCAAGCTAATTTAATACTTATTGTTTTAATCTTTTATCTTGTTTCTTTAATTGGCTGTAATCCATCTAAAGTCCCATCTAGGTGAGATTGCATAATACTGCATAGAAATTTAATAAATAAATAACAAATAAGTGCTTGAATGGACAAATAAAAACCAACCAAATCAGGAATTCTGTTGCTGTCATTCACTCAGTTGTACAATATCTATGCTTTCAGACGAGCCAAATTCTAATTTTGACTAATGTAAACTGTCACTATTAAGGAACTGCCAAGTGTAAAGGATTTGGAAACCTGGAATCACCACACTGCAAACATAATCCTGGATAAGTCCCTGTCATTGCATGCTGAACATTACAAATTCTAGTTTATCCTTCAGTAGCAAATTTTTTTTAGAAAATGTTTCAGACATGAAAAAGCTTTTAGTTAGAAACATAGACAAAAGAAAGCAAAATTTGGCATAGCATTTATCCCTTCTGCCTCTAATGATTTATAAGCATCATTTTTGGAGCTATATTAAGGACCATTTAGGGTTAAAACACAAGAATAAGGCTATCACTAGATAAATACTGAATGTTCACCAGCTGTGGCTTGGCAACTACCATTTTCATGCAAATTATATTCAAACTATACAGGAAAAAAATGTAAATTGGTTTCCACCCTGCTGCTCATTATATGTTTATATTGTGATAATTTGTGATGAAGATTTTTCAGTTCTCATACAAATGCTTTGAAGAAATTAGTCAACGTCCTGGTCTTGGGAAAAGAATTAACTTGCATACTAAGATATCTCTCTCTTAGCTGCTGCTACAGCACTTACTTTCCTTCTGTTACACACCAGCCACAGTAAGGATCTCGTGCTTGGATGCAAAGGTTACAGGTGGAGTAGCTAACACATTCTTGGACAGGCAAACGAAATACCTAGTAAAGAAATCAATTAGCATAAATAAGAAAATCACGTAACTTTGAAAAAGAAAGCATGGAAAATGATGTTTGCACACAAATGATATTCCAAAAAGGCACTTTGTACTCTTAGTTTATCTACAACTTGTCCTGCATCTTCTTTGAATAATTTCATTGAAAAACTCAGGAACAAACAAACATTCTTCAAGGTACTGTTGAAAGAAATATCCTTCTGGATTCAGTTCCAAGTGGGGAAAAAGACACTGGAAACATGGAGGCTATTTGGAAAGATGGTTTAATGGTGGACAGCAGGACCACATGGCTTGGAGCTCCAAAGTGAAAAACAGAGGATGATCACATACTTCAAGGTGAGAAGGTCAAGAAGGGAAGACCAAGATGCGGAAAGATATAACCTCTGTTGGGCCCCACCTTAGTGTTTCCTGTTCCTGTGTAAGAAATATATCCCATTGGCTGTCAGACTCCCAGGGGTGGGGGTCTTAACTTTGTAGGCTTGGTCTGGACCACATGGCTTCACCTGAGTGTTGGCTGATACAATCTTCCCAGGCCAGGTAGTGAGATGGGTAGACCCTTTATGATGTAGAATACTCTGGCCTAAGCCTTAATGGCCCATTAGCAAAGGTGAAGGGGCTGAGTTTCTGCTTCTCTGAGTTTCTACTTTACTCTTTTTAGGGGAAATATTCTGCCTTTTTAATATTTCCCAGGAAGATTATGTATCTAATGGGAACTTCTGAGCCATCCAATCCAATAAAAATCCAATGATGGATTGGTTTAACACATTTGTATGATGTATATTATATTAAAAACCACCGCAAAGGTTTTTTTCTTCTTCTTTTGAAACAATTCTCACTCAATCTGATCTTCTGTGATAAAACTGCTTTTGAACCTGGGATTCCATTTAGTTTTAATAACTCCTTGCCAGCAATAAACACCCATCCCTTCCTCATCCTCTGCCCACTGAGCTGAGATATTAGCACAGTAAGTACCACATTTCTATCCTTTATAATGCATAATTGAGAAGTTGGAGGAGGGGAAGCAAGCACTTTCCTGGAACAAGGAGTGTAGGATTATAGGGCACTCCTTCATGTCAAGACAATGATAATTTCTTTCTGTAGAAATGTCAGTACAAGTATGTTGCAGATTGCATTTCACTGGATGCTTATACAACCACAAGGCAGCTGAAATTAATAGTACCCTCCAAGCCCCAAAATGTTGCCCACACTTTTAAAAACTGTCACTGTTCATGTGAAAATTCAATTGGCTTTGGGTTCTTCCCTCTTTATTTCTTACTTCCAAATTTTCATTAATCAAATGGTTTTCACAAATGCCTTAGAGACTTGGGATCCTTTGTCCTCATCCCTCATTAAAAAAAAGTTTAGAACACCCTTTGTAAATAATTACAACATACAGTTGTTTCTGGGAATTCTCATCATAATTAGTGAAGCATACAAGGCTTAACATTTTTGGACCTCACTTCAAATTTGGCTGGAGGTGAACAAAGCATTTTTCCAACCCTCAGTCATGATCAGAAATGAATATTATGGTCTATATACATCCTTATTAAAGATACCACTTTGGGAGTCTAATAGGATTTATTTCAAGTCAATGTGTAAAGAATTAGAATGTCATATTTCATAACTGCTAGTCATATTAAGTTCCTGCAATATATTCCTTTAATATCAAGGAGATGATTCTTAAGCCATACGACAAAAGCACTCATTTTAAAATCCGAGCACTTTCAAAGCAAATCATTAAATAATTTATATTGCAGTACAACTTATACATAAATGTATTGATTAAAAAAGTTTAGTATAGATTTTTCCACTGTAAATTTTGCCAATAATGCCTATTTCACAAACAAACATCTGCTGATTATCCTTAGCAGTATTTTGAAGGAGGAGGAAGACAGGAAATATGAGTCATCAAGTGAACAGCAATAATAACTAGTGTGAGCTGTTTCAATTTAAAAGACTACATTTGAGACCAACCACATCTGGTTAAATAATATGATAAACATGATAAATGTTAACATGATTAACATCTGGTTAAATAACATGATAAGAGATTGTGGGAATTAATGGTGTGGGTATTCTCCGCTTAGTACATGAAAATGGGAATAGGTTACGATGAGAAGAATCAAAGTTGATTCAAGCTTCTAGCAGACAGGTGTCAAACTCGATCGTGTCACTTGATGTATCATGACCTATCGTGAGTTTTTTGCCTTTGCGGAGCCGGGGTAGGCGTGGTCTGCATGTGACACATCTGGCCCATTGGGGCCACCAGTTTGACAGGCCTGTCTATTTTCCTGTATAAGTTGTGTCAAACATTCTGATAATTCTTAATAATTTGGGGGGGGGGTATTGTTGCACTAAATATTGCATCATTGTTGTTCCTATCTTAACTCTACTCCAAGATGCACCTCATCTTCTAATAGTGTTTCCCAGTTACAGTTGGGCAATAAATCATTACAATTATTGGCAACTGAGCCCTGTGGTCTAGTGGTTTTCATAATGGGTTTGAATTAAGGTCAAACCAAATGTTATGTTAGAAATAGATGCTGTGTGTGTGAATTAAAGGAGAGCTATTAATGTTAATTGTGGAAACAAAATGTGGAAAAAGCTCTCGTTCTGTGAATATAACAGCCATATTCTCTCCACTGTACATTTCTTAATACATTTCCCCAAATATCTGACTTTATTGACTTTATTCAAGAATAAGGAAAACTTAATCGTATTCTCCTGCCGGAAAAAAGCATACAATTGCTGTGATTTTCATTTAGCATCACAATAATTTGTTGATGGCTCATTAAATAGTCATGCAGATAGGCCCTATGATGCAGAAATACACATTGAACACGACTTTTATGATCTCATTATTGCCACCAAAGATTTTGTACCTTATCTGTAGTCATCACATATAAGTTCTCATGGAGAGCATCAAGAAGAAGATCCTTTTTTATAGGCTTGTTTTTTTCAATAAGAATGCTAGCATATTCCTTTGCAGGATTTGACAAAGCTGCCTGAAATGCAAATTAGGAATATAGTTTTATCTGTTTTCAGTCAAATTAGAATGAAGTGATGGTATTCACTTAAAATGTATTTAAATATACACCTTTTATTAGTTAAAATAATCTAATTTAAATCATTTTAAGCAATGATAAAATACATCTTTATTTAAATAGTATTGGTAACTTTAAATATTTTTATCCGTAGAACAAATGGAAATTTTGATTTGCCATTATGAAGCAATATGGTCCAAGTTTTCAAATGGCAAGTGAATATATTCTCAAACAACTTTACAATAGAATTTATGATCCATTTTATTGATAGCAGATATTTATTAGAAGTGTCAGGACCAGAGAACTTTATCAGTGTGAGTTTATGACATGTAATTCTAGAATCATGATTTAGACATGTGCATAATCTTAGATGAACCGACTTAAATGTTAAGCCGTCATGATGTTCTACTTTTAAAGAAAAAAAATAGTTTATCTGCATTTAAAATTTGCTTACTGAATAAGAAATATCATAGATCTAAAGAAACCATTATTCGTTAAACAAGCCTGCTACTGAAAACCTGATCAGCAGATAAAAATTAAAATCCCTTTTTGATTCTTATATAAAGACATATCAGGACATGTTGAAAATAAAACTATACTTTATTTATATCTCTCATTCAACTATAGAGACAGGAGGGAAAGGAGACTCCTGAGGTCTCAAATGTTTATTCAAATACATGCATATAATGGGACATTAGTATTTGATTAAAAACTATTTGGTAACTGGATATGAACTTTGGACTGGTGCTTTCCTTATCCTGTATTTCTTAATCATTACAAGACAAACTTGTAAGCAAACTAGCATAAACAGATTATTTGCTTGCCAGCCTGAAATGGAAATCAACACATAATTGTAAAAAGGTTTCTGTGCCACTCCAGAAAATAGTTTGTTAAAATACACTGTTTGTAGATATTTTCTGCTGGGTTTTGACCATCGCTAAACACTATGATCAAATGCTTTCCCAATAACAGCTGTTGTAGTCTTTAAGATGCCAAAAAGCTGTTTTTGTTGCAGGAAGCACAGCTACTAAAATGGAAATAATATTTAAGCATATTTCTAATCCTGGTTAATAGGCCAAATATAATGAACATAAATTAGTTTGCTCATATTGGCTATGCCAGGGAACAGATGTCAAGAATCTAAGGGAAGAAGATAAAATGAAAACCTATGATTAAGATCTCATTCACTATTGCTTTAGGCTCTGATTTAACCAGATTCTATTGAATTAAGCCATGACTAGTTTGGTATATGCACTTCATTAATCTATAAATGACATGTCAACATTGAATTCCTGGCTAGAGCGCAGCCTTCCTATGACCATCTTCATCATCATCATAATAGCCATTGTCTATCGAGGCCTCTTCTGCATGTTTCCAATCAGTTTGGTCCTGAGATGTTTTTTTGCCAGTTGGGCTGGCAATACTTGCTGATGTCCATCGAACCATCTCTCATGGATGCTTTTTATCAAATGGGATACATTCTATGACTGTCTTGGTCCACCTGCTCTTCTTGCTATGTGACCAGATCATTTCTTGCTATGTGTCCCTTTTATTTTATATTCATTCATTTATTTATTTATTTATTTATTTATTTAGTCAAACAATTATTAGATAACAGGTATAAGTATAAACATGGTTATAAATACATGAAATGGATACGAATAAGAAAAAAAAGAAACAATAGGACAGGGACGGTAGGCATGTTTTAGTGCGCTTATGCACGCCCCCTTTTATTTCTTCCAAAATATTTTCTAGATTGGTCAAAAGTTGTAATGTCCTCCCCCCCCCCGCTTTTTTTTTATTTGAGAGATATTTTAAGACTCAATATCTAATTTAAATTTTTAGAACTTAATATACCTGTCCCAACTCTTCTTGCCAAAAGTCAAGAGATACCCTTTAGAAGTTTTTTTTTAAATCCTCAAAACATAATCAAATATGTTTGGCTGATAAATTAATAGATCATAGTCTTTCTTGGGAAGGTTACCTTTGAAGATTGAGTTTGCACTGGTTTTAGACTGAAAACTAGGTTTCAATTATAGGTCATCCTCACTTACTGACCATTCATTCAATGGCTGTTTGATATGATGACAGCAGTAAACAAATGGCTAGTTATGACTGACCCTGGAAGTTACAGTTGTTGCAGGGTCCCATAGTCATGTGATCAAAATTTGGGTACATAGACCCCTACTTGCCTTTATGACTGTAGCATGCCTTTGAACTGCCCCAGCCAGGTATGTTCCCCCAACCCTACCTTTTAGTCATCCTGTAAGCCACTGCTGCTTTCTCCCCCACTACCCTCAGGTTATCTTTGCTGTCTTCTTCCCCCCAAAAATCAGCTAGGGATGGTGGGTGATGGCAGGCATAAGGGAAAACAGAAGGGAGCAGGGAGTTGGCCAGGAAGTTGAAATGGAGATAACAGCAGCATGAGAGGAGGAGCATAAAGTCCTCGCCTAACTATTGCTGCTAGGCAATGCAATCACATTGTGTGTTGGCTAACAACCACTTTGTGACAGAAACTGGTACCAAGTAGGATTGTTATGCACAGATTACCTATATTCTTGAATTATGAGTTTATGAACTTTAAGCACAGTCTGAATTGGAGAGAGGAACTAATTTTTGAGTTATATATCACTATCATAATCTTTTAAACAATGTACAGATGGTCCTCAACTTACAATCAAAACAGGGCCCAATTTTTTTTTGTTGCTAAGCAAGACTATTGTTAAATGAGCTTCGCTCCATTTTACGGTCTTTCTTGCCTCTCTGTTATGTGAATCACTGCAGTTGTTAAGTTAGTAACATGGTTGTAAAGTGAATCTGGCTTCCCCATTGATTTCGCTTACCAGAGAATCGCAAAAGGTGATCACATGACTCCTGGACATAGCAACCATCATAAATATGAACCAATTGTCAAGCACATGTATATGGTGGTTACGGGGATGGTCTTAAGTGTGAAAATTGGTCATGAGTCTTTTTTTCAGTGTTATTTAACTGCAGTCATTAAGCAAATGGTTTTAAGTCAAGAACTATCTGAATTGCCTTATCAGAATTTATCCTTCAAATGCTTTGAGTTTCATTTATTTTATTTCAAAGTCAAACAATCACTTATTTATTTTATTTATTTAATTGATCTTCTATATCGCCCCCTCTCCTGGCGGGACTTGGGGCGGTGTACAGTCGAATAAAAATACAGACATAAATACAATATTTAAAATGGAATTACTTGGAATAACTTCAGGACTATAGCCAATTTATGATGGTCATAATTGTAGTATTCTATCTTACCTAATTTTTAGCATTAAGTTACATCAGAAATTACCTTCAGAATTCTGCCATCTGATGTTCCAACAAATACTACAGTCTTCCCATTCTCCACAGCAAAGGTTACCGCTGTCAAATTTATCCCTTCCTTTTTGAACACGGGTTCTGCAGAAATTCCTTCTTTGCTTCCCAAAGGATATGGCAAATGTTCAGAGCCACATGGAAACGTTACACTTGAATTCTAAGAAAAGAAACATGAATTAGGAATCATAAATTCAAACAAGTATTAACCACTAAACCCTGAAAACTAGGATTGATCTGAAAATTCAAGTTTCAAAAAGATAGAAAAGTTGCACATTATGACATCTCAGTAAGTTGTGAATGGATCAATAGATTACAAAACTGCCTATGTTCAACAATGTTAACATGTCATCTAGAAAAATAGTTCTCCATGTGCAGGACCTGTAATGTTTCCTCAGATGCTCTAATGTATACTGCCATTAATATAATCAATTTTTTCCTTATATATATATATATATATATATATATATATATATATATATATATATATATATATATAAAGAGAAAAAAATATACACACACAACCAAACCCCCATTGGAACAGAATACACCTCCAGCCAATCAGAACACAGCCAACCCACCAACCAATCAGAACACACACAAACCCACAACCAATGAGAACACCCCCCACCCAATCAGAACACATCCAAGCCCCCACCCAATCAAGTCACACCCCCACTAGCAATTAAAAGGAAGAAGCAGCTGCAAGCTCACATTACTCTGAGAAGCACAAGGTCGAAGACACAAGCCTGAAGATGATGAATGAGACTTCATCGAAACGTCGCCTAGATATTTCCAATTCTACGCAGGAGAAAACCCGAAGAACCAAAGATCCACATACACACACACACATACACACGCATGCACACACACACACATATATATACACAGAAGCAACTACTGTCCCTTGATATAGAAACAAGGAAGGCATAATTCAGCCAACAGGAAGCACTTTTAAATTGGAATTATTTTATTGAAAGGTATTCATGGACGTGCTTAGATTTGACTGACTTGTGCTTGTTTGAAATCCTTGAACGAATGTAAAATCATACATGAAATGCAGTTTGGAATAGTTGTCTTTCACATGAAATAGTGAGGCAATAATGCCTGAGAAAAAGAGAAAATAAATATTGTGCAGGATTATCTTTGGTTGGTTAAAAAAAAAATGTAAAAGGGTACATTTGGGCTTACTAATGATGTTTGAGTCTTTTGGTTTTATCCTATGGATGGGAAACATTAGATGAAAGCTCTTAGATGACAGCAACTTAATTATTTCAACTCACCTGGTACGGTGTAGTTTTGCACGGAGCATTTTCTGTTCTGAAGGGTTTGTAAAATACATTACGTGAATCCGTTGTGTAACATTTCTCCCTGTTTTCTTCCATTTTTTTGTTGATATCGCTCAAATTATAAACACACATGGCGGACACCAAGGAGTCTTTTTCCATTCTCCTGAAAAGGCCAATGAGTAGCTTGTCCTGTGGTGGGGCCTCAAAAGGTTGCTCTGATGATGCTAGATTATGTGTTGGGTATTCTCCATGGACAGAAGCATAGATTGCGTTGCTTTGATTAAAAGGGCCAGTGTCATCTTTACACTCCAAATCCATTTCAAAATAGGAATGGTAATGTTCATCCTCTTTGCAGAGTCGCCCAATAAGGGTCCTATTTATAGTGGCTTGCCTCTCATTCTGGTTGAAAATGAAATAAACAAATTTACTGTCCTCAAAGATATAGAGGAACTGCTGGGAGCTTGAGTAAGGGTATGCTGATTTAATAGCAGCAGGATCAGCATACAATTCAAAAATCTCTCTCCCATCGCCATTAAAAAGCTGTCGCGTGCTGATTATGACCCCGTTGTCATTTGCCCCATTGCCCTTCCCTACAAACATCATGCGGCCTTTTTTCAAAGAGGTGATCAGCCCCACCGTGGCTACATTGTCATCATTGCTTGCAACAAATGATTTCTCTCCACTGCCGGTCTCATAGTAAGTCCTGTTGGAAATATTTTCAAGTTCTCTTATAGAGCATATGCCCCTAAATAGACTCCCACAGACTACTATTCTATTCTCTTGCGTGTCCACCAACAATAATTTGTTGTAATTGTCCGTCATTTGTTTGTCAGAGCATTGGCTTTCTTCAATGGGAGGTGTGCATTTTTTGTTATCCAAATGTGGCCCAGTAATGACTTCATCTATTGAGGATTTCAAGTCTTTTGTGAGTTGATGCAGGGCATTTACGGCTCCTAAATAGACTGTCCCCGTATCATGGTTCACTGCTAGGTGACTAAGTTCTGTCTTACTCTGGTATGTATCCCATTTCTGTAACCTTAATGCATAAGAAATGCAAGAGTAGTTCAGGATGCTCAATATCCAAATCCATAAAGCCATTTCTCTGGGGTACCTGATGAGTAAAAATCGAAAAAAGTTTACATTACGAAGTTCTAAAACGAAACAAAACACACTTCGGAAAACGAAGAAATTGTAAATATGAAAAATACCAAAAATCTAAACTGTAAATTAGAGGTTCACAATCTTTTTGGCTGTGTGGATTGGCAGTTATGGGGGAAGCGGTGGGAGGTCATGGTTTTGCACCTGGCTGTGAACTGGGATTTGGGGATCCCTGCCGTGAGGCCTATCAATTTACTCATCAAAACCTTAATTCAGTCTATGTGTGGTTATTTCACGACATGGTCACAAGATTTGCCACTTTTAAACTACTTGATATTAAACAATACAGCCAAAAGACAAACAGAGGTAGATGCAAGCATTTTGTACCTACATTACAATAATGTGGGTACTGATGAGTCAATACAAAATGCCTCCGTCTACCTCTGTTCATCTTTTGGCTGTATTGTTTAAATTATTAAAAGGGACTAATTGTTTTAAATTACTTAGTCTTACTTTTAGATCACCTTACCCAGTTGGGCAAAGACCAAATCACAGTTATATTGTGTGAAAGCAGTACAAATCAAATACATCTGAGGCAGGACCAAGATATTGTCTTCTCCCCCCAGAGATTTTTTAAAATTACTTTCTAGTAACAGGCAGCCCATTTTGATTAATTGATCACTTTATAATATCCTTGTCTAATAGAAACCTTGTAGAGATTTACAGCTTTAAAAACAATAAAAACATAACTACGTTTTGAAAACTGTACAAAAAAAACTCAGGGAAAAAAAACTGGGAGATAGAAAATGAGACAGTCTATTTACACAGGCATAGTTCATAAATGTCAAAATCATAACCTAAAATGCATACTGATACAGAACAGAATATGCTTTCATTAATGGGGCAAAAAAACCTCCGAGGAAATCTCACAAGGTTACTTTTAAGTGAAATTTGAAATGTACAAACAAAAATAAAAATTTGCCCACTTTCTTTTTATAATGCGTACTTTGAAAACAAAACAAAACCTTAGATCTATTTAAGGTGAAAGACTCTGAATATTAAAAAGGTAGGATTGTCACAGAAAATGTCTCCCAGATTCCTGTCTTTTCTAATATGTAGCAAAGTTAAGTCTTTTGGTATTTTCCCATTACTGACAAAAAGAAGGGGGGGAACACTGAAGAGAAACTTAGCAGAATGTTACAGTGGACACAGAAAACATGGACACAGAATGGAATTCCATCAATGGCAATCATTCTTTGTTATTAGCAAGTGAAGTTCTGCCATTTGCATTCTGCATTTCATTGTTGCTAATTCGCTTCCTGGTTCCATAAAGGAAAAAACAAGCAACTCTTTGCATCTCTCATAGGAGGCCCAACTGATTATCTGCAAAACCACTGAAAGAGAAGGAAGTGGGAAACACTGCCCATTAAGAGAAAATAAAACGATGAATTCTGGAATAATTGGCATTCAGTTAATCTGGTGACTAATCATAGAGGTCACTAGAGAAAACCATATCTTCTCACTCTTTAATTAAAACAGAATTTATTTTTTTTTCTTGGACTATTAAAGTGCATCCATTAACACTATTCCTTTTTAAAGGTGGTTTGAGAAATTCTGTCATGAAAGGTTAATGCTTTCATAGCTATTTAATTAATTCCTAAAAGAAATAAAACGAAGGTGGCATGCAAGTTTTCATTTTTCAGCCCTTTCTTCTGTTCTAAAAGTTAGGGCAAAACTAGACAGAAGCTACATATTTAAGCACGAATCTTTCCTAATCATACAAGTGAATTAAAGCAAGGTACCACTCTGAAATTTACTGGTCCATAGTTCTGCATTTAAATTGTACACACAGAAAACAATGAATATTGCTGAAATCAAATTACCCCGTTAACTAGAAAATGAGTTTATGCAGTCCAATACATGCCTTCTCTGCAGTCCAGTTTATTCTGATTACTATCATTTCTGCTCAGCCCATCATCTTCTGAGTTATTTAAATGTACACGGTATATATATGTTTCGCACATTCTAATAATGAATCATGAATGTAAAACAAACATTGAAAGCAGTATACCTGGAAGTCATGTATATACCTTAAAAGACGATATCTGTGTTTCTGCATTGATGTTCAAGCTTCCAACAACATTCAGAAAATTTATTGAGTTGTCTATGATACTTGACAAAATAACTGGCTTGGGGCTTTGAGTCATGCCCTTTGTTTATACTGACATTAATTTTTAATTCACAATGAGTTTCATTAAACAAAACACCTTAAAGTCACATTTTTGATTTGGGAAGGTAGTAGTGAAACGTTGCATATATTAAAGTCCTGTGATAAGCTTTGGTTAAAATGAATTTAATTAAAAATTTCATATTATCAACCCTGGTCTTCTTGTAGATCTCTTCACCTTTCACTGGTTATTCTATGCTTTGGAAGACTGCTTATACTGTTCCAATGCCTTCTTAGTTCAGTAATTACTCGAAGCCCAGCTATTTTTAACTGAGCTCTAATTAACAATCAATAAACTTGATTAGTGTACTCACTAGCAACAGCCTACAGTAAAGAACATGCAGAAGCAACCAAAACTCCATCTGCTATTAGAGAACACTAATTTAATAGACATGCAAGACTGGCACATGGCACATAGCCAGCGATACCATAATGAAAACAGGAGAAAGGAAATGTTGAGGATTGGTTATAGTAGGAAGAGGAAGAGTCATAGATTCAGTGAGAACTTATAGAAAATGGAAAGTAATTTAAGTTTATTAAATGAGTATAATCACTATTATATATATTAACATTACAAGAAGTAACAGCTTTAAAAAAATACACCTTAATTCAATACTGGCTGCACATGATTTAGTAAATTTTACTTGATTCTTTTCTGCAAATAGGGTTATGCTCTCTGATATGGCTTTATTAAAATCAGATAAAAGAAAGCATCCTTTTTCTGCAACTGAACTTAGCTGAAAATTGTCTGCCCTTTTCAATTTATTTCTCTGAGACTTGATAAGTATTATGGATAATATAAAAGATAATATGGTAACCACAAGGGCAGATCCTTTGTTCAGCAGAGATTTGCTGATATTTAGTCTCAGTTACAGCCTTGGTCATACCCTGTAATCATACACTGTAAATGCTTGGTGAGCTTTACAACGTCAGGTTATATGACTTGTCTCTTTTCAAGCTGCACATGAAACAATCTGCAGAGTTTTGGAAAACTTAGGGAAAGTTCTCAAGTAAGAGTGATATTACTAAGTTCAGAGATTTATTGAATGCTATATTGAATCAAGGATTTAAACTTTACTGATAATAAATATTCTTTGGAATATACAAATGCACTTTTCATTACACAAGAATGCAGCAAGATTTATTTTTTTAATTTATTTAATTTACTCTCTCTAACAAGAGAGTCAGTTTGGTTTAGTGTTAAGGAATCAGGGTAGAAATTGAGAGACCATGAATTCTAGCCCCACCTTGGGCACAAAGTCAGCTGGGTAACCTTGTTTCAGTCAGTCTCTCTTCGGCCTAGGAAGGAGGCAAATACAAACCACAATTGATAATTTGCCAAGAAAACAGAGATGTTTCTAGACAGTTTCCAAGAGTTTCCAAGAGTAATCATTGAGTTGAAGGTGGATACACACATACACACTTTAACATCTTCATAAACAATCTAGACAAAGGATAGAAGGGGACTCATCAAATGTGTAGGAAACACTAAGCTGACAGGAATAATCAACACTCCAGAAGACAAGTTCAAAAAAGATCTTGACAGATCTGAGCACTGGGCCCTATCTAATAACATGAAATTGTATGAGATTAAAAATAAGGTTTTACACTTAGGCAAGAAAAACTGTTACAGGTACACATTAGGTGAAACTTGGCTTAATGTCAATAACTATGAGAGGGATCTTGGAATCTTAAGAGGACAATCATTTAAATGTAAGCCAAGAGTGTGCAGCAACAGCCCAAAAAGTCAATGCAATTCTAGGCTGCATTAATAGAGGGATCAAATCAAGATCATGTGAAGTTCTAGTATTGCTTTATAAAGCCTTAGTAAGACCACGCTTGGAATAATGCATCCAATTCTGGTCCTCACAATATGAAAAAAAAAATATTGAGACTCTGGAAAGAGCAGAAAAGAGCAGCAAGAATGATTAGGGGGCTGGAGGTTGAAATATATGAAGAACGGTTTCTGGAACTGGGTATGTCTAGCCTAATGAAAACAAGACTAAGGTTCCAATATTTGAGGGGTTTCTACAAAGACGAGGATGTCATACTCTTTTCCAAAGCACCAAAAGACAAGACAAGAAACAATGGATAGAAACTAACTAAGGAAAGAAGCAACCTAGAACTAAGAAGAAATTTATTAAAGTTGAGCACAATCAACCCATGGAATAGCTTGCCTTCAGAAGTTGTGGGTACTCCATCACTGGAGGCTTTCAAAAAGAGTCAACAGAACCATTTGTCTGAAATGGTATACAGTCTCCTGATTAAGTACGGTTTGGACTAGAAAACCTCCAAGGTCCCCCAAAACAAGCCCATCTTTCTGAAGAAAATCAAAATATCCCAGTCCAGTCCCTTCTCTCCAAAAACTACAAATCCTGAATAAAAATTCCAGCAATCATAAATAAGATGCACCATGTCAAGATTGGACCACCTGGATCTCAAGAGAAAGTTGCTCCAGAGGGCCGGCACCATGAAAGAGATTCAGTTTTAGTAAGGGTACCTGGACCACACCGTACAGTGAGATCAGTGGGAAGGGAAATGAGCTCAGTAAGAATCAACAGTGCCCCACACCAGAGGTCAATGCTTATTAAAATTGCCTTACAGTGTCCTTTGAGGTGATGCAAAACATTAATTTTATTATTCCTGTTGAATGTGATTTAGTAAGCATTAAATCAATGATGGTGAACCTATCACATGCACGGCCTCTGCTGCCTCTGAAAATCATGCAAGAACAGGGCAAGCTTTCTCAGAGTTTTTGGAGGCTGCAGAGGTTGCACCTGTTAACAGAAAGCGAACACTTCTACCTCAGATCCATCCTTGGTGCTGCTACCAAGTAGCCTAGATGGGGACAGATAGAGAATTGTTTCTATTTTGTTCAGGGTGAGTGTGACATGCCAGCAGAGTCATAAGAAGCATTTTCTAAAAAAATTGACTTGCCAAACCTAAAAGGGTTTGCCATACCTGCATTAAATAGTACTTCACTTGTGTTTTATAATCCTTGCTTACATTTTACTTTGTTGCTAATATCCTAATTATGTTACTTTCAGGATTGATTCATGAAAAATGTTATTTCAGTTTCTTCAGTCTCTGGTAGACATGGAGATACATACAGTCTACACTTAGCTATATTCCTTGACTATCTGCTGTAAATTTTAAATACACTTTTATGGTTTATATCATATATAAGCTATCTGTGACTGTTCTGGTTCAGTTATTTTGCTCACTGGAGTGATCTTGAGATGCAAAAATTTCTGAAATTTTTCATGCACCTCAAGAGTAAGATAATTCCTCAGCCCTGACACAATTCACAAAGTCCTTCTTTTGGCCTCAGCAATTCTCATTTTGGGTGAAAGAAGTTTATTATACCTACTACCTTTCCTGCAGCAGGTAATTCAGAAAGTTGCTCAGTTTTCTGTTCATGGATTCATGTAAATAATTGCCCAGATGAAGCATCGTGCCCCCTCTTACATGGAAGAGAAATCCATTTGCTAATATGAGTTTTGAACTCTCAAACAACGACAACACAATTACTATTTGCAAAATAATCATGCTTATTCAATAAATTCTAACAAATAAACTGATTTCAAAATTTTGGACAAAGAAACATTACGGTAATATGTACCATATTATGAACATACTCTGCTTACTCCAATTAAGATTAATATGCAACATGGACAAATCCTTGATTTTCTATTTTTTTTCCTCATTTTAAAATGGATTGTGTGGATAAAGATTGCAACTTTGCCAAAACCACCTTAGGAGCTTCATGCTTAAATTAAGATCTGAACCTCATTTCTCATTTCCAAGCTCAGTTAGCTATGGCACTGTTTTGATTATTTAGTTACTCCTGCATCTGAGCCCCTGTGAAGAAGAACATCACATAATATAACAAAGCATGCTCCTTGTTCAATGAGATGAAAGTCTCAAGATGGTGCCTTATATTGCTTAAGATGAAACACTAGAAATGGATCAATGAGTTTTGTCAAAACACATATATTAAGTTACTCTGAGAGTCAGATGGGTTTGTACCTAAATTTGATAGATAGATAAATAAATAAATAAGGAATTAAAATTTCTTTATTCTCTGCCTGATACCCAATCTTTCTTTCCCAGCCATATTTAAATTTCTACCCCACCAATGGTGCTAGTTCAGGACAGTTCTCAGAAATCTCACAGAACGGTGAGGTATAAAGGGTCTTTGACACAGAACCTTATTAGTTATGCAGTTCTTTTCAGTTTCAATCTCAAGCTGTGTGCATTCTTTTTTCATCCTCCGAAAACCGTCAAGGCCTCTCATTTGCCCTGTACATCTGTTGGGATTAATTGAATTGCAAAGCACTCTGTTTTGAGAAACCTGTTCTCTTCTTCTATCCATTCACACTCTTCAGGAGCTGGGGTTACTTATTTACAATTCCGTTTAAGTCAAATCCTTCTCATGGAAAGCAAATTTGTCAAATTTATACTAAATATGCACTATAAATATGTACGATAAAGAACAATATTCAGTTATAGAGTAAAATATTTTCAAGAAGCAGAAAATACTTTGAAAAAAAAAAGTCAAAGTAGGATACAAAGGGATAACACACTGCAGGTGTCTTTTCCACAATAGGAGAAGAAAAGGATTGTTATTAAGAAAGGTAAAATACAAGGTGCATGCAAACTATTTTAGATGGCTCCATCGCATTGCAGGCCAACTTATAAGAAGGTTCATTTTAGGTATAAAAGCCTGAATATTACATGTACCAGTTTCACTGACAATAAATTGCAACTTTTAGAATATCTTCTATGATAAAACTTTTTTTTCCAAAGGCAAAATAGCAGCCACTTTTCTTTTTATGACTGAACCAATATTAAGATCCAAGAGCATGATTAGATATTTTCATTAACAAGCTCAATAGCCAGATAGTGTTTTATAGAATATTGTCCTCCTATGAGCTCAAACAATAGAATGGGGAAAAAGACCCAATGATTTCAGACTATTAGGAGGGTTCAGATATTTGGAAAGTGCAGTTAACTACTATTTTAAAGATATCAGAGACAAAAATATGATGTTGGTACCTGGATTATTATTTTTGGTCAGTAGAATACAAATGAATTCCTGTCCACAGTTAACTACTACGTTACATGAATTAAACAGTCTGTTGCATTATGTTTATGAAAAGCCACTCTTCCAAATGCTTTAAACTTTTCAAGTGTACTCAGTAATAGATATTCCTTCATTGTTTTCTTGTCTTTAAAAACCTGCCAAACAATAAAGCAGCTGATCTCGTGCTTCAACCTTTCCTGACATTCCTGTTGAGAGAAATAATGTAATACATACATAAACAGTCAAGGCGAGTCATATTTGATTTGTTTACTGTTTTTTTTTTGTCTGCTTGATGCATTTCTATTATCTGTTTTAGGAAACCACTTTGTGCAATAGAAACAAGAAACTAGTTTTTATGATTTTGCTTTTAAATCTTATGAGAGTAGCTTGGAACTCAACCATCTAGTGGGGAATTAGCAGCAATTTGTCTGGAATGGTAAATCATCCCAACGATAAATCAGAGAACTTTTCTTTGATCACAGAAGCGTTTTGGAAGCAACAACAACAACAAAAAATCACTAAAATAATTTGTGATGCTCATTTAGGTCAAATGTGACCAAAAATAATTTTAA
Source organism: Bungarus multicinctus (assembly GCA_023653725.1). NCBI lineage: Eukaryota > Metazoa > Chordata > Lepidosauria > Squamata > Elapidae > Bungarus > Bungarus multicinctus. The sequence goes on along the minus strand of CM042848.1, from coordinate 11,690,878 downwards.
GCCAAAACTGTAGCTCTTAGTTAAATGTGATTGTTATCCTATTCTGTTTCAGTATTGTCTGTCTCCAAGCTGTAATGCAAACATTTGCTAGAAATCAAACCTGTTTGGTTTTTTTTGGCTAAAAATGTTTTGTACAGTAAATGGGATAAATGTATTCCACGCCTTACATCTAAAAGCATATCTTTAAAGAGCAAATGTATAAAAGGAAAAGTGTGATTTAGAATGGCTCAGCCAGTTATTTTATTATTGGTCCACAACTTTATTCTTTCAGAGAAGAAGCAGAGAATGAGTGGGTTGCGAGCACCTCTAGTCACACTATTGTGGACATTAAACAAACTATCAGTCTGAGGAAAGGGAAATGAACACTTGAAAGACTGAGAACTCTTGTTTATGGTTTAGTTTATTGCTCATCTCTTGTGGCTAGCAAGAACTCTAGATTGTGGGAGTCCTTCTGGACTTGAAAATAACCAGAAAATCTCAGGGAGTTGTAGTAACCAGGACTTTTATTTCTTATTCATTTCTTTATACCAATTGGTACGTAATCTGTAGCTTTCTCTGGAAAAAAACATACCTTGCTTTAATGATAGCCATCTGTAATACAATTGGTAAGCCACCCATAGTCACCTTTAGTGAGATAGGCAGCATGTAAGTTTAACACATACCTAAGCAAGTAAATAAATAAATCTCTTATGAACCAGCTTCTGAAGATGGTCTTTCAGGCCTATGGCAACATTTAGGAAAGTGCCATTTAATTTCATCTTCATTTATTCTTGTACAGGGTTTTCAAGGGGAAATATTCTATCATTCTCTTTATGTCTGTTCTGATTTTTCTTTTGCGTAAATAAGAGGTTTTAACTGTTAGGGTTTCTAGATATTAGCAGTCTTGGATATTTTATTATTATATGATTCTTATAGTCACATTCCATTGTTTGAAGAAGCAGGATGGAAATAATATTTATATTTTTGAACTTTGACGCTGGAGAAGATTCTTGAGAATACTATGGAAAACTAAGAAAGCAAACAACTCGATCATTTAACATTCATTCTGCAAAGATAAAGGTCTCAGGGGAAAAAATTGTAATTCTGGGAAAAAGTGGAAGAAAAGAGAAGAGAATGATTCTTCTGGGAATCTAAACGTCTATGGATATTCTCAGTCATCCAAGTCATGGTTGTCCCAAAGGGGCTTTTTCAAGAGGCAACTAAACTGTCTTGTTTTCTTCGAAGACATTTTGCTTCTCATCCAAGAAGCTTCTTCTGGATGGTGGGGAATGGAAGGATTTATATTCCTGAAAGACAGCTCGTTATTTGAATTCTTTTAGAGAGTTGTTGGACGTTTGTCTGCGTCCTCATGGTCACCTGAGTACTGCAAATTGGTGTGGAGCCTTCTTGGAGCTGCTGAAAGGACTGTGTGGTGGAGCTGTGCTTTTCTGCCTTGTGTCCCTTCACCGTTGAATAGAGGCGCAGACTGTTGGAGAGGAGTCTGGGTTGTCTGCATCTTAAACTGAAGCGCTAATGATTCCTGTAGTCTTCAAAGAAAAACAAGAAAGTCCAGTTGCCTCTTGAAAAAGCACCTTTGGGACAATCATGACCTGGATGACTGACAATCTCCACGGACATTTAATTATGCACTTGGGATGAATACTCTTTGAATGGTGCAGGAGTATGAATGGATTTCCAGAAAAATTGCAAACTTCTAAATCTGGCTGCTAAAGGAAATGTATGTTCCCAGCTAATGGCAGATAGCAATATTTTCATAAGACAATATTGTTGTAAGATGTCTTAAGAGGGTTTATTTTCAACTGTTTAACATTAGCTCACTAATATTTTAATTATGTTATGACCCAAGCCACCTAGGCAGAAGCAGGCATAGATAGAGTCCTTTATCATCCTGTTAGCTGCCACAACAAACCATGTAACAATTGGTGGTAAGGTTCCCCACACACTTCCCTGAAGGTAGCCACCCTCAGTCCCACAAACAAAAGCTGGTCACTAGTCAATAGACAAAATCAGTTTGTAAAGGCAGAGAGAAATTCCAAAGAGAAGGACCAAGCTTATAAGGCAAGCTCCAGAGTCAAGGTCCAAAGAGCAAGGCAATTCCAAAGGTCAGACAGGTCCATGAGGCCAAAGGCAAGTCCACAAGGCAAAAGGCAAAACACAGGCAAAAACAAAAATCAAGGCTAAGTTTCCAAAGCCAGAGGAGTGTAAGCCAAATCAAACAAAAGACAAACTCCCCTGACTTCTCCTTAAGTCAACCCATGGCAGGTGTTTCTTGTGATGAGGGGCAGGGCCAGCATCTCTCAAGCAACCTCACAGCTTTCCTTTGAGCTTGCCACCACTCTACTCTCTGTGCCTTGGATCCAGTGGGAGGTGGGAACTGTTCCTCATCAGAGGGGATATGCTCCTCTCAGAACCACTGCCTGTCCGCAGCCGATCCTCCCATATCTGTGAGGGCAGGCAGCTCTCCGTCCAGTCGACCACCTCCCCCAAGGAGACCCCCTCGGACGGTCCCAGTTCCAATTCCTCCTCCTCTTCTGAATCAGGATCTGATGGTGCCATGACATAATTAAATAATAAAATTAGGGGGCCATATGCTTTCAATACAGTATGTATGTGTGTGTGAATGCACACAAGCATATTTGGTTATGCGGAAGAATCTCTGTACATCAAATCACTTTGCAGACGAAGCGGGCATATAGAACACTTTATAGTCTAAGTGGAGTAAATAAAATTTTCCTTCAAATCATCATTCAACTCACAGCTCTCTTCTGTACTATATATTTGAATATGCATCTCCATCTATAGTCCTGCGCAATTATCCTATTTAAGAGCTATATTAGATCAAAAACACCATCAAACCAGAAATGCGACCGGTTCTGCCCGGTTCTGGAGAGCCGGTAGCGGCGATGAGCAGCAGAGAAAGAACCGGTTCTCTCTGCCTCCCGCCCGGTCTCCTATACTCACTTTTATGGCCAGAATTTGAAGCGAAGCTGCTTTGCGTGGCGCAGAATAGCACCATGCGGCAGCTGCTGCAGCAAGCGGCATCGTGCAGGCTTGCAGCAGGAGAGGTAGAACAACTCTGCGCCTGCGCAAATGCCTCTGCGCCTGCGCAAAGTGCATGTTTGGTGCGTGTGTGCACGCAAAGTGTGTGCATGAGCGCAAAGTGCGTCCACGAAGCCACGCCCACCGAACCGGTTTGTATTCCGTCCCTGCATCAAACATGCATTTCATGGAACTGGTTAGTCAGTTCTACAGATAAGACTTTCTTCTTATTAATGATATATCTTCCCAGGGAGGTTTAACATTATCTTGTGAAGAGAATTCTGTGTTTTCACTTGTTAGGAAAAGATACCTATGAACTGAGCAGAACTCTTGATAAACCATGTAGTATTCTTGATAGTAATAAACATATAGTTTGCTACCTTCCTCTTCCTGCTTGTTTTCTGATTTGCCAGTCTAGCCAATAAAACTAACATTTCCTGCTGCTCACCTAAGGATTAGTGTGAAAATCAACCAAGTATGACTAATTTCTATCCTTATGTTCAATAGGACACTTAAATTTACTGATATATAAGAGAGGGCAAATATTAGAATATGATTGGCAGTATGATTTCTTAAGGACAGAGAGATCATTCCATATCTGTATAAACTGAATCTTCAGTAACTGATTGAAAATTATAGGATTGCCAACAGTCCTGAACTGCGATTAAGTATCTAAATGTGGTTCATTCTCTGGAGAAATGGGTGTTGGAAAATCAGTGTCTTAACTGCAATGACATAATCTAATAATTTTGCAGAAGTGCAGAACACAATTGTTTCATATTTTTCAATCCAAGCGGCATATTCTTGTTTTTATGATCTTTTGCAATATTCAGGATTCACTTTCTACTGAAATGAATACGATATAATCCTAGGCTCTAATGTAAGAAGCTCATCATCATGTCAGAGCAAACACAAGAACCTGGCAATTATTTTCTATTTAAAAAGTTCTAACTCATTAACACCAGCAGGTTGCATGGGCAAAATGTTATGCTCCAATACAAAGGTCAATTATTATTCTCTTTGCTTTAGCGGATAGTAATTATTATCCTTGGGGGTGGGGATATCACCACTGAACATAGCTGGGAGAAAACTGATTTTAAATAATCCAAGTTCAGAAATTTTCTGGTTTGAAGCTGGATATCCTTGATAGTTCAAAAGCATTTAACTACCCATCCTTCCTGTGGCTTTTCTGCATCTTTGAATGCACCTTTTGATGTTTTCCCAAGAGTCCTGGGAAGGGAGAAGTGTTATATCAACCTACTTCTCTTGCATATAAAGATTTATTAGGTGTGAAGTGATGAATTACCATATGTTGGAACATGACAGTATCTCCGTATAACACACTTTAAAGGAAAAAGTAATTTCTTTTATTACATATTTTTGAGATGAGCTCAGGTCATCTAGGTGTTGCCACTTAGTTATTTGGAAATGTAAAAAAGATCTAGTGGGAAAAAAACAGATGTAGGAAAAATATATATTTCCGCAGCTGTTGAAAAATACTTTCCATTTATAAATTTTGTTATAATTTCATCTGAGAAGCGTTTGATAAAGTGAACCTTAATTATAAATTGAAAGAGGGAATTATAAAAGAGGGAATTCAGATTTTTTTTTAATTTTACAAAACTACAATATGGATAGTCTTTAAAATCCTCATAAATCAAACTTAACTTGAAAGAAATTCTATCTTTACTTTATATGTCCAATATTAGACGAATAACTAAATGATATAGCCTAATTAGCTTTCAGATTTTTCTAAAAATGATTTTTGCCACTAATGCTTTTGATCAACTAACTTATTATTAAAAAATAATTAGTTATCCAAAATCTCTGAATTGCAGGACACAAAACAATGAATCACAGGACAAATACCAAAAAATATTCCAAATTTAAACTCTGACCATAGTATACTGACTATTTATTAATAGCCTAGTACAGTACTGACAAATAGTAACAAGAAATAATTAAAAACACAAATTTGAAGTATACTATATATGTTAGATTTTTAAACCCATGAAAAGTAACTATCTCTCTTAATTTTCACTTAACAGAATTTTGAATACAATTTCTCAACTATATGAATTTTAAAAAACCCAATTATGTCATTAATATACCATTCATACTATGGTATGATGATATTATTTCAACTTTTCTGAAACTATGTATTAAGTTAAAAGTCATCCTTACCAGGATGTTTATGAAAGAATGAAAGGCAGCAACTAAGATGTACAAAGACTAAGTTTTGGATATCTCCACTCTGCATATAGATTCCTTACAAAATTTACAGAAACAAAATGGAATAATGTGTTATATCTCTAAAGGTGCTTTTCCCATCGAGTAAAGAAAATTTTTGGATTAAAGCCCTTTCAAAAACATAATCTTCCATATCTCTTGGGGAGGATATAAATTGGGAAAAAAATCTATGCAATGTGTATTTTATTTATTTATTTATTTTGTCAAACAATTTTTAGATAACTGGTATAAGAATAAACATAGTTATAAATACATGAAATGGATACGAATAAGGAAAAAAAAAGAAACAATAGGAGAGGGACGGTAGGCACATTTTGGTGCGTTATGCACGCCCCCTACAAACCTCTTAGGAAACGGGTGAGGTCAATAGTAGACAGTCTAAAGTTGAAGATTTTGGGGTTTGGGGAAGAAACCACAGAGTCAGGTAGAGCCCAGCCCCTCCCTTGTTGCGTCCGGATTGTGGTGAAATATGTTGTGGTTCACGATTCTGTTTTGGCTTTCAGAGACACTCACTAAGGTCTGTCAAGTATCTTCGCCAAAGCTGGGGCAGGCTGCTACTTTTATACTAGACGGACCCAGCTTGATGATGTCATCAGGAGCAGTCATAATCTTCCATATCTCTTGGGGAGGATATCAATTGAAAAAAAAAATCTATGCAATGTGTATCTTTGTGTGCATTGAACAATTAGTTCAAAAGACAAGCTTTGTAATGCACAAATATCTATACTAAGCACTCATTTAAAATTGATAACATAGAACTGTCCTTCATGCTTGTAATGGAAGATGTTCCTGGCTGTCTCCACATGAAGGTGGATGTGCCCAATCAAACAAATCAATGTTTCAAAAGACTTCCATATCTCCAGAATAAGGTAAAGATAAAGGTTCCCCTCGCACATATGTGCTAGTTGTTTATGGCTCTATGGGATGGTACTCATCTTTGTTACAAAGCCTAAGAGCCAGCGCTAAATGACTAAATGCCGAAGGCGCATGGAACGCTGTTGCCTAATCACCAAAGTGGCCCCTATTTTTCTACTTGTATTTTTGCATGCTTTCGAATTGCTAAATTGGCAGAAGCCAGGACAAGTAATGGGAGTTCATTCATGCTAGGGATTCAAAACCGCCGAACTGCCGACCTTTCTGATCAACAAGCTCAGCGTCTTAGCCTCTGAACCACCACCTCCCTACCTATGTATCTCCAGAATACATCTAGCAAATTGCAGTTATCCATGCTTCTGACTTGAATGGTAGATCTCCCTAAAAGAAGGAAAGTTACACACATCATCCGTTCCAAAAATTGATTTTGTCCAATTATCATTTTAATTCTTTCAATAACTGGCATTTTGCCACAAGAGATTTTTGAAAAATCAAGGTCACTGACTTCAAGATCTTGATAACCCAATTTCTTCAATGTGGTATTTCTTGTTTCATTTCACAAATTGTACTTAATTTCCTGGCAAATCATATATATAGAACTACCTTGGTGCAAACCAATACATACAGTAATGTAGTAGGCATTTTGGAAGACCACCCCCCACATATTCCCCCAATTGTATAATATTTGAACAAGTATTCATCTCCTTGGAAGACTATTTATATTTTTCATAAGAGGAGATATCAGATAGTTGAGATTTGCTCATATGTTTTGGGCATTCAAAGAAAGCACTGCTATATAGATTAAATATTGTTGAACAGACTATAACCAATGCCTCCAATTACAAGAAAAAGAGATACAGCTTTCCTGGTCACCTCTAATTGCCACCCATTGTAAATCAATCAGAGGACAAAGCTAAGTAATATTTTGTAGGAGAAGCAGTCTCTGCTTACTGTTGGTATTATTCCAACTAGTTTGGATTTCTTCCAATCTATTCCAATCAACAACTTGAATCCTGCATCATAACTGAAGCTTTAGTACTTTGAAACTGCCTCTGAATGTTTAGTTCATGAAATATAAAGGTGAGTATCATCCACATACATACAAAGCCCATCTCCAAAGCTCTGAATAATGTCTGCGAACAGCTCATGTTGATATTAAGTTGAATTTATGGTAAAAGAAGTTCATAGAAAATGTTTTCAGGCCCCAGTTGGCTAACTTAAAAATCCCCAATAATGAGCTGCAGAGAAAAACTGCATGAACAATTCAGTTGTACACAGATCTGGTCTTCTAAAGTGTTATTCGAAGTTACTGAGGATTTGAAAAGCATCGAAAATGAATAGTTTTCTTTTCAACTTGTGTATAATGCCACTATAAATGAGAAGGACCTTGGCCAAGCTCAAAATATATTTTAAGACTACCTGAAGAAGAAAGTGTCACTTAGATGTGGTTTCTTTGCTATATTGTTAATTAGACTTGCTAAGAAATGCACATTTGAGACAGGTCCAGCACTGCTAAATAGTCAATTTTCTTAAGAATGGGTAGATGACTGCCTTTAAGCAATATGCTCTACTTTCTTGGATTTAATGAATTCGCTCAGTCTTTCTAGAAAGATACCCCTACCCAACAATTCTTGAATCAGAAAAATGGACTTTGCAGGAAAATCCCCCCGTGCTTTGTGAGCTTTTTCCTTATTTCAAATTCATGCACTCTGACATTAGACCAGGGACGGGATCCGACAGGGTTATCTACTGGTTTGATGATTTACGAGGTTCGGTGAAGTACGATGTGCTTCCCTGCACGCTGCATGCGTGCCTGTAAATCGTCATCAGCACGCTGCGTGCAGAGAAGCAGGCTTTGAAACAGCACCTTTTTTTCCTGCTTTTTTAACTGCAGCTGTGCCTCACAAGGCAGCTGACGTTGAAAAAGCAGGAAATAAAGGTCAGGTAAGAGCCCAGGGGGGCAGGGGGGCAAAAACATCAGCAGACACAGAACCGGTTCTATGTCTGGTGCTCTTCAGAGCTACCGGTTCTACAGAGGTGGACAGAACCGGTAGAAACCCACCCCTGCATTAGACGATAGTAGAAATTTAGAACTTTTAAAGGAAGGCTGAAATAGAAGAAAGAAAATACTAATATTTTAGCGAGTCCCTTTTTGGGAGAGGGAGCGGTATAAAAGTTTAATTAATAAATAAATAAATAATATTTAAATTATCTGCTACACAACAAAAATGAAAGAGTTTAGTTTAAACCAGGAATGTTGTTACAAGAAACAATATTATTCAGAGAGTTAATAATATCTTCTTTTTCTTTTTAAAAAGCCTTTATTGAAATTAAAATATTAAAATACAAATATGTGTATAAAAAGAAAAATAGGTAGATACAATTCACCATTGTTCTCTGATAGTACAAAAAAAAAGATGTTGACTATAGTTATACATTCCAAATATTCATACATTTCAACACGTTTTCATTGATCATATGGGTATACAAAGCTTATAGTTTATTTTTAACCTATACCTTTCCTATTTCTACTATCTATCCATAGATACCAATTGTTCCAATTTACATAGTAATCTGAGTCTTCCTTGTTATTCAGTTCTATAGTGAGTCTATCCATTTCTGCGCATTCAAAAAAAAATTCAAATTATCAAACAATCTGACAGTATGGTAGACATTTTCCAAGCTTGTGTTAGTGCAATTCTTGCTGCCATAATAATATGTATAATCAAATATTTAATCTTTTTGGAATATTTACCCTTAATAATTTCCAGGAGAAACAATTCAGGCTTCAACTCTATTCGACAGTGGGTGATTTCATGTCGCCATTTTTGTATTATGATTTTTTGATTTCTTGGCATAATCAACAGACATGGAAGAAAGTAACATGGGCTTGTTTGCATTTCCAGCAGTTAGGGCTTAGGTTGGGATACACCTTTGCAAGTCTTGCTGGGGTTAAATACCAGTGGTAAAACATCTTCTATTGATTCTCTTTATATGAGGCGGATTTTGTTAGAGTATAATTTTTATTCCACATTTTTTCCCAATCGTCTAATTCAATATTATATTCAAAATTTTTGGCATAGGCTAACATTGGCCCTTTTACTATCTCCTCCTTCTGGGTCGAAATTTAATAAATAAATGCATATTTTGATAGTAATTTCTCTTCTCTTCTAATTTATCTAATTGAGTTGCATCCATTTCAAATCTATATTCCTCTAAGTTTTTTTAAATAACACAATTGCAGCTGGAGATATGGCCACCAGTCATTGTGTTTTTAATTCTTGCTTAGTTTTTAACATTCCTCAGTTGTCCAAAATCTGATTATATCTAGCCATTTTACCAATATTCAATGTGTTGGAGTGGGTCATTGCCTCCATAGTAGATAGCCAGCCTGGGACTTTAATGTAATGTTTTTTTCTAATTTCCTCCCAGGTCTGTATCAGCGAATCTTGTAAGATATGTCTATGGAAGTGTAGGTGTTTCTTATTTCTGGCATTCCATACGAAGACATGCCACCCCATCTGAATATCATGTCCTTCCAAGGTCAAAATTCTCCTATTATTTAAGTTAATTCATTCCCTAATCCAAACTAAAGACGCTGCTTTATAGTAAGTCTCCCAAGACGGGAGTCCAAAGATACCTCGACTTCTACTATCCTATAGATAAATTAATTTTATCCGTGCTTCTTTCCCTAACCATATGAATTTTGTGGTTATTTTATTTAAGTTTTAAAAATTTTTTTATCTAATTTTATGGGGATCATTTGAAATAAGTAAAGTAATTTGGGTAGAATATTCATTTTGATTGTTGCAATTTTCCCTAATAATGAAAGCTGTAATTTCCCCCATCTATCCAGGTCATTTTCAATTTGTTGTATATTTTGTATATCTTCTGAATGCTATTATGATACCATTTGTAGCAGCATAACTCTGGAACAAAACTCTGAGCTCTAATGAATTGTTTATAGTTGCAATAGTGAATATTAGACTTCTTTTTTTGGTCCTTTGAAGTCTTAATTAGAATGGAAATGAACTATTCTGTATTCAGAATCAATCAGTTCAAACAAGAAAGACGATAATTTCTTGTTTGTACCAAGCATTTCTAAGTTGAATTAAAGTGCAGTGAGAGGCCAACTCCTCAGTCTACTCTACTGTTCCTAATATTAATTACCGCACTTTTGAGACATGCATACACAAATAATATCTTAAGGAATGGTTAAGAAGCAGTTTTAGTGGCTTTCAAGAGACTCATGTCCTGACTAGCACTCCCAGAATAACTAAGTATCTTTTTTTTCTCAAACCATATGGTCACATTTTTAGTAAAGAAGTTTAATTTCCAGAGAGCACCTAAAGCAATAAAGAGTGTTGTGCACTTTAAAACCGTTATTATCTTATAAGGTTTCGTGAAAAACTATATACCATAATATGGAACATAAAATGCATTATGGTTGTACTGGCTAGGAGCTGTACACCCCCAGTGTTGTGACCATTTTCCTGATTTTGCTTTTTATTTTATATCTGATGTTTGAATTAGAGACTATAAAATTCTATTGTCTCTAGTCCTCGTGTATAATAGCAGGTAAGCAAAATTGTCCTGCTTTTATAGTGGAAAACTATTTTTCGTGAATTCCTCTGCTTTCTTGCCTTTATTTAGTAGTCCCTTTAAATCTACATGGGAACAAGGACAAGAGCTAATTGATTTTAATGGGCCACACTCATAAAAACAGTTCTTTCCCTTTGTTATAAACTTTAGGGGGCCTCTGTACAGAAAAACTAATGCATTTGTAGATAACATGGCCAGGGCGTGTGGAGGGAGTTCTCCCAAATTGTTAGAACTCAAGATTATCTATGAGACCAAGTTCTGGAAGTTTCAGAAGTGACAGATTAAAGACCTCCTCCTCCCAGTGCATAATAAAGTCGGGAAATTTGTTTTAGAAATAAAAGCCAGTTTTGAATGAGACACATCCATGGAGAATCAGACTATATAATCTAACAAAAACAAAAAAGTAAGCATAGAGATCAATATAACCAAGATATAGGGCCTTAATATACTTGGACATGTAGAGTTACTTAAGAATAGTTTCCTTTATTGTTCTTCTGTAGACAGAATCTTGCCAGATTATATCTTGCCAACTATTTGCATAACTATATATATACTCTAGGAAAAACTAGGGAGAAACTGTTTTAACCCTCTTTCTGCCAGTCAGGCTTTACAAGCTCCATTGCCTCTTTGCTTTCTGAAAGCAGCATCCCTTCCTTTCTGGGAATCCAGACTACATTCCAACACATCTTTTCAGGTACTCATTTGTCTGTTCTCCCCACCCTAGCAGTATCTCCTGGGATTTCTGCACCTTGCTGATGTGTGTAACTCACGAGCATGTAGCAAGACACTGAACTCATCATACTGTGCATGCTCAGTAGACAGAATAATTAAGTTTTCATAGCAACAATGTTCTCTTGATAGAAACAACTGTAGCACCTGACTTGTATATCGTGACATTTAGAATCTAGATATTTATAATCCAAATTTGTTTTCTTAACCATGATCTTATCCTTCCCTTGATTTGGCATCACAAATTTTCAGCTTGACTTTGAACTGCTTGATTTGGAAACTCACACCTTGGTCAACTAGCTCTCAGCTAAGATTTGAAAAAAAAAATCTTACCCTTTACACTCTGTGCTTGGTGGGTAGAAGAGGAGGAAAAGAGGAGGAGATATGAAAAGGCCAGCAGAGCTAAGGCCTCATAATCTCTGGAGGGAGAATTTTCCAGAGGGCAGGGACTATGGTAGAAAAGCATGTCTCCTAGTACCTTCCAGCCAACATTCCTTGGCTGATGAAATACATCAGAATGAATTGGACAGGTTAAAAATAGCAGGTGAACTCAGGTAAACCATTCCCAAACCCTGACAAGCTTTAAAGGTGATAACTACACCTTGAATTGTACCTAGACGTGAACTGGCAATAGCTGATGCTATAGGGATATGATGTGCATCAAATATCAACCCCATTTACTACCATACAACTGTATTCAATTGCAATCAGTTGACCATCGTGGGACAGATTCTTATATTTTTGTATAACATCCATTGAGATTGTTAATCCCAACAAAATTCAGCAGTGCTTTCAACATGAACTTTCCCATGGATTCTTTATTTAATGTGCAAAATTAAGCTTTCAAGGCAATATATCAAGGCAATTTTAAGTCATGCAAATTCACTTTCTTCCCTCAGTTATTAACCCAATTTATATATTTTTTCTTCTTCTATTAGTTTTTAATATAAAGTAAACCCAATCAAAAACAAATTCTGCTTTCATAAGAACTTTTCATCAAGTCAAGAAAGCAAGCAAGCAGACAGGCTATGGGAAGGAAAGAAAAATGAGGCAGCTTTCATGCTTACATCTTGTCACTTGTTCAGATGAAATAAGTTTGCTCCAAAGACATAGGCAAAAACATTCTCATTCCATAAAGGTAGGGTTGGATAAATTCATTTCACTCTTGCATTTGATAAACCAATTTTCATTTTTTCTTATTTGTTTTTAATGAAATAAAACTAGGTGAAGGGTGTAAAAGAATGCAAACCAGTTCATTGTACCCACTTTGTTTATATCAGCATTCTTTGAATGGGATTAATTTCATGGCCTAATTAGATTGAACAGCTATAATCATAATTACTAGATGCGTGTAACAGAAATGTAGGGAGCTAAATGGAAAAAAATAAATGTACTTTTCTTTTGCCAACTTATTAACCTGCCTATAATTTCCATCATTTAAACAGGAACAACTGCATAATGGATTTTTGAATTTAGAATTTGGGATATATATATATATATTTATTATATATTATATATATGGATCTTTGGTTCTTCGGGTTTTCTCCCGCATAGAATTGGAAATATCTAGGCGACGTTTCGATGAAGTCTCATTCATCATCTTCAGGCTTGCGTCTTCGGCCTTGTGCTTCTCAGAGTAATGTGAACTTGCAGCTGCTTCTTCCTTTTAACTACCAACCAATCAGAACACAGACAAACCCCCAACCAATGAGAACACACCCCCACCCAATCAGAACACAGCCAAGTCCCCACCCAATCAAGTCACACCCCCACTAGTAGTTAAAAGGAAGAAGCAGCTGCAAGCTCACATTACTCTGAAAAGCACAAAGCCTGAAGATGATGAATGAGACTTCATCGAAACGTCGCCTAGATATTTCCAATTCTACGCGGGAGAAAACCTGAAGAACCAAAGATCCACATACAAATATCCGCGAAAACCTCCGAAAACATATATGTATATATATGTATCAGGCCACAAAAGCAAAATCACAGGCCTGATCCACAAAAACACACTGAGACATAATGGAGACCTAGAAGATGAACAGACCTATAGAACAGCTGTCCTGCCCTACATAAGAGGTACTACAGACAAAATCAGTAAGATACTACACAGGCATCATAGGAAGACTGCCTTCAAAACAGACAGAAAAATAGCAGCCAACCTAAGAAACCCCAAAGATAAAATTGACCTGGAAAACCAAGTCGTATATGAAGTCCCCTGCGCATCATGCCCTGCCACATACATCGGACAGACCAATAGAAGAATAAGTACCCGCCTGGATGAACACAAAAATGCAGTAAAAAAGCTGGAACACACTTCCTCACTAGTCCAACACATGAAAGCCACAGTTCATAGCATTGACTTCAATGGCACCAAAACCCTAGCCACTATAGAAAACCCCAGCTACAGAATTATCTGAGAAGCCATAGAGATTGAAAAAAGACCTGAAAGCATGAATAGAAGAGATGACTCCACCAGACTGTCAATTATCTGGAAGCCTGCACTCACAAACAAAGAAATCTCCACACCACAAGCGAAGCAAACACCTGGGCACAAACAGATCCCACCCCCCCGATACTTCCAGCCCAAACACACCCCAACCAGGTACCCAGATGAAACCTAACTTCCTAATAAACGATAACCAGCCATTCACCCAAAGCCAAGCCGCACTAAAAGCCTCCAATACAGGAAATACTATGTTACCAGCCAATCAAGACAAAAAAAAAATGCTACAAAATAGAAGATATTAAAAACACCAATCAAGCAGAACACAGCAAACTCCAAGACCAATAAACACAGACCAAGACTCCAAACCAATCAGGATGAAGAAAAAAACATTCTAACACAGCAATTGGCTAGCACCAAATTTAAAACAGAAATGGCTGTGAAAGCCTGACTCACAGACAAACATAACACATAAGCCTTATGAGATGAGATTCTGCTGAAACGTCGCTACAACTTTAAAAGCACAACTATAATGACGTGGGAAAATACCCGAACAAAGCTGAATATTATATGTAAAATGATAGTGCATATAATCATAGAGAATTGTTAAAAATTACAAGTAATTGCCCTTCATCTATATCTGTCCAGGTTTGTGTTCTGGGGCAATGGCCCTTTTATTGAAAAAAATCCCCACATTTATTTTCTATCTCTCTTTATCTTTGCCTCTATAAAAGTAGATAAAAAGGACTAGATGCTATTAGTTCAATGTTTCTTTGAAGTCTTATTTGATTATAACTCAAAGGTTATTTTCAAGGACTATATCCGGAATGTCACTGGACTAAACAAATAAGGAAGAATGTTACAAAACACCAAAAAAAAAAAAATCATAAAGAAATTTACTGAACAAATAGTCCTTTTAAAATAGTCTATTTTTAATCTATCAATAATTTTCTTAAGTAACAATATTACTAAAAAAGTATATTTCTTAGGATTTTCATTTATCACATTAATAAAAAACAGTTAAAAGACACAATTATTGCAGTGTATCTTTAAAAAGGAACACATATTTTGAAACTAGAACCAATTATTCAAACAAGCAATGCACTGGAAGGTCAGTAAATGGTATTTGCCTTTGTGGTAATTTTTTTTTCCATTGCATTCTTATTTCAAATGAAAGTATATATATTTCAAAACATGGGAGTCTTTTTATTCATCATCATTATTCTATGTTCTACATTCAGTGTAATTTAGTTTCAAAGAAATCCATCATTTTGGCCTACTAATCTATATATATAAAAGTGAAATACCACTCATGTATCATCACAAAATCTCCAGAAACGTAAAGCCTACAAACTTGAAATTTGGCAAATATGTTCCTCTTGGCTTCTAGGTGCTCATTAACAGATTTTTTGAAATGATCATCAGAGCATTAGTATTTTGTATATTATTATTATTAACGAGCTCTGATGCTAAGGAGTTCTGCTCTCCCTCCCCACCTGAAAAGAAATCTGTTCCAAATGCAAAACACAAGGAGAGAAGTTTCAGTTTCACAGCACCAAGCAACTTTAGTACAGAGCTGTTGAGCTAAGCCACGACCAAGCTCCTTGCTGTCTCCTTCTTGCTCACACAGCAAATACTGTTTCAGCTTCCAAACAGCCCTCAATTTTCTCACACACTGACAGGATGCTAGCCAGATGAATACCGATGGATGCCGGTAGACAAGAAGCAGAATTTTTTTCCTCTTATTTTCCTCCCCAAAAACTAAGCCCGACCAGATAGTTTCATAGCGAAGCATGGTATCGAGCTAGTATGAAATAGAAAGGAAGGGATGAATGTTTATTAACTCAAAAGTTAACATAAATCTAACATGCATTTTGCTGTGACTGCCTACAAAATCGGCTTCAGAATTGTTGTGTATGCTTTCACTGTTCACATTTTAGACTTTCATTGTCTTGTTTGCATATACAACCCTTGAGCAAATTTAAAACTAGTGAAAGAAATCTACAAGTTGTCTTAATATCAGGACTGGAAGCCTGGAAGTTTGATCCTGTACTTTTTCTTTTTAACATTTTTTTTAAGAAAAGTGGAATACTTTTGTTACTATTAAACACTTCAACTTTGATTTTCACTTTCTATATGTGAAGAATCGATATGGACAGGCCTAAAATCAGCTACGGTGGGTTGAGAATCTCAGCAGTGTTCACAAATAGACTTTGTACTATTTTATTTATTTTTTATTTGTCAAATATGTATTAGATAACATGTATATGTATAAACATGATTATAAATACATGAAATGGGTATGAATAAAAAAGGAACATCATGATCTTAGCACTGACTTAACTATGACCTTAGCTATGGGTGGTAGCTATAATGGGAACACATGTATTATACTTTATCAGACTAACCAAAGAATTACTGAGCCAAATATGGACTGTGGCATAAAAAAGACTTCAGTTTTGTTGTATTTCATAAATCCAAGCAATCTATTTGCCTCTTTCTTCTCAGCCAATATGGTAGATGCTTAATGCAAATTCAAATCACCTCTGAATTTGACAAGATTCAGATTATGTGTGTGTAGATTAATCCCACATTTCATTAAAACTCTAACTGGGATCAGGCATCTCTTGAACTCCATTCATATTCTCAAAACATCTAACTTCTACGTTTCTGGATGTTTTACATGGCCAAATGTCCATGGAATTTGTAAAATTTGTAAACCAACTAGCAAAACCTAACAAAAGTATCTTCTTTATTTGGAATCTACATAGAATCTAGCACATATGTAAATATATCTATCCATACAAGGAAAGAATATATTTTCAGATTTACAAGTATGAAATGAATGTAACTTAAATACATAATACTGGTACAGGTTTACTTGTCTTTTTCTCTGTTCTATACATATCTCACATTTTTATCTCAGTTTGTGGTTCATTTCTTTTTATTTTCTGTTTTGTCTGCCTTGTTTCATTTACTAGCCTTCTTATGCATAGCTTTCCACTGCAAAGCTCGCATTGTTTCCTTAAAGGTTTTCCCGTCTAAGCTTTAGCAGACTAAGAAGAAAACATAACCACTACTCCTCCGCCGGATATATTATCTCAGTTTGCCATAGGAGAATTGAAAGAAGAAAATCTGCCCAGCATGCCATCCTCACCAGAACAGGATAGGCAAAATACAATCTGATTAATGACCAAAGCAACTGGATTCTACTACAGACCATTTGCATTCTTTTCCAGGCAATTGCATGCATGTGTGTGTGTTTGTATTCATATTCAATATCACCAAGAATTAAAGTCTTATTGTGGGCATCAAACACATGCAGCAACATCAAGAGTGTACCTATCTATGCAATGATGCACAAAAACATAAAAGAAAAAAATCCACTTATATGACCCAAAGGACTTGGAAATATTTTTTTAGCTGGTGTAGCAGATATACACTGCATTATAAATTTAATAATTAAAATAAAATAATACATTCATTAACATGCAAAAAATAGCATATTTTGTTTTTGTAAAATATCTACCCAAGAGAAATATAACTGAAAAATCCAAATAAGTGCATCAAATTTAATAATGTTGGTGTTCTGAGTTGAAAATCATATTTGTATTCCTAACAAAGATCAAGAGAAAGTTGTTAAAAATAAAAAATAGCATAACTAGCAAACATCAACTAGTAATACCAACTTTGCCCATTGATTTAAAAGCATTTCAGTGTAGCTATTATATAATCTATTTTTTATGAATATATACTGTGGCCATTAAATTATTCTTTATTTTTGTAGAGATGTCCAACAAGATTCTGTCATAAGGACATTTTTTATTTTTATCTTTTTCTGGGAAGTGGTGTGTAAATATGTTTATATCTGAATATGCATTCTTGCTGATTTAGGAATATTTTTCTAGAGGGTCTCCTAAGAGAGAGAATTCTAAACATGACCTTTTGATCATTTTGCTTAGAGGGAACAAATATGTCGAGCAGCATTGTAGCCAATATCCTCACCTCTTTTTAACCATTCAATATGTTCCTTTTGCCTAAGGGATCTTAATATAAACAAAGAAGCTGCAAGTATCAAATTTATATTTATTTGCATTGCAAAATTGGGCATGTTACCAAAGCTTTCTAATGATTAAGGGATATACTGCCTACATTCATAGCAGAAATATGATCTCTCGTATAGAAAGCATAAGTGGAAACAATTATCAGAAGAATGAGAAAATGTTTACATAAAGTTCCTCAAGAATCGCAGGCAGGAGGTGGGAAAGAAGTTTGAAAAAAATTAACTTTTAACAACATATTTTAACTTTTAACTGTTAGACATGAAAATATAGAAAATTGTTCATACTTGCTTTATAAATTAATTCTCATGAATTCAGTTGTTCTTGTTCCGAGGTTCTCAGTTTGCCTAATGATGTCCTGATCTTTGTCGTTTTCATTAAATACAGCGTATTCTGAATTGAAACAGAATATTGCTAGTTAATACATTATTATTTAGAAAAGTAGGATCCTAATTCAGCTAGAGGGCCAGACCATCTCTCAGGAGACTTCCTAGCAATAACTTTGCAAAGCTCTTTTCTATCTTTAAATGAAAATCCACCCCCTCAAGGTAGCCATTCCCTCCATACCAAGAGAAGTAGCTCACATTAAGAAGCATTCTGGGCTAACTCTTGAGCTGCAGGTTCTCCAACTTCATTTGTTTGTTAATTTATAAAACCGGTACAAGATATTTTTCAAAATATAAACTTCAGAAGAAACACTGAAAACAAAAGCTATTACCATAAATCCAGTCTATGTACCATTCTCTTGCACAACACGAAAAAGGGCTTAGAAGAACAAGTTGATATTTCAACAGTTTAGTCCAGGGATAAACATCAAATGAGTCTCCAGATTTTGTTGAATTCCAATTCCCATCAGCTCTAGTCAGCATAGCCAATTACAAGGATAATGGGAATTGCAGCACACCTTCTGAGGAAAATAAATTACCCATCTCTCCACTACTTTGGTCTCCAGATTTATTTACCCATTATCATGCACAATACAAAGCTCTACACATCTGCAGATCAGGTTAGGCAATATCCAGTCGAGCATTTAGGTTCTAAATCATAAACAGAATGTAAAATGTGATAGCTTAACTGTAAATCTGAATTAAAATTCTTGAAGGCACCAAATGGAAAATACATATATAGGACAAACGTTAATGTTATCTCTCAAAATGTACAAAAACATGAATGGATATAAAAATCACATGAGCTTCTATTCACTTTTTTGTTCCTTTTTCAGCTTTACTTATTTTTTAAAATGAATATCAAAGCTTAAATCAAACTTCTATCTATATTGGCTTAGTGCTCATACATATTTTTATTTAGATTTGTAGATTTATAGTTTCAAGTGTAAAATGTTCTGTCAGTATTTTATCATGCATCAGAAAACAGAGATTAGGTTGAAATTTCATTTTTTAAAAAATTAGTCTGATGAAATTACAGAGGAAAGATGAATGGCAGATTTATTTAGTTTATTATTTTATCAATAGCAAAATGAATAAAGTAAGTAAGTGATATTTTTCTAGTTACAAAGTAGTGTAAAAAAAAATTAAAATCACCTTATATGCTGCATGCTGCCTATCTAGAATAGTGTATATGTGTCCAAGTTGATGATGTTGAGATGCTGGCTTGCAAGAAGCCTCCAAAACAAGAGTCTACATCAAAACAAAAAAGAGTCTACTACACAGTGTCAGTATCCTTAGGAAAAACTGGGCTTTATTATGTTGTGCCATACAGGTAATCTTCAACCTATGACCACAATTGAGCACAAAATTTCCATTGTTAAATAAGACAATTATTACCATAATTCCCTGATAATAAGAAGGGGTCCTACATTAATTTTTGCTCCAAAAGATGTGCGAGGTCTTATTTTCTGGTTAGGTCTTATTTTAGGGGAAATACACTACTAACTGTGTCTGTCTGGTTGATGATTTTAACTGGGGGTTATTTTTGGAGGGTAGGATTATATTATGAGAATCCTGAAAAATCATGCGAGGGCTTATTTTCTGGTCAGGTTTTATTTTTGGGAAAATACAGTAAATGAGTTTTGCTCCATTTTATAACATTTCTTGCTACAGTTGTTAAATCAATCATTCCATTTATTAAGTTAGTAATAGGGTTGTTAAGTGAATCTGGCTTCCTGAATGAATTTGTCAGATTACAAAAGGGGATTATGTGACCCCCGGGACGCTGCAACCATCACAAATACATGCCAGTTGCCACGCATTTGAATTTTGATCATGTGGCCATACTGCCGTTGAAACTTGCTTAGTGAGTGATCACTAAACAGGTGGTTGCAAGCTGAGGACTAACTGTACTGGACTACAGGTATCTAAACTGATCAGTATTGCTGTATTGTGATCATGGAATTCAGATTTGGTGCCTTCAAGAATTTTAATTCAGATTCACAGTTAAGCTATCATATCAAGTAAAGAAAGAAATGAGAAATGTGAAGAACAAAAGCAGCATGTGAAGCAATATATGGGTATAGTAGGGTAGATAAAATTAAGTTCCTGAAAAAAGGAAAGCCATATTTTCCACAATAAAATATGTTATATAGCTGCAATATTAATAATCAATATAACACTTTTATTTCCTCCACCAAGGCAAATTTTCTAAGTGTATTCTATACACTTAGAATTGTCGTCTTCTTAAGAACTTTCCAGTGATGGAGCACTCACAACTTCTGAAGGCAACCCATTCCACTGGTTAATTGCTCTGTTAGGAAATTCCTCCTTAGTTCTAGGTTGTTTCTCCTTGATTAGTTTTCATCCATTGTTTCTTATCTTGCTTTCTGGTGCTTTGGAAACTAGGTTGGCCCCCTCATCTTTCTGGTAGCTCCTCAAATACTGGAACACTACTTGATAGTAGTGTCATCCCTAGTCCTTCTTTTCACTAGACTAGATATGCTTACCTCCTGCAACCACTCCTCATATGTTTTATGAATCATCTTTGTTGCTCTCTTCTGCACTCTTTCTAGAATCTCTTACATCTTTGTTTATAATATAGTGATCAAAACCGAATACAGTATTCTAAGTGTGGTCTTATTAAGGCTTTATAAAACGGTACTAATATTTCATGTGATCTTGATTCTGTCTCTGTTAATGCAACTTAGGATTGCGTTGGCTTTTTTGGCTCTGCTGCAAAGTGCTGACTCCTATTTAAGTGATTGTCCACTAGGATCTCAAGATCTCTCTCACAGTTACTGCTATTGAGCCAAGTTTCACCTAATCTGTGCCTGTACATTTGATTTTTCTTGCCTCAGTGTAAAATCTTACTTTTCTCTATCTTGAATTTCATTTTGCTAGATCCATCTGGATCTTGAGCCCATCTTCGGGAGTGTTGGCTATTCCTGCCATTTTAGCGTTGTCTGCAAATTTGATGAGTTTCCCTTTGATTCTCTCATCTAAGAAGCAAGAATAATTTGTAACAATAGAGAGGATGACAAGATATAACGAATGCTCTTGGTATAAACAAGATGTCCTTTTCTTTTTCTTATTTCACACCTTTCGTTTCTTTGATTGACAATTTCCTATTCCCTTTTGGCACTTTGCATAGCCCTGCTTACTTTCAAAGGGATAACAAGATGGATATGTACCGGTAGGTATGTAATATAATGTGAATACACTGTGCAGAATTCATTTGGGTCTATTATTTGTCATGTACAAATGCAAGCTCTTGAGAAGGGATAGATGATTCATAAGGCAAATGGTATACCATCTGCTTGCTTCTCTTCTTCACTGGCATTTTTTTTAACTGGAGCAGAGGGGATAAAAACCTCTGGGGTTGCTAGGCAACTGGCAGGGTGGGATATTAACCACTTCTATAACAACTTAGAACTGTTAAAAAGATTTTCATGCAACACTCTACATATCATAATTTTATTCATTAAAGGTAATAAAACTAGGCATGTTGTTGATAGCACACGCTACATTTTCCTTTAGTTGAAGATCTATCTATCTTGATTTGAATACTTCTATACTGTATGCCCAATTAGCAAAGAAATCTTCAAAAGAAGTCTGGTAAGCAGCTTTTATCACCAGCTACAATATTCTAGGGTTACTTGAATGCTGCTGCTATGCTCTTCAGGATAAGAAAATATATATCTTTATTTCCCCCTTTTTATAAGTTTTAGCTTTGGTACTGTTTTGAGGAGCACAGTTTGTAGCTCCAAACTCTATCAAATCTGGGTTATTATACTGCAAAATGCAACTTTAGAAATACACACGAATGCAATCAGCAAACATAAACTCGTAAGTGTGATTAAAGTTTATTGGTATTTTGTATGCACTGCTGTTGCTGCTATAAAGCTGAATAATTTGTGCATGTTGCATAAAAACATAATCCCATAGTACACCTCAATTATTTCAAATTATCACTGTGCAGTGTTTTCATTTGAGCTAGACTAAATTCTAACAATGTCAAACATACACAGAAATCCTGGAGAAACCTATAATAACACATACAGTTACTATGTATCATCAAAGAAATACTGCTAACACGACAACGTTTGCATAAAGACCAGGCATGTACTTTTTTCTGCTACTGGAAGAACATTTGAGTTTTTAAATAACTGCCACTTCTAGACATTGTAAAAACCTGGCCAAATTGATCTGTTCCCAGTAAATGAAAAATATTAAAAGGTGCAAGAGCGTCTGATATAATTATGGTTAGAGGCTCTGCTATAACTCTGTGATTGGAAAAAGGCATTCAGCTTCACTGCCATCAGTAAAGCTGAATAATAAAATATGGCTAGAACAATATGAAGAAATGGAAACCTAGCTGATAGTTTGCATTTGCAAAGCACAGAAAAGAAAAATGAAAGTACATATGGCTCCATGCATGCTTCAACTACATCGCACCACAGTTACAACAAAACAACCAGCTTAGGGCAGGCTTTTTCGTGGAAACGTATACAATGTTTGTGCATGAATCATTCAATTTATATAGACTATCTGACTTCAAACCACCCATGTTTAATCCATAACGTCTTTTTGGAATGTTTTGATCTGTAGATGGAAAAGATAGAAGAGCTGTTTTATTCTATGTATGGACCAATATGTGGTTGCTCAAGCAGAAGTGGTAGTAGTGGGTACATCAGGAAAAAGCCAAGGCCCACATTACAGAGAGGAAAGGAGGTGAGTTATTAAGAGGGGAAGAGAGGAGAAAGGAGTTGGTATATCTTGCCCAAATTACTCATAAAAACCACTCTAGGATTGTTTCAAGACATTTCAAATTTGGGTTTGGCTGAAATCTAGTACAATGCTGGGTTCTATTTTTGTTGAATCACATCTGATCCAAAATGGTTTGACTGAACTTTTGGAGCTTGATGGTTTATTCTAGGGATTTGTAAAAAAAAGTTTTTTAGAATATATTTTGGAAAACATAAAATAGTCTATTCTGTATTCTGTTCTGCATTCTCACTCATCTTGAGCTAAGATAAGTGAATGAGGATGCATTAACATAAAATCACTTGGCTTATGCCATTTCCAATACTGAAATTATGTAGTAATTACATTAAACAGGAGTTTCTATAACACGCAAATAATATATTGCCATGACGGTTAAACCAAATTTTATTTCCTATTATTAATAAACAAAATTGTGTTTTATTTGTTGCTTTTCTGCTACTTTGCCTTGGACAGAATTTAAACGCTATGCAAACCATTATAGTTCTATTCCTTGAAAGCTTCTCTGTTATCATTTATCCCAAAACCTTCCCCAAGCACTAACAATCTTTTCTAAATCCAGCTACTACTATGCATATCATTATTAGAAAATTTGTACAAGTTAAAGAAATTTTCAAAATATTGAGTTCCACACCTATGACTCCAAATTTACGTGATTAGTTAAATCTAGTCCTTATAAAACATGAATTAGTCCAGTATGTGATGTGTCAAAAATCCAGCAGATTACATTGATAGGTTAAGTTAACAAAAATAGCTTTGTCTCCTACTTCTTACATTATTAATATTCCTCTTGGAGTACAACTCATAATTCTAAATGACCAATTAGTAGTTCAAACATAATGACACAAAGGTTTGTGGTCAATGAACAGAATTCAACTGGCAATTCATTTTTTGCAAACAGTACTACTGACATCATACAGATGAACAATAGTGAACGTATCTTAATAAAAAATGGAATATTTCTCTAGGTGGGAAATATTGCCTGGAAAAGTTGGAATCTAGTTTTTTTTTGTCTAGTTGATAGATGGATTTACATTTTAATGAACACTTTATCATTGAAGCAAATACCTTGATACAAGACAGACTGCTGTTGTCAACTCAAGTTAGAAAAGAGCTGCTAACACTAAACTAGAAGTGATGTGCCTTCCTCTGTGAATGTATATTTTTAGCTGAATTGCATAACTCTCAACCTGTGTGGAAAATACATTTCTACTTGCACTTTACAGTTGCACTTTGGAACTGGATGCTAAAAGAAAAAGCAAAACAAGTCTTACAATGATGTTTTATAGATTTTAAAAAAGTATTACTCAATGTTAAGTATATAGTGGTAAAAAAAATAGAGGGACATGCTTCAGATATTAACTGTAGAAATATTCTCTACCAAATATATGCTTCAGTCTGTCTATGAAATAGCTAAGAGCTGACATCAGTCTGATGGTACATTATCAATCCACCCCTTTTATGTATTCCTGAAATATTTGCTACCAAATAGCTCTTGTAATAATTCAATGTCAAATAATTGACACTACCTGTATTTTGATAGACATGAAAAACATTCAGACTTTCAGCTGTAGTTTGACAATAAATGTCAGTAAGAGACAAATCACACAAAAGTTGTTAGTGTGTGTTTGGGTTAAATTCCAAATGGTTAAATGTGTCAGTGACCAAATGTCAGAATTTTCCATACTGCAGATAGAAAGAGAGGCTATGGCTAAAAGAGATTGGCTTTCAAGGGCTTGGGATTTGTTTAAATTCTGGGATTCAATCCTTGATAGACTTCACAAGATGGGTCTTACTTCCCTCTTTGTATCTTGAAAGAAGAGTTTGGCATTTGTTTTAGTGGTAACACAATGAGGCAATCCAATAAAATACAGGAAATACCAGCCCACTCCCTTTTTTACAACATAATCATTGAACAGGGGGTCAAACTTGATTTCATTGAGAGCCACATCAGGGTTGTGTTTGACCTCGGGGGAGGCGGGCTGGAGGGCATGGCCAGATGGGCATGGCCTGCTCAACATCATTCATGTTAGGGGCGCCTGAGGTGGCTTGAGCACTTTGCCAGCGAAAATAGGCTCCCAAGCTCTGTTTCTAGCTGCGACGGCCTCCTGCAACCCTCTGCCAGCGAAAACGGAGCTCCGGAGGGCAGCCCTCCTGGGCTCTGTTTTTGCTGGCAGAGGCATCAAGGGCTGGTCCTTTGCTGTTTCCAGGACAGTCCACGGGCCCGATCTAAGCACCTTGCAGGCCGGATCCAACCTGTGGGCCTTGATTTTGACACCCCTGTCTTAAAGTACTTTTAAAATATTACTAGGCCTTAAAAGTGTGATAGCAACTATCCTTCTATTTTCTATTTCTCTTGTCTGCATAGGAAAAATAACTCAGGGTCACGTGTTATTCTATCAAGCCGATAAAAATAACAGAACAATGTGATGACTGGATTTCTTCAGTTCAAGTTTACATTGAACTCATGAAGGAGCAACATAACTGATTTGTAATACACACACACACATTCACACAAAATCTTAGAGCATCAGAACTGGAAAGAAGCATTTAATCTGTCTCTTCAAGTGTAGTAATCTATAGTCAAAGATTACTATCTAGATTATTAGTCAAAAAACAATCAAATGGATTGCTGAACAAATCTACTCAGAGTTCTCAATTGAGGCACAATTGACTAGACTTAAATTATCACATTTTGCACATATTATTGAAGAATTAGCTCTCTGGAGAAGTCTATAATGCTGAGAAAGGTGAAGAAGAAGACAACTGGCACCAAGGTGGATGGACTCAGAGTAGAAATCAGTGCAGTGGTAGAAGACCTAAAGGATTAGGCTGGGGACTGACCATGTTGAGGAAAATCTATGTAGCCATTAAGAGTTGACACTGACTTGAAGCCAATCAATTAATTTAGATTATATTTACAGAATTATAGAAGAGGTCAAATACAACATCAAATGTGCATCTTTTAAACAGCTGTTCTCTATTCAATGAGTGGTATGCCAACCTAGTGCCCTGCATATGGTATAATCCTATCACCTCTAACTAATGGGGCTAGGGGAGACAGATCCAGGATTGGAAAGCTGCCAAAGCAGCATAGATGCTAGATTCCCAACCTAGGGCAAGCTGTGCAAAGGTTTTTCCTTGCCACAAATCTATATAATGAAGAAGCAAATGCATAAATAATGATTTAGGGGACAGTAAAATAGTACAACAGTAAAATTGTTATCTTTGATTATTTACTGCGTATAACAACTGAAAAGTAATAAAACTTTAATGACATCCAGGTCACGGTTCTCCCAAAGATGCTTTTTCAAGAGGTAACTGGACTTTCTTAGAAGACGTTTTCATGTTGAGACTCTAGAAAGAGTGTAGAGAAGAGCAACAAAGATGATTAGGGGACTGGAGGCTAAAAGTTACAAAAAATGGTTGCTGGAATTGGGCATGTCTAAGTTTAATGAAAAGAAGGACTAGGGGAGATATGATAGCAGTGTTCCAATATCTCCAAGGGCTGCCCCAAAGAAGGGGGAGTCAGGCTATTCTCTAAAGCACCTGAAGGCAGGACAAGAAGCAATGGGTGGAAACTAATCAAGGAGAGAAGCAACTTAGGACTAAGGAGAAATTTCCTGACAGTTAGAACAATTAATCAGTGGAACAATTTGCCTCCAGAAGTTGTGAATGCTCCAACACTGAAAGGTTTTAAGAAGAGATTGGACAACCATTTGTCTGAAGTAGTGTAGGGTTTCCTGCCTAGGTAGGGGGTTGGGTTAGAAGACCTCCAAGGTCCCTTCCTATTCGATTATTCTATTCTATTTCTATTCTATTCTCCTCCAAGAAGCTTCTCCAGCTCTGACTAGATGGTGGGGAATGGAAGAATTTATATTCCTTGCAGACAGCTGGCTATTTGCATTTTTTTAGAGAGACATTCTTTAATGGGGTTAAGTATATATATTTCAACAGAAGCCAAACACTTGGCTTTTTCACATAAAAAGGTTTTTCATATAAAAAACACTACATCTGTGGCATAATATTACATCATAAAAGTCAACATTGACACTATATTCGTTTGCTTTTACTAACACTCTACCTAATAGCTAATAGTGATATAGCACTAATTTTGTGTCAATGCTATATCCCAGATGAGAAAATTATGGATTTCTTTTACTTCCTGATTATACATGGCTAAGAGAACAGCACAGACAGGCACTTTTAAAAATTCAGTGTACGTTAGATAAAAATATTCTTCTCTTTCCAACTTAACTGAATCCAACCCTTTGTATCTCTGGCTTTACCGAAAATGCACAAGCAAGTACATTACTTGCAAGTCAGAGAGCTGGATAATACAGAACAAAGAGAGGAGTACTGCCAGTTCATAGAGCTAGTTGTAAAAACAACAACAGTACGTAGGTTTAGTTGACTTGAATGTTTCCCATTTCAAAAATAAAAGGCAAGGCTATTAAATTTCTCCATAACTTTCTGTTACACATAAGGATCATAGGAAACCATATTCATATTGTTTGCAGTAGCTTTTTTAAAAAATCCTGCAATAATTTCATATTGATTAAGGTAAAATAATTGTCAGAAGTTCACCTGGTTCACTCTAAAAACGTATGTGGTTTTGAGAGTGGATTTCAAAGCTTCATCTGTTACACAATATATTGAAATAGATAAGTCTGTGAGTTAATATTAAATACAGTTAGTCTTTTGATTAAATATATTACCACTGAAGCTAAAAACAAGGTCACCTACATTTTGTAATATAATTACTTGACACTGGAAAAGCTAAGAGAACAAAAGAAACAATTTGTGTCTCCAGGGACAGAAAGCACAGTTTTCCCTGGAAGCACATTAAGTAAGGTATAAATATAGTTAGCAGAAGGGCATGCAAGGCAAAACAAGTGTTTTATCAAAATTAAAAAATAGTTTAATAGTTTAATAGTTTAACTCAATAGTTGAGTTGCTTTTCAATTATTTCTTTTCCATACTTGATGGCATGATGTCTCAAACTGACAAATGCTGTTCTTACTATTCCCTCGGAATAGTAAGAACAGTGCATGTGGCATAGATCTAACCAAACTGGTAACAATGTATACCTCATCTTCCTAAAACGTTTTTAAATCATAATTAAATGTCTCCAAAAAGCTTCCTTTTGCTGCCTTCCAAAATACAGGTAAGTAGGGCACCATCTGGATCTCTGAAAAAAATCTTTGAGAGTACAACGGATGAAGCATAAGCTTAAAAATATCATGCTGGGTATGTGAAGATAAACATAAAACAAAGCTGAAAAATGATAAAGCCGTTAGGTATTAATTTCCAACTGGAGAAATGTTAAAAAGTGACTGTGGTTGGCTTCTACAACCTGTTTAATTTTTGTGTTTGTGTGTGCAGATTGGAAATGTGCCATTAGTGTTCTGTATTTAAAGGGAAGGATAGTAAGAATGAAAACAAAACTTACAGGGCATTAGCAGAAGATATTTTGCAGAATTGTAACTGAAAGGACAAAGAATGCGACCATGATGAGATTGTGGGAAGATTTTTGCTCTTAAGTAGGTCACTGAAAAATGTATGAATGTGAGAAATGTTGTATGTTTGTTTGTTTAGAGAAAGTGTAGCAAGCTTGAATTATGAAATGCTATTCCTGGGAATCAAGTTGGAAGTTGATGGTTTAATGAAGTAACATGTGTGAAAATAAATGGAATGCTTACAGAATGGCTTAACTAAGATATGTGATTTTTCCCTTGGTTCTCTAATGCTGTTATGGTTGGGATTAGAATATAGCTTGTTGCTTCTGTTCTTAATTGCTTCTATTTGGCAGCAGAAAATCTTGTAAAATCTGATAACTTGTAGATCCATGTGTAAAATAAGTTTCTATGATCCTAGCCTCATTTTTTCTCATGGAAATTGATGTGTGGCATGGATTGTGTCCATCAAGACTGCTTCATTCTTAAAAAGTACTGCAGTTTTTCTTGAAAGCTTACATCTCCATGGACAACTTTTCATCAAAATCGATTACCGCAAAATCCTAACAACAACATTGCTGAAATTATCTAAGCAACTAAGCAACACTTAAGTTTTTTTCACAATGCTCACTTTAACAGAGGACAATCTAGAATCCTATAAAGCATTCATAAACTTGAATTCAATAAAAAAAATGGCAAACAAAATTGCTTTAAGAAAAGAATGAATACTATCTATGCAAAATAAATCAATGGCTGCATTGGATATATGATACATGGTGTATTTCCTAGCCTGATAAGAAACAACCCTTTATTGATTATCTTTTGTTTAAGCCTGGACTATTGTAATGCCCTCTACATGGGGCTCCCTGCGGGGAGCACCCGGAGACTCCAACTGGTGCAGAATGCGGCCGCGCGGGTGATCATGGGGGCGTCACGTAGCGCCCACGTGACGCCTCTCCTGCGCGAGCTGCATTGGCTGCCAGTGGCTTTCCGGGTTCGCTTTAAGGTTCTGGTTCTGACCTTTAGGGCGATCCATGGCATTGGACCAGGTTACCTACAGGACCGCATCCTACCGGTGATCTCCAGCAGGCCAGTGCGTGCACACAGGGAGGGCCTTCTCCGGGTTCCGTCGGCTGCCATGTGTCGCCTGGCGGTCCCAAGGGGTAGGGCCTTCTCTGTGGCGGCCCCTGCCCTCTGGAATACTCTGCCACCGGAACTGCGTACCGGCATGGACCTGAGGTCCTTCAGGCGCGCGCTGAAGACCTGGCTTTTCGAGCAGGCCGGCCTGGGCTGAGAGAGGGTTTTAATTTGTCTCCATTTGCTTTTGCTTTTTAGTAATTTTAATTTGGGGGTTTTAAGGGGGTGGGGTGGGCTTTTTATTCGGCCAAATATCCAATTTAATCTTTTTTAACTTTTGTATTATTGTCGGGGTTTTAGATTGGCTGTACACCGCCCTGAGTCCCTAGGGAGAAGGGCGGTATAAAAATTTTATAAATAAATAAATAAATAAATAAATAAGCACAATTCTTTTACTGTGTGATATATGTCTTTTGAATCCAGACAATTTATAAAGTTACAACACAGAATACACTACACATAAAATATTTATTTAAACCAAATGTACTAGAAAAGAATCTCTCTGTTTCTTTCTCCTGACTTCCTTTTTTCTTTTGTCTCCATTCCCAGTTATATTTCATAATATTCTGGGGACAAAGTCTTATTCAGTTAAGTAAAATTGTTAGTAAGTAGGCCAATGAGGATGATAGTAGATTATGCATAGCCTGGAGAAAGGGATATGTAGACATGTGAAAGTTGTCAGAACATCTTATGAGAAAAGAACACATTTGTTTTCCGCTGTTTGGAGGATCAGGATAAGAACTAATGGATGAACTGTAGATAATCTGGGATCAAAGTTGCACAGCAGTTTTAGTTAATAATCAGTATTTTCAGTGGTGTCCATAAATAGACCAATATTCAGTATTGCAAGGCTTGGTTTTCTACCTATATTGACATGGGATCCACCGTAAGACTTAAGGTGAATTGCTATGTATGCTTTTCTTTGTTTATCCATATTTTTTCTCTTTTCTCCCATTTTTTAGAGTAGAATATGTTATTGGCCAAGTGTGATTGGACACACAAGGAATTTGTCTTGGTGTAAATATTCTCAGTATACATAAAGAAAAAATACGTTTGTTAAGAATTAAGAATCATAACGTACAACACTTAATGATAGTCATAGGGTACAATCAGTCCTACAATCACAAGTGGGAGGTGATAAGGAGTGATAATGGGTGATAATGAGAAGATTAGCAGTAATAGTAGTGCAGACTTTGTAATAGTTGAACAGTGTTGAGGGAATTATTTGTTTAGCAGAGTGATGGCTTTCGGGAAAAAACTGTTCTTGTGTCTAGTTGTTCTGGTGCTCTATAGTGTTGTTTTAAGGGAAGGAGTTTTCTTCTGTTTATTTGATGACTAAAGGCCATAATAAAATTGATCTGATCTGACCAATATCCAGAAGCTGTTTAAGCATGATAACAACTGCCTTCCACAATTGGCCTCAATATTAGGAAAAAGCTGAATTTTTAAAACATTTTTTTTAAAGACAGAGTGACTCCCATAACATAGACGATGTAAAGCAGGTCTTGTTGCACTGTAATTTCTATTTGAACCCGTGTGATATGCTAATTTAGCCCCTCATAAAGGAATATCCAGGGACAGATGTCCAATCGTACTTCAACTACCTTCTAGTACCATGATGGTGAACCTTTTCCACATTGCATGGCAAAAGTCTCTGCGCATACGCATGTTTGTGTGCCTACACCCATGATGCAATGCGCGCGTGACTCCCCCCGCCCCCTTGTGCATGCATGCGTGACCCCCCGCATACACACCACATGCCTCTGCATGCACACGTGGCTCCCCTTGCATGCAATGGCTGAGGTCCTGGAGTATTGAGTGCCAAAGTTTGAACTTTCCTGGATTCCTTGAATTCTTTTTGGATTTTTGGATTACTTGACCCTTGCTTCCTAGATTCTTCAACTTGCCCTGCTGGGTTTCTTGCTGTGCAGCCATGGTGTTCACAGTATTGGGCTGTACAATTTGCAGCCAGAGACTGCTTGAGGGAGGTGTGTGTGTGTGTGTGTGTGTGTGTGTGTGTGTGTGTGTGTGTGTGATCACTTTGCTCTGGGACTTGCCAGAAACGTGGGAGTATTTGGGGAAATTTGGAGCAATAAAGAAGTGGTTTGAACGACCAGCTGCCTGTGTCATCTCTGTGCCATGCCCTGGGTCATCACAGATATTGTAGGCACAGCATCCTTAAGTGAGCAAATTCACCATTTGTAAGCTTAACATTATATACATTTACCTCAATGGAGAGGGTCACAATGACCATGTAAGTTGAAAACCTCAGGAAGATAATTAACTTAATTTATATCAGTTCACGACAGAAATCCCAAAACTGCATTTTCAGGAGGGCAACTGGACTTTCTTCTTCTTCTTTTTCCTTTGAAGCCATTTCGCTTCTCATCCAAGAAGCTTCTTCAGCTCTGACAGGATAATGGGGAATAGGATTTATATTCCTTGCAGACAGCTGGTCATTTACATCCTTTTAGAAGGTTGTTGAAGCACTTGGAGGTTTATGTGGGTCCTCGCCCTCAGTGTGCTCCTGGTTCTTGTAATAGTCTGCAATATTTTTTTCCTCTGGAAATCCATTCCTATTCCCACATCATTCAAAGGGTGTTCATCCCAAATTGTATAGCTAAATGTCTGTAGAGATTCTCAGTCATCCAGGTCATGGTTGACTTTGAATCTCTACAGACTTTCATGACAGAAAGAAAGAAAAAAAAACATCTGTTCAGGCAAATGATTATAAGGATTTCAGGCTCTGGTAGCAGACTTTATTTTCTTTTTTATCTAGCAATAGCAGAAGCTGAAACATCAAAACCTTAATTCCTAATATGCTGCATTCTACTAGTTGTATCAATTGATGTGTACCCATTTCCTTATTTAATTGCTGCAAAGTTTATTGGTAATTAGCTTGTAACCATTTTCATTAATGAAATGTGCATTGTGCAATCACAGTTGTGTATATCATTGTAACAAGGCAGCAAATTAATATGATTCTACAAAATTCTAAGGCTGAATCTGCATTTACACAGAACCTTATAGCAAGTCAAAATAAAATAAACTTAAGACTCCACAGCTTATTTACCAAGAGTAAAATCCAATACTTCAGTCTTGTCCATAATATACTGTATATGAACAATGGGTGAATTTTTACTTGCATTGATTTCAATGAATTTATATTAAGTATGGGAATGTTTAACCATCTCCAAAACAAATGAATTTATTTCAAATTAATGACACAGGGAAACTTGGATACACTTTTTGATATGTTTCTACCTTTCCTATGCACTCTCATGTGTACAGAGAGAAATAATGGATGAACAATAACAAAAAATAGTTAACAAGTACAACAAAACAGGAAATTATGGAGCTGTCACAAATTCCAGTCTCAGATATTTAATAGGAGGTATGAGAAAATTCTATTAGTCTGGTCAGATAACAACTTTGATATCAAAAGTGTCACTTCCATACTGGTTCCTTATGTCACTGTTAAATTATTATGTCACTATTATATTATATTGGAATCTGTTCACAAAAATCTTAAGCCATAGTTGCCAGTTCTTTAGCTTGCTATGGCCTTCCTATGTACTTAATTCTTCTCAAGAACCCAGAATGTTGTAATGTATCAACATAATATATCTGTGGATCCAAACAGGGGGGCCTTTTGCAATTAACAGATGTCAATGTGCAGATTTTCTAAGGGCCATAATGATTTGGTGCGTTATCAGCCACTTTATCATCTGTATTAGGAAATCTCGCAATATTTTAACCTGCTCATTTTTTTTACTGCTTTTTCAATGTTCCCACCAAAGTTTTATTACTGGTACGTGATGATTTTTACAGATATGCCAGTGAATCATTTTGGCGACCTCATTATGTTGTTTATAATTAGTTTGTGTGATCTCTTTATACAAGCTGAGTATATGGTCTACTATTTCTTCTGAATTTTGTGCAATCTGCATTTTAAATCATTTCACGATTTTTCCATTCTGGCCTTGACTGCATTAATTTGAGTAGCTTGCTCTTTAGTATCCAAAATCGACCTTTCCGTTTCTATTTTAATGTTCCAGTTATAAGTCATTGCCAGGTTTTATCTTTATCTACTTCCCCTTCAATTTTCTGTAGAAATTGACCATGTAATGAATGCTTTTGTTTGCCAGTATTCTGTTCATGTTTTCATTATATTATTTCCACATTCACTTTTTGCTTCCTATTATATGTTATGCCATTATTATTAATTTCTTGTACAGTGAGACAGATGTTTAGACTGGATTTGGCATGTTTATCCCCTGTCCCATGGACCTGGACAGGCAGATCTTTTTAAAGATATCAAAGGCTGTAAGCTGTTCCAAGTAAAGTTGACTTTTGCAATCGATTGATGGTGATTTTTGTTAATGTCGGTGATGTTCAAGTGGTGCTCCAGATATTTTGATATTGCACCCAGTGCACCTATTATTATTAATACTATTATTATTATTTATGTCCATAATCCTTCAAACAGGATAGATAATGACTGATGGAAACTAAACATATTAGGAAGGGATCAGGCTGGGGAATGCTGCCTAGATACTTAGTTTCTAATCCTTTGTAATTCTTTCAAACTTACTCTTAGTGTAATATTTATTACTAAGCTATTTTGTGGAAGAAAAAAAGACATTTTTTACACTTCTTCATCTCCTTATTTAGTAGCCATCACACATTATTACCAAAACAGGATATATTCCTCATTCTTTTGCCGTAATAAAGACACCTTGTGGAATTCTGTCCAACAAAATTTATCCTTACCTTCTGCCTTAAGCATCCACTGCTTCCTTCTCTATTTATCTATGAATTTATCCAACTACTATTTTCTTTTCTGGAAAAAGAAATCTAACTTTTAACAGTTTGCTAACAATACCTAAGCTTTGCTTTTCACACAGAAGCTTTGAAATGGGTTTGCCATGTTGAATCTGACATTTCATGCTGCTGAAATGAATCACAACTATGAAGCAATTATTTTTAAATATGTGATTGTGGTACCATAAAAGCTCTGTGAATAAGGCCAATTTGAGGAGATAATTCTTTTACCTTCTCTGCCTTTTTCTGCACAGTTGGATATCCTATTACTTTTTATTGTGCTTAAAATATTGCTTACTTGCTTATTCTTCCCAAGTTTCTGTATCTTTGGTACCAAGATGATAGAATAAACTACCTTGGAGAAGGCGGGGAGACAATGGGAGCATACAGCCAGGACATGGGTTGTATTTTGTAAAATGAAACAGGTTCTTTATAGGGCATTTCTGTGAAACGCAGGATCAAGTAAACAAAATTCTTTCTGACTTGGTAATACCTGTAACTCATCTTTACTCAGATATTTTGAGGAAGTTGCATACTGGGACTTATTCTGAAGTCTCCAAGCTCATACTGAAGTAAACCGATGTAAACAAAAATAGTCTTCAGGTGGTTTTTTTTTTTTTTTAGGAAATACACATTTATAGGAAATTCAGAAATTTGAGATAGATTTTTAGGGATTTGAAATAGCTCTGGTAAAGTTACCACACGCAATCCTTATCTCTTCTAAAAAGCAACACATTGAATCTTTCCCTAGACCAACATGTAGGCTGGTAAAAGTATAAGTCACTGAAAAAGGCTATTTAGACTTTTTTTCCCCAGGAAAAAAATCCTAATTATTTAGAGACACAAAAGAATATTTGCACTTGCATCAGTATTAGTGTTTGAAACTAAGGGTTAAAAGGAGCTAGTAGGAGACCGTAGTATAGATTTCAAGGTTCGTTGTTCCAAAATGGTTTGTAGATGTCTTTTAGATTTAATCAGAACTTCCACAATACTACAAAAATATGCAAAATTTGCAAAACTATAGTTACAAGAAGATACTTATGCCTCAATTGTTATTTCATTCCTCATTATTGCTTCTAGGTATCACAAGGTCTGCAATCCAGCCCCCATTCCTCTTGTGACAAAATATAAAGATTTCACATCATAAAATCAAACCGATTAAAAAAAAAAGTTATTCCCTTAAGGGAATCACTTCATGAAGACACAAAAGTCTTGTTTTAAATTGTCTACTTTTGATTCTTTGTACAACTTTTGACTTTTTGGAAAAGAGACAAAAACAACCAGATGTATGTATGAATATATGTGTTTAGTACCACAGAAATAACTGGGACAATATATTTACTAAGTCCATAGCTTGTTCCTCATGTTGTAAAAGCACAAACTCCAATTGGCTTAAATTTTGAATTTAGATTTTTAGCACTTGACAGAGTACAACTTCGACTTTAACTTTGTCCATATTATTGTTTCAAATGTATTTCATAAATTAAATACTTCAGAAGAAATTTAGTCAAAAGTGAAAAGCAAATTATTTTATATTATTCATACAGCGTGATGACAGAGCTTTCAGAAATCCATTATGTGTATAGACTAGTTTCTGATTTACCCCCTAGAATAGCAACAACCCTATCATGATCTTCCAAGTTTACAAGCAAATACACAAGCCAGACTTTGCTTACCTTTTGTCCCCTCTTCCTGCTTCTTACCTCCATTAGTCTATAGGTAATCAAAAACTCTCCCAGGGACAACGTCAAGGAAGCTTCAAATCTGCTGCATACATAATTTCTAAATGTTGCCATGGTGATCTCCAGACTGTTGAAACCAACTCAAAACTCATAGCAAACTGGGGCAAAGGGTATAAGTGATACCCCTGAAATATATTAGTTTAAAAAAAAACAAAGTAAGGGAGTAATGCTAAGGAAATGAATACCGGAGAACTGTTCTGATCAACTGCAGAACCAATGAGTGTTGCCAAAATATCCAAGTGTACTTATTTGTTTATCGAAAACAAAGATAGGCAGTCGGATGCCGTTCAGATATGGCTGGACTGTAGCTTTCCTAATTTCCAGTTAAAAGATCTAATATTTCTGGAAAGCATAGCATTATCCCTCCTTGGTGTATATCACTGGATTTCCACACTTCTCCCAAGCAGTTCTAGTTAAAAGCTGATCATTTACTAATCAGTTCCACCCAGTGAAGTAGCTGAGGCTTACTCTTACAAGATTAATACCATTTGGACAATATTAAGCAAATAAAGCAATTTCTTCATTTCTTTTATTTATACCTCATCTTTGAGGAATTGCAAGATAATGACAGGCCTGAAGCATCTAGGGAACTCCATGGCTATGTGGAGACTTGAAGTAGTGTAAATTCCAATACAGAAAAGTTCCATTTACGGTCAGTTCCTAACTGGAGATCACTACAAAAGTCTACAGCTAGACTTGCTTTTCACATGTTCAACAGAGTGTAAAGGACACAGGGTCTTCCATGTTCTCAGGAATCCTAGATGACTGAGCTTCATAACAGCTGCATATTCTTCGGAGTCCCTTCGTAACTTCAGTTAGCTGTATGATGACTGAAGAGACAATTCAGTCTGCATCTTTCTTCCTTTATTTAAATAGTGCATAACTGGAGAACTAAAGTAAGCTTTACTGCAGTCTGCTACCCTTTTTGTAATCTTTGGAATTACAAAATTTGGAAAAGATTCTGTCATTTGCGTTTATCAGTCAAAATACAACGGTCAAAGTTATTTCTTTTTCCAATTTGGAATACTCCCACAAATCCAAACGAGTCAGCACAACCATAGGTGGGGATTTCTGCTCAGCTAACTGCAAATGTCAGTGTTGCCCTTTGGCAACTATATTTCCTTTGGTGTCATGAATTACAAATGTCATACATCACCCCTGTTGACAAATGACAAGTTAACATTTGTACATTAATTTGGAGGGAAAACTAATTTCATACATCTTTCAACTCGCCATTGTAAGTCATAAAAAATAAAGACTTGGCAAAAGCATTCAGGAAGTGGAAAAGATGTTTAAAAAAACTGGCATGTAGTCAGCTTCACTGATCCCCTTTAATCTACATATGCATTGATATGAGTATAGGGGCAAGGGAAGCTGGTCCACTCTGACCCCTTACATTTGATATGTAGGATTTATGGTATGTGAAGGGTTTTTCAGGAACTTGGGATTTTAGGCCTAGCTTCCATTAAATGCATGAAATAATGTGTGAAATGGGACTTAAACATCCAAATAAATCCATAAAATTTTAAATGATATTAAAAGACAAGATATTGTCTCTGAGCTTAAAAAGAATAAAAAAATTTAGAAAGATCTCTCATGGAACATGCTATCTAATGGCAGAATAAATATTCTTGGTCAAGGTGGTCCAATTTTCTGTTTAATGTCACATACATGCACAGTAAATGCAGCATATCTCACACTGCATTTTTTTAATGGAGGTGAGCGCAGTTATGTATATAGAAGAAGTCCAAAACTCACTCTTCTTAAAATTTGCTTTCTGAATGCCTTCAAATCTGATGTGACAGGAATGAATTTTGTCGTTTCCTTAAGAATTGAAAATTGGCTTCCACAGTTGAGATGTTTTAGAATCAAGGGCTTCTACAGTTTATGTGAAAAAGCAATCCCTTCTTCCCATTTCTCAAGAAGTTCAGAATTATGCTAGTTATTAGATTCTGTTTCTGTCCCAAAGGAGACGTTCGGATGCAAGCAGAGCAAGGTTAGTCAAAGTAAGCAGATTTACAGATCTAATTTCTGTAAAAATTCGCTGCAAACTTATTGGATGCAAATATTCCAGAAATATTTTCAGATCTCTCATAGAGTATCCACTTCGACCCAGTATATTCACAATGCCCCAATGTTTGAGGAGAGAGCAAAAATTCTATTTTGGCTACTCCTTTCCACACTGTTCTCAACTTGGCTTGCAAATGAGGTTTTGTAGCTACATCTTTAAATGTTCAGGGAGGAGGCAGAGTTTATTTATATTTGTAATAAAAGTCCTTCTAAATCTTTTTGGTTACTAAAGTACATAAAAATGGAGTCATACCTGTTTCTTCTGCATTAATAGTGCTTTTTAACTTTCAGCCCAATTAGTCACTGCATGACTACAGTCAGTATTTTAGTTAGTTTCACCTTTGTACTTTCTGTGTAAAGTCCTTATGTGTCTTTCACAACATAATGAGATTACACTGCTTACCCATTTTACATTCTGTTGCTACGATCGATATTGAGAATAGCTATGACTAGGAATTGTGTTGCATAGAACTCATTTTATGGTCAAATACTCATAAGGTTTTTTCTTGCCTATAACATAACATGTTCTAATTTTTTTGTGCACAGAATAAGCCATGTCATAAAGCTGATATATCCTTACAATTATTCTTTGAACCATTTTCTTTCTGTATTTAGGCTTTTTAACCTACTTGCAAGTTAACTACCTCTGGTTTCCTAGACAATTATTTACATATTATTGGTTAACAAAAATCTTCTAATATGTTTTAAATGAACCAAAAATAGCATATTGTTTCATTTAGAAATTCTAGCATAGTACTCAGTTCTTTTGTCTTCATTAGGCAATGAAATAATATTCTCTAGACATAGATATTCATCGTTCTATTAAAGCAGGGGTCCCAGGGGTGGGATTCTACTGGTTCAGGTGAACCAGATGTTAAATTTGTATCTGGTTCACCAAACCGATATTTGAACTGACCAGCTGGCCCTACCCACCCCATCTCTCCCCTTCCATGAGTCTCCCATTTTCGGAAACGCTGGGGGAGGGGAAATGGGCCTTCTGGAAGTACCTGAAACGGGCCTGTTTCTTGCTTCCGGAGAGCCTCCGGAGCTCAGGGGAGGCCATTTTCGCCCTCCCAGAAGCCCAAGGGAAACCTCCAGACCTTGGGTAAGGCGAAAAATGGTTCTCCCACCAAGCAACTGGGTAGTGAACTGGTTGATGGGATTTTTGAATCCTGTCCCTGAGGGGTCCCCAACCTACCCACTCCCAGTCTATGGCCAATTCAAAATCGGGTCACAGATGTAATGTGTGAGTGTGTATGAAGCTGCATTTGTGAAAGTGGCGCACTCACACACCATACCTCCAGGGGTGGGATTCAAATGTTTTAACAACTGGTTCTGTGGGAGTGGCTTGGTGGTCATGTGACTGTGTGGGCATGGTTTGGTGGTCATGTTATTGGCTGGGCGTGGCCAACTCAACATCACTCACATCGAGGCATGCATCTCCGCGCCTGGCCTCTCATGACTGTGGGGGTGCTGCAACAGTCGTAAGTGTGAAAAACAGTCATAAGTCACTTTTTTCAGTGCCATTGTAACTTTGAATGGTCTCTCCACACAAGCAAAATACCAGCAAAGTAAGGAAAAAAAAACTCCAGAGACGTTCCAGAGACAGGAAGTCTAGTCCTGCCAAGAATGTAATAAGGGTTAATGGAGAGGCAGTTTCTGCAAGCAACACCAGAATGTTTCCTTCCTGCCTTCCTTACAGGATTAGGCCAGGAATTTCTTCTAACAATCGGTTCTCCGAACTGCTTAGAATGTTAACAACTGGTTCTAGCCAATAGGTGCAAACTGGTAGAATCTACTCCTGCATACCTCTCTCTCACCCTGCCACTACTTCCGCTGAGCCTCTGAGCTGGAAAGATTAGACACCACTGTATTAAGGAGTAAGATCAAGACATCTTCTGTATTTTGAACAAATAATATGAGAAATGGATTTTCTTAAATTCTGTCAGCCATCTTATCAAGCTGGCATGTATTTTTCATAGTAGATCATTTTGAAACAATATATTTCTGAAACGGAAGAACTGCCATTATTTCAGCTCTTCTCACAAGGACCTCAGTCATATATGCCACTTTATATTTTGCATTACCCAAAGCTGTAGCAGGGACATGCTAAGAAGGATAGAAAAAGACAGGAATAATATTATGGCAGTTGCTTTCTTGTATCTTTCTGAAATGATAGTTTATTTATGAAAATGTTCAACAGCCTTTAAGATATTGTAGAAGTTGTGAAGGGAACGATAATTCTTGGCAGCTGTACTTAACAGCTTTAATACAGTCCTCATTATGTGATATAAAATAAGTACCCAATCATATAAATGTATTCCCTCCTTCCACAGGAATTCCCTCCTCCCACAAAATCGTTGGGTAATCTAATTTACAGATTTCCATTACAAAAATAAATTCTAAAGTAATTTGCACTTAACTAATTTGCAATTTATAGCAATTTACACATCACTCAGGTACATTCATTTTCCAGTGTAAGGCAAATGGAATAAAAACGTAACAAGCCCCAAAAGACTCAGCCACAATATCTCCTGTGTGCGCTACACATTTCATTTTTGGCATCTGTGTTACTTTACATTCCAAAGCAGCATAGTAAAAGGTATAATGTAACAGTCTCCCACCTGGTGTTCTTCAGATGTGTCAAGCAACAATTCCCAATAAGCACCAAGAACAGAAAGCTGGAATCCAGGGAAAAGATATCCCTTAAAACATTGGGTCATGCCAAGCAACAGATCAAAACTCTGTACTTTTAACTGGTACTAATCAGTGTATTGCTTTCTTTAAGCTATTGACAATTATGTTTAGGATATTGTACATTACCTGCCTATCACAAAAGGTGCAAATAAAACATTGATCAAGGGTACGGTCTGCTGTTAATTGATACATTAAAAAAATCAATAACATCGAGATGACTTCTACCTGCTTGCCATGATTTGAACTTCAGCTGACACTGATTGTACTCTAAAATATTGTATGCTATCAAAACTAAATTAGGGGACTGGAGACTAAAACTTATGAAGAATGGTTACAGGAACTGGGCATGGCTAGTCTAGTGGAGAGAAAGACCAGGGGAGACATGATAGCAGTCTTTCAATATTTGAGGGGCTGAGTGCCATCACTTGAGACTTTCAAGAAGAGATTGGAGTGCCATTTGTCAGAAATGGTGTAGGGTCTCCCGCTTGGGCGGCGGGTTGGATTATCTTATTATCTGTTATTTGTTATCTAATAACAAACAACAGATAATAATGAGTGACTCATTGTATTATCTGTTTCACATTATATTTAGCTATTTTTAGATGTAGGGTTAGAGTTATAGGTTATGCACATATTACAAATTTACATTATCTCATTCTCTTTATAGACTAACCCTAACCCTACTATTTCTTACAATGATGCAAAACTCTTTGCAAAGCAGTTGTATATTTTTGATGCAAATTTTATATAAATGCAGGGAAGAGCAACTAAATAAATAAAATAATCCTTCAAATATAAAACCAAAAAGGAATGAGAATACTTATGAAATCCTTGTAGGATGGACCCTGTGTACTTTAAAAGAATTGGCTTTGTAATAAAAGGAATTTTGGAATAACTTCCACTCCTTTATGGCAGAAGACTGCCTCAACAAGACAAAAGACAAGAAGAAAAGAAAAAGTACAGATAAAATATACCAAATAGTGGAACAAACTACACTGCAGAAAACACAGAAAAACAGAGAAAGACCTGAACACTGAAGATCTAATTTAATTTGCTTTTCATATGAGCATTTTGTATTACAAAAACAATTTCTACTTATCATAAAGTTCACCTTTCATGTCTAAAACAAAAAGCAATCTTGTGGACTACTTTTAGCAGTCCTATGGCAAATTTACCTCTTTCATCTTTTGGAAAAATCATGCATCTTGCAGCTAAACATAAAGATACCCAACCAATGTAAGTACAGTCTAACTTTCAGTGGTGTACACTGTTTTCCAGACATGTATCTGAACAGTCAGTCATAATTGTTTTCATTTAAAGGAAATGTACAAGATACTCCTAACTGCATAAAAATATTGCTGTAATTATTTTCTAATTATGTAAGAAATATATTTCTCATTATAGCAAAAGCTTACATCTTTTTTAAAAAGCAGGCTTTGCTGTCATAACTGAGCAAATAAAACAAAACATTTACATTAGTTGTGACCCAGAAATCCACTGTAATTGTCTGAGAAAGCCACCTGCTTCCTTTTCCAATAGCAAGCAATGTTATTTAACATACGTTAAAGACAGTTTTACAGTTGGGATAAATTAAAATAATTGCAAATTTGAGATTCTGTAGTTTTTACTATACAAAATGCAAATGTTGTGTAAAGGCTTTGATCATCCCATCCCATGATAGTAAATGATATGATCCAATTCAGAAAACATTAAAAGTAAACTCATTTCCTGGACAAATGTGATGTGCAATACTCAACTAAACTTCACCTGGAAAACCAGTTATCAGATATTATTATGTGTACCGGTTGCTTTCATGGTGTGGAGACAATAACTTGTCCTCAACACCAATAAGACCAAGGAGCTTAGAATGGACTATAGAAGGAACAGATTAGATATCCAGCCCTTGTTTATCAATGGAGACCCAGTGGAGCAAGTGGCCAGTTTTAAGTTTCTGGGTGTTACCATAAAAGAGGACCTGACCTGGGGTGCCCACATTGCAGCCCTGGTCAAAAGGGCCCAGCAGAGATTATACTACCTGAGACTTCTCAGAAAACAACAAGTGAATGAAAAACTGATGGTGATCTTCTACCGCTGCACCATAGAGAATTTCTTAACTTACTGCACCTCTGTATGGTTTGCCAATTGCAGACAGAACTCCAGAGGGGTTAACATCATTGCTCAGAAGATCATGGGTTGCCCTCTCCCCTCTTTGGAAGAGCTTTATAGCTCCCGCTGCCTTAAGAAAGTTCAAAACATGCTCAAAGATCCATCTCATCCTGGGCACCCTTTTTTTTTGAACTATTACCATCTGGCAGACGGTACAGAATAATAAAAACAAAGACAAATAGGCTGAAAAACAGCTTCTCTTCCAGAGCAATAGCTCTGTTGAATTCTACTGTACAGTGCAGTATTGATGCAGTGTCGGTGGTTTTCAATTCAATGTGTGGAGTGTGAAGGATATGTGTTTGTGTTTATTTTCATGGTCATGATATACACTGAAGATGGTGTTTGATTTCGTTGTATGAGGTGCAATGACAATAAAGTAAACTATTACTAATTTGTAAGTAATAATGTTAATAAATTACAAGTCATTTAATACTTTGGTCTCTCCCAATTCAAGTGTTGTCCATGTGCTTTGGACTCCATTTTCATAAATCTGGCAGTACCCACTTGCTAATTTTCAACTGGGATGTGTAGTTTTACACCTCTGGAGACTATTAGAAAGACAGACTGATGGACACTAACCAAAGGAATTAGATTAAAATATGAAGCCAGATATAGAAGAAAAATTGCACATAATAATATTTGTTTATAATAGACTTGCTGTTTAAACAGACATCCTTATTGCACAAATGCAGCAGATAAATAGCAAATTGGCATTTAGAAGCCACCAACTCAATTTAAACAGGAAGCTGCACCAATTGTTAGGTCCCTTCACATAACCAGCTTTAGATTTAAATGAGGCCTTGACTGATATTATTTCTACAGCTGTAACTACAGTTTTGAGTTCTTGCTGTGAGTATCAAATTAGCATTGGAGCTTCCAATTTTAAACCTAAAACCATATAAAATCACAGAATCACAGAGCTGGAATGGACATTTATGCCATCACATTCAGTTTAATCCCTTACTCAATGCTGGAATCCAAATTAAAACATCTCTGACAGATGAATTTTGTATACATCAATGAATAGTTGCCATTAATTTCTGTTAGGAAAAGTAGAATGTTGTAGATAGAAACACACCACAGCCAATTGTATGTCACACTGGCTTGAGATCAGAAGCTCATTGACATTCTGGTATAAAATAACAAAAGGATAGCAAAATTTCATATCTAGCTTTAACAAAGATACAAAGGTCACACTAAGGGAGCCCAACAAAATCTTTTTGTAGTCTATTTTTCCCTTTATAGGGGGTAATGCTCTTCGCTGAAATACACATTTATTCCTGATGTTCTATGTTCTCTGAAAAAGAAGCTAAAGACAGTCATGTAAAGCCAAACATACTGTGGGGGCAAAATGTGATTCCCTTTCAGAAATGAGATCAGGTGACAATTCCTACTTGGGAAGCAACATCAATGCACTTTTAGGGAACTACATTTAATGAGCTACTACAAGCCGTTGGAGTCAACTGCATACCAAACAGGTCCAATTAACTAATGAACATCACAACTCATTAGATCGACTGAAAGCAATGTTGACAAACTGAATGCAAGAAGGAACTACTTTCACTTAGTTGGATTGTGCTGACAATGCAACCGAGCTTTGCAAAGAAATCAGAAAGCATAGCAAGGCGGCCAGGTAGCTGCAATGAAAGGAAGAGTGTGAAGAAAACAAACAACCTAAATTACCTGTCAATATATTTATTTGGTCT
Source organism: Bungarus multicinctus (assembly GCA_023653725.1). NCBI lineage: Eukaryota > Metazoa > Chordata > Lepidosauria > Squamata > Elapidae > Bungarus > Bungarus multicinctus. The sequence goes on along the minus strand of CM042848.1, from coordinate 11,645,909 downwards.
TGTAACTTCAAGCACTTCTATCCACATGTCACTGTCTAAAAACTTCAAAGGATTTTCATTTATAGAGCCTGTCTATCTTTGTAGAAATCAAATCTTGCTATTGTACCTACACACACACATACACACACACACTCACACACACACAGAGCACACAGAAAGCAGCACGCAAAAACAAATAAAACTGACAAACACCAAACTCCAGGAATGCAAGCTTTAACACAGAAAAGGAATAAAAAGCTCTCCCAAATTTTGAGATCTAATCCTTTACATTCATACTGATGAAACAGCAATATTTTAAGAAAGTAAATCAAGTATAAGGAAACAAATGCCATCTGTCAATAGCACTATATTAAGATATGTCCTCTCTGAATACAATCACACTTTTAAAAAACTGGGAGAGTTGAAAATGTCCATGGTAATACTTTTGAGGGACAAAGGAAAGATTATTCTGAGATGCAGCAGTATCCATATGCAGTTCTCTCACACTCTTTTCAGTGCCAGGAAAGATCTAAGCGTAGAAAGAATTACAGGTTCAGAAAATGCCACATAAAAACACAGCTCACATAATTCTGGATTAGATAGTTATGAAAGACAATGCTATCTCTAATGCCACAACACATCATTACATTTATACTGAGATCAATTAAACAATTGCCAGCAAACCAGCCTCAACTTTATGTCCACTAAATTAATGAAAATAATGCCAAACTTATTGCTACAAATCAGCAGTAAGTAATCAACCTATTTTTAATAAAAGGTATTAGAGCATTTAAAAATTCATATGATGGAAAAATGCTATTTTCTGTCTACAATAGGGGTGTCAAACTGGTGGCCCATGGGCTGGATGTGTCATGGGCAGGCCATGCCCACCCCAGCTCTGCGAAGGGGGGGAAACTGCCATGAAAGTCACGTGAAGGCAACATGACTCCACGAGTTTGACACCCATGGTTTACAGGGTTAAACTTGTAAGTACGAAAAACATTGATTACTATATAACCAAATAGTTGTGAAAAAATGCTGGATCATTTATTTATATCCTTTCTTTATTATTTTTATGACTAAATTAAAGTGACAAATGTATAAAATTCTCTTTTGTCTTCCTATTTTTCCCAGAACAGCAACAATCAAATTGAGTTGGGCTGAGATAGAATTACTGGCCTAAAGTCACCCAAGCTACTTTTTCATGGCTAAGACAAGACAGGAACTCAACAGGTTCCTTGGTTTCTAGCCTGATACTTAACTACTAGTGGCTTTTTATGACTAAAGTTGCTCTCATTTTCAGTCATGTGGCTGAAACTTACTAAATCTATCTACAGAGCATGAAACTCATGAAAGGAAATCCAATGCATCATCGCTAGGAGGGGAAAATCCAATTTATTTGTGAAGTTCAACATAATTTGATAGTAACCAACACTACAATTTATCAACGCTCATAGCTCTCTAAGAAATAAAATTGTTTTCTATATTAAAGTGTTTGAGAACAAACATTTACTGTTGTTATTCTGTCCACTGAAACTCACTGCCCTCCTACTCTCCCATGGCTTGACAGAGCTTGTACAATATAAGTCATTTTAGCATGTTGTGGGAATGAAACTGGTTGTGACTTATATAACTTTTTACATTTTGTAATATTTAACAAAATAATCAGGAGAACAGTATCAAATATTTGGGGAATATACACCTATTCAGAGACCATCACAGAATTGTTAACTTGGGTTAAAGCAACTAAAACCAATTAAAAGATTTTCAAAAAGCTGAATTTTAATGACAGGTTTTGTGCAGGTATGACCCATGATGGTTTTGTTTAGTGGTCCAGTTGAAGGATTAGAAAACCTTTTGTGTAGGTTGTCAACAATGTAATGGACATATTTTCGTATACTTTATGTCTAGTGCTTTGGTGTATAAAAGTGTTTTATAGGGTTTTCATTATTTGTGTCATAAGGTAAAATGTTATGGCTGCATTGAAAAGCAAAACATGAACAAAATCTATTATAGAACAGGGGTGTCAAAGTCAAGGCCCATAGGCCAGATCCGGCCCACTGAGCGCTTAGATCTGGCCTGCAGGCCCACCATGGAAAGACAAAAGGACCAGTCCACAGCGAAAATGGAGCCCAGATGGGCCATGGGCAGCCTCCCTGGGCTCCGTGTTCATTGGCAGAGGGCTGCAGGAGGCTGTGGCAGCCAAAAACAGAGTCTCGATGAGTGACCTTGAACTGGCCATGCCTCCTGGCCCCCACGAGGTCATACACAACCCTGATGCGGCCCTCAATGAAATCGAGTGTGACACCCCTGCTATAGAATAATAAGTTTTATTACAGTATATAATAGTAAAGCTAAATAACAACAGATCTTTTCTCAACTTGTTTAAGCAAATTATGCAAACCTAAGACATTAATACATGAAGACATGATAAAAATAGAGAATATGCAAGGCACAAGTTTACATAAAAAAGTATCAAGCTGGTGTGGGGAAATTTGAAGTCAACTTTTCTTTCAGTAATATTAGCTGAGTGGGTAGAACATATTGACATATCTATCTGGCTGAATCAAGCATTCCATTTTTTGCTATATCTAAAAAGAAACTCAATTTTGGGTGTAATGTTGGCTCTTTGTTACGAAAGTCCATGCTTTTTCCCTGTCTGCCATAAAATCACAGTGACTCTATAAATCAAATCCTCTTCCAATTCTAGAGAACTTCATGTTTTCTTGCTAGCAATAATTGCGCTACAGTTTGCTATTACTGCTGTCCAACAATTTGGTCATTTGGGAGTCTTAAGGTGACTTCTCCAAAGTGGACTGTACCAGCTTAAGATGCTTTCCACTATGAACTCAATTACTGCATCAAGTTTCTCTGAATTGAAGGCAAGGACAATCTTCAACAGGCATTTTTTAAAAATCCTGTAACGTGGGGCTCATGCAGAAAATCTGATTTGCCTCCAAAGCCCAACACACATGGTAGTGTAACCTTTCACGAATGAAGGCAAATATATGTGTCCGATGATAATGTTGCAGGATTCAATCTGAGTCGGTCATGGAGACCAGAGTTTTAGTCTTCCAAACTTTCAGACTTATGCTGTAACCCATCTTCAGATAATTTCTTTCTCTCCAGAATGTGTGCACACACCACATAAATACTTCACATGGAATAGCCCAGTACACACTTCTAAAAAGATAAATTGCCTGAGGATGGATTCCAGCACAAGTCTGAAAACTTGGAAGACTAAAATTCTGGTTCCCGTGATCGATTCAGATTGGATCGTGAAGTGTAACCTTTACTGCATACTATAATTTTCTTTATCTGGGTTTTTGGTTCTGGCTTTCATTAAGCTAATACTATTTAGCACAAGAATTTGATTATCATGAGATGTAAGTAAAATTTTCTGATTAGATATTTAAAAAAATACCAAGTGCTGTTAAACACATTTTCCTTCTAACTGTACCATCACAGATTAGCAAGAGAAACGTTTTGTTACGAACAAGGAAATCCAAATAGGCGGGGATCAAATGTCCAAGCATACTACTTAATGCTTTTACTTATTAGCTAAAGATCCTAACTCAAATTTTTATTTCACTGCAGAGAAAGTGCAGTTTAATTAAGTTTCTTGCAGAAATGCCACAACCAAAAATCTGTGTTTATTATTGTACACATAACTGTGATACTGACGGAATTAAGAGAATTTTAGATGTGTCCTACTAATTAAAATGGTTATTACCAAGAAAGAATGTCTAAAACGTGATACTGTCTAAAAGAACCACTATTGTACTAATAAACCAGAGAAGAGAAGCTTTGAATTGGCCTATTCAAAGACCTGGCAGAAAAAAAATATTACAATCCTGCTGTATAACTATTGCAAGTCAAGTCACTCCAAAAGCACTTGTTTATCACAAGAGTATTCAGCAACACTCCTTTTACAAAAGAGATTTTCTTTTGTTAGAAAAAATAATGTTAAATCTCTGCAGGTTCTTTTTTTTACAACGTAAGGCACACCTATTTTCGTTGTGACTCACCCTGAGCAAAGCCCTGGATATGTTTAAGCCTCTGGAAACCTTTGTCTGAAATCTAGTAACCCTGGTAGATGTAAGTAATGATTACTCTTTCTTACTTTGCATTGCTGTCTATTGGCTGGGTTAGCTAGTCTGGTTAGCTAGCCCAGGAGTGTCAAACTCAAGGCCCGTGGGCCGTATGCGGCCCACAGAGTGCAGAGATCTGGCCATAAGGCTGCCCTGGAAATAGCAAAGGGCTGGCCCATAGTGCCGCTGCCAGCAAAAATGGAGCTTGGGAGAGCCACATGCAACTCTCCCAGATTCCGTTTTTACTGGCAGAGAACTGGAGGAGGATTCCCCAGCCTTGCCTGGGCCACCACAGGTGCCCCTTGACACGAGTGACATCAAGCTGGCTATGCCCACTCCGGCCATGCCCATCTGGTCCCCTGAGGTCAAACACAACCCTGATGTGGCCCTTAATGAAATTGAGTTTGACACCCCTGCCCTAGCCCCAAATTTTTCTGTGCTGCCATCGGGGCCACAATTACAGTTTCTTTCTCTGATCTCTTAGTTGCATCCCTACTACTTTATGCCATTATAAACCATCTGCCGAGTGCGAGGCCTATTTTCAAAACTCTTCTATGATGTTGGGCAGAAAAAAGAAACAATTCTAGATGAATTTCTGGCTTTGAGAAACTGCTCTATAAGACCTTAAACACACAGGGATGATTGACTAGTCTAAGATTTAGGGCTCTTTTTTCTGAATATAACCAAGCCTTTCATTCAGAATTATTTATTTCTTTTTGGCCTTTAAAAAGAACTGTGCTGGAATTGCTTAACAGGCTTCAGCAACTAGAATACTATGATTCAGAAGTAGCCAGCATTAAGGATGTCATTTTAAATGCTACACAAGTTAAGTCAAAGTAAAAATTTTATACTTCCTTTCTCTAGAACAGGCAATGTTTTTTCTCTAGTTCCTACATTTCTCTTCTCTACCATTTCCTTCCTTTCTTTTTGGTTTGAATTAGAATACTTGGTATCAGTGCCAGACAACTGATCGGCTTATATGTGAATGTTTGTATTAAACAGTTTACATTCTTTTCTATAATGTGACTCAAACTGCCCTTAACCTTTTACTGTTGCATAGGTGTGCACTTTAATCATTGCATAAAATTTGTGTAATTGCTTCCTTGTTTGGAATAGTTATAAGCAAACTATTATATTAACTACAAACTACCTTATTTGTGAATTCCTAGCAGTGAAATGAATACACACACCTGCTGTTTGCATGGCACATCTAAGTAAAATTGTGTCTTCTTCTGGTTTCTAACATATGAAAGAATGTGTACGTGTATGAAGACAGAACACCATTGATTTGTGTGGTTTACCCCCATCTATAAATGGGCTACAAATAGGAAATGAGGGAGGAAAGAAAGAGACACTTAAGGACAATGTATAATGAAAGAAAGGGGGGAACTCTCTAATTTACAGGGCATAACATGGTGAAAACATTGTGATAAAGCACAAATAATGGGTAAAATGAGGGCTAGGGACAGCTAAATCAAAAACCATCTTACTGATGGGAAAAAGTAGATGACAGAACAGTGTAGTGAAGTGGCAGCTTACTAAGAACAAGCTGACAACTGAGATGTTGTATTATACTTTTGGGGAAGACAGAAAGGAGCTTTGAAGAAAACACAAAGTTTTGTAGGTAGAGTAGATTATGTGAACCTGGAAAGGCTGAAGATAGTTATTAGTAAGACAAATTCTTAATAAATTAATAATTACATACATACATACATACATACAGTGTGTATATATATATATATATATATATATATATATATATATATATATGTTTTCGGAGGTTTTCGCAGGTATTTGTATGTGGATCTTTGGTTCTTCGCCCACCATGAAGATGTGGTACGACCACGAACGCAAAGCCAAACAACAGGATCACAACTCACCAGCTCAAATCCCCCAGCAACTAAGACTAACCTGAGTACAACCAAACCCCCACCGGAACAGAACACACCCCCAGCCAATCAGAACACAGCCAACCCCCCAACCAATCAGAACACAGCCCCACCCAATCAGAACACAGCCAAGCCCCCACCCAATCACATCACACCCCCATTAGTAGTTAAAAGGAAGAAGCAGCTACAAGCTCACATTACTCTGAGAAGCACAAGACCAAAGACACAAGCCTGAAGATGATGAACGAGACTTCCTCGAAACGTCGCCTAGATATTTCCAATTCTACACGGGAGAAAACCCGAAGAACCAAAGATCCATATATATATGAATGAAACTAAAATTACTCAAACTAGATGTACTAAGTTTTGAAAGGAAAAAGAAACAAGATGGGTAGCTGCTGTGGTGGGGAAGGCATATCCTAACTTCTCTGTCCTTCAGAATGAAGAATAAGATAGTCTGGCTCTTTCTCGAATTAAGTAATTTAACAAAATATGAATGGGACTCAAAGGCATTCTACTGTCTATGTTTAGAGTTAATAAATTTACAAAAATTCTGAAGTCAAAAAAGATGAAAGCCGTTTTTCCACTCTCTCTGTGTTTGTGTGTTTGAGGGTGGGGAGAGAGAGAATGAATTGTTTTTGGGAATTTATAGAAAATTAATGTATTGGTCTAATCAACATATAAATATTGAACATTTAAAAATTTAAAAGCTGCACCTTGGTGAGTGAATTAAATCCACCATAGACAAATAAGAATTCAATTATAATTTACACCATATTATAACGTATCTTTTTATGCTATATTATATCAGTATAGCTTTGGTTACAACAATAGCTATATACAAACCAGTATAGCCAACACAGAGTTAAGACAGAGCTGAGAGCCAGTTTGGTGCAGTGGTTAAGGTATTAGACTAGAAAACAGGGGACTGTGAGCTCTAATCTGGGTAACCTTGGGCCAGTCACTTTCTCTCATCTCTAGGAAGGGAACAATGGCAAAACACTTTTGAACAGTCTCTTCCAAACAGTCTTAAAGAATTGGGACACAATTGAATGGAAGAAAAAATAAAACAGTGACTTTAGTATATAGAATCTAGCTTTTTTATTTTTCAGTAAGAAAAACACAGTACTTTCTTTCAGCTGGCTTGTCTGTGTTGATCCCAAAGCCTAATTAATACCCAGGAGAAGGAATTCTTCCCAATTCTAGAACTTTAAAATTTGCTTAATCCTTCTAAGGAAGCAGACAATCAGGTCTTCATTTCTGATCCAATAAGAATAAATTGATTTCAGTACGCCCCTAGTCCTCTGAGGCTAAACAAGTTAGGCTAGATTCATCCATTTCTAAAAAAGTGAACAAGGGAATCCACAAATAAAGGAGACCCTCTATTTACGTATTTTTTTCTTTTCTGAAAATTATAGAAGTCTTGGAGATGGTAATGCTATCTTTCCAAAAATTCAGCCAATTTGCACTCCAAAATTATGGAACATCCACATATTCTATTAAATCAAACCTTGTTTTCTTTCAACTATTTAGTCTAGCAATTAGTTTCTGGGGAATTATATCTGAAAATTATAGAGTTGTGCACTTAAGAAACACTGGGACAATTGCAGCAGAGATAATATTTCACACCTTTGACTTCCCTGCTTTGGATGTGATGTTGGTATTTCTACTTCCATTAATTGGTAAGATTCCTGATTATGCAGGAATTCTAATCACATTCAAGCCCTGACTTCATTCAAGTATAAAACCTGAATAAGGTTACTCTTCATAGAGGTTTGAACACTGTAACAAAAAAAATACCTGTCACTTAACTCTAGAAAGCAATAAAACAACATTTACTTTCAGATCCATGTCAATTGTAAATAAGACAGCTAAGAAATCAGTTCAAACCCAAATAATTATTTTCCAGACAAAACATTTAGACAAGATATCTTGAGCAAGACTGGAACTGCCAATGCATTAATTATTTACTGAAAGGGTTTTTCCTTATGTCAGGACATAGATCATAAATAAGAAATAAAGCACAGCAGAGTAATGCATGAAAGTAGTCCTAAGACGTATCTTTCTTTCAAAGAAATCAGTTTGTCCTCTTTCTTTAAAAATGTATTTTAAATATCAAAATGATACTTCAAAGTTGTATTAAATCACTCTCTTTACTTAATTGGCAATGAATTTATTTTGAAATGACATAAGTTAAAACAAAAGTGTTCAGAAGCTAATAACAGCACCAAAACTCATTATTTTAAAGAATTATTTATTGTTTCCCTTGGGAAATTTTATTGAATTTGACACAGAAGCTGAAGAAATCTAATCTTGTAAACATTATTTTAATTTTCAAAATAGAACGATGCAGCATTAGACTTTGAGTTTTATCCTTGTCCACTTCTTTTGGTGCAGTAATAAACACTCTTCAGATTTTACCGTTTTAATATTTACAGTCTTATTTATAACCATATTTGTTGAGCTGGATGGATATATAAATTGTTTAAATAAATATATAAAGCAAGAAAGCACATGGCACAGACACACACACACACATACAGAATTCATATCATGCCCCATTTTAAATTTGAGTTTGGGAAAACATTTTTTTTGTCATTCAATAAAATGTGCAGCATCTTATTTGGGATTAAATAGCACAAACTAATCTAAAGATAAAGGTTAAGTGCTTCCCTCATGACGCCTACTGCAGTACAGAGCTTTTTTTAACTTGTACAAGAAAACTTTCCAAGTGTCTCCTCTTCTTGAATATATTTCCTGCCTCCTCCACTATTTAGGAATATGGGATCAAATTTGGAACAGATGGGAAACAAAGCTTTAGAGGAATTTATTTTTCAGACAAACGTAATTCTGTTTTCAGGCAGACACAAATAGATTTTAACCTTCATTTATTTATAAAACCTAAAAATATCCTTGGATAACATGTCCTAATAAATCTACATATATTTGTGATGAGACTGCATTTTCTTACATTACAGAATTGGGACAAAAAAAAAATATAATATGACTCACTCTACAGGAAGCAGAAATTAATGCCTTTTTCTCCTTTGCAAGTACACTTAGTTTTATTTAGGGCATATTATAATGCATTTTAAGCATCTTGAAATAATATAATATGTTCCTTCCAGAACTATGATTTCTAGTTTGTTATATTTTATTATTATTACAGCATATGGGTTTGTTTACATAACATACCAGAATAAGGTAAAAATAGGGTAGGTTAGTTTCCTTATAAGAAATCCAAATATTCTTAATATTAATTCTCACATAAATACATCAGTTGTGTTTTGTAAACCTGCATTTAGGCCTAAGAGGGCTACACAGCCATAGAAGTCAATAAAATCTTCTCTCTCTCTCTCTCTCTCTGTGTAATAAATAATAAATATATTTATTAAATTTATATAGTCACCCATTTCACAAAATGTGACTCGGGGAGAGCGCACAACAATCAAATAACAATGTTAAGCAAAAACACAAATCAAGGAACAAGAAAATTGCCTTGTCTGTAAAAAAAAATGTCTTCTTTTGTTTTCTTCAATTATACTGACAACTTGTCATGTCAGGAAACACAATACTTTGGTGATGTTTCCTTTCAAAATGAACTGGAATGAAAGATGAGCTGTTTTCCAAAAAGAAAGAATTAATTCACTCTAGAGACTTTGTCAATTCTTGTAACTAATTTACTGTTCCTGGAGGCAAGGAGGAAATTCATAGTGACCACAGACATTCCTTAATCTTTCAAGACTGTTCTCTGGGAAATGAATGTAAATGGCCAGCTAAAGAGAGCCAAAACCACAAACATTAAAAAGAGTTTTAAAAACAGCTTCAAAAAAAAAAAAAGAAAAAAAAGCTCAACCTCAGGCTTTATTTCTTATTTGACTTTTCCAATTTTTTTATGCCTTGTTTAGAAGATGTTTTGTGTCTGTCTGCAGTTCTACATAGTATTTACAGTGAACAAGGAACCTATTAGTCATAGCTTTAGGATCAAAGACAACCAGTCAAAATTGCATTTACTTGTTATCTACAACTTAAAATTATTCTCTAAACTCATCTTGACTGCTGTTTTGCATATGTCACTTTCATGGCAAAAATTAGAGAAGTGGTTTGCCATTGTGTTCTTCCAGGATGTTATTTTGAATTCTGGTCTACAGATAGTCCTTGGCTTATGTCAACCATTGAGCCCAAATTTGTGTGGCTAAGCAAGGCATTGGTTAAACGAGTTGTGCCCCATCTTATGACCTTTTGCCATGGTTGTTACTACAGTTGTTAAATGAATCAAGCTGTCATCAAGAGAATCTGGCTTCCTTCCGTTGACTGTCAGAAACTCCTTATAAATATTGCAAATGACAATTCCAGAACTCCTGGATTCTGTACCTACTCGAGCAACCAATTGAAGCTTAGGTTTACTATCCTGGGATTTTCTGATGGATTCCCATGGAAGAACTAGAGGTCAGTTATTCACTTCCACCTCATTACGGTATGAGGCCTGCCTTAAGTGCATCCTCATGCACATTAACTAATTACATTGTTTTTTTTACTCTTGTCTTGTTTTTATTCTTTCTGGAGCCTTTTACTTCCATTGCTGTACTGAAATACAGATAAAAAGATCTTGCTATGTATCATGATATATAAGCAGGGGTGGGATTCTATCAGATCGCACCTATTTGCTAGCACTGGTTGGTAACATTCTAAACAGTTGGGAAAACCGGTTGTTAGAAGCAATTAGCGGCCTAATCCTGTAAGGAAGACAGGAAGGAAACATTCTGGTGTTGCTTACAGAAACTGCCTCTCCGTTAACCCTTATTACATTCTTAGCAGGATTAGACTTCCTGTCTCAGGAATTTCTCTGGAGTTTTTTTCCCCTTCCTTTGCTGGTACTTTGCTTGTGTGGAGTGACGATTCAAAGTTACAATGGCACTGAAAAAAGTGACTTATGACCATTTTTCACACTTATGACTGTTGCAGCATCCCCACAATCATGAGAGGCCAGGCGCGGAGATGCATGCCTCGATGTGAGTGATATTGAGTTGGTCATGCCCAGCCAATAACATGACCACCAAGCCATGCCCACCAACTAAGCCATGCCCACAGAACCGGTTGTTAAAATTTTTGAATCCCACCCCTGTATATAAGATGATGAAATAATAAAAGCAATAATTGTATAATAAAATCTGATCCATTGTTTTACACAGAAAGGATTGCTGAGAGTTGCTGAGATGAAATAGCCCAAGAAGAGATGAAACACGGAAAAACTGTCCAAGACCTAAGGAGCACATCCATATGTTACCTGTTGTTGCAACTATTGCATACACTGCTGAGGCCAGGAAATCAGACAAATGAATATCAGCAGATGTAAAATAGGCAATACCATAGATTCTAAATATAAATTGTTTTCCCAGTAACAGTTAAATTATTTCTCTGATTGCTAATTACTTCTCTGATAATGGTTTCCTGGTAACATGTGAATTATTTCCTTGGTAACTGCTACAAATAGTTTTCAAATGTAATGACTACCAGTGGTTTCATGTGAAAGTCTGTGTTATTTTATATAAATGTTGCTTGGATTAGTTGGCCTTCAGGGCAATACAACTGATGTTTATCGTTTTGCTTTGCAGATGAACTTCCCACAATTTTTACGGGTACCAGACAAATGTGCCAGTTGCTGTGGACAAATCCTTTGGCAACTGGATACAGTTTACTATATTTTATATGACAATCATATCGTCCAACCTGACCTCAGCTATTTAGGAACCCAAAGTTCGTGTTCCCAAGAGTACTACTTGTAGATAGTCAAAAGTTCTTGAAACAGAAAGGAAACCAAAGTAAACTCATGGAACAGATAACAGAAAAACTAATCAATGTTAAAAACTAAACAATCCATAGGCCTGCTTTAAAAAAAAAAAAGATATACACCGGGGTGTCAATCTGAATTTCTTCGACGGTCAGATCCACATTGTAGTTCTCCTATGCAGGCCAGCTGCAGGAGATGCAGCATCCTACCGGCCAAAATGGTGCATGGGGGGCAAGCCCTTGTGCCCATTTTTGGCTTGGATGGCCTCCTGTAGCACCCTGCCAACCAAAACAGCGCATGGGGGGCGTGTGAGGCCCCCCCGAACCCCATTTTGGCTGCCAGAGGCACCACAGACTAGTCCTTTGCTATTTCTAGGCCAGCTCCATGGGCCAGATTTAAGCATCCTGTGGGCTGGATCCGGCCCTCAGGCCTTACACACGGTACAATATTTTAATTGCTTTACTACTTTATTACTTTCCCTATTCTTCTCTTCAATTCATTTGTGTTACTTTTATTCTGCTGAAAATATATTTAATAAACACACACACACACACACACACACACACACACAGATACACAACTTAAATTGGCAACAAAAAGTAAACGACTAACATTTGTTCATCAAAACAGCAGCAGGTCAGACAGAGACTGAGCAATGGTATCTCTCAAATTGTGGATTTTGATGACTGAGTGTTAACTGTAATTATTTGGTTACACCTAAAAATGAGCACCAAGAATTAATCCTCTACCTACTAAAACAAATAAGAGACTTAGAAAATAAGTGTTTATTTTAAATTTTGGAAATATCTCTCCAAAATTTTGTTTGACTCCTGATAGAATTGAGCACTTAGCCATTTCAAGAAATTTCAAATTGTTTCTCAGTTGTATTCTAATTGCATAATATAAAAAATGTATAGGATATTTGCAGTTTGTTTCCTACCTGAATCATGGAATATATTATATAAAGATTTTAAAAAGCATTCCACAAAAACATTCTACAATGTTATGCTAATTCAACCAGGCACAAACAACTTGCCTATGTTGGAACATAAAAAACTATTATTTTAATGCTTTGAGAAAATACTGCAAAGGATAGAGAAATGTCATAATGAAGCAGTGATTCTAGGGCATATATAGGCAAGCATTTGCCAATTTTCCAAGTAACAACTAGAATCTAATTAGCAAAGAAGGTCAAATCCTCAACATATTTTTGAAGGCAGAGCAATGATATAAAAAGCTGAGATAAAACATGCAATAGTAAGGAAAAGCATACTATGAGATTTTTGTTATTAAAGATTCGCCTACACTCACATGAAGAGTTTGGCATAAAAAAGTAAGAGTTTCTTGGGTACTAATTTATTACAATAGGCTAGCTTATCTGAACATGCCCTACACTGACATGTAATATTAACCTGGAATAAAACCAAGTTATCAGCAACTACTACAGCTTGGTGCAATTGACACAGAAAATACTGTTTCATGATATAGTAAAATTTCTGTACTCTTATAATTGATCATTCATCCTAGCAAATCTAAATCAAATCTAGAACAAGCACTCAGTGGATACTACCAAAATTAATTAAATTATTGCAATCTAGGCATCACACAGGATAGTCCAAGTCTTCATTTTTTGGCCATAGCATGCCCACTTTAACTCTATTAGATATGGGGGAGGTTCCCATGGGAAAGTGAAGAACAAAGTTTTGGTCAATTCATCAGATATTTAAAGAATGATACTGTGTACCTCCACAAACTTTTCTCTTCCTGTTTATACCTAAGATAATTTTCATTGACTTATCTTTCCATATAGTAACTTGTTTTATATTATGATTAACCACTTTTATTGTCCTCTTCTGAATCCTTCAATAAAATTGCTATTTTGTTTATGAGATCACACTATTTCTGAATAATGTAAATAATTTGTATGTTCCTGACTTGGAACTATGTTTCTTTAATGTAATAAGTTACATTAACTTATTTTTGGTATGATGTCAATTAAAGTTTTGTCTTTGTTAATTGAATATTGAATTCTGTTGCACCCTAATTTTTCCAAGCGATGTAGCTTCTCTCTTATATCTACAGTACACACTTCTCTCGTTGCTCTCATTGAATTATAGAATGTTGCATTTGACTTTGTTGAGCTTTCCCACTTATAAAGACCCCAGTTTTAATAATAATATGGGGAATGCTGGATGTCACCATGTTGAAAAAGAAAAGGGGGCATTGAAATAATATCTAAATGATAATGAGGAAGATGCACTGAAACTATTATACCATGAAGATTTACTAAGTATTGGTGAGACCAAACTGAGCTGCAAGAAAGATAAATAATAGAAAGCAAAGGAGATAAATTACTTTGGAACTTGATAATTAAAACAAGCAAGCACCTGCCACATAAATTTAACTGTTAATAAGAAATACAAAAAGTCTAGGATAATGAACATGCAATATTTGTAGAATACAAAAGAACTGGAGAAAATCACAAAATACAAAGGCCTGCAAATAGAAGAAGGATTGTGGCAAAAGAAAGCAAAGATAGTACCAATCGTGATAGGCCCCTTGGATGCAATCCCAAAAGTTCTGGCATTGACAGACTCATTAGTGATCAATTGCAAAATGCAGTTTTACTTGGAAACCTTAGAGATCCTGCAACAATATCTTTAACACCATCAAACAACATCTGCCTAACCCAGGTTCTTAAGAACTCCATAGGTAGATAAAAATGCCAAATCCAGTGTAAATATCTGGATCACTGTGTAAGGAACCATAACAACAATTTCTCCCAAGTCCTGTTAAAAATCACGATAACATATATTCCTTTTTTCACTGAGTTTAAAAATAAGAACTAAACTATGCAGGATCTCACTTGAAACTCCAGCCCAGTTTGAACAGATGTTGCCAATGAGTTTCCTAAAATACTTGATAATATTTAATGGGCTTGTTAACTAAATTATCACAAAAGAAAACACAAGCAAGGAAAAAAATGTATTAACAGCACTAGGATTCATTTTTGAGAAATTCATGATTCTTTTTTGACTCAAACAAACACAGCCTTAGTTATAACAATCCCTGACCTCCTATCAAGATGTTTACAACTTTCTTTATAAACAATTCTTATGTCTTCCCTTTTAGCAAAGCTGAAGTGACTAGTCTATAGTGTCTTGGATGAGATGCCTCTGTCCAAATTGTTTATCAGGTCTATGATTTGGGGCCTAGGTGGTTTCACAACATCTGACAGGTGAAGCAGAATGAACTGCTAGAACTTTCTATTTCAAAAGCTTTGTGTAGAAATTATATTCCATATTTTTCTCATTCGGACTTTATAATAAATCCATCAAGCCTGAAGCTTTGCTTAGCCATTTATTGTGTATATTAAGAATAAATTCCAAAACAGAAGCTAGTAGAATTCAGCCTTGTGTGAAAACAACTTTTATTCTTTCCAAGAATTCTGAGGTCCATCAAAAAATGACCCTGATAAAAAAAATGGAATGCAATTAAATTATTCTGATATTCAGGATTCTTGGGGGAGAGTGTGTGTGTGTGAATTTTTTCCATTCAAAACTCTAGTTCATGCACTCTCAACCTGACTTTATTTAAAAAGTATAATCTAGGATGCTTATTTAAGAGATTAGTTAGTTAAGAAAATGTATGACCGCTCAGCCTGAGCAATTATAACACTGGGGAGTGTTCAATTAATTAGCAAAACATAAACAATGCAATTTATTAAATTGCAGTTTAAACAACCACAGTTAATCGATGGCCAGGAAGCTAAACTCATATAATAACCATGTAGACAGGAACTCCAATCAATTTATTCTCTATGCGCAAGGAAAGAATCATATTTTTAAGAGCTTTTCTAAAAGCCAACTATATATTTGAGGTGGGGAGTAAGTAATCATGTCAGAAGGCAGGCACTGTAATGGAAAAGGTAAACCTCAGAGGTCCTGTCAGAAAAGAAGAACACTTTTCAGAGAAGTCCAACTTCTTAGAGCATGTGGGATGGAAAAAATGCTTTTGGGAACAGATATTTCAGCAGGTAAGTCAGACCTATGCCATTGAATGGATCTATAAGGCAGGGCTGGCTCTAGATATTTTGGCACCCTGGACAAAGTCATATTCTGGTGCCCCATTCATGGTTTGGTCCATCTTCTGATTTTGTTAGTAATTTCAAACAATTGTTTGAGTATTTTAGCTTTATGCTTATGATTTTCAGCCCCAATCTGTCAACTCGCAAAGCATCCCTGAACCCTGACACAATCATTTATTTCCCTTTTTCTCAGATGTGTTCACACTATTTACTGTGAATCACATTAAATAATTCAATCAGGATGCAAGCCAAGGTATGGGATAGAGATGGCATATTTAAATTTTAAATATTTTAGCCAGGATTCAGATCCGTTTAATGTGGGACAGAGATGGCACTGATCTCACTCTTGGATGACCTCTGGCAGAAGAGGCATGGGAGATATTGCATTCTTCCTCTCTTCTTGAACTCTCAGTAGCTTTTGAGACCACTGATTGTGTTACCCTTCAGGACTGGTGCCGAGAATTAAGAATGGGTGACACCGTACAATGGTGGTTTTCCTCCTTTGTGTGGGAGCCTGGAGGCTTCATCTCAACCCAAACAAGAATGAGCAGCATTGGGTGCTTGGACCTTCTGGTACTGAAGACTTTTCATGGTTGTTCTTGGATGAGGTAGCACTGCCTAGTATGCAGTTTAGGGGCCTTCTTGGACTTCTTGAAAAGCAACTGTAGCAGGGAGAGGCTTTGCACATTTTTAGATTTATGCCCATTTCTGGACCAAGGGGCCTGCTCATTATCACTCATGCCCTCATGATCTACCATCTGGACTAGTGCAATCGCTCTACATGGGCTGGCCTTGAAGAGCATGCAGAAACTTCAGCTGATACAGAATGTGGTAGCACAGATAATAAATAGTGCTGGTTATTGCCTAACAAGTCTAATTCATGAACTGCAATTCCTAGATGCTAGTTGTCACCTTGAAAGTTCATAACTAGGGAGCAGTTTCTTCCTAGCTCTCCACTCTGATCAGGCAGAAGAGATATACTTTGGGTTCTATCAGTTAAGGAATATTAGTCGGCAAGGTTTTGAAGACATATCTTTCTGCTGTAGTGCCTCCTTATGGAACATTCTTCGTCCAGAAACCAGGATGGCCCCATCCCTGCTGGCTTTCATAAGTCTTTGTGCCCACGCCTGGACTCCTGAATGATTCAGGGACGAATTTTGTGGTTTATTTAGTCATTAGGGTGGACGATTTATTCTTGGCTGCTTTGTATTTAATGTTTGTATTGTTTTAATTGCTTTATTTTTAAAATTGTGGCTGTGCAAAATAACAAAAAAAATTACTATTTACTTGTGCATCAAAGAAATAATTTTAATTATATCAACTCATTGTTTTAATAAGGCAACAATTTAGTGTAATTATATTTAACCCTTAGGCAGCTGAGACTGCTTGCTCAATACCTTCCTATCTGACCTTTGACTTGCTTCAGTAGTATTATCAGCTTTCTATGTGCCATAGCTATAGTAATATGTTCTTTTTTGTAATGTGCAACTGTGAACTACAGAAATTTACATGGAAGATGATCAGATTTTAGACTCATATTGTATATTTTTAAATTCTTTGATTTTTCTGCCTTTCCCCTAAAATTTGGCACTCTAGGATAGGGGTTTCCAACCTTGGCAACTTTAAAAGATTTGTGGACTTCAATTCCTCAGCTTCTGGGAGTTGAAGTCAACAAGTCTTAAAGTTCCAAGATTGGAGACCCCTGTTCTAGGGGAGTGCCTAGGTTGCCTAGGCTTAGAATTGGTCCTGCTACAGGTGATATTTAACATCTTGTAATTCACCCATAAGCTTATGGTGGTTCATGGAGATGTAGAACAAAGTACTGGAGAGGGGGATGGGTAAGCGTTTATATTATTGCTTGTATTCAATGATTTGGTGTTAGAAATCCTTGACACTAAATCACTCAAGAATAATTTATTTATTTTTTATTTTTATTTTATTTAAGTACTTATATACCACCCTTCTCCCGAAGGACTCAGGGCGGTGCACAGCTGATCCTACCCCAATACACTATACAAAAATTAAAATGAATTAAATAATTTAGGCTGTTTTAATTAAAAAGTTTACTCTCCCCCATAACTAATTAAAAACCCCAAATATTAAAACCCAATTTAAAACGGGAGACAGAGTTAAAATCTTGTGTCAGCCTAGGCCAGCCTGCTCAAAGAGCCAAGTTTTTAACCAATAGATACCAATAGATACAGATTTGCGTATCTAGTCTTTTTCTGAGATAAACAATGGCCTTAGCTCAGACATTTCCCTTTGCTTCTATTATGAATAGTAATCAGCAGAGTGCAGCAGCTACTGCTGTTTTTACAGGTGCTCCCTCAGGAAGAAAGTTAGTTTTTATGTGGACTCTTATTTCTTATTTTATTTTTTTGGGGTCTGGACATTTTCCAAAATCATCAACAATGTAAGTGAAAGGAGAAAAATTTCTCCCTACTGAAAGGGCAGCTGCACTCAACAGATGTGAGAGAAGTCTTCACACAGATGTGAGAGACTGACCATTGCAAATATTTACAATTAATTTTAAGGAAGCTTCAGAGTTTTGTCAGTGATAGCCAATCAGGTAAACTTATATACTCTTAGTAAAATATGAATGTATCATTAAATACAAATTGATGCCTTTTGTATAATTTAACAGTTCTTCACTGTTTCTAAGGCTGGATGAATGTGCAGATACGTTCACGTGTATATCATGTGCTCTCTATGGCCAGGCGGCTACTACTGATGAAACTAATTGCTATTTGTCATAGGAACATTATAACCAGGGGTGGGATTCAACCAGTGTTACTACTAGTTCAGTGACTTATGTTTTGCACGGGCATTTTGCATGTAAAAAAAAAATAAAAAAATCAGCAGTGCCACCCAGACATCTGAAAAGAGCTGCGCGCGGGTGCACAGCGTTTGAAAATCCTCTTTTCCCCTGCTTTTTCAACCTCAGCTGTGCCGCGCAAAGCAGCTGAGGTTGAAAAAGCAGGAAATAAAGGACAGGTAAGAGCCCAGGTGGGTGGGTGGGCCAAACAGCAGCAAACACAGAATCGGTTCGGTGTCTGTTGCTTTTCAGAGCTACCGATTCTACAGAACCGGGCAGAACCGGTAGCATTCCACCCCTGAGTATAACATTGAGTCTTCTGTAATGCATTGCCTTTTTCGTCTTAAACAGAAGAAAAACAAGTTCATCAATGTGATTTAGATATTGAGACAAAGGTATCATTTGGCAGCAGCTCTCTGCCAATTTTGAAAAAGAATAGAGAAACTGCTGTGAAATCAGGAAGGAAAGGATGGGTAGTAGGGAATCTAGAAATACATTTGCACTAAAAAAGTTTAACTGTGCATCACTTTAAAGAAACAGCTCAAAGCTCTCTTTGTATCTCCTCCTGCATCACAGAATGCAAAGCTATCCTTGTTGACTTGCTACCTTTTAACTTTAGAAGCAGATTCTCAGCTGATTTCTGATTTCAAATGTAAACTTTTTAGATCTACATAGGACAGTTTCTGATCACAAGAAGAATACTATGTAACTTTGTAGGTTTCAAAGAATTAACTTGATAAATCAACCAAAAACCTTCTCTTTGAGACTTCCCTAATCTTCTCCACTTGATTAAAAAGAAAAACAAGAAAACACGGTGTACTGGTTTGTGTTCAGTAAAACAATTTGTAATATGCTGCAAGTTCCAAACAAAATGTGAATTTGATTCATCAGTTCTGTTGTTTTAGTAATGTAAAAGGATATTTAGTTGTATATAAAATTTGAGTCATGTAACAACTGTCTGCAGATTACATGGTGTTCCTGTTGTTGCAAAAGAAGAAAGCCAGAACTGTGAGAAAGATAAAATGAAAGATATCAAGAGCCATTTTCTGCTGTGCCTATCTGAGCATAAAGTGATTATGTCTGTAGCTGGGGTTCAAGGCAATCCTTAAAAAAAAAAAAAGGCCCAAACAAGAAAACAGGCCAGAACTCCATAAATACCAATGTATTCTTCAAAATATAATTTATTAAAATTAATTCTTATTTACTTTGGAGTTTCTCTATGAAAACTGTAGTAATAAAACAAAGACATATGAAGCCAAACGATTCAAATGGCTGAACTATCACCTTTAGAAGCTACACTGGTTAATTTCCAAAGGACTCAATTGATTTATCTAACGTGGTAATCATGTAATTTATTTGGTTTTTAACTTGGCATGTTGTATGAATCCACTGAAGTTTGTAAATCAAAATTTATTACTATATTGTACAGTTAACCAAGGTATGTTTAATAAATTATGGCTAAGTGAGTGAACCCAATCACTAAATGGTTTATAAAATCATCATAAAAAATGGATACTGTTATATATTATACTAAACTATAAACCACAATTGCTGACTCACAAAACATGCGTTTTTATTTATTATTCAAATGAAAGACTGCCCATCTTACTCTCAGAATGACTCCTGAAATAGCAGGATGGATGACTTCAGGCATCACCTTTTAGAATAGTTTGCTTGATTTGTGTGTTGTACAAATCTACTCATCCTACTATTTTCTGCTTTGTGCATACATCTTTTTAGATTATTTGACCGTCACTATTATCTGTTTTTAAAGATCTGCTTTTACTATCTCCTTCTCTTAAATAATGCTGTGCCATTTATTTATTTATTTTTCCATATATCAAAATATTTTAGGATTGCTTTTTGGCTCTGAAATATTCATCCCAACATGAATTAGGATTGGAAATTTTAATATGTAATTAAAAAAAATGAGATCAACCATCTTAAATCCAAATGCGATGCTACCAAATTTAAAATCGCTCGAAACCAAGCAAGGGGGTGAAAACAATGCTCCACCAAATATTAAGTGATGAAATCAGTCTTCAGAGAGTCTGCCTTGTTTCTGATCCAACAACCTTAACTTCTCTTGGTAAAGGCAGAATATTGGGTGGATAGAGTTTATGATTATGTGACAAGACTGAGATCTGATCTTCAACACAAAGTTTTGGAACAAGTGTCAGGCCAAGGACAGTCCCTGTATGTGGCAATATTTAGCAGTGGTCGCTCTTCCTGAAATTGTGCTACTTTACCTGAATATATATTAAGAGTTGTTAACCTTAATCCTGCGTAGCTTTTTCTCTGGTAATATTACACTAATAACTAGAGCATGCAAAACATTTGCTAACCAATACTCGAATACAGCTCATCAGTCTGGAATCCACATTACATATCTGATATTAACACAGTTGAGAAAGTCCAGAAATATTTCACAAGAAGAGTTCTCCACTCCTCTACTCGTTGCAGAATACCTTATGCCACCAGACTCAAAATTCTGGACCTAGAAAACATTGAATTACGCCGCCTTCAGTCCGATCTAAGTATAGTATATAGAATCATACATTGCAATGTCCTACCTGTCAATGAATACTTCAGCTTCAACCATAACAACACTAGAGCAAACAACAGATACAAACTCAAGGTTAACCGCACCAAACTTGATTGCAGGAAATATGACTTCAGCAACAGAATGGTCAATGTGACTTATGACCAGTGGTGGTATTCTACCGGTTCAGTCCTGTTCTGCCAAGCTGATAGTGGCGATGAGCAGCGGAGACTGAACCGGTTCTCTCCGCTGCTCTGCTGTTGGGCCTGTCCACTCATCCACCCGCCTGGGCTTTCATACTCACCTTTATCCTCTGATTTTGAAGTGCAGCTGCTTTGCGTGGCACAGCAGAGTGCCGCGCGGCAGCTGCTGAAGCGATTGGAAGAGTGCAGGCTTGCAGGAAGTGAGTTGGAATGCCTCTGCACCTATTGAAAGTGTGTTAGGCACATGCACCCACCAAGCCACGCCCACTGAACTGGCGGTAAAACTTTTTGAATCCCACCACTGCTTGGTCATACTTACGACCATTATAATATTTCCATGGTCATGTGATCAGAATTCAGATGCTTGGCAACTGACTCGTAGCAATGACGGTTGCAGTGTCCAGGGGTCATGTGATCAATTTTCATGACCTTTGACAAGCAAAGTCAACAGTAACAACTGTGTTACTAACTTAACAGTTGCAGCGATTCTTAACAACTGTGGCAAGGAACTGTGGTAAAATGGGGAAAAACTCACAACTACTGTCTCACTTAGCAATAGAAATTTGGAGCTCAATTGTGGGTATAAGTCAAAGGCGACCTGTACTTTAAAGTAGTGGATGTAGGTGCTATATTCATTCGTAGAAGAATCTTTTAGAGATCAGATCCCAGAATTGCAATGCCCTGTTAAATATGAAACAGCTTGCAATGTTTGGCCATCATCATGACATAATGGGTCATAGTTAGACTGCATAATGGTGTAGAGAAGTTTGAATGTAATTTTTTATATCTCTTATTTTCAAATTAATCCTTTTTTCAATGCCAACTTACATGCACCTTTAGAACAGATTTAAACAATCTCATATTCTACTGACTGTTTTGATTTATAATTCCCATCATGCTCATCTGGTGTCTTGCTAGGTGGTCTATTTTAAACACCCAGAAGATGCATTTCAAAGCACAAGCAACACACTCCTCCTCTTGATGGTATAGTTTTTTTTTAACCGATTTCTTTTGTTAATGTAAACTGCAGGTGTTGGCTATCCAATATTGACTAGGTCTGCAGCAGGAGTAAAATAATACATTTCTTCTATCTGAATTGCCTGTGCTTTCCTTACAGGAACAAATGAAAAAGAAATAACGCTGCAAGGTACATCTTTTAAGATAATTCATAGGTTGACTCCATCAAGTGTGCAAAATCACTCAAGCAGTCTTCACAATATATTAATTTCACTACAATGCACAAAGGTATGATTATGGCAGACAGATGGATATTTTTTTATTGTATTCAAGGCTGAAATGGTATCAAGGTTAACTGTCATTTAATTTATCTCCATCAGACTGCAGCATAAACTCACCGTCTGCCAAACAGAGAATTGCTGGAATGGCTAAGAAAGATCAGAGTGCTTTGTGTATCTAACAATTCTGGTATTGTATGAAAACAACAAATCAATGCACTAAATTCAGAGTTTCAACTCAAGAAAAAAAGGTTTACCAAATTTTAATAATAGCTATCAGCTCAAACTAAACATATAAAGTTTTGAATGATAGTCTTCAGACAGCATCATATTTCTCAAACCAATGTAATATGAGACTAGGTATGGCTATTAGTAAAAATGTAATTACAGATCCTTTCAGTAATTTAGAGTGTATATATGAATGTTGTAAAACATTTTTAGATAGACTGGATTATCCAAGCAGTTGTCCCAACTGTGCATTATCCTCCAAATTCATAGACTACAGCTTGCAGAACTTCATTGCCTGGGTGATCTATTCTATTGGGCTTTCTTTTGCAGCAATCACAATAGCTGCCCTGTTTTTCCTAGTCTGTACAACTTTAATCCAAAGAGAAGACTACATAAATAATTGCTGTCTACGAAGCTTGATTTGTCTATCTAAAGGCTTATAAACAGTAGGCCAAAACACTATGTGGAATTTAAATGAAGGATCAAGCAAAATATTGTTCTGGAAAACACAGCATCTAAGAATAATTAATTAATTATATGTAATATAATTAAATTAAAAATAAAATGTAATATTTACATTTTAATTTTTAACAGTAGAAAACCACTTGTATCTTTATTATTAGAATTGACATATATAGTCATCAATGCAGGAGAATGGAAAACAGAAAATGGCAAGCTTGATTTATATTCTTTTATAACATTTAACAATTTTTAAAATTGCCCATAGTTTGTAACTGAGGCAGTAGTATTTTATATCTCTCAGTTGTGCAATCTTAATCCAAAGAATATCAGTTCCTGATCTCTAGTCTAGTCAAAGGTTGTACAAACTATATATATTATTTCCACACAAGTTTACAAAAGATGATTCTTCCAGAAGTTTCTGGAAGACACACAGTAAAGTCATGGAAATAAATAAAATGTCTGCTTAGCATCATAATCCAGACATTGTTTCTTCTGAATACGCTTTCTAAAATTGGCTCTCATTTTTCCCCCATGCAGATCATCAATCACATGATATACCAAGGGATTATATTAAATGCAGATGTTTTTGTGTCATAAAATAATCCATTCAGCTGCAGTATTTTGACACCAAACAGTGCTCAGGCTAAACTACCCTTGTCTAATGGCTATGTGCACATAATTCAAGATTCATTTTCATGGTTTTGATTTCTTTCACATTAAATATATATGTCTCTGTGTGTGTGTGTGTATGTATGTATGTATGTATGTATGTATGTATATATATATATATATATATATGAATTTATCAGTAACAATTCAGAATTTATTAGTAACAATTCAGAAAATAAAGACAATGGGACCAAAATCTTTATTTCAGTAGTTAAAAATAAGCTTCAGGCATTCTTAATATTCTGAATTTATAACAGAAAAAGAATGTTTTGCAATTTCATAATTTACCTTTTCAAAGGTATTTATGTAGATAAATACAATGTCCGACCTTTATGTAAATGTAACATTTAATATTAACATTTTGATTTTTTTCCCTTGAAGATTTTTGAAGTAACATTGAAAAATGAAAAGTGCTTTATTCTGCCTTGCATATTGTGGACATTTCTTTTACTAAATTTGGACAAGTTAGGCTCACACAGTTTAATCTATTTGAAGTAAAATATTTGAAATGAAAAGATAATAAAAACAAACAAGCAGATCAAGAATGCTCTCGCAGAGGATTTTACAGGCATTAAATTGCTGCAAAACGCAGCCTCTGCCTTGTGGACTGACAATTAAAATCAATGTATTGAAGCCACATTTTGTCGAAATACGTTCAGCATATTCCATGTCAGCATAATACATTTTACTTGTCTTAACCAATGTGAATTAATCATTGCCCTAAACTCCTTTTAAAATTATCAGAAAAAAGTATGCTAGGTTCCATTTGTAAAGAATTTTAAAAAGCATTTTAACAGCCTATAAGGGAGCATAGAGTCTTGTGACTGATTTAAATATATTTTATGGTTGAATTTGAACCCATGAATGGGAGGTTTCTGTAGCATAAAGATTAAGAAATGCATGGTCATGTTAATACAAATTTTATCATTTTAACTTTTTTTGTTGAAAGCAGATTGTTCAAAGAAAAAAAGTCCACCATGAGTGATAAAAGAATCTTGCTAAGACAAAGTCCTCTTTGCTGACCAGTGACTTTTTAAATAGATATATTGAAGAACAACAGAACTGAAATAGTTAGGTAAGCCAAGTAATGTCCTTTGTCAGAATATTCTTCCAAAAGTGGTCTATTCTTCTAGCACAGACATTCATAGAATAGAAATAGCATCATGAAAAGGATAAACAGTTGCAGTCACAATAGTCATCTGCTTATATGACTCACCTGTTGTTGTCAAGAATATTTATTTATTTATTTTATTTATTTATATCAGATTTATATACCGCCCTTCTCCCGAGGGACTCAGGGCGGTGCACAGCCAAATAAAATACAATACCAATTACAAAAGTTAAAAATAAATTAAATTAAGGCTGCTACTAAAATTATACCATTAAAACCCCTTCTATGGGTGATAAAATCCCTTCTATGGTGATCATAATGAACAACAGTATTGTATTGTTCCATAATTAAAACGCCCTTCTCTTTTTTGGCTTGTCAGCCAAAACTTATTTAAGATTGTTTTAAAATATTACTTAATTATCAAGTAACTAGCTTTGCTACAAAACTATGTGGTCTGGCTTAGTTTTTTGGAGCAAAATAAGAGGAAAAAAATTCTGCCTACCAGTATCCATCACTATTCATCTGGCTAGGGTCCTTACAGTGTGTGAGAGAATTGAGGGCTGTTTGGAAACTGAAACAGTATTTGCTGTGCGAGCATGAAGGAGACAGCAAAGAGCCTGGGCATGGCTTAGCTCAACTGTACTGTACTAAAGCTGCTTGGTGCTGTGAAACTAAAACTGAAACTCCTCTCCTCTGCTTGTATTTTGCATTTGGAACAGATTTCTTTTCAGGTGGGAAAAGGGAGTAGAACTCCTTAGCATCAGAGTGTGTTAACAATAATATACGAAATATTAATGCTCTGACGGTCATTTTGAAATATCTTTTCTTAGTGAGCACCTAGAAGCCAAGAAAAACATACATGCCAAATTTCAAGTTTGTAAGTTTTACGGTTCTGGAAATTTTTGGGATGATGCGTGAGTGGTATTTTGCTTTTATATATATAAGCAGTAAGTAATTACTTAATTATCTGAAAAGGAAGAAATTTAAGAAATTTTGAGGTGTATATAGGTTGAATTGTGAAAAGGTGTCTGTTTTTAAGACCAAAGCAATGTAGTCAGTCCCTCAGTATCAATATGATAGCTAATACAGGACAGCAATCTGAAATGCCTGATAATAGCAACCTATGTTATGTTGCTTTTTAGTTTAACTAACTTTGAAAGGAAAAATTTCCACTATATGTTTGAAAACATTTCATAAGAGGTTTCAAATATTTCTGGTTATGTTTCAGTTAATATTTGTTTAAATAGTATGCCTCTGTTACTTCTTCATTCTTTCCATTACTGAACTATATACTTTTCATATAATTTAAATAGTAAGCATGATCAGTTTGTCCTTTCTCCTACTACTTTTACTAGTAATCCTCGACATACACTTACAGAAGACCAGAATATCAGTGTTAACTCATGATAGTCATTAAATTGAGAGAATACTCGCGTGATTGGACTTGATTTTACAACAGTTTTTAATAATGGTTATTAAGTGAAGTCCTGCGATTCTCCCAAATGGGCACTTTCTGACAAAACGGCTGGACATTTTTTTTTTAAAAAAAGTAGCAAATTGCAGTCACGTCATTTTGGATCATTGCAACTAGTCAGAAATGTGAGGTAGTTGCCAAGTGACGCAGGGTGTGTGTGTCAGAGATGGTATTCAGCAGGTTCTGACCAGTTCTGGAGAACCAGTAGTGGATAGGTAATAGATAGGTAACAGATAATCAGAGTTGGAAGGGTACCTTGTAGGTCATCTAGTCCAACCCTCCACCCAAGCGGGAGACCCTACACCATTTCTGACAAATGGCGGTCCAATCTCTTCTTGAAAGTCTCAAGTGATGAAGCTCCCACAACTTCCAAGGGCAAGCTGTTCCATTGGTTGATTATTCTCATGTCAGAAAGTTTCTCCTTATTTCCAGGTTAAATCTCTCCTTGTTCAGTTTTCATCCATTATTCCTTGTCTGGCCTTCGGGTGCCATGGAAAATAACTTGATCCCTTCCTCTCTGTGGCAGCCCCTCAAATATTGGAAGACTGCTATCATGTCTCCCCTGGTCCTTCTCTTTACTAGACTAGCCAAGCCCTTTTCCTGCAACCGTTCGTTGTATGTTTTAGCCTCCAGTCCCCTAATCATCCTGGTTGCTCTTCTCTGTACTTTTTCTAGAGTCTCAATATCTTTTTTATAATGTGGTGACCAAAACTGGATGCAATACTCTAGGTGTGGTCTTACTAAGGCTTTATAGAGTGGTATTAGTACTTCCCTTGATATTTTGAGTAGTTCAGAGAACCGGCAAATACCATCTCTGACTGGCTCTGCCCCCGTCTATTCTCTGTCTCCCGAGTCCCAGCTGATCAGCTGGGTCTTCTCTGGTTGTCCTGCACAGGAGAACAGAGCTGGAAAGCAGGTTAGTGGGGTGGGGGAGGGAATGGGGATTTTGCAGCATCCTCCCTCTGCCACACCCACCAAGACATGCCCACAGAACCGGTAGTTTAAAAAATTGAATCCCATCACTGGTGTGTGTGTGTGTGTGTGTGTGTGTAAGAGGCACAACATTTTACGATGTCTGGAAATGCTTTCAAAGACCCTCGTAATGCCAAACGATTATTAAACCACCAGTCCTTAGTCAAGTGCTACCTGTAATAGTTGGAAGAATCCTTCACACATGTTCTTCTCCTACATTATCCCTTGATAAATGTGGTAAACTAATTTCGTGCCAAATCAGATTCATTTAAATTGTTGCTATGAACACATTTACTGAGGATTCACTTTATGGCAGGTGAATCCACAGAAATGAGACTATTTCTATAAAACGTTTGAATACTCCAAGATGTGTTTCAGTAACGTAAGTTGAGCGAAATATGATTGTTGGTTGCCGAGAGCAACAGATTGTAGAGGTCTAAAATAAATTTGCATTTTTCTTAGCTTGGCTCATCAAGGAAGAAGTTTCTGCATTCCATTGTTTGACCACAACTGCATGCAATAATAGTACATTGTACAGATAATCCTTGACTCATGACCACAACTGAGCCCAAAATTACTGCTGCTAAACAAGACAATTGTTAAGTGAATTTTGCCCCATTTCACGACCTTTCTTGCCACAGTTGTTAAGTGAATCACTGCACGATTTAAGAGTAGCATGGATTCTGGCTTCACCATTGACTTTGCTTGTAAGAAGGTTGCAAAAGGTGATCTCATGACCCCAGGTTAATGCAGGATAATGCAACTGTCATAAATATGAGTTAATTGCCAAGCATTTCAATTTTGGTTGTGTGAACATGGGGATATTGCAATGGTCATAAATGTGAAAAATGATATGTCACTTGATTGTAACTTCAAATGGTCATTAAATGAAATGTTATAAACCGACGACTAGGATTGCCTATATACGGTGAATCCTAGTATGAAGGACTGGAATATACTGATACAAATTCCCATAGTTATTCTTGTTCCCTGGCACACAAGTTAATTATCATTCATCAGTCTTAACATGAGGACTATCCACAGTTTGATGACAAACCATTATTTAATATTAGGTACATTCTAGTTATTTTTTCATTATATGCCATCAAAGTAGCATCAACTTAGCAACAATCTAGATGGAAAATGAGCAAGCAGACATGAACAGAAATGTGTTTGATTGCAAAATTGCTCATAGGTCAATGCAAATCCCTCAAAGATGCTCTGAAGTGCATCTGGAAACTCATACAGAAAAAAAGTTTATCTATCTATCTGTCTATCTATCTATCTATCTCTATCTATCATCTATTATATATATATCCTATCATATCTATCTATCTATGTTGTCGTGCTGCTTATTATCATTATCATCTATCTATCTATCATTAAATCTACTATCTCTACTAATCTCTCTCTCTCTAATCATCACTATCTATCTATCATATCTATCTTATCCTCTCTCTAATCATCTATCTATCTATCTGTTGTTCTGTCTCGCTTTTCATCATTATCATCTATCTATCATCTACTCTATCTATCTATTATCTATTATCTCTACTCTTATCAATCTATCTATTGTCTGCTGTCGTCGTCTCTGTCTTCTATCTATCTATCTATCTATCTATCTATCTATCTATCTATCTATCTATCTATCTATCTAATCTCTCTCTCTAATCTAATCTGTCTGTCTGTCTGGATTTTTCAAACAAAAACAAGAACAAGAATAAAAGAATAAAAACACAATGACAGGGACAGTATGCCTGTTAGTGCACTTATGCATGCCCCCCTCTACTATCCACTTAAGTATGATGTAAGGTCCACGGAAATCAATTTATAAATTTTTAAAGTGGCTTTATCTTTTTCTGAATTCATGCTAAACACATGTGCAAGCTGTTCCGGGCTCTCCGTGCATGAGAAAGCATAGCAAATAACACAGCAAGTAAAGGAAAACACTGAGATGCCCTTGCATGCTGAGTAGGTCAGGGTAGCTTTTTTTTCTGGTTCTGATTTGAAACCTCCACCATGCTTTCCTTTAATTTTACCACACCTAGCAAAACTGATGGCCAAGAACCAATGACATTTTACACAAGCAGCTAGTCCATACAGGGGAAAAAAGTATAAAAATCAGAACAAATCAGTTCAAAAGTGAAACTTCAGCAAAAGCTTCCAGTTTCTTGCTGCTTCGAGTGAAAGAAAGGCCAGGACAGAATAACAACAGTGCAATTTTAATGGAGAAAATCTATATGGCCACCAGGAGTTGAAAATTACTTGATGGCACATAATCAATCAATTTTAACCAGTCTTTTTCCCCCTCTTTCCCATATGAATGATACCTGTTTTGGAGAATTTAGTTGAAAGTAAACACAATGAATAGCTTCTGTATTTCTGAATCCATGAAATGGTAGTTTTGCTCTAACGCAGCACTGATTCTAGGAGAAGCAGCACTAGATAAAGCAGTGGATTTCTAAATGTGTATATGAATTTTCAACAGTCTTAATTATCTATTGAAAAAGGCAAAAAGTGTAACAAGCATTCACTCATTAAATGTAAAAGAGTCAATTCCCTCAGAAGTATTTATAAATGCTAGGATGATAAACTCATCAATTAAATTCATTCTGGTCATGCAAACTTAAACCTTTGCTCAAAGAGGGCTAAACTGTGTCTGCTAATATGCACATGGAAAGGAATGACAGAAGGGGAAAATTTGAAAAAAAGAGCCACTCAAGCTCTGTTGAATTGTAATAACTTATAGGGAGAATGACACACTCTGGGTAGCAACTACACTTTGTGCTATGATTAAGAGTCACATCTCAAGATGAATAAGCTAAATTGAGGTAAAAAGAATGCATCATCAGCAAGCTTCTGCAGCGATTTGAAAACAGGAAATCTGAAGGCCCATCTCTTCTGAAACAGACACGTTCACTGATTATAGAAATCATCAGCTGCAAAACAGAACTGCTATTTATTTGTAATAATTCACCAATCAATACAAAACGTAAAACTATTTCCACAAAACAAGCATAACTTCTAAACACATTCTGTTTGTCCTTTTGCCATTTTATTACTTGCTGTAAGGGTGATCATGCCTTTTTCCACAAAGGAACTATCTTTCTAATTAGGAATGTTGATAATATATATATATATATATATATTGAGCACAACGAACTTATTTCTGAAATAATAAAATGGAGTGTAAAATAAACATTCATGTCAACAAGAAATCTTTGGAAAAGAGACAGCATTAAAAAAGGATTACTAAATCCACAGAGATGGGACTGATCTTGTAACTCTTTCAAATTTGCTAATTGAAACATATTCAATGTGGGAGGTAAGCACAGAACATGACAGCTAATTTTCGAAAAGTCAAAAGAAATGAATTTATTCAAAAGATGCTATACTGTTGTTTTTGCAGGATACAACAGGTAGTAAAATTAGATGAAACTTTCATCTGATGTCATGATAGCAATTTAAAAAAATGGCAGTAGAAAAGCAAAAATGAGTGTTTGAAATGAGTGTTTGAAAAATGTCTTGTCTAATTTTTATTACAAAGGAACCCAAGGAGAAAACAATATAGACATGGATTAAACATAAGGCTATCTATTAATCGTAACAACTATGGGTCCCCCTTCCCCGAACAGTTTTTGTTGCAAAAGAACCGTGGGAAATGGTTATTTTTCTTATGCTCCTCAGGTTCCCTTTGACATCTGAGACATCACTGTGGGAAAGGGAATGCTGAGCTAGAAAGGTCTCTGGTCTGATCGAGCAGACATAATTGGAAATCTCTCTGGCTTCCTCTTTGAATACAATACATACTACATGCATATTCTATATCATGAACATTCAAAACATTAGTTCTAAAATAAATTGGCTGTAGAGGGAGAATCTTCCAGATGGCTATATTACAACCAAAAATTACATGATACCAAAGCTAAGTGGTTTGAATGTACAGGATATTTATTCAACAGTTGTTCCCAAGTGCAGGCTTCAAGATTATTTATTGTCTTTCTCTCAGTCAATCAATCAATCATTTGCATTTACAAATATTTGTTGGCTACCAATAAATTAAGTCTGTGGATAATGAAAAACAAACAAAAGAACAAAAATTTAATTAACCAAGGAGTATAATTTACATATACAGGCCAGAAACATGCTACAATCAAGTCATATATTTTAAAGAGCTTTGTGAAGAGGCCAAATGCACCTTGTAGAGAAATGTATTCAGCTAAGAGCTTCTCATGCTTCATACATTCCTACAAATGGGAGGAACAGTCAGAAATTCTTCTGCAGATGTTTGGACTGGACAGAGTCAACTGCTTACTTTACTGATGGGAGTTGCATGAAGAAAGTCATATTTTGATTACAAAACTAATTGGAAAAGGAAGTAGTGCAAGAGTTATTATATTTTCCAAGTGGCTAGATTTTAAAAGAACCTCTTTTATCCACTGTTGTCATGATTAAGTGATTTGACAAAAAGAAGCAGAAGGAGACCATAGACTATCTTCATATCTAATCATTTTTTCCAATGAAAGGTTCCCATATTATTTTCATATTCTTGAGGGACATATTGGTGGATTATTTATTTGCTGAATAGATATAGCTGACCATGCATGTGAATCTGGGTGATGCACACAACTAAAACAAAAACTAAAAATCAATATAGTTTATGAACTAAAAAAGCTAGGAAGATTTTTTTTAAAAAAATAATAACAAAAAGAGTCATTTAATAGGCTCCATATAATCCTCAGGCTCAATAATTGCCGCTTGAGGGGGCCAAAAAGCCCTAGTAATAAGCAGGCATATACAATGGAATGAAGGCTATTGCTGAGCACCTAGCATGGTGCTCCATAGACTGTAAGCCGCCCTGAGTCTCCGGAGAAGGGCGGCATATAAATGTAATTAAAAAAAATAAGGGCCTCCTGAAAGGCCACAAGGGTTGGGACCAACTTTATTTTGGGGAAATAACGTACCAAGAAGATGGGTGTCATAGCAGAAAGGCTTTCATCCTAGGCCCTACCAAATGAAGCTGAGACCTGCAACATGTCTCAGCCTCTTGCTGGACATGATGAGATGGTGGATGTAATTGAGGTGACACTGTCTCTAAATCAACCCGCCACATAGGGCTTTAAAGGTCATCACCAGTCCCTTTAGAGGTCATCACCAGTCCCATCAACAGAAGCAAATTGCTAATCAATGCAACTTGCAGAGCAGAAGTATGTATGTGCTGTTTTTGAGCACACAAAACTGTTTGTGCTGCCACATTTAAGTTTAAAATTAGTTAATTTAAATGAATTTAAAACTAGTTCTGAACTGAAATCCAGAAACCACAACAAGTACTATATAGATCCCAATATGTGCACATGAACACTATGCATAGCCTGATAGGGTTTCTTACAACTAAACATATGAAAAGGTTTTAGTTGCAACAAAATATAGCAATAGCACTTAAGGCCTATATACTGTTCCACAATATATATGAAAAACCTATGAAAAGGTTTTAGTTGCACCAAAATATAGCAATGGCACTTAAGATTTATATACTGTTCCACAATATTTATAGCACTCTCTGAGCAGTTTGCAAATGTCAGCATATTGTGTCCAACAATCTGGGTTCTCATTTTACTGACCTCAAAAGGATGGAAGGCTGAGTCAATCTTCAGCCAGTCAGGATCGAACTCCTGGCAGTGGGGAAAAATAGATTTCAATACTGCATTCTAACCAGTGGGCCACCAGGGTTCCGTACAACACAGCTTTTTTGTAGATATTTAGGATGCAAACAAAGTCTTTAATTCACTTCTAAAACCAACAACAAAATTATTTTAGAATGGACTCAAGAATACAATTACATATTTTGAATCAGTAATGAAAACACCATATATTTCTAATGACTCTAGGCAAAAAAGGAAAAAAAGGAGAAATTAATCAGGTGCTTTGTTTAATATTAATGGCACAAGCCTATTAATGTTAATGGATATACATGTATAATTTTTGACATTCAATTTCTTTTATACAAATACAAATTAGATATTACTATTTTACATGAAAATTTGAGAGCCATCATTTTGGATAAAAGAATTTACTAGAGCACATTATCTCTTGTTGTGTTAAATAAACTGAAAAGGGTGGACAATCTGGCAACATATTCAAAAATGTTTTATTCAGTGAAGGATCTCTGGAAAAGATCCCCTCTATTAATTTTTCATTTGCAGAAAGAAATCCTTGTTCTTGGCTATGTGCATTACATGCACAAGTGTCGCAGCAATTATATGTTGGTTTTGTTCCTTAGTCTACATTTTCTTAAATGGTACGCATGCATCTAACAGTGGTGCATGTTATATATTAAATAGTTCCAGTATCCCAAATGTGATATTTTATGCTTTCTCAATCTGGTACAGTCTAACTCTCCAGCCAGTTGTTGTTTCAATATCCTCATTATTTATTCAAT
The DNA here is from genome assembly GCA_023653725.1 of Bungarus multicinctus. NCBI lineage: Eukaryota > Metazoa > Chordata > Lepidosauria > Squamata > Elapidae > Bungarus > Bungarus multicinctus. The sequence continues at coordinate 11,611,922 of CM042848.1, read as the reverse complement.
TTATATTCCAACTTCCCATTTGGGAAAACTTACCAAAATGTGCCTATAATTGCCATCACATAAAATTGAAATATTTTTTCATGTTTATTGTGGAAAGAACAGAAGTCTACTTCTTTTCTCCTTAAACCATAATAATTAATTTAAACTGAGAAATATTTTTAAAATAAAATCTTCATCTTCTCTTAAAATGTACGGATTCATAACCCTGCTTACCCAGAGTGATTCTTTCAAATGTAACATGTGTTAAATTATCGTGCATGTCCAAGAAAAACTATTCACTATTCAAATCCAAACAAGGTGAAGAGCCAAGATGTCAACCAACATTATACAAGCTTCAATTCTTTGACTTGTCTTATCCTCTCTGCTTTAGCTCCCACAGTCTAAATCTGTCACTGAGATGAGACTAGGTTCCCGCTAGTAATAATTCTGGGATTCATGAATACAATAAACTGAGAAGCAAATGAGAACTCACTCTCATCTTCCCATTGCAAAGCAGTACTATGGGTAGCCGAATAGATTCTAGGTTTCTCTCTTCTTGAGGGAGACTGCTCAAAGTTAAGGATGCTTTCTTGGCATCCAAAAGTCTGATTCCATGCCATTCTTTCCATCAGGAAAACAAAAGAAGAGAATGTCTTCAAACTATCCCCACAACCCCATCAAATACACAAATAAAAATAGGAAATATACACTGAGCCAGAACTGAATGCAAAGTTGTGCTAAGTCTCTGAAAATCAAAATGGCCCTTTTTTAAGTCACATGAAGATGTTCCATTTTGTTTAGAACATTTAGGATGGAATAGCTTCCTATGAAATGACATAATATGGAACTCAAATGGTACTTTTCAATTTGCCATTTCAAAGCCCACTTGCCCATTGATAACTCTCTGATTAGGACTAATCAATCATAATAAAATAAAATAAAATCATAATAAAATCAGGATGCCAATATACACGATCCAAGTTCATATCCGGGAGGTTTTATTTAAAAATGCTTGGCTTTAAAATTCAACCTTTAAAACAGGAAAAGATAAATATAGTCCAGTTACATGGTAAAATAACCAGTGCATGTAACTAGCTCCTAGTAAAACATGTGTCCTAAGAAAGAACAAGGCAAGCCTAGCACTAAGCAATATGAATTTCATGCAGGACAAATCGGGTTGCAAGCTACTTGTATTGTTGGACAGTATGGCTTCTATTAGGTAAAACTCTATTTACCACAGAGATGAAGAAATGAGAAAAGAATATTACATAAAAAACCATTCCTCACTCCTTTTATTTTTAACTTCCTGCATATTGACATCTTTAGTAGCAAAGAAGGGTAAGTTTTGAAGATTTCATTTCCTTAGTAAACAGGGCTCCATTATGGAGGCATCTGAATTATCTAAACTCAACACAATTTTTAATAAGAACTGATCATCTTTAAATTTGTCACATATATTTAAAAATATCAGCGCTAAGCCCAATGAAAACTCTAAATAAGGTGTAATTCCTGCTGTCCAATATATTTTAGAAACGCCATTCCAAAATAAATACCAACTTTCACTCTTTTACCAAGATAGAAAAAAAATATCACCAAATTACAAGAGATTTATGAAATAAAAGCAAGCCTAATATTGCCTTGGGGATGCGGTGGCTCCGTGGCTAAGACACTGAGTTTGTTGATCAGAAAGGTCAGCAGTTTGGCGGTTCGAATCCCTAGCGCCGCGTAACGGAGTGAGCTCCCGTTACTTGTTCCAGTTTCTGCCAACCTAGCAGTTCGAAAGCACGTAAAAATGCAAGTAGAAAAATAGGGACCACTTTGGTGGGAAGGTAACAGCGTTTCGTGCACCTTCGACATTTAGTCATGCCGGCCGCTTTTTGGCTTTGTAATGGAAATGAGCACCGCCCCCTAGAGCCGGAAACTACTAACACGTATGTACGAGGGGAACCTTTACCTTTAATATTGCCTTGCCTTAATTCAAGAAGTTCTTCCTTAGTTTATCTTTTTAGGAAAGCTAAACAGCTATGGGAATTCCAATTAAAACAAGTCACAAATCAACCTTTTAAAGAAAAAAATATATTTTATTTTCCCAAATCAATGTATTAATTCCAAGAAATATAGGCACAGCTGCAGATGTTTTTGTGTAAATAAGAAGCCTTATATTCATGAGGTTAAATAACCTGTTAATTGACTGACTAGATTGAGAAAATTCATTATACCCAGGGCCATCTTCTGTTGTTGTTACTGCCCTTGTCTTTGAAGATCTGATCCTAGTTTCATACATTAATATGCAAGAGCTTTTATGGTTCCCCTCCCTTAGATAAGTTTTTCTGCAAAACTTAAACCACATATCATCTGAGGAAAAGTGAGTGGGCAGCTAGATGATCACTGCCTTAATTGATAACATTAAGATCTTTATCAGTATGTTGAACAAACCAGGATGCAAATCCTCCAGCATGGATTGTGTTTCAACTCAGGCTTAGGAACAATTTATATATGCTAATTTATAAATCATGGTTGATAAGCCACAATATACTAAGCCAAACCAAGCAATTCATATTATGGTGCAGAGTACTTAAAATGGGACTTCAGCATCTCAAAGTAAAATAGGGTATTAACAAAACATATAACTAGATAGGCCATGAGAACACAAAGGTCTCTTCTATTTTCCACCTGCCAAGAGAAAAGTCACTTTTAAGGGCACAAGCCTATCTCTAACTCTGAATGAGAGTTATTTCTAACACCATTAAGAAGACTCTCATTGGAAAGTGGGACAATTGCTGGAGTTAGTATTGAAACATTTACCTTTTAATAAATACTCTTAACTAGATCTTTCGGATTCTCTTTCCTTGAATTAAGATTACAAGGAGTCGAGTCTGACAGTTACACAGATACCAGCTTCTAAGGTATGAACAGACAAATTGCTGAAATATTAATGAAAGACCATTGTGAAAGAGGAAAAATTAGAAACAATGCAGTGACCACAATAAAACCATAATCGACTTAGAAAATGTGGATTACTTGATGAAATGTATCTAGTAAACATATGGAGGCAATTATAAACATGTAGAAGGTGATTGGTAGATGCTGGGAGTGCTCTTCCTTCAACATGGCACCCTCTGTATATGTTCAGAATTCTCTATCCACTTGATGTCCAGCCATTTTCACTGTGAGTTCTTAAAAGGCTACGTAAGAGTGTGAAATTAGAGTATTGTGTGCTGGTCAATTTGCATTCATAAGCAACCCACTATGGCTTTACTAAACTAATCCCAATCCATTGAAAAATTATTGCAGTTTGATTCATACCCAGCAGAATCTCAGCCAATCCTTTGGTTCAGATCAAAGCAAGTACAAGTAGTCAGTGGTGGGATTCAGCTTGTTTGCACCAGTTCAGATGAACCGGTTGTTAAATTACCCACCTCCCGCTATCAAAGTGGATCCTGGGCGCTGCATTGGAGAAATGGGCAATGGAATGGCTGACGTGACGGAAGGAGAAAGCCCTCTTTCTACTCCCTGCCCCTCCTGCTTCCCTTGTGCCAGCTGCTCTGTTGCCTATTTCTCCATTGCAACACAGTGCTGTGCCCAGGATCCACTTTGATAGCTGTGTGTGTGTGTGTAATTTAACAACCAGTTCACACAGAGTTAAGTTGGCCGTCACTGAAGGTTCATCCCGCATGTATGGTGGAGCTGGAGGACTGAGATGGGCTACTCCTCCCATGACAGCCAACCTGACCCTGGGCGAACTGGTTATTAAATTATTTGAATTGCACCACTGCAAGTAGTCATCAACATACAATTGTAATTGACCTTGGAATTACAAGGGTAAGTTGTGCCACTCATTACGTGAGTCACCCAAAACTCTGGAGACAAGCCATTCATTAATTGTTTTTATTGTCAGGAATTTTTTCCTTATTTCTACACTGGATCTCTCTTGGATAAATTTCCATCTGTTATGTCTTACCCTTAGATGCTTTGGAGAATAATTGATACCCCTCTTCTGTGTGACAGCCCCTCAAATATTTGAAGATTGCTACCAAGTCACCCTAATCCTTCTTTATTTTGGAATAGGCATACCCAGTTCCTGAATCCTTCATCATATGGTTTCTTCTCTAGTCTCCTAGAGTTGTGTCCTCTATTCTGCACCATTACTGTGACTTGGTAGGTAGGATTGATGTATCCAACACACATAAAAAAATTTTAAGATTAGAAAAAAACTCCAATGACATGGTTTTGATGTAGGGAATTGTACCAAATTCTTGAGTTGATTTTCTACTTTATACTGTAACAATCAGAGAATATATGAAAAAAATCATAAAGGAAATACATTTTTCCTCTAATTTTAAGCAAAACCACACATTAAACAGAACTGAATTATTTGTAAATAAGACCAGTGGGGTTTTTTATTACTTCAAAGAAGAGCTTTTAATTCTAAGTTTCCTTTTTTAAAGTGGAAGAAAGGTAAATGTAAACTTGTCAAGCAACACTGATCAAAACTGAATTAATTTAAAATACTTCAAATTCAATTTTTTACATAAGATTAAAAAGAAACATTTGTTTTTCCCTATCTGCTGCACATACATTTGAGCTTGTTTTTTTTAATATGTAAGAATTTACATTTGTCTTAGATAACTTCAGATTTGTCAAATAAATGCCCCAAGTGTTTTACACAACGTTGACTTTGATAGGAAAAAAACATTCTAGTATTTGGAGAATACAAGCTGTTTTTGCAGAAATCCTCCAATGATGTTACTGATCACTGCTTCATTTGCTAAGATAATATTTTCCTCCAGAGGAGAGTAAGGCATTATTTACCTTATAAATTGTAACTTAATTTGTTTATAAATGATTTATGAAGCACAATGAGCTAAGCTAATCAATGTAAGCTTATATTTTAGAAATGTACACGTTTACAGAGCTACAATTGTCCCTCTGAAAGCAAAGTACGTTGTCATTTATCATTCTCAATTTAAATATTAAACTGGCATGAGCCCATGAAGCAAACTATGGCAGGCATGAGGCTGTACCATATTAAAGATAACACATGAAAGTATGCACAGAAAAAAATCTGCTGGTAATAATCAACATGAAGCGCACAGCAGCAAACACATTTTAAAACCTCTTGGAAAGCTTGTATTGATCAAACTGGCCCACGTGGCCCCCAATTTCTAACTGTATTTGTTTCTGTACTTACAAGCTGCAGGTTCTCAAACCTGCACCTTGAAACCTTTTCCTTGGGAGCAGTTTTTGAATTTTTAAAAATAGGAAATAGGGCATACACCTCTCTCATAGCAAACAATTTGGCTCCGGAATGCAGAATAAATAATTCAGAAAAGGGGAAAAGGAAACAGCACTAAACTTGGTGGTTTAAGCAAAAAACTGGTATGTACAATGTAAAACAGTGTTGCAACAAGTGTAGTCTCTGGAGAAATCAGTTTACGCTTTGAATGAGAATGTTCAGTGGAGAGATGACTCTTGGTAGAGTTAAAAGAAAAAGAAAGAAGCAATAAGATGGTCCACCTGATTGAACTTGTCATTCTTTCTGGAGCCTCTATATGAATTCTGAGATCTGTTTACACAAACACAAGGTTACCTAAAGTAGTTTCATGGGCTGTCAATTCAGGGTCATAGTTAAGTTAATAATAAAACAGACCAAGACTTCAATGAGTTTATCACTTTTCATGAACACTTGAAATCAGGGGTGGGATTCAAAAATTTTAACAACCGGTTCTGTGGGCATAGCTTAGGTGGTGGGTGTGGCTTGGTGGGTCATGTGACTGGGTGGACGTGGCTTGGTGGTCATGTTATTGGCTGGGCGTGGCCAACTCAATATTATTATTATTATTATTATTTATTTGATTTATATACCGCCCCCTCTCCCCGAAGGGACTCGGGGCGGTGAACAGCCAATAAAAACACATATAACAAGGTACAAAATATGAGACAACATAGAATATTAAAATTTAAAAACTGAAATATAATATGGCTCTAATAAAATATAAACAAGTATTAAAAAGATTAAAACCCGATTAAAATTTAAAAACCCCTAGGCCAGTCCGGCCTGCCGAAATAAATGCGTTTTGAGCAACCGACGGAAGGCCATGAGATCGGGGGCGGCCCTTACCTCCGGGGGTAATTCATTCCAGAGAGAGGGTGCTCCCAATGAGAAGGCCCGCGCCCTCGGGGTCGCCAGCCGTCCAGCCGGCGGCACGAGGAGGCCCACTCTATGGGAGCGTACCGGTCGGTGGGAAGCCGATGGTGGCAGGAGGCGGTCTCGCAAGTAACCTGGTCCCGAGCCATGGAGCACTTTAAAGATAGTGACCAAGACCTTGAAGCGCACCCGGAGGGCCACCGGGAGCCAATGCAGCGCGCGTAGAAGTGGCATAACATGGGAGCCCCTAGGTGCCCCCATTACCACCCTCGCGGCTGCATTCTGCACCAACTGGAGCCTCCGGATGCTCTTCAAGGGCAGCCCCATGTAGAGAGCATTGGCATAGTCTAGGCGGGAGATCACCAGGGCGGAAGTGACCGTGCGAAGCGCATCCCGATCCAGAAAGGGCCGCAACTGGTAGATCCTACGGACCTGTCCAAAAGCCCCCCTGGCGACGGCCGCCACATGATCTTCCAATGACAGCCGTACATCCAGGAGGACACCCAGATTGCGGGCCCTCTCTGTGGGGGCAAGAATTTCCCCCCCCACAGCCAGCGATGGAACCAGCCGGCTGTATCGGGGTGCCGGGAAGCACAGCCACTCAGTCTTAGATGGGTTGAGCTGAAGCCTGTTCCGCCCCATCCAACACCGCACGGCCTCCAGGCATCGGGCCATCACTTCGACGGCTTCATCGGGGTGGTCCGGGGTAGAGATGTACAGCTGGGTGTCATCAGCGTACTGATGGAACTCTACCCCAAAGCCACGGATGATCTCACCTAGCGGCTTCATATATATGTTGAACAGGAGGGGCGAGAGCACCGACCCCTGAGGCACCCCGCAAACCAGGGGCCTCGGGGCCGACCTCTGCCCCCCTGCCAACACAAATTGCGAGCGGTCAGAGAGGAAGGAGGAGAACCACCGCATAACGGTGCCTCCCACCCCCAACCCCCCTAGCCGCTGCAATAGGATACTGTGGTCGACAGTATCAAAAGCCGCCGAAAGATCTAGGAGGACCAGGACAGAGGAATAACCCCTGTCACGGGCCCTCCAGAGATCATCCACCAATGCGACCAGTGCCGTCTCTGTGCTGTGCCCGGGCCTGAAGCCCGATTGGCGTGGATCCAAATAGACAGCTTCATCCAGGTGCTGGGGAAACTGTTGTGCCACCACACTCTCAACAACCTTCGCCATAAAACGAAGGTTGGAGACAGGACGATAATTAGATAACAAAGTTGGGTCCAGGAACGGTTTCTTGAGGAGGGGTCTCACCACCGCCTCTTTCAAGGCGGCGGGTAGATATCCCTCACTCAAGGAAGCGTTAATAATGCCCTGGAACCAACCTCGTGTCACCTCCCGGGTGGCCAACACCAGCCAGGAGGGACACGGATCCAATAAACATGTGGTCGCATTCAGTCCCCGCAGTAACCTGTCCACGTCCTCGGGGGTCACAGGATCAAACTCGTCCCAAATGACTGCTCCAAATTCCGCCCCCGATTCCCCACCCAGAGCTGCCCATTCGGAGTCCAAGCCATCCCGGATCTGAGTGATTTTATCCACCAGGAACTGTGAAAAATCCTCAGCCTGTCCCTGCAAGGGGTCCTCCCGCGCTCCCCCTTCTAAGAGGGAGCGGGTCACTCTAAACAGGGCAGCCGGGCGGTTTCCTGCGGACGCAATAAGGGTGGAAAAGTAAAGACGCCTTGCCACCCTTATCGCCACTAAATAGGTCTTAATAAAAGACCGTAAAAGTGTTCGGTCAGGTCCGGAGCGAGTAGTCCTCCAAATACTCTCCAGGCGTCTTTTCCGGCGCTTCATCTCCCTCAGCTCCCCGGAAAACCAGGGGGCTGAGCGAGAGCGGCGCCGGGTCAGAGGCCGCAAGGGCACGATCCGGTCCAGGGCCCCAGCCGCCACCCTTTCCCAGGTAGCGATTAGGTCCCCCACCGAGTCGTGAGTCCGAATGTCGGGATATGGCCCAAGCTCCATCAGGAACCTATCTGGATCCATCAGGCGCCTGGGGCGGTACCAACGTATTTGGTCCGCCTCCCTGCGATGGGGAGGAGCGGCCTGGAAGTCTAGCCTAAGGAGCGAATGATCTGACCATGACAAGGGTTCAACAGAAACATCCCCAACACCTAGATCATCCTGCCACTGTCCAGAGACAAAAACCAGATCCAGAATGTGACCCCCAATATGCGTGGGTTCCTTAATTAATTGGGTCAGGCCCAAGGCTGTCATGGAAGCCAAGAACTCCTGAGCAGTCCCCGAGGCCCCACCGGCCGAAGGCAGGTTGAGATCCCCCATGACCATCAGCCTGGGGGTCTCAACCGCCAGACCGGCTATGACCTCGAGGAGCTCAGGCAGGGCCGATGTCACATAGCAGGGAGCCAGGTATGTGATCAATAGGCCCATCTGAACCCCGGAACCACACTTAACAAACAGGGACTCACATCCGGTCGTCTTAGGAACAGTGGATTCCCTAGGATCTAGATCCTCCCGAATAATTACCGCAACCCCCCCACCCCTCCCCTCGGCCCTCGGCCGATGAAAGACCCGAAACCCAGCTGGGCACATCTCCACCAGAGGGACACCCCCCTCCTGTCCCAGCCAGGTCTCGGTAACGCCCACCAGGTCCGCACCCCCCTCCGTGACGAGATTGTGAACAAGGGGGGCTTTATTCACTACGGACCTGGCATTGCAAAGCATCAGCCGGAGGCCCGGGGCCCGATCATTTAAACAACTCAGGGAGCGAGACATGACCTGGGGGCCGGAGCGCACCACCGCTTGTAAACAGTGGGGGCGAGCTCCCATCACTTGATAAGACCCCCTGTCAACACCATACCTGCCTCTCCCACCGATCGTAGGGATAGCCCTTTCATCCCCCTCCCCAGAGGAAACCCCCATCTTTGGAACGACCGTCCTCGATCCCAAGGCCTCCCAGTCGCAGGTATCCCCCGGTCTGGCCTTATTCCCAGGCGGGTTGTCCCCCAAACCCAGCCCGGGCCCCCTCCCTAACCCAATTAATAAATTCCCTTGCCCTAACCCCATTAAAAATTTCGACAAAAATTTAAATAATTTAAAAGACCCCTTAAAATCCCTAAAATTAAAATCCCCAACTGCGTCGTATCTCCTCTCTGGCACCCAAGAGCCATCCTCGAGGTATGACCGGGAAAGGTCTGAGGGCCACACCTGAGAAAGGGGGGCATTCCTCAGGGCCCTCAGTTCAGCTGCCGAATAGATAGACTTCAGTTTTTCATCGCCTCTGGGCAGTAAGGCCTCACAAAGCAAGGGCCAGAATAAAATGTCCTGTGGAAGAAAAGAAAAGATCCTCTACCCCAATGACCCTCTCATGGTCACTGGGGAGTCCTGATGGTAATAGGCCCACCATCCTCTCACGATGGTGAGGGACCAGATCACACGGACCCTAGGGTGGAGACAAGGTTCAACCCACTGTCCTCTCACAACAGTGGGGAGGGATGATATGCAACACCATCGTCCTCTCACCACGATGGCGGTCTGAGAACCTCCTCCTCTGGCACCTTTCTCCTGGTCAAGGATAGTCAGAATAAGGGCATTCGCTGGCAGATGGAAAATGTTATACCACTAAAAGTGGCAATAGGCTGGAGTTGATGGTAAACAGCAGACAAGTATCCAGACAAGTATCCAGAGCTCATACAGGAACAACGATATCAAACGCTGCCAGGCTGAATGGTACAAGTAGAAGAGGACGACGAGGTAAAACAACAAATGGCAGCAGCTTCGACCATCCACTAAAACAAGAACAAGAGAGGATCGCAGCAAGACAGATCTCAGCCGATCCTCTCGCCTAGAATTCAAATATCCCGCCATCCAAGATGGCGGGCGCAGCTGTAATCCCGCAGGCCCGGCGTCGCAGACCCACCGCTCGTCACAAATACCCTCCAGGAAGAACTCAAAACGACGGTCGAGTCCATCTCTACCAGCTGGCAGAAGACCAGGAGGGAAAACTCTCCCCCCGACGTCCTCTGCCCTGATCGAATGCAGCCCTCCAAGAACATCTGACAACATCTCCGTCGTAGCAAAAAAGCCTCGGCCAATCCTGGAATTCAAATGTCCCGCCCTTCAGAATGGCGGGCGAAGTTGTAAGCCTGCAGGCTCTGCATCGCGGACTCACCGCTCCGCAGCCGCGGCTCCAGCACAGTCCAGGATGGCCTCAAAGCGACGGCGAGGTCCATACCTACCAGCTGGCAGAAGGGTAGGGGGGAGAAATCCCCCTCCGACGCTCTCTGCCCAGGCCGAACAAAACCCTCCGGAGCGTCTTCATTTCAGCTGGCCGACATCCCAGTCATGCGCAGTCAATCTTACTCACATCGAGGCATGCCTCTCCTCGCCTGGCCTCTCATGACTGTGGGGATGCTGCAACAGTCGTAAGTGTGAAAAATGGTCATAAGTCACTTTTTTCAGTGCCATTGTATCATTGAATGGTCACTCCACACAAGCAAAGTACCAGCAAAAGAGGGGAAAAAAACTCCAGAGAAGTTCCAGAGACAGGAAGTCTAGTCCTGCCAAGAATGTAATAAGGGTTAATGGAGAGGCAGTTTCTGTAAGCAACACCAGAAAGGGCGTTGGTACTTACCTGATATGCCCGTTCTCGATGAGCTGCGATAAGCATCCAGCGATTGGGAAGTACCTAGTCTCAGGTTCTGATAGGCTGAGCTTAATTGTTAGAACGCCATGGCTCCTCCTCCATTTCCTTCCTGGCATCCCCCAGTTTTTGGCGAAGACAAGCGCAATATAAATCTCGCCCCTACTAATGTCAAACAGGGCGATGACATAAAAAAAATGAATAAAAGGAACTTTGATCGGAGCAGAGACAAACAGACCGATAATGGGTGGGGCTGGATGCTCGTCGCAGCTCATCGAGAACGGGCGTATCAGATAAGTACCAACGCCTTTTCTCCATTGAGCTGCTCCGAGCATCCAGAGATTGGGACATACCAAAGCTTGGCTTGTCCTACGGTAGGGACCCCATCTGGTCCGAAACTCCTTCCTTGTCTGAAAGGACTTGTTGTAACACTCTCCGGCCAAACGAAGCCTCAGCAGAGGCAAAGACGTCAATTTTGTAGTGCCTGATGAAAGGCGAAGGAGAGGCCCATGTAGCTGCCCTACAGATCTCAGTGATAGACGCTTGGGTGGCCCAGGCTGCCGAAGTTGCTGTGTTCCTGGTGGAATGAGCCGTGATGCCATTAGGTACCAGCAGTGAATGAGCTTCATAAGCCTTAGCTATCATGGCCTTCAGCCATCTACCTATAGTTGATGGGGAAACCATCAACCATCTACCTCTGAGTAGCCAGCTGAAAGGACACAAAAAGAGCCGCAGACTTCCTGAAAGGAGCCATTCGATGGAGATAAATGCGGAGTGCCCTGCGCACATCCAATCGATGCCAGAGGTGTTCAGAACCGTGGGAAGGTCTGGGACAAAAGTTAGGCAGGATCAGTTCCTGTGCCTGTGAAAGATTGAATTGACTTTTGGTGTGAATGTGGGATCCAGTCGAAGGACCACTCTATCCGCATGAAAAATGCACAGGTCTTTGTGTGCCGATAATGCAGCTATCTCCGAAATGCATCTTGCAGACAGTAATGGCCACTAGAAAAACAACCTTGTAAGTAAGGAAACGAAGACTTGTAGAGCTCAGAGGTTCAAAAGGACCTTTGGTGAGGGCAGTGAGGACCTTATCATGTGGGATACCGATGTATTGTTGGAGGGCATAAATTCACAGCACCCTTTAAAAAACTGCGCATGTGCGGATGATGAGAAATGGAAGCAAGACCGTCCCAACGCACTACTGACATGATTGCTGCCACCTGTCTTCTTAATGTGTTAGGAGAGAGACCTCTGTCCAAACCCTCCTGTAGAAACTCCAACACATGAACTACTGATGGTGAACAGGGATTTACTCTGGACTTAGTGCACCACTTGTGAAAGGCAGACCACGTAGCATTGTAAATACGGTTCGTGGAAGGGCATCGAACTGCCTGGATGGTATGTATTACCTTGTCCGAAAACCTCTCTTGCCTTAGATGTTTCCGCTCAACCTCCAGGTGGTTAGCTGTAACCATTGAGGGTTGGGGTGCTGGATTGGCCCTTGGAAAAGCCGAATCCTGTGCGGTGGAATCTTCCAATGGTTGGCTGTGGACAGCCTCTTGAGATCCACGAACCATGGTCGTCTGGGCCAGTGCAGAGCCAAAAGAATCAGTTCCGCCCTTTCTTCCAACATCCTCCTGATCACCCTGGGAATCAGAGGCAGTGGTGGAAGTGCATAGAGGAGACCTTGAGGCCACCAACAACGGAGGGCGTTGGAGTCCTCTGACCCCTGCGACGGAAACCTCAAGAGGAATCTGGGAAATTGTGTGTTTTGGGGAGAGGCGAACAGATCCACCACAGGAAGACCAAACCTCTGGATCAGCTCCTGGAAAAGATCCGGATGCAGACGCCATTCCGAATGATCTATGGTGGCCCTGCTCAACCAGTCTGCTTTCGTGTTGGTGACCCCCGAGATATGCTCTGCTGTGATGGAGCCTAGATCCCATTCCGCCCAGTGAAACAGTCTCTCCGCCTCTTCCATAAGCTGTATTGAGTGTGTACCCCCTTGCCGGTTGATGCTGAGCCTTCGTGGTGACATTGTCCGTGAGTATCAGGATGTGGCATCTGCGAATGTGGGGAAGAAAGCTGCAAAGAGCCAGGAGAACGGCTCTGAGCTCCAACCAATTGATGTTGTTCAAACTTTCTGTTACAGACCACAAACCTTGGGTTGAGATGGAAGTGTGCCCCCCAACCACACAGATTGGTGTCTGTGGTGATAGTAAGTCTGTGTGGCTCCTTTAGGAAGGATCTGCTGTTGATTTTTGGCACGGTCCACCAATGAAGTGAAAAACGGACTCTTGCAGGAACCAAGACTCTGAGTCTTGAATTGCTTCGCCCTGACCTTTGGTAAGGAAGTAAAAACCATTGTAGCGATCTGGCATGAAAACAAGCCCATGGAACAATCGATATAGAAGAAATCATTTTTCCAAGAAGTCTTGAAAGATCAACTAAGGGAACACGTTTAACAGTCCTAACTTTAAGGGCTAATGTCCTGATACTTTCTAAACGCTCCTGGGATAGGAAAACACGTCCCTTAATATTATAGCCCCTAAGTGAGTCAAACGGGTAGAAGTAATTAAATGGCTCTTAGACCAATTAACTGAAAAACCATGCTGTTGTAGGACCTGCAATGTAATTTGCACGTCCAATTTCGCCTGTTCATATGAATCAGACAAGATCAATATGTCATCCAGGTAACAGTGTAATCCTATGCCTGAACCCCGTAAATGAGCGGCCACTGCAGCCAGGACTTTTATAAAGGTCCTTGGAGCCGACGCCAAACCAAAGGGCAAGGCAACATACTCAAAATGCTTATTATTGTAACAGAATCTTAGAAATTTGTAGTGAGAAGGCCGAATGGGAATATGCAAATAAGCCTCCGTTAAATCTATGGAGGATAAAAGATCTCCCTCTCGTATACCAAGGAGAATTGATTGTAAGGTACTCATCTTAAACCTACGATAAACAAGAGAACGATTCAGCCTTTTTAAGTCCAATATTGCTCTCCACTCCCCCGAACTCTTGGGTACTACAAAAAGGAGGGAGTAAAATCCCCGGCCCTGTTGATCCCTAGCCACAAGCTGGATGGCCTTAATTTCTAACAAATGATTAACTGCTTCCTCCACCAAGGCCCTTTTACTAGAGTCCCTGGAAAGAGGACATGGTGTAAATGAATTTGGGGAAGTAGAAGAAAACTCCAGAACCAGGCCGAATCGAACGGTGTCCTGAACCCAGGAATCCGATGTGGAGGAGTCCCAAGTATCAGCGAAAAGCTTCAAATGGCCTCCAATGGGAATGGGATCCCTTGTATTATCTTGGGTGACGAAACCCCTTGTTTCCGGAACCCCGAAAGGATGTCCGCCCCTGACCTCCTCTACAAAATCTGTCACCAAAGTCCTGTCCTCCTGACTGTTGGACACCCTTAAACTCTGGAACTCTCTGGAATCTGGAAGTGAACGTCCCTCGATAGTAGGGATGAAAGGAAATCCTCCAAAAGGACTGGTAAGGTCTGGTATCCTGCCTGCGTGAAAGGGAAGGGAAAATTTTCTTCTTATTCCTGGTTTCGATTAATAACGGGTCCAAGGCCGCACCAAACAATTTATCCTTAGAAATTGGGGAGGAAGCGAGTTTCCATTTATGCTTGGAGTCAGCTTGCCAATTTTTTAGCCAAAGCATTCTGCGAGCCGTAATCTGAGAAGCCATGGCTCTAGCCAAGAATTTAACTGAATTATACGTGGCATCTGCCGAAAACTCTGCCACAGCCATTAGTTTGGCAATGTCCTGATGTGCCCTAATACTGAAGTTTGGAATAGTATCCCTGAGGTGACGGAGCCATCGAAGAGAAGTTCTGGTAAAGAATGAAGCGGCAGTGGCCGCCTTGATGGCCCACGCATCAGATTGGTGACTCTTTCTAAGAGCTATCTCAATCTTCTTGTCCTCTGTTTTAAGCGCATCCTCTGACTCTGTTGGAACTAATGAAGGGGATGCCAAAGCCACAATAGGGTCATCCACTGTAGGAGTAGTTAGATTATCTGAAAATTCTGGGGCCAAATTTAAAAAATTTTTTATCAAAATTTGTGGGCGGGGGATAGAGTTGCGGATGACCACTGTTTTTGGAGAAGGTCCGAGAACATTTGAGGAACCGGAATGACTTCAACTTCACTAACAGGCTGGGAGAAAACCAAATCTTCCGACTGCTCCTGAGTTTGTTGAGGAGCGGATGGAGACTTATCCAAGCGGGCAGTATTTTTTGCCTTAAGCAAAAGAGATTTAAAGAGCTGAGGTTGGAAGAGACCAGTAAAGGTGGGTTGGTCGGGCCTGATATCTTCATCCTCAGACATGCCCCTTTCTGGGGACTCGTCATCCAGAGGAAATTCGCTATCATGAAGGGAAACGGCCTCTAACTGATCCATGTGCCCTGCAACTTCTCCTTCCTCCTGACTGAGTTGAGAAGGGGCATGGGAAAACAGAGAGGGCTCTGTGTGAGGAGGTACTTGATGAGAATGAAAATCCCTTCTGTTCAAGGAGTGTACAGAATGAGCATCACAATCTGAGGCTGGCGCTTGTCTGGTCCTGATAGACTGTTGAAGACCAGCTGCGATCCCTCTGCTAATTGCTACCTCCATCCATGACCTCAAGGATTCTGGAACCTCTTCAGGGAGAATCTCTTCCTGATGTAACCCAGCCGTTGTGGGTGTGAAGGTTGCCTCTGGAGCTCTTTTCGGAACCTGTGAATGACTGGGAGTCATGACACCGGATGAACGAGATGGCAAGGATAAATCTAAGAGTCTAGATATAGATTGAGCCTGGGTTTGAGTAGATAAGTCTGCAGGTAGAGAAACTCTCTCCTTATCCCTTGTGTGTCTCTCAATGTGTCTCTCTAAGGCCTTTTGATGCCTGGAAGCGTCCTTCTCAGCAGCCTTTGAAGAACTTTTTGTCCCTTTGGATTTGTCTTGGGTTCGTGAGGTAGATTCCCCTCTGCTTGCCATTGCGAACAACAAAATGGTTCTCTCTTACCCAATATATTAATATGTGGGTTTATATGGACTGTTGGCATGTCCGGACTCCTGAACCCCACATGGAACAGTGAGTCCAATCAACATCCTTCTCCCTTCTTTTGTAGTATTATATTTAGTTTGATTTTGATTTAGAAGTTTTTTATTTTAGTCAAATTAAGCCAAAAAGGATCAAATGGAGATCTAAGAAATATATTAATATTGATAGATATATACACGAGGGCTGAAATATTTGAGATTGCCCAAAACAAGAGTACCACAGACCTCAGGCCTGGGTAAATCGTTTGCAACTGTGAGGGTAGCCAACAAGTTAAAGAAACACACTTCCAAACCGGAGTAAAAGGAAGGAAAAATATTTCCTGAAACCTCTTCCCTGCCCAGGAATAGAGGAATGAACACTCTCTCACAGTAAACTGGCCCAAATACTAAGGGACCTTAACACAGACCACAATATATGTCTGGCTTGTGGGAAACGTGCGTGCAAAATGGCGGACAGTCCCAGTCAATGACGTAGGAAGTTAGTTTAAGCGCCAAACGCACACAGTAAAATTTGCCGCTAAACTAGAAGATCGGCTGCAGAATAGATGAATGGGGTGGGGGAAAGACTCCAACGCCTTCCACCCTGCGTTCTCCTGGGGAGGAATGAATTAGGAGAGCCACAGGCAATGGCAAGAAAGGGGAAATGTCAGATTGGTAAAAGGAAGCCGAATAATGCGACGAGGACTCAAGTGGCAGAAAGGAAGCCTAGCCGGAAGATCGCGATCAGAGCGCCGATCGTGCTCTGAGATCGTTCCGGCCGAATCTAATTGCTTGCCTACTGAATGAATTTAGAATTTGAAGGAAAGTTTTGGAAGACCAAATTGAAGGAAATTCAATCACAATACCACAAAATCACCACCAGAATTTGCTCCGATCAAGATAAGCTGCCTATCTCTCCAAGGCTGAGCAACTCAATATCACTCACATCGAGGCACGCCTCTCCTCGCCTGGCCTCTCATAACTGTGGGGTTGCTGCAACAGTTGTAAGTGTGAAAAATGGTCATAAGTCACTTTTTTCAGTGCCATTGTAACATTGAATGGTCACTCCACACAAGTACCAGCAAAAGAGGGGAAAAAAACTCCAGAGAAGTTCCTGAGACAGGAAGTCTAGTCCTGCCAAGAATGTAATAAGGGTTAATGGAGAGGCAGTTTCTGTAAGCAACACCAGAATGTTTCCTTCCTGCCTTCCTTACAGGATTAGGCCAGGAATTTCTTCTAACAACCGGTTCTCCGAACTGCTTAGAATGTTACCAACCAGTTCTAGCGAATAGGTGCGAACTGGTAGAATCCCACCCCTGCTTCAAATGATACACAACAAAGCAAATGGTTGAAATTACACCACATTCAGGATGATTTTTACATTCTTCAGTTATAAATAGTTACAAACATCCCATCAGGGTTCTTAGACAAGGAGAGAGAAACCCTAACTAATTCTCAAAGAGATTGTCCTATACCAATAGTGGCTGATCAAAAATAGTGGCCTATCTTCCCTCAACAGCACCTGCAGATAGAACATGTACTAATAAGAGGATAACTGAATTCCTGCTAACTCCCATTTATCATTCTGTGGATCCATAAGGAATCTTTTTTTTTTAACATATCAAGGTTTTTCTTTATGAATGGGGCCTACAGACCAGCTATTTTAAGATGTGTGGGCTTCAACTCCCTCAAATTCTCTAAATCCTGATACGTTAAACTGGTTGTTGTAGACACATTGTTGTAGACTATAAAGGATAATGAAATGATTTTGCTTTTCTTCCTACATAACCATAAGCATTTTAATAAGAAAAACAAAAGCACATCTTCTAATGGACTTGGCTAATGGGAAGTATTAAAAAAAGAATGAAAATAATATTTAATAAAAGTAAACAGGTAGTAAAAGCAGTTTTTAGGCCAGACAACTTAAAAAATTCAAGCAAAGTTCTGTGATAAAAAAAATTGGTAGTATACAAGGTATGGTGTTTGTGTGCATTTGTGTGTGTTTAGTCTCTCATGGGTACCCATCGTATTATTGTGGAACCCACATTTTCAAAAAGTAAACTTGCATATTTTTGATGAACTCTATCTAGAGATAAAAGCTTTCACTTAATAAACTAATGAAGATTACAAGGTGACTGGAAGAAATGATACATTAAAGGTGATTCTCACAGATAACCAGAATGTCTTTGGAGAACAGCCTTCATCATAAAAATATACTGACATCGAATATATGTTATATTTTATTGACTATCAAGTCTCTGAACAGCAAAAACCACAAGGGACAAAGAAAAACAATTTTTTTTTCACAAATCTCTAAATCTAAATCAAAACGTTGGAAGAGGAACGGATAAAAGATATAGAAGAACCAAAGGGAAAAAGGCTACAACCTTTAAGGGGGAGAGAAAAAATAAACTAAGGCTCAGAGCCATCAACAGAAATAGCAAGGCATTAAACTGAAATAGCAGTAAAACACAAAGCAGAGTCACAGAACTAAATCAATTTGATGCACAACAGGGCCAACAGATATTGGCCTCTTCTTATGAAACTATCCCCAAAGCCAGTGACTGGACATAGTTATACACCTTGGAAACTAAGTAATAAATCAGGTTCTATTGAATGTTATTGATTTACCGTCAAAAACCAACTAGGCAGGCAGGCAGGCAAGGTAGATATATACATGTTACAAGCAGATTAACAGATTTCAAAAGTAATTTAATTTCTTTTACGAAAATGTCTTCTGATCAGTTTTAATAACTTTTATTCAGGATGATTTTCAACTAGAGAGTATAAATGCGGAAATTATATACAACTAGAAATTGGTTCAGCTGCAATGCTCTAAAAAGATTTTTCCTGTCTTAACATCAAAAACTGAGGAAGCGTGCCAGCATCAACCTATTTTACCTGCCTATTTACAATTAAGCCACAAAGATTTTTTTTAAAAAGTTCAATCATTTATTGACAATAAGGCACAAGAGAGGATCTATCAGACATTACAAAGTGCTCACATATTGGCTATAATATACCCATATTTAGATCTACTTTGTAAGTTTTGCAACATATTAAGTGTGACATCCATTGGCGTTACTAAATATAGTCTTTAAAGTCACAACTGTAGAAGGTAGAAATACACCATCTATTATACAACTCCACCCCACCCCAAAAAAGTTTGCAACCATCAGCAAAATGTGAAAACATGCAGGAATTAGGATGAGAAGCATCATAACTCATCAGTCCTGGCAGGACAATGAAGATAGCTGCAGTCAACTTTTCTCTGCTGAAAAATGAATTGGTCACTGATCCAGGGGTTGAGCTCAGGACACTTTTTCTTTTCAGTCTACCATGTCAATTGAGAAATAGTCTAAATGAGTTTGCTCAGCATCTTTAGAGTGTTCAGATTTGTGTCTCTTCTTTAGTCTAGACAAAACTGCTTACTATTCTGACTGACAGGCCAGACTGTACTTCTGCAAATCCTTTATGTTCATTCAAAGCCTTTTTAAAATTCTGAAAAAGAATCAGATTTCTTTCTCCTACGTACATGAGTGTTGTCCAACTTTAAGTCCTATAAAAGTGGGAAGATGAAAAGTGGGTAATTTTCATAGCAGCTTTGGGGGTAAAGGAAAAGAGATCATACCTCCACCCCTTTCTCACCGCCTTCTTACAAGTCTTGTTGCTCATTTGTAGGAAGGAATATGTATTTTCTCATTCTACTTTATACAGTAAAAGTCCATGCAGATTAAATGCCTAAGAAGGTCAATTAACTTTTTACCCTGCAGCATCTTCTAAAGAAACCAGTCTCATTGAATTATATTTCTTCCTTGGCTTATCTTCCTTCCTTCCTTAAAACAGACTATTTCACTAATAAGGGTCTTAATTGCAAGTTCCAGAATAAAATATAAATATGAAGTCATGAAACTGGGACCAAATTTTTACTTATCCATTTCATCTGATTTCCAATTACAAACCCAAGGCAAATACAGTGACAGATAATTAAGTAGTCTAAAAGCCACATAATATTCTGGATACTTGGTAAGAATAATATTGCTCATCAACAATATCAATCTAGTCCATTATTATCAACAGTAGCTATTGCAAGTATCCTAGAAACCAAGTTAGGAACGGCATCTGAAATGTTTGAAATGTTCTGTGGATTTGAAAGTAGTGGACTCAAATTTTCACTTGGTTTCAGATCTAAAGCTTTGGATCAGTTGCTGCAAACAGCATAACCTGCTTAACAGATGAAAATAAAAAACAGGTAAGGGAACCAATGTGGACCACTTTCAACTTTCCCAAAGTGAGATTTTCTCCATTGGAGAAGCCTACAAGCCTACAAAACTTGGCTTTCCTCCCATCCCTTGGGTTTGTGTTGTTTGACTCCTGGCAGTCTTTCTTTCTTTCCTTCCTTCTTTCTCTTTTTCTTTCTCTCTCTCTCTTTTTTCTCTCTCTCTCTTCTTTTTTTTCTTTCTTGTTCTTTCTTTCTTGTAAGATACTGGTTGATTTTGTCCATGCATATCTCTTTAACCTTATATCACTCTTCTTTTTAATTTGTATGATGCCCAGAATCATTTCAGAAAGTTCTAAATTTAATAAAATGATAATAAATGTAATTAATCAATGAGCAAAATCTGATGCTGGAATAAAAGAGATAATGATCACAACTTTCATGACTGACAGACTTACGATTTCTTATTCCAAACCACTATCTGACTGAATCTACTTAATTCATGGAAAGGAGAAAAGGTTGAAACTTTATACAAAATATCTTGAATTCCACAATAAAATCAAGATATAAAACACTTCAATTAGAACATCAGATTACTATTCAATATTGCATCTAAACTATATCAGCTTGGGAACCAGGAAATACATAAGTAAATTTCTAAACAGCGTAAGTATTTCTAAACAGCAAACTGAAACATTACATACAATATTAAAATATACACGGTCACTTTGTTTTTAAAAGAAACAAAAAACCCCTGCTAAACACAGACTTTAATGTATGCAAGTCTATCATGCTTTCTTCCTATCATTATGGAAATTTCACCATGTAAATGTAAACTTTTTAAAAAGTGGTAGCATAATGCAAATACAAATATGTATGTTCAGAATTTGCTAGTGTACCTCCAAGACTCAATCAGGTTTTGTATCATAGAAATCACTGCTTTACTGCCTTAGACTTATTCAACAGTAATTACTTCACACTATTTATAAAAGGCAAAGCTGAGGACTATTTCGAAGCACATCAATGCTATCCTCACCTCTTTTATTCTCCTCTTCCGCTCAGTAAACAAAAGAACAAGCCATGAAATTGCCTGATTCCAACTTAACTTATCCAGTCAGATATTTCATAGCTCTTATGCTGCAACATCAATAAAGCAAAGACTTAACTGTGAAATTTTAAAAAATGTTTGCTTAACCTAAACGATAGGCTTGATCATCACCAGAGGCAATATAATAATTGAAATCAAATATATTTTATATATTTCTATAGTTTGAGGGAGGGATGTGAAATGTAGAATGTTTAGGCGCCGATATAATTAAACAACTTCTTATTCATCAAAGGCGCCAGAGTAAATTTTCCACTATTAAGTTCAGTCTTTGTAAAGGTAAAAACCAAAACTAAGCAACATAATGGCTCAGTATGTATAATGTGTGAACTCAACTTTAAACTGATTTTGAAGAAAGGTTTATATGCCATGGAATGGTGGTACGGGACAAGAGAAACTGATGCCCAAAACATTTGCGGAACATCATCTAAATACTGTTGATTTATATTTTTCTACATGCAAATAATGACACAAAAATCAGAAAGGGTTCTCCTGTTTATCCCAACCAGGGGTGTTAAACTGGCAGCCTGCGGGCCGGATGCGTTATGCTCAGGCCACACCTACCCCTTATCTGTGAATGGGAAAAATGTCATGAAATTTCACTTATGGCAATGTGACGCAGCGAGTTTGACACTCGTGCATTACTCAAACAAATTCTACATTATTTATTATAAATTATAATTCTAGGAGTCGTGGTGGCACATTAGTTAGAAAGCAGTAGGCATGCTGACTCTGCCTACTGCTAGGAATTTGACCCTGACCAGCTCAAGGTTGACTCAACATTCCAGCCTTCTGAGGTGAGTAAAATAAGGACCCAAATTGTTGGGGGCAATATGCTGACTCTATAAACTGCTTAGTGTGTGTTATAAAGCACTATGAAGCAGTATATAAGTCTAAGTGTATCGCTATTGCTAAATATGAGACTGTGTCTTTGGAGGCTAATAACAATGAATGTACCTTTTCTGTATGTATACTGAGAGTACACTAAGACAAATTCCTTGTGTGTCCAATCACACTTGCCCAATAAAGTATTCTATTCAATATACAGTATGTACAAACTACTGCTGACTAGTTTCAATTTCACATAGAAATCAAAGAATGAGCTAGACAATTTTACACACAGACACAGAGTCATGTATCTAGAAACAGTTTAGAATTTGCATGATTTACTTTGTTTGATGCTTTATTCATGTTTACTGTTTCTCTTAGTTATATAGCTGTTTATCTTAGTTATATAGTTATCTGCTATTCAGTTAGTATTACTGTCTACTGCTTATCTTAGTTTATAGTTAATTTTTTTTCTTCTTTTAATAGTGGAATTTACAATACCAGGCGGGGAGTGTGCTGTCCAGCCAGTGTATGGGAGTTGGATAATTAGGTAGAATTGTGAGCTGTATCCTTAAGGGAATGCATCATGGTAAATGTAGTTATTGATTGTAGGAAATACGACTTCAGAAACAGAGTGGTTAATGTCTGGAATACTCTACCTGACTCTGTGGTTTCTTTCCCAAACCCCAAAAACTTTAACCTTAGACTGTCTACTGTTCTACTTCACCCCTTTCCTAAGAGGTCTGTAGGGTGTGCATAAGTGCACTAATTGTGCCTACCATCCCTGTTCTATTGTTTCTTTTATTTTTTATTTTCTTATATGTATCCATGTATTCATAACCATGTTTTACTTATATCTATTATCTTGTAAGCAATTGACAAAAATAAATAAATAAAATAAATACATTAAGAAAGTAACAAATACAAAAACTGCATTCCTTTGAGCCTATTCTGCTTATATAGATAATGCCTTTCAACTTTCACCATATTGACAAACTGTTGAGGAAGAAAACTGAAAAGAAAAAAAATCTAAATAATAGTGTTATAACTTAGAAAGTGAGACATATTCACCAGAATCTATTGAAATACCCAGGACTCATTTCTACTATTGGTAAATAAGATGCATTTAAGAAAAGAAATATAGCTCTGAATCTAAGATAGAAATGGGCAAAAAGTTAAAATGGATAGAAACAGGATCCAATCTTTTCTTGGGATTTTAAAAACATTGTTCTGTTAACATTTTTTAGGGTGAATTACTTGTTTTAGTTAAACTTACATAATTCGCATAACTCAACAAACATTTTTTCACTCAATTTGAACAAGTTTATGTATTACATGTACTAGGCCAGTGGTGGATAAACTTTTTGGGCTCCTATGCCAAAAATTGTGTATGCGCTCACATGCTAGCACCCAGAAGGCAATGTGCGTGACCCCCATGCCCGCTGCACATGCATGTGTGATCCCCCCCTCTGCTTCCCTCTTACCTGCACTGCACATGCGTGTGTGTTCCAGCTGATTTCTGGCCCGTTTGAGGCCTTTTTCGACTTCCCAGAGGCTCGATGGAAGCCTCTGTAGCCTTTGGAGGCCGAAAAATGGGCCTGTTTCATCACTTCTGGTATTTCTGGAAATACTGAAAGTGACAAAATAGGCCTGTTTTTCGGCCTGCAGAGGCTGTAGAGGCTTCCCTCAAGCCTCTGGGAGCCCAAAAAAGACCTCAAACTGGGCAAAAATCAGCTGGGACTCACACACATGCGCAGTGCAGGTAAGTTTGGTGAGGCTCGCGTGCACCTATGGCATGTGTGCCATAGGTTCACCATCACAGTACTAGGCTGAATTCCTGAGAGAGATGACAAAGTGCCATGTTGATGCAATACCTAGTAGCAAATCTAGTTTACTACCATATAAAGTCTGAAATAATATTCAATTATATATTAAATTTGAAAGCCTTTGATTATGAATTCTTTTTGTTTTGTTTAATAATCTTATTCTGTCATGTTCTTTCATTCTTAAACAGACCTTGTCATAAAACTGAAGCTAAATGTATATTGTGCTTCTTATCCATTTCTACAAAACTGCAATCTTTTTTTTTATTCTGATAGTTTTTATGAGATCCTTGCAGTTTTAGACTCCTTGTAAAAAAAATTATGAATCTCTTGTCTTTTGTTTTCCAGCAAGATTAGTAATAACAGATTCCTATGCAATACCAATAATTATATGACTATATATATATATACACATGCTACTGTATTAACTTAAAACAAAATTTTCATTTTCTTTTTCTTTTAAATCTTCTTTAAGACACACTTGCACATAAAACTGTTACAGATACAGTTTCAACCGATAAAAACAGATAAAATAATTTAAATATAAAGAATTGTTCATCTAAGTTTGCAAATGCATATATTATGTCCATGAGTGTGTGTGGCATCAGGAATATCCATTTTCAAGTCCAACCTTAGCGACAATGCTCTGAATGGTTCTTTTATGATCCATTTGATTGTTTTCTTGGCTGTCAACAGTTTTCCAGAAGTCACACTAAGGTTCCAAAGTATTAACACTCTTCATATCTTGCTTCTTCAAAGTACAGTTTTTGCTTCCATTGAATGTCATAGGAAACGTATGCTATATTCCGATCTTTGTAGATATAGGCACATCACAGCACCCAAAATATATTTTCCATGGTCTTCATGTCTGCTCTACAAGTTCAAATTTACTTCTAGACTGTGTGTTTCTTTACTGTTAATGGTTGATCCAAAAAGGCAAAAATTATCTACCACTTTTATATATTGATTATCAATTCTAGGACAGATTGTTGTATCTGTTGTTATTAATTTTGTCTTTATAGTCAATTCCAATTTTAAAATCAAATTAATCCATTTTCCTTAATATATATTCAGCATATACACTGAATGAATAAGGAGACAATATACAATCTTGTCTCATGGCAATCTTGTCTCATTCTTGATTGATACAATCAAAGGCCTTTCTATAATCAATGAAGCATGCATTGACTTAATTTTGCAATTCTTGTTATTCTAGCCTTCAACTACTATTTTTAGAAAGCAATATCTATATGTTAATAGCAAGAGAATAATTAATGTTGGATAAAGATGGAGAATATAATAATAATAATACAGAAAAAAGTTAACCTATTCCAGTGTGGGCTTATGCTTATACTACTCACAGATAACATACGTAAATAATGACATATGCACAAATTCAGTGAGTAATTATCTTCGAACAGGGGATATAAATTGAATCAGGCTTGTTCTCTTATACTTCTCTGTAAGGCATACTGCTGCTTCAGTTAAGCAATCTTGGGATTCATGTCCATGTGTAGGTGGACAATGAACATTAAACATCAATTCAATCAATCTGTAGATGATAACCTCAGTTTTATTTTATTTTCAAGATTTCTAGGACTTTCTTTACAGTTCTGAATATAACATATTGCAGTGTTTTTAATACAGTATTCCAAATTTTATTGGACATACCATACAACCTGCTGTCAAATTGACCTTTTGAAATTTATCAAAGCTTTCTCATGATGATGGATGGGATACAGTAAAGTGGACAGATGGCAGACGACAATTGGCTAGAAGATTGTTACTTGGCTTCAAGTAACAAACTGGCAACAATTTCTGAACCCAATTGCTTAATCACAGTAATCTCCAAAAACGCACCTGAATTAGGCTACCACAACCCTTGACCTGTAAAACAGAGATATATATGTTCTATATCTAGTCTCCTTATGAGACTAGAATTTCATGGTCTTCTCTAATTTCTGTCAAAATTGTATTAAAATAGGGGTGTCCAACCCTGGCAAATTTAAGTTTTATGGACTTCAACATCAGAGTTGCTAGCTGGGGAATTTTGGGAATTGAAGTCCACATATTTTAAAGTTGCCACAGTTGGGTACCCCTGCTTTAATGGTTTAGAAGCTAACAAGAAGCGGAAAGGAAGGAAACATAAAATGGAAGATATTTACACCATTCTCAAGAAATCATAGAGCAGCAGGTACAGCTCAGGGGAAGAAAAAGCTTGACAGTACATGAATATGCTCCCAAGATCAGCCCTCACCAATTCCAAACAGTGTTGAAAGAGTTGCCACTAGAATGCTTGACAAAGCAATGGAAGAAAGCAGATTTGTATATGCATAAGAAATTTTTCTATCAAAATGAACTTTCTGGAGGAAAATGTTGTCTTCTCTAGGAATGAAATACGAAATCATATTGCAAATTCCCGACTAGTGGGATTAAAGACATAGAACTACCTTTCACTTAGACTTAGTTCACATACATTTTTCTCTTCTGGCTTGTTACATATACACTGATATGAATGTTTACATCAGGATGAGCATGAAATTCAGATTTGAAACTGAGAGTTCTTATATAGGAGCACCTTTATTATCATGGAATTTTTGCTTCCCCTTTCACACATAAACACACCAGGACAAAGTTTTTAACATCCCTTCTGCTTCTTCAAAGGTCACCTGAATAATTAGTATGAGCAAAAAATATCATAAATACAATAGGCTGCATTAAATTAAATCAAAAGATCTCTATTTTCGGGCAGCCTTAATTAGGAGCATTCCAGTTTGTGAAAAGAAGCAATTTTATAAGATCGATGCCTTTTTAAGTTGGCTGTTCAATATAATGAATGTAATACAAGCTGTAAAGGTAGTATATACTACGGTACCCATGTTAGGAATCATTAAGCAATTTCAAGGTTAAATTAGGCTGATTGTGGTAGAAATTCAGCTGGTTTTGTGTGATATGTTATATAAAGAAACAAATAGTCAACTAAATCTTCCCTGCTGATAGACAAATTAGTTTGTAAAATCCATTTTTTTCTCCCAACTGCTCAATATTTTTCTTAAGAGGGCATTAAGGAAAGGAACATTGAGTTCATGCAAGAGATACACTACACAAAATACAAAACTAATTTGAATTAATGTATCTAAAACATTCCCATGCAATGCAGCAAAAGTTTTTCCTCAAAGTATAAATATTTCAGCAAGCTTATTATGTAACCAGCTGTATCTAAAATGAAAGATACAGATGAAATTTCTTTAAGTACTGTATAGCAATTTTGGAACTATGCTGTTACTCCAAAAATGATTGTGGACCTTATTTTTTTTTTAAAACTGCAAGAAAACTGAAGGTGCAGGCTAGTGTTGTCCCAATTCTGCTATTTTGAAGCCCACAAGGCTTTCTCTGATTATAAGACACTAAAACCAGAGTTTACTACCATTTGGAAGATGAACCACATAAAATATTAATATAGAATAGAATTCTTTATTGGCCAAGTGTAATTGGACACACAAGGAATTTGTCTTTACATACAAGGCAGAAAAATATAATGTGATAAAAGCGGAAAACAAAATTTGTCAAAAATCTACCAATCAGAATCAAGAAAAATACTAACAAATCTTGCTTATGTATCACATGCTCTATTCAGTTCATATCTCTGTCAGACCCAGGCAAGTCTCTACTTCTCTAAAACTATTAAGTTAGAGCCTGGCCCACCAAAAAGGTGCTAACCACTGGTGACTCATTTAGGAGAAATGAAATTAGATCTCGTGCAATGAATAAAGCAACTTAATGAGAAAATAAATACTGCCACTTAGAATTTCTCAACATAATTCTGTGAGAAACTGAAACACATTCTCCATAGATTCATGTGAAAAGAAATGTTTTTCCCGTTAACTAAATTGAAACAAAAGTATGTAGATAAATTGCTGAAGCTAGTTAAAAGCATAGTCAATAGTTTTGCTTTTTAAAGCTCCACTCAGGGATTCTAAAATCCAATTCTCCTTATATAAAGTTCTATACACTAATTAAGCGAAACGAGTTTCCTTTCAAAATCAACTAAACAGGTTGGAATAAAGTGACATGCTAGATTAAAAATGAGATTTAAAATATTCACAATCTGGGCAAACACACATTAAGAAGGAGCAGCAATTATTGCAGCATATAATTGGGACGTAGGGAATGAATGGAAATTTAAAATCAATATATCACGGTACTTTATTATGAAGCAAAGTGCCTGCATTAATGTTTCAAAGGTAGCATTATACAAAGCCTGATATCTCAAATACTTTTTGAACCTAGAGCTCTATAACCATCATTAAAAGCATTAATATTTTATATGGTACTTTTCAAGAAATATGCAGTTTCCTGTTGATTGTAGGTTAAAGAAAAGAATGTTTAGAAAATAAGCTTGAATTGTTAACCTTCAGATTGATCCTAGTATATATATTAACTGCAAATGGTATGTTCCAGTAAGTATTTTTTCTGTATTTTAAGAAGTCTTCTCTGTGTTGGAGATGAAATAAAAAAAGATATTTTCTTTTATTCTGAGGAAAAAAATGAAACATTTTGTATTTATTATAAGAAAACTGAAACAATGGATTGCAAAATAGTATTTTAATAGAAAAATTAATGGAATCAATTGACAGAATGGGAAGATAAATCTGGTCAGATGATCTGATGTTGTTGAAAATAATTTTAAAGAGACAATCAGAATTAAGTGACATTGGAAAAGTTTTATTAAAGAGCTAAAAACATTCTGTTTCAAATAACAATTGTCCGAGGTGCTATAGTACCTAAATTATTTGCTTTCTTTTTAAGTTATCCATGTTCTTGTCTGAGTAGATTCCAAAGAGAGTCACTACCACAAGCTCCTAGATGTTGAATAACTGGATATATACAGAAAAACTTCCTACAGATATCCCTAAATCAACAGGTGTTGTAGTGGCATAATTGGGAGATTATTCTCCCATATGCATGGGAGTAGCATAAAAAGAAAACGTAAGATTCATTGGACTGAATCTTGATCTGCAGTGGCCACAATCTTTTAAGAGATCTTTAGATACAGCACAGTAACTAAAAAAAATGCAGTTCAAAATAAGTTATTTAGCAATATTTAAATTACATAGCAAGCAACCATATGGAGAAATAATTCTTCACAAGGATTATGAGGCAGAAGTTATTTATAATGCTTGAA
The DNA here is from genome assembly GCA_023653725.1 of Bungarus multicinctus. Classification (NCBI taxonomy): domain Eukaryota; kingdom Metazoa; phylum Chordata; class Lepidosauria; order Squamata; family Elapidae; genus Bungarus; species Bungarus multicinctus. The sequence goes on along the minus strand of CM042848.1, from coordinate 11,582,984 downwards.
AGTTGACAACATTTTTTTCTCCTGTATTTATACATTCATGCTTTATTTCCCAAAGTGCATTCAATCTCTTACACGTGCTATAGACAGCCGCCAAAAAATGATCTTTCCTTTTCTTATTAAAACTCACAGATGTCTAACACTCAAGTGACTTAAAATGAACTAAAAACCTCCAAGGAAGAAATTTGGCATAGTATTGGAATTTAGTCCAATGCTCCCAGCTATAAAATATATGAAATGAAGCATAATGAAAGCCTATGGGTTATGGAACATATGAAATTTACACAAATCATATTTGTTTTTTTCCCCAAACAACTTTCTGATATCACAGTGAAAAGTGTACTACTTTAGTTTAGTAAATACTCAACACACTCCTACTTATATGAGAACAGAACAGTTTATGAAAAACTGTCTTAGATGAGCAATTCTAGCTTTCCTCAACCTGGTGTCTTCCAGATGTGTTGAATTTTACGGATTCCTAACCAATGAACATATTGAAAACTAGCTGGGAAAGAGTTGGGAATCTCAAAATGAATCTGGGAGCACCAAGTTAAAAGTTAAAGTTTGTTATTCTAAAATGAAATTGATAATATACACAGAATAGCATGAATCTGTGATGATGATGCTCAAAATATTAATTTCCCATATCCTCTCTTCCATTCTCTTTAACAAAAGTATATCTGCAATATGCTGACTGAACATGTGTTAGTTAGTAACACTGAACAGCTGCCTGAACTGAAAATGATTATTTTCCAAGCATGCCTGTCTGGAGTAAGATTGGTTGTATGGTAAGCAATACAAGAATTTTAGCAAATTAGTAGATTAGTTTAACTGAAAACCAATGTATCTCCATGTTCAGTAGGATGGAAATTCTTTGATTCTCTTTGTCACAGCTTTCCTCATGAATCTGTGAAGAGGCAAGTCTCTTTACTAATAATAGAAAGTAGCTTGTTTATCAATCTTTATCAATCTTGAAATTCTACTCTTACATTGAGGCATTAACTAAATTTTAGATCACCTTCAGAAAATCCCTGTTATTTCCTTCACAGAAATCATTGTAAATAAGTGCTGTTGAAAAGCAATCTTTTCTCTAAATGATTTAAATATACACGGATTTTACTCAAACTCAACAAAGGGAAATCAAGGGCACTATGTAGTATGTAGAAACCAATTAACACTCAAAATAAGTATTTTCTTCTATACCTGATGCCTGTTAATGTAGTTTAAGATTTGGTTCAACCTGCTTCACAATAAGGTAAATCTGTTATCCAAAGATTTGGATAAAATATTCTATTAATAAACAAGCATATACAATGTAGTAATTATATAATCCAAATAGTAAATATATACACAACAACAATAATAATGATTACTGGGTCAAATGTTTACTGATATTCTCATTTAAAATCATATGTTATACAAATAAAATCTGACTCTCAAAGAATTGTCTTTCTTGAAGTGAGGGGAAATGAATTTTTTTTTAAATTTATTTGCTTTATTCCCTGACATTTTATTCTTGGGAATACTCAAGTCAGCTAAAAAAATCTTCATTTCTTCATTCTATATTCATAACCTCACTCTATTTATTATTAATAGTCAACATAATCTCTACATCAAAATAATTCAGCTATATTCAAACTGCAGGCACCACACTATTTTGTGCGTTTAAAACATTTATAAAATAGGCAAAGAACATAAAATAACCAAATGTTTTGGAAGACTATTTCAAACTTCAATTATCTGGCCAACTCAACTGTATCAACTATTTTTTATTTCCTAATCAATATATTATTGAAAAGAACGGTAGGGCTGTTAAAGACAAAGGACTGGAAAGCTGATGGTTTTTGCTCGCCACTCATACTTCTATCCTTTTTATGCACACATTTGTGAGCAAAACTGATAGTAAGGGAAAGTTCAACATATAGTAAATCTGACCACAATCTGTATCGAAATACAAAAAGAAAAAAAGAAAAATGGCACAAAACTATTTAGTGGCAAGTATTTAGTGGCAAGTTAGCAAAGATTTAACCTTGGGAATTTCAAATATCTACCTATAAATATTCTTCAACAAATATTATGTGGCGAGTTGATACTTTACATTATTTTTAGATACAACTTTACTTGTTCCATGCTGAAGAATATAATTTGTGGGGAAACATAATTCATGCAAAAATGGAAAATAATATATTATCTCTTTTTAAAAGCACTGATTTTAAAAAACTGATACAGTTTTTCACATTTCCCATGCTTTTTAAAATTCTACCATTACCATTAATCTTCATAGACTTCACAAGAAAATTGACAGTAGATTAATTTTGGAGAACATCAAAACATTCTAAAATGATTCCGCTTAAGATTTGTTCTGTTTCTATAGAATATCTCTCCTCTGCTAAAACATACAAAGAAATAATTTTAAATATTACTAATCCCAATAAAGTATGACAAGCTTAATGTATTACAAATGAATTTTAGTCATCACCCTTAACAAAATGGCAAATGTATAATTTTATCATTGAATGCTAAAGACAGAGCAGACAGCTATAATATATGATATATTTTTCCAAGGCTTTGATGTCTAACCAAATTCTTGTGAACTGTACAGATTAATATAATTCTGTGGATTTAAGTTAATATTTTAGTACTGTATTATGCTAAAAATGAAACTTGTAATTTAAGTGCAAGTTCCATTTAAGTTATGGTATATTAGAGGTTTGTATTCCAAATGAATAATATTTTTTAATGCTCTAGGTAATTTCAAATCACCCAAAGAATTGGATAGATTACATCAAAAGATCTACTACAGGCAAACGGTTTTTCCACAAGAATCCAAATAGATGCTAAAAATAATCCCCAAAGCAAGATCCAAGAATACCCTGCTATGGGGAAATGGTACATATTGCTAAATCCATGTTCTATTAGTAATAATGTATAATCATCATGGTCACTACTTTGATCTCTTTTGGATTATTTTCATTTTACTTTAGATAGTATTTTTGAAATGGAAAATGTGATTATAACATGCAGTTAAGACGTATTCAGGGATCAGATGTTTTCAATAAAATTCTTTATTGCCAAGTGTGGCTGGACACATAAGGAATTTGTCATTGGTGCAAATACTCTCAATATACATAAAAGAAAAGAAACTAAAATAAAGTATCCTCTACATTTTTTCCAAATGATTTCATTCATTTACTCCATCTCAAATGGGCTATCATCACTTACATTTGCAAAGTAACTTCTTTGGAAATATATTTTCACTGGGTTTTTTTTTTTTTTTTAGACAGTGGTAAGAACAATATTTTGCTGTAAAACAAAATTGTAATGAAAAGTGCCAGTGTTTTTTAAAGGAAGGTGTCCATTTTTTTTTTTTTTAGATTTCTAAGTCCAACTTGCTTTAATGTAAACTATGCTAAAGGCTAAATTGTTAAGTGTAACTTCAATAAAATAGATTTCTTCCTTTTTTGAAAAAAGCCATACAGGTAGTCTTTGACTTATAACCACCATTGATGCCAGAAATTTGGTCATATGTGGTTATAGTTGCAAATCAAGTCACGCCCACATGACTGGATATATTTTTCTGACATTTTTCAAGGTGGTTGTTAAGTGAATAGCACAATTGTAAAGTGAGCTGGTGTTTTTTGCAGAAAACTGGCAAAAATTGCCAGGTAGCCGCAAAAACATAAATACAAGCTGGAGGTCAAATGCCTGAAGGGCAGTTATATGACTATTGTGAGGAGGAAGAGAAGTGAAATTTCTTTACAGGCCATACAGTAGCCATCCCCTCAAACCATTATGGTGGCACAGTGGTTAGAGTGGAATACTGCAGGCTACTTTTGCTGACTACCGGCTTTTTGCAATTTGGGAGTTTGAATCTCACCAGGCTCAAGGTTGACTCAGCTTTCCATCCTTCCAAGGTGGTAAAATGAGGACCCAGACTGTTGTGGGCAATATACTGACTCTATAAACCCCTTAGAGAGGGCTGTAAAGCACTGTGAAGTGGTATATAAGTCTTATTGCTATTGTTATTGTAACTCTGAACAGTCATAAATTGTCAATTGTAAGTTAAGGAGTAGCTTTACATTATTTACAGCCTTGTATGCAATGCTAATGCTATGCTTGCCTTTTCAAACAGTTGTGACATAACAACCAGGAGTTCAGCACTTACTACTTTTACCAAGCTACAACCCTTGATATAGGATGACATCTTTTTTCTTTTAAAAAAAAAGCCTATTTTGATCTTTACAGAGATATGAGCATTACAAACTGTTAGCTGATGTATAATTAATTTTAAAACTTATTTAATTAAAAACGTATAACTACATTGCAGTCATGTAAGTCTTGAAGACAGATGATGAAACTGTTTATCTTTGAAGCAATAAATGATATGGGAAACAAACAATGAAATTCAAGAAAGCAGTGCAGCATTTTTCTCTTTCAACACCAGATGTGAATTTAAATTAATTAAATTATGTGATATAAAACATTTTTAAGTTATTTGCTTCTTTAAACTTAATAGGACAAATGTTTTAATAAATGTGACTACTGAATAATGTCATTTTATAATATAGTGCTATACAATATAGAGTACACAATATAGTTTCACCTATCATTCAAAATATGGATTTGCATTTATTTGCTTTTATATAACATATATTGTATCGAATTGCATTTCATAAGTGTACAAAGTTTATATGATAAACTTTCAATCATTATAGAACTTCTCATTTAGATAGTATATTGATAAAGTGTCTTATTTTCAACTATTCGAAGTGATTGCCTCCAGTTAAGACAACTAAGACAGAACTTATTAATATTAAAGTGTATATACTTTCAAGTGTTCAAAGTGCTAATATACAGTATATTAAAATATTGCCAGAAATATAGGAGGGAGAAGGATCATTATTAAGACTACTTAATCAATTCATGACCAAGAAAATAAAAGCGAATCAGGCAAAGCGTTGCTTTATTTCCAGTCTTTTATTTACTGTGTTACACTAGGATCTAGTCCTCAATATGCTTTCCTAAGACTAAGAGCAACTGAATTAGGTTTTAAGTTTCTTAAACCATAATTAAGTTTCCATGGTGGCACAATGTTCAGAATGCAGTATTGCAGGCTAACTCGGCCCAGACCCAGGAGTTTGATCCTGACCGCCTCAAGCTTGATTCACCTTTCATCCTTATTATAATTTTATGAGGAAGTCTTCTTTGTGCTAGATGCCTTACTAAGGGTTGTGATGGTGCAGTGGTTAGAATGCAGTACTTCAGGCTACTTCTGGTGACTGCCGGCTGCCTGTAATTTGGCAGTTTGAATCTCACCAGGAACAAGGTACACTCACTCTTCCATCCAGCCGAAGTCAGTAAAATGAGGACCCAGATTGTTGGGGGCAATATGCTGACTCTGTAAACTGCTTAGAGAGGCTATGAAACATTATAAAGTGGTATTGCTATTCTTTAAAATTCTAAGTGCTATCGCTATTCTTTAAAATTTATTCAGTATTGTCCAAGGGAAAAAAGTCAACTGTAAAGTGACCAGAACTGACTGATGTAGTAATCTCCTTACTAGGTTCTCAACATTTTTTATAATGTAAAGTCAGATTGAAAACAAAAATTAAAAAAAAATAAAGGAGAATATTTGTAACTTAGGGTTCAAATGAGGGGTCTCTGAACTTGGTTATTTTCTTGCAGATGTTTCATTACTGAAACTAGGTAACATCATCAGTGTTATCAAAAAACACCAAGCTCAAAGAACACCAAGGACCTCTCAAAAATTAAAATAAAATATACTGCTATAGTTGTTTATCTCTCTATCATTCACTTTGTCATTCACAAAACAAGAACATGAATTATGCTTTTGAATGGCTCCATTTCATTCTGTCTGTCTTTAAAATTAGAGTTTATTTATTAGAGTTTATTTATCATAATAGCTATCAGGAAGGAAACATGAAACTAGGCTTGGCAGTTGTGAATCTGTCTTATGGCAGGCGGATTTTAGGGTCACCATTCCTTAAAAGGGCACTGGAATACTCTGGATTTAAGCTCTGGACTGAGCCATACTCGACAATTCTTACCCCTCTTCTTGGGGAATGTTGTTAAGGGTTGCTGAGGGTCAGCAGTTACAAGGATTTTGCAAATTATGCGGAAGCTTTTGTACAATTGAATGGGTGGACTGAAGAATTATTACACAGTACTTAAAGTGGTCATTAAAATTTTCATACATACTTTCCAGAATCCTTTTAATAAAACAGTAAATCATTAGGATCCTCTTTGCCCAAGGCTACATTGAGGATTCATGGTTGAAGTTACCTCCAAAATTGTACGAGAGCACAAAGCAGACATTCAGTCAGGAATCTGCAAAATTTTAGCTGATGTATTTATTGTACTAATCCCCAAGCTATGTGCAAAGGCAGCTGGTTCAGATACCAGATAATTCTTGTATACATCCATACTAGAGTGGCTGAGCACATTATACCGGTTCTAGCAGTGCAGCAGAATTTTGCAATCTCTGGTACAAAATGCCTGAAAAAAGGCAGACCAAAGTCCAAATCTTATAGAAATATGACAACTTCTCCTGTGGCTAAGTTTGTTGGCATCATAGGAACCTCTAATTGAAAAGTTTGATTTTTGTCACAGTTGTCTCATAACAGTTTTTATACAACTACCATGCAGATTATATTGTCAACAAGGAATATCTATCTATCTATCTATCTATCTATCTATCTATCTATCTATCTATCTATCTATCTATCTATCTATCTATCTATCTATCTATCCACACACACATATATATAGTGGGCAAATCTTGATTCTTATTTTGCAACATATCCCATTGTCTGATTCATCGGGTCACATGTGAACCAGCCTCTCTTCCTTTTTCTTTTTTGGAAAAAGAAAGAGGAAATAGTACCCTGCAATCTAGTTGTCAGGTTGCCAGTGACTTAATGGCCATTACTGTGAAGAGATTCTTTGCCATATATATGGGGGGAGAATAAGAGTCAGGGTATCATTGGGCCTTTGAAGGATAATAATGTGGTTTTACCCTGCAATTAAATCAGTGCAAATGTACAATTATACTACCAGATTCAGCTGCAACCTTTCAGTTATACAAATGCAGCTGAAGTCCCATGTTTAAAAAGAAAATCTATTGAAGGAGAACAATTATTTGTTTAATTTGCAGCTTTAAAGTTCCTTCTCAAATACAAAAGTTATAGAATTCGGGCAGAAAACTATACATGGCTGTTAAAGACTGCCATGTGCTATTTCGCTTCCCACAACAGATCACAATTGGTTTCCACACATGTTCCATCAAAAATCTCCAGCAAGGCTTCCCTGGCGTTATCACATCTATCAATATTCTGAGAAAACATGCTCATGTAAGCAGAAAATAAATCTCCACCAGAAACATTTTAAAAATAGAACTACTACTGGGATTTCATTCACGCTGTCAGCAAGAAAGGATTTTGCAAAACTTTTGTTTATGAAGCTTTCTATTCTTTCCCTACCAAAATTTAAAAGTAGCAAGTTGATTCATGACTGTTAAAGATATATTCATGCAATTAAAAAATGACAGAAAGAACAATACATGGAAGAGCACTGTACATACAAAAGACAACTGGTAGTAGCTGAAACAGCTAACTTTTTAGATTACTGGCTTTTCTGCCTGTAATTTTTACTCAGCTATTTCTCTCTGTAAGTATGCTGTATGTTTTAATTTCTTCTCTGTCTGATATGGTTTGGTTTTCTTCCAGATATTCAATAATAATCAGGAAGTAGATCTTTACATTATTAATCAACCTTGAGGCAGAAATACTTAAGTCTCTCTCTCTCTCTTTCTCTCTCCGCCTTCCGCTTTCTCTTTCCGTGTGTGTGTGAGAAAGAGACAGAGCACATGCATGCAAAAATCAGGGCACATTAAAAGAAAATACTATGTTCTACAGTAGCTCATCATTTTATCTGGGCATCAGAAAGAAAGGAAGAAACTCTCAGAAAAGAAAAAAATCATTGGTTTTTATTAATGAGAAAAGATGAAGTAAATTGAGAAACTATCTTATCCTTCATACTGTAATAAATGATCAGTCTAATTCAGGAAAAGCTGAAGCTTTCCCAACAGTATATATGTTTCTTTCACTTTTCTAGTTTATATGCACACACCTTTGGATCATGAATAAACATGTTTCCTACATCTAATAAACTGAAATATTGAAGCATGAATTGCAACTCTTTAACTAATTCTAGTTCCTCTTACCAATACTAAATATTCGGTTAATTTAAAAAAACATTGTAATCTTCATTGCTTTAATATGCATCATATCAAAATAGTTTTCACTTTGAAAGCTGTATGATTGCAAAAATGAGTTCTGCAGACCAGTTCTTTCCAAAAATCAAGATGTCATAGGAATACATAATAAATGTAACAAATTTGACATAAAAGCTCCTTTTATATTGCATTAGGGGGGAAAATGTGTGCCAAAAGGCAAATATTCTACTTCATAAAAGTTACTACAGCCATAATTCACAGATAGGTTTTTTTTCTCCAGTAAAAAAGGTATTTGCATATGTTTGAACTCAAATAGTGGGATTATTTACTATATGGTACATAGAAAATTAGTGACTTCATTTCAAAGTAAGATTTCCATTTTTCAAACATCCACCATGCCTCATTGCTCTGCATATTTTCAGACTACTTTAAATCCCATAACACATTGTCCTTCTTTAATAGTTTCCATACAAAATGCGAATAAATCTACTGACTATTTCTATGTCTTCTCTACAATTCTATAGGGAGTCTTCCCCAGTAGCTAAGTGTTTTGTTCGCGTGTTGAATTTTCATTCTGCTCCTAGAGTAGGCAATCTCGCTAGCTTCTCTTGGGACCTATTCCTTTTCCATAATTAGAAAAAAATGAAATTTCTCCATTAGTTGGATGTGGCATAATAACCACCATAAACTTATGTTCCAATATATTAATGAAATAAGCGTAAAGCTTTTAAAATGAAATACACAAAGTCTGGAGCAATGGAAAAAAGAAAAGAAAAGATGATTGCAATAGGCATGTTGTTAAAGCACTGCAAAATGGTAATGGATGTTGATTAATAAGTTCTAATTGAACAAAGGCGTTTAGAGGTCCAGTCCGTTTCTTCTGCTTTGATGATTTCTGATGTTTTCTCAAAGTCAAAACTTCTTCCCTGCTTCTCCTAACAACCCCATCAGCAATTCCCAGGTGAAATATTTTAGTAGAGCTCATTGGGACTGAAAATACATCATTAATGTCTTCTTTTCTCCACAGCAGAAAAGGGAAACACCTCCCCCCCTATAAAATGCCAACTAATTTTCACAAGCTATTAGGCAGATTAAGCAAATCTAATGGTTAAAATAATTCATTTCAGTAAGGATTAATCAAAATATTAAATGAAATAACCTTGAGAAACTGGCTTTTATTTTATCCTTATCCTTTACCATGAGATTTGGATAATGAATGAATGTAAAAAAGTCCTTTAAATTTCAAGGGCTCACATTTGACAATATTACACTACAATATGTTATTTTCTACTATGTTTCACTATTGTTAATATGCAGGTCCGTTTGCAGTCATGATGCTTACCAGAAAACAGTACATTGTACCATGAGTGTCTGATGATGCCAACAATGTTCTGTTATTATTTTAAAAGCAACAAAAACTATTTAAAAAAAGACTGCATGGGACATGAATTGAATTTTAGTTCCTCTAAAATGCGAATGAAAATAACCCAGGGAATCAATTTAATTATGAGAATAATGTCATATTGTGGAGACTCTCTGGAATGCATTTGCAGCCTAGGCTTTTAGCTGATCATATTGGTCATGTAGTAGCAAATTATAAAATTCGAACTCTTCCGAGCATTAGTTACTTTTGCATTTTTTGGCTCCTTCTCAGATGTCGCTCAGAATTCCATAATCACTGAACATAATTAGTGCAATGAGCTTTTTGGGGGGGAAGGTGTTCTCACTTCAGGATTGTTTTTAAACATGGAATCTGACGCAAGCTTAGAGTACCTTGGTGGAAGTAGGTCATCACTTGTTCAGAGACCACTAGGAAGTATAGATTTTAAAATAATGACTCTCCACCATTTCTATAAAAGAGATTACATCTAAGGAATTTGCTAAATGCAACTTAGCTTGCTTTAAAAAAATGTTTTTTGTGTGTCTTTGAACTAGTTTTGATTCCTGGTGATTGGACAAGTGTCTGGAGTTTTCTTGGCAAAATTCAACAAGTGGTTGTCACTACATCATTCTTAGGACTGAGAGAATGATGGGCCCAAGGCCACCCAGACAGCCTTGTGCCTAAAGTGTGTGTTGGGAGAAGAATCCAGTTAGAGGGAGGGAGGTGTCAAGAGAGAGGTGAGTGTAGAGCCCTTGCACAACAGGAAATAACATGGATCTCACCTCCCCCAGTATCTCTGAAACTTTGTTGAGAGAATGCTGTCTGGCCAGATGATTGTAAATAGGCATGCAGCAATAAAGAAGTAACTTTGGTCAGTTCATGGTGTCATTCTGGTTCCTTGTGCCTGAAGGTAGGACTAAAACTCATGGCTTCCTAGTTTCTAGCATGATGTTTTAACCAATGTATCAATGTGGCTCTCTGCTTAAGAATTTAGCCTTCTATCACCTCAATGCTTCATCCTTATTATTTTTTCATTAGGAACCAGTTGTACAGGTCATTAATGTATTAAGTCAATTCTGGCTTAATTCTACTTCATTCAGCATAGTAATTAAATAATACTATGCAATGACTGACTTGAATGTAGATGACCTAATGATGCAGGATGGGTCAAAGTTATTTTCTAAACAAATATACCTTCTGTAAGGTTCCTTCCAGCATAGAAGAGTATATCATAAAATGAATGTATTTGTTTATTTACATTCATTCATTCATTCATTTTCTATAACTGCCCAACTAAACAAAGTGACTTTAAGCAGCTCACAATTCTAAAACAATTTAAACCATTTTAAAAAACATTAAAACAATAAAACACCACAAAACAAATAAATACAAACAGCAGCTATGATGTTTAATCAACTAATAGTAAAGCCAAGTAACAGGATCCTTAACACATTCTGAGCCCAAGGCTCAGGTACATAGCCAAGTTTTTAGAGCTCTGAGTGATGGAATCTGAAAATCTTTTTCTATAGCTAGCAGAATATTTGCATAGTAGAGATGAATAAATAAAATGTAGAGAGTAAAGAAGATGATTTAATGGAAATATCCAAGAACTGTTAGCTAGACCAAAGGATTAAACATTTTTTAAGCATTGGGAAACAAGGTAATATTCAGGAGGAACGCAAGGAGATGCTTTCCTGATTTATCTTGGTATAATAAGGGGGTGGGAAGAAGAGGATTCCAGTCAGACTTCTATTACGAAGATTCTATTACAACCTATCACAACAAAAATAGTTCTAATGTTCGTGTGGAATTCATCTTCTGGTCTAATCTACCAACTGATGGAAAGTTAACTGATTTGCTTTGTTAACGGGCAAACTGAAATCTTTAGTATATGCTGTGAGGTTTGCTTCTTGCAAAATGGCTAGTCTGGGCAGTTGCACATTCAAATATGGTTGGTTATTGGTCAGGTCACAATCTCTAGAGAGCTTCAGGATGTCTACTACTGCTTTGCCTCCACCTTCCCCTCCTCAGAGAGATGGACATACTGCCTAACAAAGAACCAGGATCCATTCATCCATCATTTTAATTTTCTAAGAACAGCTATGCCAGGCATTCTTGCAAACAAACTGATTCTAAAAATGGACTGCTTGTTCTACAGCATGCCAATTTTTAATTTATTATTGTTAACCAAAAGTATCAAAATAAAGTAACATTTTTTTAAAAAAAAATAAGGAACAGGAATTATCTGAAGTACACTAGTAGCCACACCACCAAATTTCCTAACCTTGAAACAAATAGTAAATAAAATATCTATGTGAATAATAATTTTCACATTAATTTATAATTTGCATCTGGATTTCATTTGTTCAAAGTCTAAACAATCCTTTTTATATGGGATTAGGTAATTAATATTGTTAATTACTTCACCCCACCAGCATTTATTCATCACAACAACCCTATGAGGAAATGATTGGCTTAAAGTCAGAACTTCATGGTAGATCAGTGATTTCAATACATTCTCCTGAATCCAATCTAGTATTCAGCCCACTGTAACACACTGCTAACCACTGTTGGCATTTGTTGTTCTGTGGCTCCTCAAGCTACAAAAAGAGGTTTAAAATATATGAAATTGGCATCAAACTGAAAATGTGAAAGTGACTTTTAAAAATAAAGACCACACATAGCAGCTTCTATGACATTATTCTGGTCATGCATCCTTCAAAGTACAAAATGTTAAACCTTGCTTCCCTTCATTTAACCACATTGTCTGAATCTAGATTCCATAATTAAATTTTGTCTCTCGTTTTTGCTTTTCAGGTGTCTGTAAATTAGAGGCAGATGTTTTCATCAAATTATTCCTAAGGGAAAGCTTAAACCTCTGCTCAGTACCTATGCTAAAACAAAAAGTACTTCATTTGCAGCTGGTTATGTGCATTGTGACAAAATCCACTTGCCTATTAACAAGTAGGAATGCCAACTCCACTTACAGTTTTTCAAAGTGTTCTTTCATTTCTCTTCTTGCTGCTGTCTCTATTATAAGATTCTCCTTGTTTTTCAACAAGACTCATTTCCTAAAAAGGTTTGATTTATGGTCATTAATAAATTAATGGCCATCTAGCTCAGGGATCTCCAACCTTGGCAACTTTAAGCCTGGAGGACTTCAACTCCCAGAATTCCCCAGACACCAGGGAATGTCAGGTCCGTAGGCTAGACTCAGAATTTAAAATCGACATAGAAATTAGCAGAAGCAAATCATTCTCATAATGTCATCAAGAAAGTCAATGGAGTTTTTTTAAAGAAGGCACTGATTCCACCCCCATTCCTCCCAAAATATAGCTGGTAGCTGTAAATTAAGAATAGAAACGTCAACCTAGAACTGAGGCAAACAGAGCAAAATTTCAAAATCTCCTCATTAGTTTAAGACTCACCAGACAAAATGGAACATACAAAAAAGGGACCGTCTTGTGAACTAGATGAACTTTTTTTTTTCATGTTGTTCAAAGCATAATTACGAATAAAAAGATAATAGCTACTCTGTGAGATTGATTCTTTCAGCCAGGTAACTGTGCCAGCATCATTCAGGTAAACTATGCCAAGCCTTAGTGCTACAATGAAATGTGTTAATTGCTCCAAAATCCATAGGATTAACTATTTTCTTGCCTGATAATACAACATCATGTTTATGCTAAAATGTAGCTGCTGTTCAATTGTCTGTGCAGTTAATGGAGGGTTTTCATTAAACTACTCTTGCAACCATTTGTGATAAATAAAACTTGGGTCTTTCTGCTTCTTTGGAACTTCTCCCTGTGGGTGTTTGTAGCAGGTAGACTGATACCAAACTGCCTCATCCCACCTCCTTTAGTGATCCTGAATAGGTTCACTCCATATTTGCACGCTAGTCTGCTTGTCAAATCTTGAACCATCCCAACTTTCCTTATAAAACAACATGTTCTTCCTAACTCTTTTGCTGCTCTCAAGTTATCGCTAGAAGTACAATATTCATTATCACAACAAGATGGCAGATTTTATTTTTTTTCATATCGCCACACTTTGACAAACTCATTTTCCATTGTTTATAGAAACTCATATTAACAATTGTGGGCTTGTTTAATATATTCTGTCTTTTATATTGGAACTCAAGGCAATAGACCCAACAATCATTGAGGAGTGATGGGCTGGATCTTTTGACAAGAAAGTAATATACAAGGAAATGACTACCATAATACTTAGCTTATAGTGATTCAGAGTTGTTAAACTGTGGGAAGATAGTAATCTAATAAACAAGCAAAGGAATAAATTCACCAAGCATGTCAAGATGGTTACAAAATGTGGAAATGGCAATTCAGTGACTTTGAAATGATAGTGAATTTTAAAAAGTATTTTAAAATAAATTTTGAATGATTTAGAGAAAATATACCTATGCATGTACATACATATACGTAACGATATAACATTTTGTTATATACCTGTAGCCAATGAAATAAATGTACTCTGGTCTGCTTGTGCATGAAGCTATAAATACTATAATCTTTTTAACCCTGTCATATAGGACAGATTCTATGATATCATGGCTAATAAATTTTTTTCTCTTTATTGCTTTACTTTCTCTATTTATTGGTTATGAAATAATTATTCTATGACATGTAATATGAAGTCACCAGGAATCAAGCTTGATTCAAAAGAACACATAACTCTCCCATCCCAGATCTGCTAAACGAACCATAGATAAATCATGCTCAAAAGCCTTCCCTGATAGGACCATCAAAGGAATTTCAAGAAAGGCTGCATGCATCGTTCTTCAAATATCAAGAAAGGTATTGAATTCTAAACAAGATATGTTGACAGCCATGACAACTGAACAGAATCTTCTCCACTATCCAGAAGTAACTTAAAATAATCATTAATTCCATATTTCACCAATTCATGAAGTGCAATAGTTGATGAAACTTTAAAATATTACATTGCTTACAGTCAGTGAAAGACAAGACTATTAGTATTTTTTGATGTGAAATGAAGCACCTTATTATCAACATGATTTTTTTTCCATATCATCAAACCATGATTAGTTAATTAGATTATTAGAATATTAAATAATATTATATATATATATAGATTATTAGAATATTAAATAATATTATATATATATATATACATATGTGTGTGTGTGTAAGGTTTTTGAGCTGAAAAACCTTACACACATGTAAAAGAAAAGACAACGAAACAAATAGCTTTCTGTCGGTATGGTCTCTGGTGATGAGCCGAAAGACAGAAAAGGACAGCAGTATGCTTTCTCCCTTAATTGGGGCTTAACAGGATGTTGTAATACAAAGTATATACTTATTCCCCTGCCTGAGCTGATAAGGAGAGAGCCAGTGGTGTAGAGGCAATTACAACTGCCTCACATGTAATACTTCCCTGGTTCGAATCCCAGTAAGGGTATGGCTAGCTGAAGAAAGCTAACTAGCTCGAAATAGATCTATACTAGTCTCCCTTATTTATTATTTAAAATTATCAGCTTAAAAACCTTACACACATGTAAACAAAAGGCAACGAAACAAATAGCTTTCTGTCGGTATGGTCTCTGGTGATGAGCCGAAAGACAGAAAAGAAAGCAGTATGCTTTCTCCCTTAATTGGGGCTTAACAGGGTGTTGTAATACAAAGTATATACTTATTCCCCTGCCTGAGCTGATAAGGAGAGAGCCAGTGGTGTAGAGGCAATTACAACTGCCTCACATGTAATACTTCCCTGGTTCGAATCCCAGTAAGGGTATGGCTAGCTGAAGAGAGCTAACTAGCTCGAAATAGATCTATCCTAGTCTCCCTTATTTATTATTTAAAATTATCAGCTTAAAAACCTTACACACATGTAAACAAAAGGCAACGAAACAAATAGCTTTCTGTCGGTATGGTCTCTGGTGATGAGCCGAAAGACAGAAAAGAAAGCAGTATGCTTTCTCCCTTAATTGGGGCTTAACAGGGTGTTGTAACACAAAGTATATATATATATATATATATATATATATATATATATATATATATATATATATATATATATATATATATATATACACATATATACATATAATACACATATACAAAGTATATACACATATATATGTGTGTGTGTGTGTGTGTGTGTGTGTGTGTGTGTGTGTGTGTGTGTGTGTGTGTGTGTAAGGTTTTTTAAGCTGATAATTTTAAATAATAAATAAGGGAGACTAGTATAGATCTATTTCGAGCTAGTTAGCTCTCTTCAGCTAGCCATACCCTTACTGGGATTTGTAATACAAAGTATATATATATATATATATATATATATATATATATATATATATATATATATATACGTATATAATCAACATTCTGGTATAATTTCTTATCAAAATATGGTTGTTATATAGGATATTACTACTGTTTAGAAAAAATGAAATTATTACCTGTAGTGATTCATATGATAATTCCTTGAAAACTGGGATGCTTATCCCCTGGAGGCTTTCTTCAAGTACCCAAAAAATGCTCTAAAAACAGGAAGAATGTATGTCTACAAGCATATCCATACAAAAATTGTTCTGGCTCCCACAGCATTCAATGCTTCTAATTCTGGATAGGTCTACCAAATCTGTAATAAAAAATGAGAAAAAATTATGTAAAAGTTGTTTTTATAAGATTTACTAAATAGGAGAACTCTTGTTCTTTGTTTATTAACTACTATTTCTAGGTCCATATTTCTATTTCCTTCCTAACACAAATATTGTTTGTTATTCCACCTGGCTCTCTTTGTTCCCTTTCTCTGTAGAAAAGAGTATTCCATAAAAACAGTAGTAGTAGTTAATTAATTTATTAATCTTATGACCATATCAAAGAAAGTAAAATAGGGGTAAATACAAAATCTAATTCCAGAACAATATAAGTAAAAAGAAAATACAATAATACATATCTGGTAAATACAAAAAATCAGCCTTCGAATAAATATATCCCTTGTATATAATATACACATTGTAGACTAGGAGGAAATTGGAGAATCTGTGATTTGGGTCCCAGTGAGTATTTTTTTCAATTGGTGTTGTTAAAATCTAAGCCTAAAAGAAGTAGAGATCTGATAGTCAAACAAAAAATGAATAATATCTTTGATGGCTGGGGCACCACACATACAGTGATGAAAGTGGCAGGTGATGAAAATGCCTATTAGGCTATAGAATCCAACAACTCATATCTTGCTCTAGAATAGGCCCTTCTTAGAAGCTGTGTCTCATTGAAAGATATTTTCCAGATTGAAAAACAGTTTCGTTATCCAACTGGTGTAAAGATTGACTTTTTATCAATAACTCAAAGATTGTTCAGGCACTGATATCTAAATTTTTCTGTTTAAAAATGTCATTTACCAGGAAGACAGTTGAGAATAAATATTGGTTGGAAAATGTGAAATAACTTTGATAAGTCAGCTTACCTAGGATAGCTATTTAACTTTCACAACAGTCTTTACAAACCAATTTGCAATTACATCATTAAAACCCTATCAGCATATAAAAGAATATTAATAAATTTATCATGGAACTTTGGCATATGAACCATACAGGGATCTTGGAGTATCATTAACGTAACTGTTTACAAAGCATTGGTCTAGAATACAACCCTCTCTAACATCATAAATTCTTACTTAGATAATTATTTACACCCATAGAGATTTTCAAGTGGGTATTTGAAAACAATAAAGAACAAGATTATTACAAATAAAATAAAAGAATATAAATTTGCTGTATTAGATCAAAAATAAATTAGATATATTGTTATCTTTGGTAATTCTTAATGGATTTTTGCTAACCAGATTAAATAAGAAGGTTTTAAGGATTTGTTTATAGATAAGAGAGAGAATATGGAAAAAAGAGATCATTTGTTGTATTTTAAGATAAAGTAATACATTGCTAAAATTGTTTATATTTGTTATGATCGAGGGAGAAGTCACTTCTTTATATATTTCTTTTCTTTTACTTCTTATTTTTTATTTCCTTTTGGTTTTTTTTATATTTTCTATTTTTTACTTTCTAGTCTTTTTTTTTTAGCTTGTACTAGTTTTTATCTAGTTGTAATGTTTAATAAAATTATTATATATAAAATGGAAACCATATTGTAGAGTATTAAATTAGAGGCTTTTCTACATTAAGCCTGAAGTATCCCAAACTGATTTCCAGAAGAAACCACATTCATGTCAACAGCCTTTTCAGAAGGGTTGTTAAGGCTTTATAATTCCATACAAGCTTTGAGTAAAATTGTAGTTGTTAATTTTATGATGCTCCCCACTGTTTGGTATAATACTGCAGATGACTACTTAATTATTTCAACATTTAAGTGGTATAGCAATGTCCATGGCTTAGGTCCAAAGTATTTTAAGAAGGAAGAAGAAATGCATTTGTGCTATTTTAGTGTGAAGTCTTTGCTCTCTAGCAGAAAGAAAATATAGACTGATAATTTTAAAATAATCTTGAAAATGAACTTTGTATTAAGAAATCTAATTATTTGAAACGATGGTACGATTATTTTTATTTTTGTGACATACTCTTTTAGTAAGTTAGAGAACTGTGAGCAAGAGAGATGCCTGCAAGAAGGTCATTTTTGCATCCAGTTTATTATTCAACTATTTTAGCTGAACATTGGACAAAGAATGTCATTTGATATGCTGAAAAATTATAATTAAGAATAGAAATAAAACTGCAATTAAATAAAAATGTTAGTTTTTTTTCTTTTTATCCTGTATACGTATTTGTTTTTTTCAAATACTGAGAAGTAAGATGAATGACAGATTTAAATTGAATGTTTTTAAATAGCCTAGCAAACTGAAAATAGCTATTAACAAAAATAATAAATTCTGTCACCTTCCCAGAAGAGAAGAAAATGTTCCCCAGACTTTATGCATTAATCAAAGTTTATAAAACTTTAAACCCTGACAAGCTACTATATAGTAAAAATGCAAAAGTACATTTTTAAAAATTCAAATATCTTTGAAAACCAGTTTCTGCCATAGGCATAGTTTAGTCTAAAATTCTCAGGAACACTGCTCATAGGCAAGAAATAGTTTGTGGCTGGTAATTTAAGATTTTAAAGTAGTCTTTAGTGAATTCACATAGAAAATTATTAATTTTAATTATGCACAAAGCTAGCTTGGAGTTTTCCAGAGTGTATAGTATTTTTGGAATGAATCTCATCCTTCATGCATTCCAAAAAAATGATTGAATATATGAGTGAATCTATGAGTAAACCAAGAAGGAATGTTAAAGTTACCGAACAAAAAGTCAGATAGTAGGTGAGTTGTGAGATTTCACAAATGATCACTTGAATACTCAGGTTTCCAGGTTAAATAACTAATTTTTCAGAGTTTCTGGGCTTCATCCATGGTTTTATTAACTGGAAGAAGAGTATATTAGCTGGCAGACATAAAGAGATGATATAACTCTTTTTCTGGATATAATTATCCAATGTTGAATGAAAGCTGAAAGCTCCTGTAGAATAATTCTACAAATGGGAAAGGCAAGTTCTGTTTAAATGATAAAAGAATGGAAGAATCCTAAGATTGGAGAGTGGGGAAATGTAATAAATATATTGTCCTTAGTAAAGTGTATTCTGGTAATGGGTTGGGAAGAAAAGTAGTATCTGCACAAATAACTTCTTATACACAAAAATAATTATGGTTCCTTATGCAATACATATAATTTCCCTATTCAACAATGCCATCTTCTATGACAGAAAATAAAATGGTAGGAGTAGCAAACAATTCAAATGTCTTGAAATTAGTGTAAGAAAATGATAGAAAAATCCCTAGGACAGGTGGATGGAAATACTGGTGTATAAAGATGAAAAGAAGTGGGTACCGTCGGTGGGTTGTGACATACAGCTTCGTGAAGGACAGACTTTAGCCACAGTGTTTTATATTGTTTCCAATCTAAAAGGAATTACAAAATATTTTGACTCTTGCACAGAAACAAAATGACGTTTTTATGAAAAGTCCACAAAAGATGGCCACTTAACTGCTTTTGTGCTTTTGTGGAAAGAGGCCCTCTAATGAGGATCCTCTCTATTTTTGTTCTGAGCAAAAGAAGGACAGATCCAACAAACTCTGGAACAAAGGGATTGAGGCCCAGGTGATACACCTGCCCCAGTAGAGAATAGATTGCAATGGTTCAGAATACCAAGATAGCTCCAGTGACTGAGCCTCAGCAGAGAACCAAATTATAGGTACCAAAGCTATCACAATGCTGTACCCAGTTTCTTCACACAATCTCTGTGGACCTTTGTTAGTACTTCTGTCAAAAGACAAATTTGTGCAAAATATATAAAGGAAGGTACATTCCCAAAGAATAGAAAGATCTATTGTAGAAGTCTATTGTGCTCTGAAGAAACAGCTTGTCCCAAAATATGAAGATAATGTTTGCCCTCAGTAGTTATTTATTTAATAAAATCTGATAAAGATGTCGCTGTGGCATTCAGGGCTGTGGGGCTTGACTGAGCATGGTTTACTAGGATATTGCCATTTTCTGGTATACCTTTTATAAGTTAAATAGAAAATGTAAGCAGCTTTAGTGCCATATAAGAAAATAAAGATACAAGGTTGAATGGACCTTATGATGTGTTTTTATATGCCGTAATTGTAGCACTGTTTGATACAATCCAATAAGTTCATCCCTAGAAGACGACTTTGAATGATTAGAACTCTAAGTCATGAATACAAGTAGATCTTGATCTATTATGTAATGGAACCTACCCATTACAGTTGTATATTGTAATAGTCATAAAACGGATCACTCCTCTTTTTTGCAGTGGTCATTAAGTGAATTTGCAGTTGTACAGCAAGAGCTATGATTGTTAAATGAACCAATGGTTTACTATGGGCACAGTTTTTCAAAAAACAACGGCAGATTTCAGGCAAAACCATCATAAAATGTGGTCGTATAACAGTGGGATGCTGAGTTCTGGGCCTGAAGGAAATCTAAAGGAAATTAGGTAATGTCGACAAGCAACCCAGAATCAACTAAGGTGGCACTAGCACTACTGAAGATGAAGTCTGGAGAAGACCTCATGGGTGCTGCAACTGCTTTTAGTTGTTATTGGAGAAGATAAGTGGCTTTTACCTGAATCACACATGGGTGGCATCTTGACAACTGATACTTTAAGAGTCATGAAACTGGAAAAAAAAACATGTCATCTGTCACCTGGCCTTTGCTTTAAGTCTGTGGGCTTAGTTTGAAGAAAAAGAGTTAAGCACTATGCTCCTCTAATAACTATTTAAATAAGTAGTATCTTGTTTAAAAAAAATAAAATATTTAAATTTAAATCAACCTACTGTACACGAACTGTGTGCTCATTCTGATTCATTGTGAATGCTGCCCTTTAGCTCCTCCCAACTGATGGCAAACAGTTATCAAATTAAATTTGTTTTTTAGCACTGGAGTCTGCTCCAGAAAATTGGATTATAAATGTTGCTGTAAAATAATCAGATATTTTAACATTAATTCCTCTGTGTGTGTGTGTGTGTGTGTGTGTGTGTTCATGTTAGCCGATACATCAACAATATCTATCTCCTAAATCATGAAGTTGTATATTATGTATGAATCATTACAGTAATATACCCTCCTCCCAATATTGACTTTTACTCATTTCCTGCATTTTAGTGTTTGACTACATATATTTCATTACCTCATCAGAATTGAAATCCCTGCTTAAAATATTCTTTACATCTGCCTTCAATGAGGAGTGATTTAAAAGGGCTTCCTGCCACCACTGGTAACCTAGTTCACCCTAGAGAGGTGTTTATCTTTAATGCCTGCTATACTGACTTCCAGCATGCATGCAAAATAGAGTATGTGCAACCCAATCCTGCATTTTCTGTCAAGAAGTGAACGTTCTTGACTTGCAACAGAGATTTTCTTGATTATAACGATATCTCATTCTGCTTGGATGGCACATTTCCCAGCATAAGGAGAACTGGGCAGTTCCCAGCTACTGCGATGCACCAAGAAACGTACAGAGCTCTCAATCCTGACTTGGAAGTTAATAAAATTAACTTCTGGTTTAATATGGATGCCAATGGAGGAGGAGAATGGTTTTGGGCAGCAGCTCAACAGACGCTGGTAGTAGATTATAAATGAGAGAGAATTGCACAGAATACTAAGTTTGGGGGGGAAAGGAAGGCAGGAAGGCAGACTTTGTTTGGCACCTGGTGTCCAACCTAGACAACTTTAAAACTTATGGATTTCAACTCCCAGAATTCCCAGCCAGCATGGTTCGCTAGGGAATTCTGAGACTTGAGATCTACAGATCTTAAAATTGCCAAGTTTGGGCACCCTGCCCTAAGGTTCATACAGCAAAGAAAAAACCTTTATGCTTCTAAAAGCAGTTTGCCGTTCCTGCTAAAGGACTCTTTTGCTGAACGTTGAAATATTAAGAACAGAAGAGGAATGCAAACCTGCTAAAAACAAAATGTACACTTTCTTGAGAAAAACTGTTTCATTTGCCTTTTTTTGGGTTGCTGAAGATGGTACAGAAAGCGTAAATTTCTTTGGCACCTGTTCTGAAAAAGAAATCAGACCAACAGCTCGAAATGCCTCCAGAAACACTAAGTGAATCATCTCAATATTCAGAAATGTCATGAAGAAGTAGGCAGGTGTTGCAAGTACAGACACGATCCATTTATACCCCCCAAGCAACACTGCTGCTCATGTGATATGATTTTTAAAACTCGAAATCAAGAAAAACATTGTCTTGTGGCAATCTAACATTTTATCTTTCTGTCTACCCTACATAACAGCATCCTGTATTCTGCATATTTTCCCCCTGACGGTAGTTTAGACTTATGAAACAGAAGTGGAAAGTTCATTCACCTTTTATTTAGGTCTGGGACACATATATAGCTGAAGCTGGATGCACTTTGGACCATGGTTCCATGTATTCAACTATCTCCACCTGCCACAAGTGATAACTGTAGTGGCATGGCTGCTCTTATCAACATACAGTACATTATTAACCATTTCCATATACCCAAAAGGAAGTATTAAAAATAAGAAAAATAAGAAAAAAATGATATGCCTCCCATCCCCATTGATTGTCTCTCACAATTTACAATTATTCCCCTAACTCCCAACAGGTTTCCTGTGAATTCTCTCTCTCTCTTTCATGCCCAAAGCAAGACTGGAAATCACAGTTTCCCAGTTTCTAGCTTGCTGCCTTACCCACTACTCCAAACTGGCTTTCCAGCTTTCAGTTCTGGAGGAAACAAATGAAAAGGGACAAATAAGTGGGATATTTAGCAAAAGGAGAAAGCTACAGTATAGGCATACATTACTGGGATCAGAACTGGTGATCCACTGGTTAAAGTGTTGGATGAGAAGTGAGATTCATTCCAGTTCTATTTCTCCTCCTTCACAGAAGCTCTAGTGGACTTTAACCCAACCATCTGCTTTCAGTCCAACTTATTTATGGTCGTGGGTTGTAACGAAGATTATTGGTTGTTATTTGCCTTAGGGTTATTGTGGGGGAAAATCACAGAAGGAAACACTGTATGTGCTATCTAGAATTCCTGAGTGAAAGGGAGCGATAATGTAATCAATAGTTAAGATAAAATAAACTGATGTTCAATTTGTCATGTACATTCTTGTTTGCCTCTTAATAGCAGATCACAAGATTTTTAAATACAATATGTGGCGGTTTTCATTCTTACTACAAAACAACTATGAAAAAGGAGTACTATTATTTGTGTAAGGTCTTTATAGTTTGTCCGTTGCCGACAGGATCCATAACAAGTAAAAACCAAATAAAACAAGTAACAAATTGCTCAAAACCACACACTTGGAAACCACATAGAAATAAACGAGTATCACAGTCAGAGATGGCAAAAGGCATGGCCAGCTCTTCAAAAGTAGACGAGAACAGAAACAGACACCACAAAGTTGCTATAGGGTATAGAAGCAGAATCTTGAAAGCTTGCCAGAATGTATCTCTTCCTTCTCTTATATAGAATCAAGGCAGGGTTATTTTCACTCTCTTTCTCATGCATCCTCCTTTTGTGGAACTATGTCCTCTTTTACACATTTATTATCTCTTAGCAGTTCTGCTGACAGTTCTTGCATTCCTTTTGTCTATTTTATCTCTGCATTCCTCTACTGGAAACTAACTCCCAAATAACAAAAAGCAGATTTTCATCCAAAACAGAAAGGCAATAATATTAGATACAGGCATACTATCCTTTCAGCAAAAGGGCTATCTACCACAGGGAAGGCTTCTTGATGCATTTTCATTATAAGAGGGTTATGATTTGCCTGCAACAATCTTTGAGTAAGAATAAACAGCAAATAAACCAAGATATCCCTTTTTCAGTATGTGACCACCCACTAAATATAGGGGTCTGCTGTAGTACCAGCAAGTACTAGCAGGACCGCACCGTAAGAAAATGAATGAGTTGATATTGAGAACGTTTCTCAGTGGTGCCTACAATAAACACAATGGAATATTTCTAAATCAGCTCTAGGTATGATTTATATGGAGCCACTCCCTCCAGATTTTGATAGATGAAAATTAATCCTAAGTTTTTTTTTTCCTTTGCCGCTCTTTCTAATTAAAATTAAAACGTATGCTGATCTATGACTGTAATAAAGATTGATCTGGCTTGAAAATTAAATGAAAATTTGTTCTGTCAACATCTTATTTGCGAATGCCAACAAAGGAGCCAGACTAAGAAGAAGGATCATTGGAATAAAATACGGATTCTCCTCTACACCAGAGACAGAAGCAACATATGGCTCCATCTGCCAGTTAATTATTTTGAAGACTTTTCATAATAAGATTTTAGAGAAAATCATTTTGTGTACAGATATTTAGAGGTAGCACCAGGGCAGAAAAGTTTATCTGACTGCATCATGCTCCATAATGAAGTAAAGTCTCTGCCATGTGGATGCAGCCTATTCTGGGCAAGGTTCACACCAGAGCAGAACCGTCTGTAGACTTTCAGGGACCCCTAATGTTTTTCAGGGGGAATGTGCTCCGTGTATGAAAGATATTTCCTCTAAAGTTAGACTGGATTGTCAGATATCTTTCACCTCCCTCCCCCCAAATCAGCACTAGCATTTCTAAGTGGAATTTTCAGAATTCTTCTGTTAGCAAACAGGACAATGAATACCAAATATCAATAATTCCTCCTGTGCACATGTTCTCACCCCCTTGTTTTTAGAGCAGGGTGTCAAACTCACAGCCCTTGGAGTGCTTACATCTGGCCTGCAGGGCAGACCTAGAAACAGCGAAGGACCGGTCTGTGTGGCCCTGCTGAGCTCCATTTTTGCTGCCAGAGGGTTGCAGAAGGACATTGCAGCTGAAAATGGAGCTTGGGAGCCCGTTTTTACTGATATTTATTTATTTTATTAAACTTATATACCGCCCTCTTTCCCTGACAGGACTCAAGGCAGTGTACAGCCGATTAAAATACCATAACAATACAAAATTTAAAAACAATTAAAATCAAATAAAGTGGCTGAAATAAAAGCATATAAAGGGGAATTAAAAAGATTAAAAACCAGATAAAACCAGATTAAAACTCTAAGAGAACCTTAGGCCAGACCGGCTTGGCGAAATTGACGAGTCTTCACCACCCGTCGGAAGATCAGGAGATCAGGGATGGTCCTCATCTCCGGTGGTAATTCGTTCTAGAGGGAGGGTGCCCCCCTCGGAGTCGCCAGCTGTCCAAGCGGCGGCACCCTGAGGAGACCCACTCTATGGGAGCGTATTGGCCAGCAGGAGGCCGATAATGGCAGGAGACGGTCCCGTAGATACCCCGGCCCCAAGCCATGGAGCGTTTTAAAGATGGTAACCAATACCTTGAAGCACACCCGGAGGATCACCGGGAGTCAATGCAGCTCACGCAAGAGCGGCGTGACATGAGACCACCGAGGAGCCCCCAACACCACCTGTGCAGCTGCATTCTGCACCAGCTGGAACCTCCGAATGCTCTTCGAGGAAAGCCCCATGTAGAGAACATTGGCATAGTCTAGGCGGGAGATTACGAGGGTGGAAGTGACCGTGCGAAGTGCATCCCGATCCAGAAAGGGCTGCAACTGGTAGATCCTATGGACCTAACCAAAAGAGATAGAGAGCTTGGGCCACCACAGGCGCCCCCAACACGAGTGACATTGAACTGGCCATGTCCACCCTGGCCACACCCATCTCAGCCCTCCAAGATCAAATACAACCCTAATGTGGCCCTCAATGAAATTGAGTTTGACACCCCTGTTTTAGAGGATCCCCAAATATCTAGACAAGTTGTGCAGGGGCATACCAGTAGAGATCACATAAAATCATTTCTTCCATACAAGATTCTTCCACTGGATTAGAAATTTCCTTTGAAGTTCTTCCAACTGTGCTATATTTTGCAAACAACCAATGATATTAAGTGGTAAACCAAACATATCTACTTGCAGTGTCTAAGTGGTACAGTTTAACAAAATACAGAAGTCCCTAACTTACAACTATTTGTTTAGTAACTATTTGCAATTATAACAGCACTGAAAAAAGTGACTTATGATAGTTTTTCACACTTACAACAGTTGCAACATTACCATGGTCACATGATTAAAATCCAGATGCTTGGCAACTGATTCATATTTATGACAGGGTCATGTGATCACCTTTTGCAATCCTCTGACAGGGGAATTCAATGGGGAAGCCAAATTCACTTTATAAGTGGGTTACTAACTTTAATAACTGCAATGATTCATATTGTAACTATGGCCAGAAAAGTCATAAAAAGGGGGAAAACTCACTTAATGCTGTCTCACTTAGCAACATAAATTTTGGGCTCCATTGTGGTCATAAATTGAGGACTATCAGTAGTTATTAAGTTTATGCATAGTAACATCTAAGATACAAAGACCCTTTGGAACTAGCTGTATATCACAAGGTGTGGAATCTTGGAATCTATGGCCATTAAGATTTTCTTGAACTACAACTCCCAGAATCTGTTAGTCCTGGAACTGCTGGTCATTCTTATTAAACTTACAGAACTTTTAATGTGGAACTTTTAACATGAGTTTCCATCTGTACTGTCAATACATTTTAAAATCCTATATTAGAATTAGCATTATTAAAAATATATAGTAGCTTCTTAATTTATGAAATTAAATTGAAAATGCTGGTTTTTATATTACCTTTTTATAGATTACCTTTGGAGTAAAATACTTTCAATGTTACAATAATATAAACAAATACATATTTTAAAAAAAAAACCATGCATAGTGATAAGAAAATGACCATGTGAAGCCTGAATATTTTCAACAGCTTTGGAAAATTAAGAAAGTTTGCTAAGTAAACAATGAAAAGAGGTAAAAGAATGCAATTACCTGTCAAACTGAATCTATCAATACTGAGAAGTAAGATAATTTTAATTAGAAAGAGAGGTAGTCAGATTACTAAACAGAAATTAGCATTTTGAAAACTTCCATTTGTTACTTAATTTCAAAATTTGAAAAAAAAACCTGGACCATCCTTTTAGTTACATAATGATTTGCATGACAGCATGTTTAGAATTCAATCTCAGT
This sequence comes from Bungarus multicinctus, assembly GCA_023653725.1. NCBI lineage: Eukaryota > Metazoa > Chordata > Lepidosauria > Squamata > Elapidae > Bungarus > Bungarus multicinctus. The sequence continues at coordinate 11,555,783 of CM042848.1, read as the reverse complement.
TTGAACAATTCCACTGATAAAGTATTGTACAACATGTAGTAAATGAAAAACAATGCTAATAAGGCAGAACATATTTTAATATTAAACCTCTCTGAAATTTCTGCTGCTATAACATGATAATCAAATTAGATGACCTTTCAACTTGATGGTGATGATAATAATACCCATAATTCCTGATCTTCATAGCTAATTGTAAGAAAACCCTGTGGTTTAGGATACCTGGATGATATTTGATTGCTTGTTTCTTTGCTGTAATATTCAGACTACCACGTGGGATTTATTGTAAACCATCTTAAGAAATGAACTGGGCGAGACCGAAATCCCTCACACCAAACATATTTTTTTTCTGTGCATTTTTAAATGCTTTTGTCCAAGATTAATTGATACATGGTTGCACAGGAAAAGTCAGTAAAACGGTTCTGACAACTGTTTACAAAACAGTTAAATATCTTATTATATGAAAGAATGAATCTATTAGAGCAAAAAAAAAAAGGGGGGGGGGAGATACGGAGCAAAGAAAAACAAAGATATAAGTTGCGCTGTTAAAAACCCAGTCTAGATCACTCCTTAAAATGAATTTAGATGGTCTCTCAGTTTAAGCATAAAGTAGAATTACAATAATTCTAAATACAGTAAATGGAATGAGCATAACAACAAACAAACCAGTGGTGGGATTCAAACATTTTTACTACCGGTTCTGTGGGCATGGCTTGGTGGGCATGGCACGAAACATTACTGCAAAATCTCCATTCCCTCCCTACCCCACTAAACCTGTTTTCCAGCTCTGTTCTCTTTGCAGGACATCAAAAGAAGACCCAGCCAATCAGCTGGGACTTGGGAGGCAGAGAATAGATGGGGACAGAGCCAGTCAAAGGTGGTATTTGCCGGTTCTCTGAATTATTCAAAATTTCCGCTACTGGTTCTCCAGAACTGGTCAGAACCTGCTGAATACTACCTCTTCAACAAACCCAAACTAAACAAGGCACAGCATACAAACTGTGAAGTGTATGTACTCTCTCAATGTTTTACAGGAGTCCCATAATTGTTATGTATCCACAGAAAAATGTTGTAGGGAGATCAAGTATTTTGAAAGTGCTTTACTGCTGTTTAATGCTTGCAATGGGGTGTCTCTCTGTGGCTGAAGCCTGCCCCTTGAGATCCAGATGAATACAACCTAGCTTAGCTTTCCATAAGAGTCTGTAGACCTGGTTATTCTCCCAGGCTTTTGGACCAAGAACATAGTTGAGCTGTAAGCTGACATTTTGGGGCTGGTGTTTTAACCAGGTATCATGAGTTATATGTTGTAGTGTAGCTTTGAATCAGTGTTCACCACCCAGAGTCACTGCTGTGAGATGGACAGCTTTAAAACTATTTGAATAAATGAATAATAGAATAGAATTCTTTATTGGCCAAGTGTGATTGGACACACAAGGAATTTGTCTTGGTATAAATACTTTCAGTATACATAAAAGAAAAGATACATTTGTCAAGAGTCAAGAATCATAAGGTACAACACTTAATGATAGTCATAGGGTACAATAAGCAATCAAATCATACCAGGAAACAATCAATATAAATTGTAAGGATACAAGTGACAAAGTTACAGTCATACAGTCACAAGTGGGAGAGGATGGGTGATAAGGAGTGATGAGAAGATTAACAGTAATAGTAGTGCAGACTTTATAAATAGCTGGACAGTGTTGAGGGAATTATTTGTTTAGCAAAGCGATGGCTTTCGGGAAAAAGCTGTTCATGTGTCTAGTTGTTCTGGTGTGCAGTGCCCTATAGCGTCGTTTTGAGGGAAGGAGTTCAAACAGTTTATGTCCGGGATGTGTGTGGGTATTTTCACAGCCCTCTTTTTGACTCATGCAGTATACAGGTCCTCGATTGAAGGTAAGTTGGTATTAATTGTTTTTTTCTGCAGTCCTAATTTTCCTCTGAAGTCAGTGTCTGTCCTGTTGTGTTGCAGAACCGAACCAGACAGTTACAAGGTACAGGTGATAGACTCAATAATTCCTCTGTAGAACTGCAGCTCTGTTCAAACTGTTGAACAGTTTGAGCTTTCTGAGTTGGCGCAGAAAGAACATTCTTTGTTGTGCTTTTTTGATGATGTTTTTGATGTTAGGTGTCCATTTTAGGTCATGTGGTATAGTAGAACCTAGAAATTTGAAGGTCTCTACTGTTGATACTGTGTTGTCTAGTATTGTAAGACATGGTAGTATGGGAGAGTTTCTTCTAAAGTCTGTGTTCAGTTCCAGATTGTTCCTGTTACACCATGAGGCAAGTTGTATATCCTCCTGTCTGTATGCAGATTCATCGTTATCTCGAATTAGACCAATCACTGTTGTGTCATCAGCAAACTTCAGTATTTTAACAGATGGATCGTTTGAGATGCAGTCATTGGTTTATAGGGAGAAGAGAAGTGGAGATAGCACACAGCCTTGGGGGGGCCCTGTGCTAATTGTACAGGTATCAGATATGATTCTGCCTAGCTTCACCTGCTGTTTCCTGTCTGTTAGGAAGCTTATGATCTACTTACAAGTGTGTTCAGGTACCGCTAGTTGGTTTAATTTACTAGAAGAATGTCTGGAATGATGATATTGAATGCTGGACTGAAGTTTACAAAGAGGACCCCTGCATTCAAGATGTTGTAGGATATAATGCAGAGCCATATTAACAGCATCCTCTGTCAATCTATTTGCTCAGTATGCAAACTGCATGGGATCTAACAGCGAATCTGTGATGGTTTTCAGGTGGGACAGCACAAGCTTTTCAAAGATTTTCATAACTACAGATGTTAGAGCAACTGGTCTGTAGTCATTCAGTTCCTTGATGGAGAGCTTCTTTGGTACTGGGATGATAGTAGAGCATTTGAAACACATCTCTAGTGATCTATTGAAGATTCAAGTGAAGATGGAAGCCAATTGGTCAGCACAGACTTCTAAGCAAGAAGGAATTATCTTGTCTGGCCTTGGTGCTTTTCCTGGCTTTTGTCTGTGAAACAGATCTTGCACTTCTTTTTCTGGGATCACCAGCGGTTGTGAACCCAATGGGCTGAAGCCAGTTGTAGGAAACTTGGCCATTGTTGGTGTCTTTGAGATGTGGGTTGTGGAAATATGTGACTGTAGTTTCCTTTCAAACCTGCAGTAAAACACATTTAGGTCATCTGCTAGTTGTTGATTTCCTTCTGCCTGGGAAGGAGGTTTGCTGTAGCCAGTGATGTTTTTAAGAGTTTTCCACATGTTTGCTGGTTCACTTGTTGAGAACTGATTCCTTAACTTTTCAGAATAGCTTCTTTTTGCTGCTCTAATCTCTCTTGTTAATATGTTTCTGGCCTGATTGTTATAGCATTCTGTCACCTTTTCTGTAGGTTTCCTCTTTGGAACGATGTAGCTGCTTAAGTTTAGCTGTGAACCAAGGTTTATTGTTACTATATATTTGCAGGTTCCTTGTTGGTACACACATAAGTCTTTGCAGAAGCTGATATATGATGTTACAGCATCTGTGAGCTCATCTAGGTCTGCAGACGCATCTTCAAAAACATTCCAATCAGTGCAATCAAGGCAGGCCTGGAGCTTCAGCTTTGCAACATCAGACCAAGTCCTCACTTATTTAATTGTTGATTTCATAGTTTTAAGTCTTTGTTTGTAGGCAAGTACACGATTTCTCTGCTTAGACTTTTTTTTTTAGAAGCAATGAAATATAACTGGCATCAATATTTGGAATTAAAGCCATGTTTTCATTTAAAAATACGCTCTGGTGTACTTTCTTCTATATCCCACTTCCAATGAATGCATACTAGAGGATGATGAGAAAATCTGTCCTACTTTCTATCACAGAAAGGCAAAGAGAGAGAACAAAATTATTTCTGCAGTTCACATTTCCCACTGGCATTCTAGCCTATTTCTCTAAAGCAGATTGTACAGCTATTTGTGGCTTTTCTGCAGAGAGCTTAAAAACAATTTTCTGTTAAAAAACCTGCAATATCTCACTCCCTCCTTTCTTTCACATCCACACTTAGAGAGGGGGGGCGTATCATAAGAGTAGCTGGTACGTATTTATTCTGCTGACATCCCAATACAAATCATTCACTTCACAGCTTTAACTGAAGTTATCAATATTACAAAATTACCATCCAAAAGTGTATTTGCCTGCCCTCAAGTATCTTAGAGCCATACAAAAAAGGAAGCATGTGGAACTGGAAATACCAACATTTCCAGGGTACAAACTAATGATACATGAAAAGGCAGATCTTTCTTTTCAGAAAGCGAGTCATTCCAATTGTTTCTTTCCCCACATAAAATATCACAAAACATTAGCAAAATTCACTGAAGAAAATTCATGATTTTTGTCAGCTGTATTATGGAACATGAAGTATTCGCCTCCCCATATGGGCAGTTGCATCCTGCCTTCTTTCATTAAATCATGTGAATCCATATTGTCATTTTGCCAGAATGTTTTCTGAAAATACCATCATTAAAAAGGAGAAAACCTAAATTACAAGTTATCTTCAGTGAAGAAACAGCCATAGTTTACCCTGTCACTGGAAGAGATATTTGAAGTAGTTAGACAAACTGGAACAAAATAATATGTAATTTCTATTTTAAAAATCGTTTATATCCTACTTTTCTACTTTTCTAAAAAGAATTCTTCATTAGAATGATGAACTTAAAATAACCCAATGTAGCAATTGGTTTCACAGTTTATAATTTTAATAAGGAAAGAATATCTATTGTGGGTGGATTAATCTGTGTCACATTCTGTAACCTCCATCATTTTCTAACAAAAATACATTTCACCTCATTTCTGCATTCATTTGCAAATGTTTGACACAAACATTTGCACATATTTTTGTACACAATTTTCCCTATTTGGGTACTTTTGCAAATATATCTGCTCTGGGGATATTGCTTTTCCATAATCTTTACCTCCTTCTTCAGGCAGAAATCTGTATGGCAGCATTCAACCAAGTGAAGAAAACCAAAGGATTTCGTCTGATATATTTTATAGATAGATAAATGATATAGAGGGAGAGATGGAGGGGAGAAGGGAGGGAGGGAGAGATATTTCTTCCACTGAATTCTTAAGAGACTGCCTGGACAAATTCCTACAATTTTTTGGGGTAACTTTTTTTCCTCCAGAAATGGTTCTTTCTTAGGGTGACAGAAAGGGACCCAAAAGTCACCCAGCTGGTGCCTCACTGCAAGAACTTGTTCAGGCGGTCTCTAAGAATCAGACATGATTGAACTGAAGAAAAATAAAAATAAAATACAAACCACATTAATTTCAACCACCTCTACCATTCATAATTTATTCAGCTTTCTGAAATCATTTTTATATTTATAAATACGTAAGTGCCTCGGCCCTTTAGCACTTTTTAAAACTGTTTTATTCTATTCTTCATTCTGCTTTAATTGTGCTTTTAATTGTGTCTCTTTTATATTTTTTTTATGATTGTATTTTTAAATTGCCCAGAGTCATTTGGATAGTGAGGTAGGCCATGCCTAAATTTGACAAGTAAGTTAAATAAAGCAAATTCGTCTAATTAGTATATCTGATGGCTTAGATTATTTGGACGTGGAAAAGCAAAAATAACTAATGTACATATTACATTACTCATATAATAAATGGTGGAGCACTGGTTAGAATGCAGTGTTGCAGGCTAAATCTGCCAACTGCCAGAAGTTCGATTCTCACCAGCTGGTAAAAGGAGGAACCAGATTGTTGGGGACAATATGCTGACTCTGTTAACTGCTTAGGGAGGGCTGTAAAGCACTGTGAAGCAGTATAGAATAGAATAGAATATTTTATTGGCCAAGTGTCATTGGACACACAAGGAATTTGTCTTGGTGTAAATACTCTCAGTATACATAAAGAAGGAACATTCGTATATAAAGTTTAAGTGCTATTGCTACTTTTAATTCTAAAGCAAGTCAAGATCCAATTCACAAAATATATCACCCAAAAATAGTAGACATTTTATGATATTCAGATGCTTGTGGATTTTTTTTTTTTTAACCACACCATATCAAGGGACAGAAAAATAAGCTTGGGACAAGCTTTACTTGGAGCTTTTGAAGAAAATAACCAGAAAATCATGTATGTTGTCTTAAAGCTGCACTTACTTCTGTTGCTTGCATAATACCCAAAACATCCTATTAAAATAGTTAGGGATTATTAAAATAGTTAGGGATTACCAAGCAGGCAGCTTCATATCTACAGAAGTAAGTATGACCATGAATACTTATTCAATGTCCATTAATCCTCCGTAGAACATCTTTTCATTTATTTCTTTAAGGGTTAACTGTTTTGCCTCAAGCAAAATACATATAGGGTCTTTATAAGAAGTTCTCCATAAAGTGCATTAAGTGTGCTAAGGAAATTAAAGAATTGAATGAGATGCCTGCATTGCTTAGGTATACACAAGGGTGGATTTCTACCGGTTCTGTCCACTTCTGTAGAACCGGTAGCTCTGTAGAGCAGCAGGCATAGAACCGGTTCTATGTCTGCTGATGTTTTTGTCCACCCTCCCTCCTGGGCTCTTACCTGACCTTTATTTCCTGATTTTTTTCAACTTCAGCTGCCATGCGAGGCACAGCTGCAGTTAAAAAAGCAGGAAAAAGGGGCTTTTTCAAAGGCTGCTTCTCTGTACACAGCGTGCTGATGACGATTTATAGGCGTGCGGCCAGCAGCGTGCAGGGAAGCACATCATAAATCATCGAGCCTCATAAATCACCAAACTGGTAGTTAACCCTGTCGGATCCTATTCCTGGATATACACCTAGCTTCACAAAAAACTGGAGTGAAACTAGGCTGATGGGTAAGGAATAAAGTTGTCCTCGACTTACAACAGCTCATTTAGTGATTGTTCAAGGTCACAGTGGCACTAAAAATTGTGACTTATGATCGTTTTTGACAGTTATCACTTTTGCAGCATCCGTGTGATCATGTGACTAAAATTCAGGTGCTTGGCCACTAATTCATACAGGGGGTCTTCAACTTTCAACAGTTCACTTAGTGACCATTCAACGTTACAACGGCACTGAAAAAAGTTACTTTTGACTGTTTTTACACTTACAACTGATCGCCTGATCAACATTCAGATGTTTGGCAACTGGTTCATATTTATGACCGTTTCAGTGTCCTGGAGTCATGGGATCCCCTTTTGTGACCGTCCGTCCAGCAAAATCAGTCAGATTCACTTAACAACCATGTTACTTAACAACCATGTTACTAACAGAACAAATGGAATGATTCACTTAACAACAGTGGCATGAAAAATCGTAAAATGGGGCAAAACTCACTTAACAAATGTCTCACTTAGCAACATAAACTTTGGGTTCAATTGTGGTCGTCACTCGAGGACTACCTCATGACTGTTGCTATGTCCCAAGGTCACGATCCCCTTTTGCGACCGTCTGACAAGTAAAGTCAATGGGGAAGCCAGATTCACTTAACAACCGTGGCAAGGAAGGTCTTAACTTTCTTAGCTTATCAGCTACAGGGATTCACTTAACGACTGTGGCAAGAAAGATCGTAAAATGGGACAAAACTCACTTAGCAAATGTGTCACTTAACAACAGAAATTTGGGCTCAATTGTGGTCATAAGTCTAGGACTACCTGTATCTGAAATGCAATAGGTATATTAATTTTGCCAGTTTGATTTCCAATAATCAGTTTAAAAACAAAAAACAGAAATAGCAATGCTGTCATGGCAGCAAGAATCTTAAAATAGTAAGATTTTCAATGTTATACTTTTAAAATGTGGGAAAAGAACCTGGAACTGCATTAATATTTTGTCTGGCAAATGGAATAACTTTTACAGGATGTAAAAGGAAAGAATTCCTTGCTTGCTGCCACAGCTGCTTTTTAGCAATATAAACACACATTCTAGATGAGGTATCAAATAACAACAGCGAACTCAAAAGGGCTACATAATAAGAAGCAGAAGATGGAGAAGTTCAGACTGGTCAGCCCTGACATTTCAAGATGCAGAAGGTGAAATGGATCGGAAATTAATAATATCAAGTATATAGGTTAAACTTTAAAAAATATGGAAGACCTCAGCTCTGCTGAGCCAGTACTAATTAATTTGGAGATGGTATAAAATATTTTAGTTCACAAGAAGATTCTAAAAAAAAGCTGAAAAGCTGATGCAAGAATAAAGTTAAACAATCCTCACTTTCTCTATTTTTTAAAGTTGTCTCTTGTCTCTCATCTGCTTTAGTATATAAGCCACCCAAAGATTTTGTAGTTGAGTGACTTCTAAATATTATAAATAAATCAATAATTATCAAGACATATAGAAATTTAGAATTAAGCACACCACGGGAAATCAAAATCCTAAATATAAATTAATGGCTACATTTTTATGTATTTCTATAAAAACGGCAAAAATTTAAATTGTGTGGGGTTTTTTGTTTCAATACCTCTCCAGCTTCTTCAGTGTTTATGTTACTCAGAGTCTGCTTAGTTTGGGACACAGAAAATCCTATTTTTTCCTCAGCCTCTCTCCAAAGACTTCTCTAGAAATCTCTTTTTTCTTTTAAAGGCACTGAACTCTTTCATTTTCCAAAGTCAGAAGTCCTGGAATAATCAAATGCTGTATGACCAAGAACTATGAATTCATCAAGGAAATGTGTACTGTGTGAATGAGACTGCAAACTGGAAAGCAGGTTACATATAGACCATGACAGAATGTGGAATACACTGAAGTAAATGGTTGTACTAGATATCATTATGTTCTTCTGAATGATAAGCTTTTTTAGGAATTAAACTTAAAGAATAGAGAAGGAGGACAAAAATACAGTCTCTGTATCTAGTTAATTCATACAGTGAAAGGACACCTGGAATCCAAGTAGACAACTTAATTGTGTTAGCCAAGCAAGCCTGAAGAATTAAAAATGGAAAGTGAAAAATATGGGTTAATATTTGATATTAAAAAGATAAATGTGATGTCAACCAGCATGCTTAGTGGATTTAAAAGTTGATGTGTAAACTAAGCAAAGTTTCTTTGACTTTTAAATTCAAGAATAGATAAAAATAGACATTGTGCTGGAAAAATAAAGGGATCAAAGCTAGGGAAGAAAGCAATGACAAACCGAGGCAAGATCATGAAAGATTTACACTATATATTTCTATGACATACAATATCACAATAGTTAATGAAAAAGATCTTTCTATCTGTTTCCTATGCAAGCATGCTTTGTATGCTAGACATCAAAAGACTGACTGAAGGAAGACAAGGCACCTTCACATTATGGATTTGGAGCACCATGGGCTGCAAAAGAAAAAAAAAGTCAATTAATTTTAAACTAAATAAAGGATTGTTCCCTCGAGGCAATGATTAGCAAGGAGAATATCGCATACTTTGAACATATGATGTAAGCGGATGATGAGCTAGGAAAAAAACTTTGCTTGTCAAGGTTGAAAGAAATGTAAGCAGAAAGAAATATGAGTTAGTTGGAAAGAAATTACAAGACAGACTTTGGGATGTTGTTATCCTTACATTTTATGCCTTTTAAATCATAGCAAAGAAAAACAATTACAACAGAATAACCACAGCAACATCAATTAAGAAACACAAAAATATATTTAGCCCACAACCTTAATGACATCAACACATTAAAAACAATTCATGAACTGCAGCCCACAATAACCACAATCCAGAGGTTTCTGGAGGAAACAGATTCTAGACCCCTACCAGTCAGGATTCAGGCCTGGATATGCAACAAAAATGGCATTGGTCATGCTTTTTGGTCATCTCTGGTGGGATCAGGATGGGGATAGTGCATTAATCCTTGTTCTATTTGACCTTTTGGTGGCTTTCAATACCATTGACCATGGTATCCTCCCAGTCCTTGGCTTCAAGGACTGGAAGTGGGTGGCTCTGTTCTACCCTGGTTCACTTCCTTCCTCTGTGGCCACTCTCAGTTGGTATTAATATGAGGCAAGAGATCCAGCCCTCACCCATTGCTTTAAGAGGTCCCGCAGGACTTGGTATTCTGTCCGCTCCTATTCAACATCTACATGAAGCCACTGGGTGAGATCACGCATCACCATGGACTGAGATAACATCAATACGCTGATGAAAGTCAGCTGTATATCTCAGCCTGGTGAGTTAAGCAATGCTGTCACCCACCTTTCACAGCGCCTGGCGGCTGTTAGGGACTGGATGGGGAGCAACACATTGAAACTGAACTCTGGTAAAACTGAGTGCTTCTGGATTTGGGGTTCTTTGGCCCATGGAGAATCGCCACCTTTGGTCTTGGATGGGGTGGCTCTACACCTTTTATGTAACCTGGGGTTTCTCCTCGATTCACAACTCCTGCTCAAACAGCAGGTGGCAGTCGTGGCCAGGAGGGCTGTGCCAGTTACGCCTTTTCCTGGACCAACAATCCCTACTCAGGGTCACTCATGCTCTAGTCACCACCTGTCTTGACTATTGCAATGCACTCTACACGGGGCTACCCCTGAAAAGCATACAGTTGATGCAAAATATAATGGCCTGCATGGTTTTGTGCAGACCTCAGTGTGCATATGTATTACCTCTCCTACGGGAGATACATTGGTTGCTGATTTTTTCCCGGGTGCAATTCAAGGTGCTGGTTGTCACCTTTAAAGCCCTTCATGGCTTGGGACCAAATTATTTGAGGCAACATCTCTTGCTGGTCATATCTACCCAACCCACTACAGCAGGAAGGCAAGGAATATTGCAGGACCTGTCCCTAAGGAGATATATCTGGTGGGAGCCAGAAGAAGTGCCTTCTCTGTGGTGGCTCCCTCCCTCTGGAACCTCATCCCTCTGGAAATTAGACTGGTCCCCACTCTATCACTCTTTCAGGGGGCCCTAAGACTTGGTTCTGCAACAGGCCTGGAGAACCCAGAGAATGATGGAGCCCATTAAATGGCTGATATGTGTTTTGTCGCTGTGGCAGGGTGGGGAAGCATTATTATTTTCCTATTTTTATTTCTTTTATATTGTCCTTTTATATCCTGTAAGCCACCTTGAATCACCATGTGCAGGTAGACAGCAATATAAATTTTCTAAATAAATAAAAATGTATTAAATAATTAAGTTATGAGAAGCATTCCTCCATGTAGACAGAAGACTGAATAAATAATTAGTACTTCAAAATGACAAATTGTATTACATATTACTGAAAATATTTCCATTTTCAGTTTCAGATCATTGTCCAGAATATGTCTGCAAACTACTTATATAATTTAAAAAGCTGGAAAATATACTAGCTCCTGTTTTGTAGAAAGAATATTGATTCACTTTCCTATTTATATCACACAGTTAGATATATCTAAAAAGTAGGTGGCTGTATTAGAAACACATCTATGTTATGTACACACACACAACTCATACCTATTAAACAGTGCCATCTCAGTGACAAGAAATTCTTTAAAATATTTATTAATGAAATAAAGTTTTATTCAGAAGTTACACTTAAAATATACTTTTTAGCCAATATTCCCACATTATATTATTAGTTGATTACTGAACATATTACCAAAAAGTCTCATTCTTGAAAGAAAAATGGCCAAATTACACAAAGCAAGCTGGAATAAAAGTGTTCTATTCAGCAGTTTCATTGCCATGAAAGCTTCTAAGTACATTGTTTTAAATTAAAGGAAAGAAAAGCCTGTGCATTAGTTATCCTTCAAGCAAAACAATAAAATATATTTATATCTGCTTTTCAGTTAATTTGATCTTGTTTATACCCAGTTGGCATACTGAGGAAGGTGTGTGGAAAAGAGAAAATAATCACCAGATGAGGATTCTGTAAGCAAAAGTGAGCTTGGCTCTTAAGGGAGTATGTCAAGTAAGGGCTTAACATTCGGCAATTGTATTCACCAGCTTTAAAATGAGAAGTTGGCACCAAAATATAGTTGACATAAAAATCAAAGTGCTATTTCCTAAGAGTGTGAGGAAAATGCCCTTTAAAAAAAAAAACTCTGATTAAGCTTCACACCTTCTGTCAACTTGTCTAGAAGGATATTGCATAAAAAAACAACTTTCAGTATGATTTGAGATTTTTCTTTAAAAATTAAATGCTGGTTTCAATTCTCTTTTATCCCATGCTCTCTTACATTTTGCAGCTCTTCAGTAATCTTTCTAAAGATATAAATAACCTATCTACAGTCTGAATCAAAGAGAATTTCCCAAACCCAATATCCGTATTGTGCTTCTAACTGATTTAGCTCCGTTCTTGGGCATTTAATCAGTTATAGAAAGCACCACAGAGAAAACCAAAGCAATGATGGAGATCAGAGGTGGCATTTAGCAGGTTCTGACCACTTCTGGACAACCGGTAGTGGAAATTTTGAGTAGTTCGGAGAACCAGCAAATACTACCTCTGAGTGGCCCCGCCCGCATCTATTCTCTGCCTCCGAGTCCCAGCTGATCAGCTGGGTCTCCTTTTGTTGGCCTGCACAGGAGAACAGAGCTGGAAAGCAGGTTAGTGGGGTGGGGAGGGAATAGGATTTTGCAGTAACCTTCCCCCAGGAGTAGGGAGGGAAAGTGGATTTTGCAGTATCCTTCTCGTGGAGTGGGAATGGAGATATTACAATATCCTTCCCCTGTCACGTCCACCAAGCCACGCCCACAGAATTGGTAGTAAAAAAATTTGAATCCCACTACTGGTGGAGATGCCCAAATAGGTGAGAATTGCAGGTTTAGATTCCAAAGTAAGAAGCAAAAGTAAAAGGATGGAATATTTTGCAGAAGAGATTCATTTCATATGCATTATGCATTTTTTTTTAAAAAAAATATTTGCTTGTTGAATAGAGAATGTGTGCCACATTTTAGAAAGGCGTTTGTCATTCATGGTCTGAAATATTGCACTTCAAGACAGATAGGGTGACAGAAAAAGGCTCTTTTCTTACAATATTTTCAACTTATTACATGAAATTATAAATGTTTTTAAGAATATTTAAGCAAGATTCTAGAAACAGATCTATACTAGATGGTCTATGGCAGGGCTATCAAACTCCCAGCGCTTGGGCCAGATGCGTCACACGCTGGCCTTGCCCAAGCCCAGTTTAGCGAAAAGGGAAAAAGTCCCGATATATCACGTGATGCCATCATGATGGGAGTTTGATACACCTAGTCTACTTGCTCTCATTAAATCCATGATTTTGCTCTCAGATGGTGATAGGTTGAATGTTAATATTCATGCATATTAACAGATTAACAGAAGTGACCTTGTAGTCTATCTAGTCCAATTCCCAGCCTAAGCAGAAGACCCTACACCATTTCTAACAAATGGCACTCCAATCTATTCTTGAAAGTCTCCAAGTGATGAAGCTCCCACAACTTCTGAAGGCAACTTCTATTCCATTGGCTGATTGTTCTCACTGTCAGAAAGTTTCTCCTTATTTCCAGGTTGAATCTCTCCTTGATCAGTTTCCATCCATTATTCCTTGTCTGGCCTACAGGCATTTTAGAAAATAACTTGACCCCTTCCTCTCTGTGGCAGCCCCTCAAATATTGGAACACTGCTATCATGTCTCCCCTGGTCCTTCTCTTCACTAGACTAACCATGCCCAGTTCCTGTAACCGTTCTTCATATGTTTTAGTCTCCAGTCCCCTAGTCTATAAATAAACAAACGAAACAAACAAACATACAGGTAGCCCTCAACCTATGATGCTTATGGTGCTGGTCATTAAGTGAGTCATTATGTGATCATCGCAATTTTACAATATTTTGCAGCAGCTGTTAAGTGATTATCACAGCCATTAAGCACCCGTTGTACACGACAGACTTTTTTGGCAAAAAGCAGAAGTAAATGCCAGTTTCCATTGTAAATCATGGACCTGTGACTACATGATGCTGTGGGCTGGTTGCCACTCAAAATGCTATCACGTGTCTGAGGAACAGGGATGTCAGAACTCCAAATCTGCGTCATAAGTACCTTTTTTGTAGCTGTTGTAACTTTGGTCACTAAGCAACCAATTGTAAGTTGAGGGTTACTTGCAGACACATTTATCCATATAGTTTTGCAAAGACTTTACTTTCACTGGTACAATTTGTGAAGCCCTACCAAGCCTCCTGAAGTAAAAATAAATTGAAACTTTTTATGAACATCGAAATAACTGGATTTGATTTACCCAACTGAAATACATTTTCATCAGACTAGAAAGTTGTACAATTATTTCAGTGCTACCATTGGTATTGTAATATCAGTCATGATTCTTAAGGAGTACATTAGGTTTTGTAGTTATAGGTAGGGTTGCTGTTATTTTATGGTTTCTACAGGCATAATAAGCACTTTTTCCAGAATTATGTAATTCAAAGTAAAAAAGAGAATTTCACTAATTCAAACTCTCAAATCCTTAGGGTAGTCCGGGACGATTAGCATTGCTGACTTGAAAAAGACATTACAAGTAGAGGATTAATGCAACAATCTACCAGTTTCGAAGAAATAGGATCTAGGTTTTGACAAGCTGCTTTGCAATTTAGAAAATAAATGTCTTGCTTCTCTCTGCAGTCTATGATTCTGAATGCTCATTCAAAATAAAATGATCACATTGAGAAAGACATGCCAAAATTACAAAGATCTCTAGAGACACACTCGAGGTACATATTTTGCTTCTTTAGCACTTTATTTCCAAATACAGTATTCTCCTATTTTAAATGATACTATATTCCACCTGCTATTTATGCCAAGAGAATCATTCACAGGGACAATCTCTCCAAGTAATATATTTGTAGGATTACATCTTTCAAGAACTGGGAAATTTTGTGGGATAGAGAAGGGCAGGTAAATGATTTCTGATGCTCAGTTTGACCTGATGCATTTATGGCATAATCTCTGTATCTATATAAAATAAACAAAATATACTAGATTCCTAAGTATTAAGTCCTTTTTAAAGCTTACCTCCTAGGAAAGTAAAAAAAATGTCTAATTTAAAAATAATAATAATAAAAACTTTGTAATAGATAGGTAATTAGCTTTAATATATTATTCAATTTATGACTGAATAATGTATTGTTGAACGTTGGTATGAAAGTGTGTTCAGAATCATTTTTGTAGTATTTGATGAGTGTTTTACAATGTTCATTTTTTATCATAACAGTAATCTCCTAGATATCTGGAGGTTAATTATATTTTATAGTTACATGTTCTGGAGTAATATCAACACAGTATAATGGTAGATGGGACAGTTGCTTCACACCGACATGCTAACACAATCTTCACAGATATTTAGGAACAATCAGTTGTCAGAACATCTTTTCTATGGACTTACAACCAAGTTATATATTACTTTATCATTCTTTCCTTGACTGAAGGATTCCCACAAACTGGCTCTGTCATGAATGTTAATTCAGATTAGTATTACAGGATGGGTTGCTGTCTGAGGATCCAGTCTGTATCTGATGACTCATGCTTATACTCTGCACTTCTAAAAGTTTCTCTCTTAAAAAACTTTAGTTTATCCAACCCAAATTCTCAAATGACCTGAAATTAAGATTAGGATCAAGCATTTGAAGAGCAATTTCATGCTGATACTGTCAATATTCTAGGCTTACGAATACATTAAAACAGATCTTTACTAAAATAAAAATATAGAACTAAAAGTGGATCTCATACAGGCCATAATCACTAGATTTTCAGCAGAATGTATCAAGTAGAACTCTTTGAAATATTGCTAATTGGTCATAGAAGGTTGTTATAACTATTCAATAAATGCCAGCTATTCACAATGCTACTAAGTCATCAGCAGGTTTGGTGAATCAGTCTAATTTTTTCCTCAGCCTACCTTAGCTTACTTATTTTAGGCATCCCAGAGTACATATGCAATCATTATTTAAAATGCATTATAAAAATTTACTAGTGTTTACTTTCCTTATTAATTTGACTTAGCAGAATTAATTACATAAAACTGACATCTATGGCACCCATCCAATCTGCTTCCTTTTAAAATAGTACCTAAAATAATGTACTTAGATAATTTAATTAGATCAGCATATATAGGACTGATTGGGGTAGATTGCAGGGGTGATACTGAAATATAATTTTATTGTATTTTATTTATCCATATATTAAATTATTGTATTTTATTCCAATCTCATTTAAATTATATTTTATTCCAATTTTATTTTAAATTGTATTTTATTCCAATTCCATTTTAAATTGTTTTTATTGGATTTTAGTAATAATTTGAGTTTGGAACTCTGCACTTTGATATAGCCCATGGCAGAGGTGGTATTCAGCAGGTTCTGACCACTTCTGGAGAACCGGTAGTGAAAATTTTGAGTAGTTCAGAGAACCGGCGAATACACTTCTGACTGGCCCTGACTCCATCTATTCTCTGCCTCCCGAGTCCCAGCTGATCGGCTGGGTTTTCTTTTGTTGCCCTGCACAGGAGAACAGAGCTGGAAAGCAGGTTAGTGGGGTGGGGAGGGAATGGGATTTTGCAGTAACTTTTCCCCAGGAATGAGGAGGGAATGGGATTTTGCAGTATCCTTCCCCTGTCACACCCATCAAGCCATGCCCACCAAGCCATGTCACGCCCATCAAACTGTGCCCACAGAACCGGTAGTAAAAAATTTTGAATCCCACCACTGGCCCATGGGCTAATAAATAAAGGAAACTAAACTAGACTTATGACCCATCCTAGAAGTTATGACTGCTGCATTGTTAAAAACTGTTGTAATAACAAGTTGGGTCTTATGGTGATCCACTTAATGGCCTCAACATAATGACTTACAATGGAAGTTCTGAGTTCAACTCTGATTGTAAAGAAAGGGCTACTTGTATGAAAGATGGGGAAAGGAATGGTTAAATTTTAACATGTAAGTTATGATAGAAAGACAATGAACGTTGCCTACTATACAAAATACATTTTTTGTTGAAACATGCAAAAATGGCTATGTATAAGTATATTTTTCTGCTCATTTTGTTATACGGAGGTGAGTGTTAGCCAGTAAAAATACATGTTGAATAGTGTGGGAAGGAAGGAATTTAAAAATTGTGTGTTAAAACAAGAGAGGTCAAGAAAGATTGTATGATGAATAAATGTGGATTGTATACAAAAGTATTTAAAAGGGGTCTTTGGATGCTGGTGCGATACAAATATGAGAAATATAAAACAAATAAATATGTCACCAATATGTGAAAAGTACCTTGAGGTGGTCTTGTGGTATAAAAAAGACTGAAGAATAACTTTTGCAAAAGAAATATCTAAAGGAAGAGTATTTGAGTCATGACAAGGGAATGTTCAAGAAAGTCATGCATGGATGCACTGATGACATCCTTAAACAAAGGAGAAAGCAATAAGTTTATAGAACAAAATTAAAGGTATGACTCAGTGTATGGGTGTGCTGGAAGCAAGGATGGTTTGCCGGGATAGTACGGTACAGAGACATGTACCAGTAGTAAATGACGTTTTTGTTGACTAATAGGGTGGAAGGCTGAGTCAACTTTGAGCTGGTGAGATTTGAACTGCTGAACTGCTGGCAGTTGACAGTCAGCAGAAGTAGCCTGCAGTGCTACCCCACCATACTAGCATACTATCCCATATAATAAGGATGACAACAATGCACCTGTGTGTGCATCAATAATTCTATACTTTGCTACTGAGTGCAAATCATAATGGAATAATTACAAACCACATCAAGAAAATTGCTTAAGTTAAACTGGTTATTCTGAGGGAAGGATGCCTCTATGCGGAAAGTATTGGTCCTGAAGGTAGCCTTCTTACTTATACCTGAATATCACAACACTGATTTTTTTAAAAAAGTTCCCAAATATGGGCCTAGGAACAAGATTTTAAGGCATGGACAAGTTCTAAATATGCAGACATTCTTTCATGTTTTATCTTAATAAAATGGTGCATAATATTGGCTATTTCATGCAGGTAGTGGTAAAGAAACCCCTGAATTAGGGTTAGATCAGCTTCTAATGATTACATGGGATTAGGATATTATCTGGTATTACTTGACCTATTGCTATCTTCTGGAACTTTTTTTTTTAAGCCTCCCAATACAATTCTATATCTTTGATGTTCTCTGATGATATACTCTCCAAGTAGTAACCCCAATAACCCCAAGTGGGCTGCTTACTAGAAATTGTGTAAATGTTATGTTAGAGTAGTTGGACTTTTGCAAAGCTCGGGGATACATTGTGAAACAAATTGTCAAGTCTATTAGAGAATTTGCACTTCATTTGCCATTTGAAAATTATGAAAAAGTGTGCCCTTAAATTTCATCAACAGAGGAAGGGACTTCAACAACCACGAACACAATTCTGGGATACAATTTCCCTGATCCAACTAAAATTGTGTCTGTTTATATATACTTATTTTTATGGTCGTGTTATTCAAGGCATACCAAGCAGTCAAAATACATTTAAAATTTCAGCACAGGTAAACCATATTATTGTCAAGTTTGTCATTGCTTACAGTCTATTCAAATCCAACAAGAAAAATCCCAAGCAAGAATCAGAATAAATGTATATTATTTAACTTAAGTCAGCCCAAGAATATTCAAATTCTTTTTGCTAAAAATCCCAAGCAATAATCAGAATAAATGTATATTATTTAACTTAAGTCAGCCCAAGAATATTCAAATTCTTTTTGCTAAAATTTCAAGTATCAGAAACAACTCCATGGCAATAATTCTGTAGCCCCCATTTTTTCCCTAGATGTCTTTAAATGATCCTCTAGAAATATAAACTTTGATACATTTCAGTCTTTAATAAATCTGTTGGCATTTGCAAAGTAAATAAATGTAATTTTTCCTCCAGATCTAGGTTATCCTATATATACACACAGTATAGTAAGTAAGGTCGTTGGCTTTTCTGTTGCAATCAATTAAATCTGTGTTTGCAGCTTGTCTAAGAAGTAATTAATTACATTTTATTTGCCAAGACTGAATCTAACTGTCCTAGATTGCCAAAAAAAAAGAATTTTACATAGTCAATAATGCTAGTAGAAACCAAACTGGATGCTACCTAGAGTAGCCCTGCAACAACATTGGCATACTAATAGTTAAGTATACATTTTAACCAAATTGTTTAGCTGATAGCCAACAGAAACATTCAGGCCTTTCCACATTATTAAGCAAAGTATTTCACAGCCATATTGTATTATCCTATGCTAGTCACATACAAATTCTGATGTTTTGTATCTATATAATTGGTAGGAAACAAGAGAGAAGAAAGAACAGAGGATCAGCCTTGTGTGAATGATGAAAAGCTATGTTTCTAAACAACAGAACACTGAATGTGAGCATTGTGTACCATAAAGCAATGTGGTTGCAATAAAGATGATTTCTTGCACTGCAGTCAGAAGTAAGAATACACTACTTCCATTATTGTTAACCAGGTGTACATGTACATATACTGCATAAATGCCATGATCCACATGGCCCACAATATTGAGTGTTAAAAAATATACTGGTCTCTGACTGCAACATGCTCCACTGAGCTGTCACTGATAGCACTATATGTTATAAATATGTTTACTGGCTTTTCTAAACTAGAAGCTCGGCTGTAATTCTAAGTAGGGAATACTACAACTGTATATGTAATGTATAATAAAGTTAACGTTTAATTTAGAGACATATATTATTAAGACTTCACACTGTGAAGCATCTATTTTTGTAGCCTGAAATGCCACTCAGTGGTGATATCACTGTACAATTTTTTCCCCAGAGAAGTGTATTATATTTCATTTCCTTTGGCAAAAACTCTTATCTTGTGGGTGGTGGTAAGTCTGAAAGCATTATTTTAAGCATAACTGTCTTTTCCTTGCTGACAGTTGCATGCCTATATTTAAACTGTTTCAAGTCTTTGCATTCTGCTTTCCATCCCTAATGAAATTCTTGTCAAAGGATCCAAACATTACATGATAAACATATTTTAATCTTTCTAAATATTCTTAGAGATGTGATTCAGTATATGTTGTACAGTATAACATTACTCTACAACCATTGCCATCCATATACTTATACTGCAGAGCATGAACATGATGGAATATTCTTAAAAGTCCTTTTATTCTTAAAATGGACTTTATGTTGCTGAACTGGTTACACCCTATGATCTAAAACAATACAAAGGAAGAAAGACATGAAGGGATATGAGCAGTATTATGCGTAAAGTAAAAGATTATGCTGTATAGGATTCCCTAAAACTCCATCTTATCCTATAGGTTTTTAATATGTACATCCTGCGAGTCCCTTGGACTGCAAGGCGATCAAACCGGTCAGTCCTAGAGGAGATCAACTCTGACTGCTCTTTAGAAGGTCAGATCCTGAAGATGAAACTCAAATACTTTGGCCGCTTAATGAGAAGGAAGGACTCCCTGAAGAAGAGCCTAATACTGGGAACGATTGAGGGTACTAGAAGAAGGGGATGAATGAGAATGAGGTGGCTTGATGGAATCATTGAAGGCATGAGCTTAAATGGACTCCAGAAGATGGTAGAGGGCAGAAAGGCCTGAAGGAACGTTGTCCATTGGGTCGCGGTGGGTCAAACACAATTTCGCAACAACAAGAACAAAGTACATCCATGAAATACATGAATAAGCTCTCAACAAGAAGATGAACGAATCCTGTTCTACCTTTACCTGTAATCAGAATTAGGCTAAGTTATGAAGCTGCTGAAGAAGTCAAAAGACTGTCTATTATCATTCCAAGCCCAATTCATCTTTCAAGTCCTTGATGGTTTCAGACACAAATATATGACTCTTTTCTTAACTCATCATGGCTTGTATATGATTATCTAAGATTATCTAAGAAGGCTCTTCTCCAAATTTCTTGGGTAAATATGTTAAAGATAGGTTATTTTGCCCCAAAGATGAAACTTTGTAAACTTTTATAAAGATCAGATCAAAACATTTTTGTTATTCTCAAAACATTTTAATTACCAGGTATAATCTATTTGTTGTATTTCATGCTAATTTGTAGTGTTTTATATTTTATTATTTAATATGTGATATTTAGAAGAGTTTATGTCTATACTCCAGAATAGTAAAGTCTGTTTTCTTACACATCAGATGATGTAAACATTTTTGAATATCCCTTTAAATTTCTTTGACAATTAATTATTAATTTGTTACAGTTACGGTGAAAATTAAATATTGCATTAAATAAAGCACAGCTGAATTAATTTATTGGGGGGGGAAATAAGAGAATGTCCAAGGGAAGCAAATATATTTACACTTTGTAAGTCTTCATTTTATTTTTAAAGTCACTAAAACGATTTGTTTACAGAATAAAAATATGTCATTTACTACAATATAGGCAGTTCTAATTGGAATCCTGAATTAATTTTCTGCATCCCCAATGAGCTACTATTTTATTAAATTGGCATACTTATTCATTCTGACTGCTAATTACTGAAAAGAAGAAAAAAGCATAAATGCTGTCTTCGACCTTTCAACAGGGGTCATTAAAAAATTATGAGTTTTTCTTGGAATTCCAATATTCATGAGTTGCTTTGAGCTATGTTCTTAAAGTATACCATTCATGAGTTACTAATATTGTCCACCAACCATTTAGTTACACCCAAGTAAGCAATTTTAGCAACACAACATGTTTTTCCTGTCAATTTCTCCACTGCATTGTCACTGTTAAAAAGAAAAGTTGTAGTTTGGGAGGAGCGAAAACAGGAGAGTAAATTAAGTGGTTTTCCTCTCCTGGAGAAAAGCAGTTGAAGGGGAAACATCTACAAAGGACACGTAGGTAACACAGCAAATTAGATCCTGTTCTTGTCCCATGCATGAATTCAAATAAATGATTCTGCTTGACATACAGTATAAACAAAGGTGAGCTCAAGATATCACTTAGAAGTGGTTTTACATCAAGATCCTCATGATGTTAGAGTATTCTTCTTAAGTTTAAATTGGAATTTATATTCTTGTAATTTAATACCATTATTTTGTACCCTACGTACTCATAATATACAGAAAAGGTCATTCCTCTCTTTTCAGGTGTAACTTTGTGAATAACAAGTCATATTATTTCTTTGAATTCCATACTTTTGTTTTAAGTCTTAATCTAAGCTATTCAGCAGAAAAATTGCCTGTAAACAAGGTTATGTCCATATTTAAAAGCTTCTTCTCCCTTGCTGCAAGTTTCTTTTAGTAATAATAAATTATAATATAAAACAGCTACATTTGGTTTCATATTAATTCAAAGTTTCTGTTGTATCCTGAAACAAATTAATAAACAGTTTATTGAAGAAAGTTCATTATGAAAGACACACAGTGTTTTTGTATAATTACAGCAAGGTTAATTTTCTGTGCAAAAATATCCATTTATTTAGCTATTTAGTTTAACATCTGGAATAGGCATTTTTAAGGCAATACTGTGTAAATGAGATGCTAACATGATTACAAATATATCCACCTAAAAATTTAACAAATGGAAAATTCTCTTATTTGAACTAATGTTACAGCAAACATCAAGGGCACGATGGAAAATTCCTTTAAAAAAAAAAAAGAGTTCCAGAGTGAATCATTATCTTCAAGTACATTGAGAAGATGCTGATTTTTATTCATTTAAAAACTCAAAGTCTACCTTATTCCAGTGTGAACAAATGCTTCTTAGTTTGTGCACTTTCTTTTCCAGCTGGGAATTAAATATCCTTTTCTTCTACTTATATAAGTCAATCATTCTTTGCCTCTCAAATTGAGATTCCAGTGATTCAAAGGCTCTTTTTAAGAATACATATTCCTTTCTAGTGCTTAAAGATAGAAACACAGAATATTTTCTCCTTAGAATAGTAAGTTCAGATGGACTGTCAGGCAGCTATGCAGAGAACTGTATAAGCAAAATTTAGCTAAAGAAATAATATTCATTAATCCTTTTATAATTCAGTAAAATTAGCAGAATCTACATTTCATTTCACTGCAATACAGATGACTTTTTATAGTTGGGCAAGTAAAAAAACTAACATTATTTTGTGTCTGATTTAAGCAGATACTTTATACCAAAACCCATATAGTCCTTTCCGTTAAAAGAATGGTAAAAATAGCAGATAAAAGTTGCAAAAATTTCCAAGGAAAAACTCTAGAAAATTAGCATGATATTGTATGAACATTTATTTTTCAGTAGACAAACCTTTTAGACTTCTTCCCTTTCCTTTGGAAAAAAATAGAAATAGAAAAGGAAATCAATAAAAAGCATTTTTGACGAACAGCAGTGATCATCGCAGAACCTGCTGTTTATCAACCCAAACATGATCCTTCCCTTTGAAATGGACTGGAATTAGACTGCAGCGTTGTGTGTTACTATCCAGACTTTTTCACTGTGCAGTATCTTAACCCTGTTTATTGGAAAAGAAGCAAATGCCTTGATTTCCATCAAGCTCTCCTTTGTGAAACATAAATATATAAGGATGATTTGAGATGATTCAATAATTAAGGACCTACAGAGTCAACCTGTCACATACCAGAAGCGTAAATCAGTTTTAAGGGTCAGGCTTCAAGCCAGACAGAAAAATGAATCTCAGCTCTAGATACTTAAACCTTTATTCAGGAACTTGCTTCTCACCCGAAGGGGTCCCAGACACATGACTAGACAATAATGAAGCCATAAAGAAACAGAAGATTGTCCACTGCACTTCACAGCAATCAAAGCCTACATGTGGCGGCATGTTTCTTGGTTTTGTAGAAAGTTAGCACCCATCCCTCTCCTAGGAAATATTAAATATTAAAAAGGCAGAATATTATACCTACCTGGTTGAGTAAAGGAGAAACATGCTTTGTTAATAGCCCCAGAAAGACTGGGCCAGCCTATCTACAGCCTATCTACAGATAAAGCCATTAAGCCATAATAGGAATTGCCCAATACCCTTTCAGAACACAAGCCCCTTCATTAGATCACCCAGCACAGTTCAACCAAGCTTATCTCAGACAAACTCCTAAGATTGGCACATAACCGCTACAGCAAGCAATAGGATACATTTCTTGTACAGGAACAGAAAGCTCTAAGACAAGGCCCAAGAGAAGGTATACATCTCTATCTCTCTCTCTCTCTCCTCCATGTGGTCAGCTACCCAGAATCTCATGTGCTTGGTGGTTCCATTTCACTGTTAAACCGTCCTTCCAAATAGCCTCCATGTTTCCTGTGTCTTTCTTCCCATTTGGAACTGAACTCAGCTGGACATTTCTTCCAACAGTTTGTATTTTATTTATTTTCCTCCACCTACCCTTTGGAGTGGGTGAATATTTGCTTGTTTTCTTCATGGGAAGCAGCTGGATTATGTTGACATAAAGCTTTTCTGAAGCCTGGGAACTTCAGGTTCCTGATTATCCTAGTTTACTCCTAATACTAAGAAGTCCCTCTGTGAGGGAGATGGGCACTTTTAAAATGCAAAAAAAACAAATGATCAGTCAGTTAGTGATAAAAAATAAATAAAAGAAATTATAAATCTTAAATTTCTCCCAAGGAATATATTAATTATGGGTAGTGCTCACTTAATTCAAATGTTTAGCAACCATTCCAAGTTACAATGGCACTGAAAAAGTAACTTTACAATCTGTTGTCACACTTATGGATCCAATGTCCTTGCAATCTCATGATCAAGATTCAGGCAGCTGGCAGCATCTACAACCACCATAATGTCTATTGGTCACATAATTGTCATTTTGCACACATAGCAGATTAATGGAGAAGCTAGCAGTAAAATTGTAAATTGAGGTTATGTGGTTTCTCAATTATTTTGCCACTTAGTGACAGAATTACTGGTCCCAACTGCGGTCATTATGTAACAACTATTTGTAACTGGAATACAGGTATTAGTCATACATTTAATTTGTAACTGAAGCAAAAATCTATCAGATTACAGAATCTGACATGAGATAAAGAAACTATAGAAATAAGAATCAATGAAAGCCTTTGGAAAATGAAAAAGTTGGCTTGGCATATATTATTACAAAAGTAAGCACCCTGTAAGTAGCTCATAATAATATATCTAGTTATCTAGTAACTAAAAATCTAGTTACTCAATTGGGTTGAGTAACTAGATTTCCAAATTTCATGGCAAAGAGAAGATATATTGTGCAGCAAATTCAGCAGAAACTTCTACTGAGTCACTATCTTTCAACAACAACAACAAAAGATCAGTGAGAGGTTATAGAACTAAGGAATCCAAATTAAGATTGTAGATCAAGAAAAGTAAAATCTCTTTTAAGATGACCTCAGCTCCTGATAAGCAGATAGATAAATATTCATTTGGTTGTCTTAGCAATTTAAAACTTTGCAAGTTTCCATTCCCTTCTTTTGGAGTGCTTTTGACTCTAACCTATAGCTGTGACTTTCTCTGGTTCTTTTCCACTCAAGTACTAACTAGACATGACCCTATTCATCTTCTGAGCCCAGAGATTAGCTAGGTGTTGCATTCTGCTGAAGATCAAATGCTAATGTCCAAAATGCATTTATTTAATTACACTTGATCTTTCATTACTAAATATGTGCAACGAAACAAAATAACAATAGAAACATTGAATACGAGAAAAGGCTGTGCTGTACAGTGGAGAATCTTGGACAGTTGACATTGATGAGTTTAACAATTAATTGTGCTTATGGATAGGGTCTCTACTTTAATTGCAGAGCAATTATCTGGGATATTTCAAGGTTGTGTATCTATCCTATACTGGTTTTTCTTCAAACACACGTACTCCATATTTGAAACATCAATTTGGAGAAGGCTGCCTATACCACGCAGGGGTGTCAAATTCAATTTCATTGAGGGCTGCATCAGGGTTGTGTTTGACCTCAGGGGCCCAGAGTGGGTATGGCCAGGGTGGGCATGGCCAGTTCGACATCACGCGTGTTGGGTGGCCAGAGTGCTCTACCAGCAAAAATGGGCTCCCAAGCTCTGTTTTCAGCTGCTATGGCCTCCTGCAACTCTCTGCCAGTGAAAACAGAGCTCGGGGGGGGGGGGGGGGGGGGGGGCTCATGTAGCCCTTGCAAGTTCCATTTTCGCTGACTGAGGTACAGTGGGCCAGTCCTTTGCTATTTTCAGGGTGGCCCCGCAGGTCAGATCTAAGCACCCCAAAGGTCAGATTCTGCCCCGGGCCTTGAGTTTGACAACTCTGATATAGCATGATTGAAGAACAGCCATATTCCTAGTAGTCAAAACAGTCTTACTTTCTTACTTTGTTCACCTGGCATAAAAATAAAAGTTTTCAATTTGAAACAATTTTTATTACATACAATAGACTCTGTTTTGATTGTTTCCAAGTTTAATGGAACATATGAGATCAATATAATCCTTAATGAGATTTGCCCATTGCTTAGAAGGCAAGGCAGTTATTGTACTAGCTACACGGTGCACCACTAGGAAAAGATACAAATCGTTAGTATTGACTAAACGGGAAAAAATGAATACTCTCCTAAAGTACAACCTTTAATATCAATTAGTTTCTATATTTTTATAACCTATCAAAGGCGGAAAAGTGAATTAATTCAACTTTCTTCATCTCCTATATATATTATATGGAAATTGAAAACTAAAATTACAAATTTCTTAGTGTTTTTTAATGGAAAATTTTACAGAAAACAGCATTTAACATAAATGGTAAATTTAAAGAATACTTTAACTACTGATGGTATAACTAAACACTGGAGACCAAATGTGAATAAAACAAATGATATTTCAATACAAATGCTGAAGGCAAGTTAATAGTTATTGAATAAGAAGAGCTATCTTTCTATGACTGCAATCAGGGGTGGGATTCAATTTTTTAACAACCGGTTCTGTGGGCGTGGCTTAGTTGGTGGACATAGCTTGGTGGTCATGGTTAGGCGTGGCTAACTCAACATCACTCACATCGAGGCATGCATTTCCTCACCTGGTCTCTCGTGACTGTGGGGATGCTGCAACAGTCGTAAGTGTGCGAAATGGTCATAAGTCACTTTTTTCAGTGCCACTGTAACTTTATTTATTTATTTATTTATTTATTTAAATTTTTATACCACCCCCTCTCCCAAAAAGGGACTCGGGGTGGTGCACAGCCTACTAAAAAACGAACAATATGTACAATTAAAAACAAATTAAATAGCATTGATCCGGCCGAAATCCCATCAGATATAAAATTACCAAAATTTAAAATTCAAGGATTATAATTAAAAATTTAAAAATTTAAAACCGAATTAATTTAAAACCCCATGAACCGTTTACTGGGCCAGGTCGGCCTGTTGGAAAAACAGGATCTTTACTGCGCGCCGGAAGGTCTGGATGTTGGTAATGGCCCGTATCTCCGGGGGCAGATCATTCCACAGGAAGGGGGCCCCCACAGAGAAGGCCCACACCCTCGGGGTCGCCAGCCGGCAACGATCAAGTAGCGGAACCCCGAGGAGGGCAACCCTGTGGGAGCGTACTGGGCGGCGGGAGGCTGTTGATGGCAGCAGGCGGTCCCGTAAGTACCCAGGCTCCAAGCCATGGAGCGCTTTAAATACAATCAGTACCACCTTGAATCGGATCCGGAAGGTCACAGGAAGCCAGTGCAGCCTGCGGAGAAGTGGTGTTACATGGGAGCTCCGAGGGGCTCCCAAGATCACCCGCGTGGCCACATTCTGAACCAACTGCAGCCTCCGGACACTCTTCAAGGGGAGCCCCATGTAGAGAGTGTTGCAATAGTCCAAGCGGGAGATGACGAGGGCGGAGGTGACTGTGCGAAGTGCGTCCAGATCCAGAAAGGGCCGCAACTGGTAAATCAGACGAATCTGACAAAAGGCCCCCCTGGCGACGGCTATGATATGGTCTTCTAAAGACAGCCGTACGTCCAGGAGGACACCCAGATTGCGAGCCCTTTCCACGGGGGTCAAAATTTCTCCCCCCACGGCCAGCGAAGGAACAAGCTGGCTGTATCTGGGTGCAGGAAACCACAGCCATTCGGTTTTGGTCGGGTTGAGACGAAGCCTGTTAAGACCCATCCAACTCCACACGGCTTCCAGGCACCGGGTCATCACTTCAACGGCTTCATTGGGGTAGCCCGGGGTGGAGATGTACAGCTGAGTATCATCAGCGTATTGATGGAACTCTACCCCGAAACCACGGATGATCTCACCCAGTGGTTTCACATAAATGTTGAACAGCAGGGGCGAGAGCACCGACCCCTGAGGCACCCCACACAGTAGGGGCCTCAGGGTCGACCTCTGCCCCCCCGTCAACACAAATTGCGAACGGTCAGAGAGGAAGGAAGAGAACCACCGTAAAACGGTGCCTCCCTCTCCCAACCCCCCCAACCGCCGCAACAAGATACTATGGTCGACAGTATCAAAAGCCGCTGAGAGGTCTAACAGGACCAAGACAGAGGAACAACCCCTGTCCCGGGCCCTCCAGAGATCATCCACCAACGCGACCAACGCCGTCTCTGTGCTGTGCCTGGGCCCGAAACCCGATTGGAGGGGGTCTAGGTATACCGCTTCATCCAGATACTGAGGGAGCTGACGTGCCATCACACTCTCAACAACCTTCGCAACAAAGTGAAGGTTGGAGACCGGACGATAATTTGATAATAATGCTGGATCCAGGGACGGTTTCTTGAGGAGGGGCCGCACCACCGCCTCTTTCAAGGCAGCGGGTAAAAGCCCCTCTCTCAAGGAAGCATTGATAATCCCTTGGAACCAGCCTCGTGTCACCTCCCGAGTGGCCAAGACCAGCCAGGAGGGGCACGGGTCCAATAAACAAGTGGTGGCATTAAGCCCCCCCAGTATCCTGTCCACGTCCTCCAGAGTAACAGGATCGAACTCATCACAAATAACCTCCCCGAAATCCACCCCCGTCCCCCCGCCCGGACATGCCCAGTCAGAGTCCAACTCATCCAGGATCTGAGTGATTTTGTCCTGCAGAAACCTAGAAAAATCCTCAGCCCGTCCCTGCAAGGGATCCTCCTGCGCCCCCACCTCCAGAAGGTCATTCTACACAAGCAAAGTACCAGCAAAGAAGGGAGTCTAGTCCTGCCAAGAATGTAATAAGGGTTAATGGAGAGGCAGTTTCTGTAAGCAACCCCAGAATGTTTCCTTCCTGCCTTCCTTACAGGATTAGGCCAGTAATTTCTTCTAACAACTGGTTCTCTGAACTGCTTAGAATGTTAACAACCAGTTCTAGCGAATAGGTGCGAACCTGTAGAATCCCACCCCTGACTGCAATGTATTACTATAAAACATTGAATGATTATAGGACATCTCTTGTTTCTCTTTCTTTCTGTTTTAGTATTTTTTATAATTCTGAACTTTTGTTTCAATGATAGCTTGTGTGTTTAAACAAATTTTAATAATACAATGAATAATAAACTGCTCGTTATCATTATTGTGTGGTATAAGCAGGTTTATTGAAGATCTTATTCACATAGGCTGACAGTTTAAAATTGTGAGTTTTGGGTATCCGATGCAGTATTCTTGTAACAGTTAGTGACTCCAGAAAAAAGTACAGCATTTGAGGGAAACTACATTCAATAAAATTTAGACCTCAAACATCATCTAAGATTTCCTTAGGCATATAGTCTGGACCACATAAATTTGTAACTGATTTGTCATCATTTAACGGACTTCAGTTTTTATGCAAGTAAATAAGCAAATGAAAGGAATTTGAAGAAAATATTACAATCCATGTCCATTTATTCTAAAATATCAAATTACTTATTCATGCACAGACTGCATATCATTAATATACTGTAAGTTTCCACAAGAAAAAAAAATGGTTTGAAGAATCCTTTTAGACTTAGATAAAGGAATTTAAATTTCTCTTTGAAATAGCAAAAGCTTTAAAAAAAAACTTCACATAAAAGTTTTATTTTCTTAAATCTTCTGTATAATAAAAATAGTAATGGATTTGGGGACACTTCCATAAACAATATTTCTACTGCGTTCCAGAAGATATTATGGCAAGTGAGCTGTTTTGAAATATAATCCTGTAGCAGAATAGTCATATGAATCCTGAAGTCTAATTGACTTCAGGGGAGGCTTACTGACAAATAAACAAATGTAGGTTTTTTTTTTAATAGTAAGAAATAGAAGACCTAGATTTTATTGTGTATTTCAAAAAAGTGCTTTTAGGGAGCAGATTTTTAAAGACCATCTGTAGAAGTTTCATGCAATTAAAATATATCAATATATTTAATTATATTTATGTATTTATTTATTTATGCCTAGGTTTATATATGTGCATATGTGTAGGTGGCACAATGGTTAGAATGCAGTACTGCAGGCTACTTCTGCTCACTGCTGGCTGCCTGCAATTAGGCAGTTTGAGTCTTATCAAGGTAGACTCAGCCTTCCATCCTTCCAAGATGGGTAAAATGAGAACCCAGATTGCTGGGGGCAACAGACTGACTCTGTAAAATGGCTTAGAGAGGGCTGTAAAGCATGATGAAGCGGTATACAAATCTAAGTGCTATTGCTATAGTATTTTAATATTTTATGCAGAAAATAATTTATATTTTAGTAAATTGGTCAGACTTTTTAGTATCCTACAACTTTTATTTATAGTATTTTGTACAGCACTCAACTTATAAGTTCATTTAGTGACCGTTTGAAGTTACAACACTTCAAAAAATGACAACACTGAAAAAAATGACTTATTACCAGTTTTTCATACTTACGACTGTTGCAGTATTCCCCCATGTTCACATGATCAAAATTAAAACACTTGGCAATTGACTCATATTTATGACATTTGCAGTGGCCCAGAGATCATGGTATCACCTTTTATGACTTTCTGACAATCAAAGTCAATGGTGAATCCAGATTCACCTAACAACTGTGTTACTAATTAAAACAACTGCAGTGATTCAACTTAAAAACTGTGTCAAGAAAGATTGTAAAAAGGGGAAAAACTCACTTAGCAAATATTTCACTTAGCAACAGAAATTTTGGGTTCAAATTTTGTAGTCATAAGTTGAGGGTTACCTGTAGTTCATTTTATTTATATGTATTAACCTTCTAGAAAACACCTATCTACAATATTTGAACATTGCAACCTTTGTACAAAAATTTAAATTTAAAATATAAATGTTGGTTGAGTAATTGCATTATTGATAGTACTTTCAAAGTTACTACTAGTAAATAATAAAGCTCAGAAAATCTGAAGATGCCTGCCTTAAGGCAAAACTTCAATTTTAGAATCAATTTTTCATCAACTGCTAAACCAGCTGTAAACTGATGATTTTTAATTAGTACTCAAGTGTGACAGATTCTGATAATTAAAAGTATGAGTGAGAAGGAAATCAAATAGCAAGAAATTTACCGCATTAACGTGAGTGCTGAGCTTTACAAATGCTTAGTAGAAACCATACTTTTTAAATACTCTAAATAGAGTTTAAGTAGAGATAGGCAGCTGCTGGATCTGAAGCAGAAATATTTCCTCATTTGTGGACATGCTCACTGCACCTGCTGGTCTCAAGAAAATACAGATACTTGACTTACAACCATTCGTTTAGTGACTATTTAAGTTCCATCAGCACTAAAAACAAATGCCTTACAACTGGTCTTCACGCTTATGACTGTCTCAGCGTTCTCATGATCATGTGATCCAACCCTGGGTGCTTGGCCACAAACATGTATTTATTATGATGACTGCAGCATACCAGTCATAGGATCACCATTTGAGACTTTCCTGTCCAGCTTCTGACAAACAAAGTCAGTGGGGGAAGATACATTCACTTAATTACCACAGGATTTGCTTAACAACTATGGCAAAAAAAGATTGTAAAATTGGGCACATCTCACTTAACGATCACCCTATGTTGGGTGAAAGTTAGCACCAGGGGTGGGATTCTACCAGTTCGCACCTATTCGCTAGAACCGATTGTTAACATTCTAAGCAGTTTGGAGAACCGGTTGTTAGAAGAAATTACTGGCCTAATCTTGTAAGGAAGGCAGGAAGGAAACTGCCTCTCCATTAACCCTTATTACATTCTTGGCAGAACTAGACTTCCTGTCTCAGGAACCTCTCTGGAGTTTTTTTCCCCTCCTTTGCTAGTACTTTGCTTGTGTGGAGGGACCATTCAAAGTTACAATGGCACTGAAAAAAGTGACTTATGACCATTTTTCACACTTACAACTGTTGCAGCATCCCCACAGTCAGGAGAGGCCAGGCGAGGAGATGCGTGCCTCGATGTGAGTGATCTTGAGTTGGCCACGCCCAGCCAATAACATGACCACCAAGCCATGTCCACCCAGTCACATGACCACCAAGCCACACCCACCACCTAAGCCATGCCCACAGAACCGGTTGTTAAAAAATTTGAATCCCACCCCTGGTTAGCACCCACTCCTCTCCTAGAAGAATAAAATATTTTGAGAAATATTTAAAAAGGCAAATATTATATTTCCCTGGAAACATGTTTTTTTAGAGGCAGGCAACAGACTCACTCTTAATAGCCCTCACCTTCCTTAACAGCCCTCAGCAGAGAGAAAGAGATAGCTAGCTCTATTCATAAAGAAATTCCCTGCAGCAAGGTCTGAACAAAGGTAGGATTAACCCTCAGCCACAGTAGGAATTGCCCAACAAGTCCCTTCATTGCATCACCCTCCAAACCTCAACCAAACTTAGCTCAGATAACCTACAGAGCCAGCCATGACACATACAACAGCCAATAGAATACATGTTCTTGAACAGGAACAGGAAGCTCAAGTGCAAAGCCCTAGAGAAGGTATAAATACCCCCCACTCTCAACTCCATGTGGTCAGACACCCAGAACCCATGTGATTCCGCTTCAACATTAAACCATCTTTCCAAGCAGCCTCCATGTTTTCATAGTCTTTCTCCCAGCCTGTAACTGGACCTGGATATTTCTTCCAACAGTAGTTAAAGAGGCAGCAACAGGATATCTGGACCTGGTTTTACTCTGTCAGTATCGCTTGAGAGCATTGGTCTAGCTAGCATATGAACAAAATATTTATTTTTAAACTCTTTAAGTATAATCCACGGTTTCAGATTTTCTAGAGCTGTGCATGTCTATTTGCATAAAGTACAAGTTACAATGCTTCAACAGACATGTGAAATGTACACATTTATGAAAAGAGCAGAGATTTAAAGACTGTGCCTCCACAAATAAGTGGCAGTTTATCAAGCTTTGGGGCAAAATGCCTGGCGAGGAACATGTGTATACAGTTTTGGATCTACTGACACTGTTAATTGGAAGTATATGTATTTGTTCTCAGAAAACTTTCATTCTATTTTCTATGAGTGAGCAGAAATAGTAGCTAATTAGTGTAACAGAAACAAACAGTTTTGTTTGTCAAGCCAAAACACTGCATTAATTTAAACTGTCTGAAAAAAATTAGGAAGAAACATTTCCCTGGGCAAGGAATCTGATTGAATAGTTTCTGAAGCAGAATGCTGCTAAGATTCTAATCAGAATAGGACTAAGCATCATGATTTACACAGAGCTAGTTCTAAAACATCAACCTGTCCAGTTGTTTCACAAAAGATTGTGTGACATTGTCTAGTGTATTCCACCCTTGAATGACAGCCAATTATTGGAGGAAAGCCAGACAAATCCATCAATTGTCTTCTATGCCACTGTTTCTTCTAGGCAAACTGAGAAGATAATGAAAACAACAATAACAATATTGTCTTAAATAAATATATCATTAAAAAATAGGAATCCTTAAATGTACTAAGCACAAAAAAATTCACCAAATGCAACAAAAAAAAATCTTATTGAAAATATGATCTAAAAGACAATCTAGTTTTAGAATAGGTAGCTATCCTACAAGAGCTTGGATATAAATATGGTGTCCATTGTTGTTCAAAAGAGGGCAGATTCTAAGATAGAATTTCATAATCGGGATGTTACCACTGAGAAGTTCTAATTCTGGAGATTGTTTTTTAATTTAAATGAACTTTGGAGCCAAGAGCAAGGGTTTCCCAGCTGCTCTTACTGCAAGGACTGGGAAATATTATAGGCAAATGTGTATGAGGTGCCACGTAAATGAAAACAGTGAAATATGAATTTGATGAAGGTGTCTTGGGTGAGTCTAGTAGCTATTATACTCTAGTAGTTGCTAGGAAACAAATGAATTTGATTTTCTTCTTAATTAATTCATATACCATAAATGTTTAGCCAATAAATAGGAAGGAATTTCAAATATATATGGATGAATCCAGTGTTTCCCAATCTTAGCAATTTTAAAACCTATATACTTCAACTTCCAGAATTCCCCATGTTGGCTAAAGTCCACACATTTTAAAATTGCTAATGTTGAGAAACACTGGATTAATCTAACCTTAGAAACCTTATCTGATTTTTTTTCCAGTTTTTTGTCTTTAATAGACTTAGGGTCACATACAGAGGAAACAAGTTGCACAATGTATTTTGAAAAGTTATTTAAAAGTTGAAGCCGTGCATTAGCTAAGAGATAATGTTCTTGAATTACGTTCTCTATCTAATAACTGCACAGATGCATACATTTTTAAATGACCATTAGTGAAAGGTACAGATTTGACACATTAAATCTTAACAGCTTTTGAGAAGACATTAAAATTTATAATCAAAATCTGCTTGAATTTGCATTAATAGTCACTGATCCAACAGACCAACAGCTGCAAATTGGGTCTAAAAATAAAATTAAGAACATAGCATTAGAAACACAATTTAATGTGTTGCTGAAGCAGTGGCTGATTAAATCTAATGAAGTAAGACATACCAAATGTAAATCTGTAATAACTGCTAAACAACTGACTTTCATGAAGGCAAAATATAAAACTGAGGAACATAAGGATGGTGGCGGGGGGAGAGCTTCTTAAACTATGAAAAATATATCTAGTTGTTTACATGTTTCCTTGAAGTTTTATGCCCAAACTGAAAAGAATCAGTGGGGCTTTGCAGTGATCTGTGTTCCAAAAGGATAAGGATGATTAGGAACATACATGGTCAATCATGATGAACCTACCAACAACCCTTAAAGAAACTGATTTAAGTACATACTGGCAGGTCTAATGTGCATGTCCATAGCTGTTCAAATCACTTTGTTCCCCTCAAATCCATATTATAGTCAGTCTTCAACATACTGTAGGATCTCAACTGGGATCAGGATTTTTGTGGCTAACCACGGAGATTGGTGAGTCATGCCTGATTTTATGACCTTTGTTGCCAGAGATGCTAAGCAAATCGCTACCATTGTTAAGTGAATAGGGCGTTGGTACTTACCTGATACGCCCGTTCTCAGTGAGCTGCGACGAGCATCCAGAGAGTGGGAGGTGCTTAGTCTCTCTGGTCCGATAGGCTGAGCTTAATTAGTAGGACGCTGTGGCTCCTCCCTGCCTCCTTCCTAGCGTCCCCCAGTTTTGGCGAAAACGAGTCAATGGAACCCCCCGTCCTCTCCATTGACTGGAGAGGTCAACTGCAGAAAAGCATTATGGAGATTATTGTTGGTCGGAGCAGGAACTAATAGATGGAAAGGGCTGGATGCTCGTCGCAGCTCACTGAGAATGGGCATATCAAGTAAGTACCAACCCCCTTTCTCCACTGAACTGCTCCGAGCATCGAGAGAGCTTGGCAGTCCTATGGGAGCATCTCCGTCTGATTTGGAACTCTCTCCCTGTCTGAATGTACTTGTTGCAACACCCTCCTGCCAAAGGAGGCCTCAGCGGAAGCAAATGTATCAATTTTGTAATGCCTAATGAAAGGCGATGGGGAAACCCCTTGTCACCATCCTACAGATTTCGAGGATAGGAGCCTGGGTAGCCCAGGCAGCCGAAGTTGCCGCACTCCTTGTTGAATGTGCCGTGATACCTCTGGGCACCTGTAATGAATGAGTTTTGTACGCCTTAGCTATCGTGGCGTTCAGTCATCTGCCAATAGTCGAGGGAGATACCTTCCGCCCCTGAGTAGCCGGTTGAAAGGATACAAAAAGGGCCTCCGTTTTTCTGAAAGAAGCCATTCGGTGAAGGTACGTACGGATAGCACTGCGGACATCCAGACTGTGCCATTGGTGTTTTAGACCCTGAGATGGCCTGGGACAGAAATTCGGAAGGATCAGCTCCTGTGCCCTATGAAAGGCCGAATTAACCTTAGGGGTGAATGTGTGGTCTGGACGAAGTACCACTCTGTCCGCATGAAAGATACAGAGGTCCTTGCGGACTGACAAGGCTGCTATTTCAGAGATGTGTCGAGCTGATGTGATGGCTACAAGAAACACCACCTTGTAAGTAAGGAAATGGAGGTCATAGATCTCAGTGGTTCAAATGGACCCCTGGTAAGAGCTGTAAGAACTTTATTAAGATCCCAGGTGGGATAACGATGAATCATCGGAGAGCATAGATTCCTGGCTCCTTTTAAGAAACTCTTTATTCGTGGATGATGGGAAATAGATGGTAAGCCTTCCCATCTCACTACCGAAGCAATGGCTGCACCTGTCGCCTTAAAGTATTTGGGGAGACCCGTCTACATCGTCTTGAAGACATTCCAAAACTTGTGCAAGTGATGGTGAACACAGGTCTATTTTGGATTTGGTGCACTATTTATGAAAAATAGACCATGTAGCATTATATATGCGGTTCGTAGAAGGACACCGAGCTGCCTGAATGGTATTGATCACCTTATCTGAGAACTTCTCTTGACTTAAACGTTTCCACTCAACCTCCAGGCGGTTAGTTGTAACCATTGGAGTTCGGGATGCTGGATCAGCCTTGGGTAAGCCGAACCTTGTGTGACGGAATCTTCCAAGATTCGGCTATGGACAACCTCTTGAGGTCCGCGAACCATGGCCTTCTGGGCCAGTGCGGGGCCAACAGGATCAGTTCTACCCTCTCTTCTAACATATTCCAGATCACCTTGGGTATCAGTGGAAGAGGCAGAAAGGCATAGAGGAGACCCTGGGGCCACGGGCAACGGAGGGCGTTGAAGTTTTCTGCCCCTTGATCTGGATATCTCGAGATGAATCTGGGGAGCTGCGTGTTTTGGGGGGAGGCGAACAGATCTACAACCGGAAGACCGCATCGTCGGGTCATCTCCTGAAATAGATCCGGATGCAGGCACCATTCTGATTGATCGATCGTGGCCCTGCTCAACCAGTCTGCTTTTGTGTTTGTTATCTCCGAAATGTGTTCTGCTGTGATGGAACCAAATTCCTTTCTGCCCAGCGGAACAGCCTCTCTGACTCCTCCATGAGCTGTTTTGAATGTGTACCCCCCTGCCTGTTAATGTGAGCTTTTGTTGTGACATTGTCTGTAAGGATGAGAACGTGGCCCATGCGAATATGAGGAAGAAAGCTGCGAAGGGCCAAACGAACTGCCCTGAGCTCCAACCAATTGATACTGTTCAATTGTTCTGTTACTGACCAGAGTTCCTGTGTCGAGATGGTCTGTAAATGCAACCCCCATCCCGACAGGCTGGCGTCTGTGGTGATGGTGAACCTGGGGGGCTCTTTCAGGAGTCAACCTCTGTTGATTGCCGGAACGGTCCACCAATGAAGTGAGAGAAGGACCCTTGTTGGAACGAACACTCTGACTCTGGAATTGCTTCACCCTGATCTTTGGTAAGGAAGTAAGAACTATTGAAGCGATCTGGCATGGAAACGGGCCCAAGGAATAATAGAAATAGAGGAAATCATTTTTCCCAACAGTTTTGACAAATCAGCCAGAGGAATTTGTTTCAGAGATCTGACATTTTGAGCTAATTTCTTAATACTCTCCAGTCTCTCAGGGGATACCAGTCCCTCAACTGTGTCAATTATCGCACCTAAGTGGGATAAATGGGTAGATGGGACTAAATGGCTCTTTGCCCAATTGACTGAGAAACCAAATGGCCCTTTGCCCAATTGACTGAGTGTTGTTGAAGAATTCGTAATATTAGTTGCAAATCCGATTCTGCTTTCTAAACGAAGAATAACAGAATGTCATCCAAGTAGCAATGTAGTCTGATGGAAAAACCCCATAAGTGAGCCGCTATTGCCGCCAGAACCTTTGTAAAAGTCCTTGGGGCGGATGACAAGCTAAGGGTAAGGCGACATACTCAAAGTGTCTATTATTATAACAGAATCTGAGAAATTTGAAGTGCGAGGGCCAAACTGGAATGTGTAAATATGCCTCCGTGAGATCTATGGAGGATAAAAAATCTCCTTCGCTTATCCCAAGTAGAATGGACTGCAACATACTCATCTTGAATCTACATTGAACTAGAGTACTGTTCAGTCGTTTTAGATCTAATATTGCCCTCCATCCCCCGAACTCTTGGGGACTACAAAAAGAAGAGAGTAGAACCCCTGGCTCTGTTGATCCCTAGCTACTTGTTGGATGGCCTTAATTTCCAGCAGGGGATTAATCACTGCCTCCATCAGATTCCTCGCTAGGATCCCTGGAGAGAGGGCATTGCATAAAGAAATTTGGGGGGGTGGAGGAAAATTCCAGAGCTAGACCAAACCTAATAGTGTCACGGACCCAGGAATCCGATGTAGTGGAATCCCAACTATCAGCAAAAAGTTTCAATCATCCCCCAATGGGGACGGTCTCCCTGGAACTATCTTGGACGACAGAAGCCTTTTCCCCCCGGACCTCTAAAGGATCTCCTATCCTGACCCCCTCTATGAAGTCTGTCAATGAAGTCAGGACCTTCTGACTGTTGGGCGCCCCTATAGTCAGGGACCTTCTGGAATCTACTGGGGAACATACTTCGATAATAGGGATGAAAGGAACTTCTCCGAAAGGGCTGATAGGGTCTGGAGTCTGAATGACGGGGAAGAGATGGAAGAACTTTCTTTTTGTTCCTGGTTTTAATCAATAGGGGATCTAAGGCAGCACCAAACAATTTTTTGTTCGAAATTGGGGAAGAGGCCAGCTTCCATTTGTTTTTGGAATTGGCTTGCCAATTCTTGAGCCAGAGTAGACGACAGGCCGTAGTCTGAGAAGCCATGACTTGAGCCGAAAATTTTATCAAATTAAATGTGGCATCCACAGAAAACTCTGCTGCAGCAATTAGTTTGGCGATGTCTTGATGCACCCTGATGTTGGAATTTGGGATAGTGTCCCTCAGGTGGCGAAGCCATCTGAGGGAAGTTCTAGTAAAAAAAAGGATGCAGCAGTAGCCGCCCTTATGGCCCACGCATCAGACTGATGCACCTTTCTAAGTGTTATCTCAATTTTCTTATCCTCCTCTCTAAGAGCATCTTCTGATTCGGTGGAAACAGTTGATGAGGATGCCAATGCAACAATGGGGTCATCTACCACTGGAGTATTCAAGAATTCTGAAAAATCTGGGGCTAGATTGAAAAATTTATTATCAAAATTTGTGGGCGAGGGATGCATTGAAGCGGAGGACCGCTGTTTTTGCAGTAAATCCGAGAACATTTTTGGAACTGGAATGACCTCGACCTCATTAACGGGTTGAGAGAAAACAAGATCTTCCAACTGCTCTTGAGGCACTTGTTGTTGAGCAGAGGGAGACTTATCAAGCCGAGCTGTGATTTTCGCCTTATATAGGAGGGATTTGAAAAGCTGTGGATGAAAAAGACCTATAAAAGTAGGTTGGTCCGGCCTGATGTCTTCGTGCTCTGAACATGCCCCTTTCTGGGAACTCATCATCCAGAGAAACGTCACTATCTTGGAGGGACATTGTATCTAATTGGTCCATATGAACCTCACCTTCTCCCTCTCCTGACCATGTTGGGAAGATGTATGGTGCCAAAGAGACTAAGCACCGCCCACTCTCTAGATACTCAGAGCAGTTCAATGGAGAACATATAGTCATTAAGTGCACCTGGTTTTCCCCATTGACTTGGCTGGGGGGATCTCAATTGGCAACCAAATGACTTAGATTTGCAGCCATGCCAGTTGCCATGCACTCAAATTTTCCTCATGTGACAATGGGGATGCTAAAATGGTTGTCTCACTGTTTTCACTTTTTTTCAGTGCTATTGTAACTTGAAACAATTGGTAAACAAATGGTTGTAAGTTGGACATCTAACATCAAAAACATCATCAAAAAAGCCCAACAAAGAATGTTCTTTCTGCGCCAACTCAGAAAGCTCAAACTGCCCAAGGAGCTTGCTAAGCCAGTTCTACAGAGGAATTATTGAGTCTATCATCTGCACCTCTATAACTGTCTAGTTTGGTTCTGCAACCCAACAGGACAGATACAGACTTTAGAGAGTAATTAGGACTGCAGAAAAAACAATTACTACCCACCTACCTTCCATTGAGGACCCATATACTGCACAAGTCAAAAAGAGGGCTGTGAAAATATTCACAGACCCCCTCACATAAACTGTTTCAACTCCTTCCCTCAAAACGACACTATACAGCACTGCACACCAGAACAACTAGACACAAGGACAGTTTTTTTCCGAAAGCCATTACTCTGCTAAACAAATAATTCCCTCAACACTGTTCAACTATTTACAGTGTACACTACTATTCTGTTAATCTTCTCATCACTCCTTAACAACCTCCCTTCCCACTTGTGATTGTAGGACTGTAACTTTGTTGCTTGATATCCTTACAATTTATATTGACTGTTTTCTAGTATGATTTGATTGTACCCTAATGATGATTCTTGATTCTTAACTAATGTACCTTTCTTTATGTATACTGAGAGTATTTACACCACGACAAATTCCTTGTGTGTCGAATCACACTTGGCCAATAAAGTATTCTATTCTATCCATTCTATGGTTGTAAGTTGAGGACCACCTGTATTACATGACCCTGGAAATCAGATGTGATCAGTTTTGGCTGGAAGCTAATTTCAAACTTAAGTTACTTTTACTGGAACTTACCCTGTAGTAATATCTCAACTGAGTGATAACAGTTTGTGATTATTTCAGGTATGAAACATGAGTCATTTTCTTATGTTTTGAGACCCATTTTATATATACATATATCTCTCCAGCCCAAGACCTTGCTGGAGTGAAGTTTGAGAACAAGTTTCAACTTTGAATTCTTACCAAGAAAAGTCTTCATTAGCCCTTGCACCACATAGTATTAATGCAAATATGCTAACCTGCTGCACAAATGAGAGTTTCATTAATCCAGGAATGATCTCCCTTGTTTTCAGAAGGAAGAGTTGAATTAACTTTGATTGCATTTAAGAATTAGAAGTTAAAGAATTAACTTTGATTGCATTTAAGATTAGAAGACCCAGGTCTGATGAAATGGACTAGTAATAAAAGTCAATAGACTAGCCATAAAGACAAGATGGTAAGGCGTATCTACCATGTGCTTTTTTGCAAATGCAATATAATAGGTATGGTTGCCTCAAAAACACTTAGGACAAAGGGATAATCTGAAAATGTTATTATGTACCAATTAGGACCACAGCAGGAAGGGGGAAAAGTTCCTAGTTCTCCATAGTGTTCCAAAACAATCTCACCTCTTTAAAATAAAATGTAACAAAATGCTCACCTGCTCTGCTTTCAATCATATAATTTCACCCTAGAATGTAATTAGTAAAACCATACCCCCTACCAACATCCTCTTTCAAAAATAGTAATTAACACAAGCATCACTAGTAATATCAGGATACAAAGTGAGAATAAACTACAGGTCCTAAAAAAGGTAGAATCCCTAATGCTTTCAAATATACCTGCAGCTTCC
Source organism: Bungarus multicinctus (assembly GCA_023653725.1). NCBI lineage: Eukaryota > Metazoa > Chordata > Lepidosauria > Squamata > Elapidae > Bungarus > Bungarus multicinctus. The sequence goes on along the minus strand of CM042848.1, from coordinate 11,514,280 downwards.
TATCTGCATTGGTTCAGTTGCAGAATTTAGGTGGCATAAATTGGCCAAATTCCTTGAGTCTTATAACATGTGATCATGCTCATATTAGAGACTGTTTTGGGGGACTGCAATTGACATGTTTTGCTTCCAAGCTGTATATACATAGGAACCATATTTTTAAGCACTCATCTAAGCCCTGTAGGACTACTAATTTGTATTTTCTGTATTTAGGCTTAATTAGGGAAAGCAGCTGCTATTTCAAGTGGGTGATTTAGCACATATTAAAATAGCAATAAAATATCCAATGGTTGCAAAACTGGGATTTCCACAAGGGAACCCTATTGGTAGCAATGTTGCCATCAGTCCTAGTTCTGATTATATATACTTCCTGGGTTTGAATCCGACAACGATGGAATTTAGGAACACCATGAATCATCTATTCTACTACCCAACAAGCAGTTTGGCCACAATCAGGTCCAGGATTTCAACCGCTAAGCAGTTCAGTTACTAAATGAGTCACATAACTGGCCTAAATTTTACAATCATTTATATCACGGTCATTAAGTGAATCAAGTCGATGTTAAGTGAATCCAGCTTCCCTTATCAGCAGCTGGCTGGAAAGGTAGCCAACTGCAATCACATGATACGGCAACTATCTTTAAATGTGCGCTGGTTGCCAAGCACCTAAATTGCAATCATGTAACTGCAGGTGTGTTGCGACGGTTGTAACTTCGAAGACAGATTGTAAGTCACTTTTCTGGAGGCTGTCATAAATCTAAACTATTGTTGAACAAAAGCATATAAGTCAAGGATTGCCGTATTTTTCACACTATAAAATGCAACCTCCCCTCCCCAAAAAAGTGGGTAGAAATGTCTGTGCATCTTACAGAGCAAATATTGAGGAAGGTGCAGGGGGGTTGGTCACTATTGCCACTGCTGGGGAACACTAGAGCCTTCGCTGCTGAACAGCTGATTGGTCATTGGATCGGCCTCTGAGAATACCGCCGATCCGCTTTTCTAGGTGGCGGGAATTGCTGCTGCTGCCTATTGCCGCTGATCGCTGCCACCGCTGATCGCCGCCAATCGCTGAGTGGTGATAGCCGGAGAACGGCGGTGGCAGAGAACGGTATTCCGGGAGGCCGATCCAACCGCCAATCAAGTGCTCAGCAGCAAAGGCTCCAGTGTTCCCTAGCGGCGGCAGCAACTCAGTTCAGTTGACCGGTGGTGGGCGCAACAGAGCACAGCTCTGATGAGCCGCGTGCTGGGGCTGCAATAACATGCTGAAGCTGATCAGGCTGTTTGCTGTTTGCTGCAAGGACACTAGCCAGATATTCAGTTCTTCTAGTTTCTCAACTTGATTTTTTAATCCCAGGAACATCCTTGGGCTTCACTACAGCAGCAGAAAAGTTTATTATGTCACACAATATAGTTGGACAAAGTCACAAAATAATAACCAGAAAAATGAAATTGGAATGGAAGTATGAATCTCTTTGGAAATGCCATCTGAAGTAGGAGTTGATTAACAAATCTGTTTAGAACAGGGTTTCCAACCTTGGTAACTTTAAGACGTGTGGATTTCAACTTCCAGAATTCCTCAGCCAGCTTTACTGTCTCCACAAGTCTTAAAGTTACCAAGGTTGGAGACCCCTGGTTTAGAAGACAAAGAAAGATATCTATTTAATTAAAGTGAGGAAAACCTATAGGGAGATATTAGGTTCTGTTCCATAACTAAATAATTGTTTGCTGTTTTACTAGTAGTTTTCTGCAGTTATCAAATCATAAAAAGAGGGATGTTTCTGAGAATCAGGAAATGATAGGAACTGATTAATTTGGCATACAAGTAGTTCTCAACTTAGAACCATAAATGAGTCCAACATTGCTAAATCAGAAATTTCTGTTGCTAATTAAAGTGAAGCTTGTTCCATTTTCTGACCTTTCTTGCCACAGTTGCTAAGTGATTAGCTGCAGTTGTTAAGTTAGTTACATGGTTGTAAAGGGAATCTGGCTTCCCATTGACTTACATAACCCTAGGACACTGCAAAATAAACATCAAAGAATTTGCCAAGTATCCGAATTTTGATAACGTGATTATGGAGATGCCGTAACAGTCATGTGAAAAATGGTCATAAGTCACTTTTTTTAATGCTGTTGTAACTAAATGAATAGTTGTAATACAGGACTACCTGCATTAAGAGATTTTGTGAACTAGAGGAATGCTTCACTCCATTTTCTCTAAGCGTTTTTGGCCATCTCACAATCTAGTTGCAAAACAAATGACTTTAGGAAATGAAATGCTTCCTGGGGAACTATCAGTTGAAATGTTCTGAATCAGAAGCTCAAAATCAAAGGTAGCTGACAAAGAAGAAATAATGAATCCTCAATCATACAGTAGTAATTATAAAAGAGAAGTGAGAAAAACTGAGACTGGAAATAGAGAGAGGATAGCAAGCGATTAGACAAAGTGAGACTGTTGACTGGATTCAGACAATGAAGACCAAGAGCACTGATAAAGAAGGGACATGACTAAAACAATTTATTTGGAAAACCAGTAATGCTAAAGGCCAGAATAAGGCAGTGATAAAAATAGAAATTTGGACTCAGTGGATCAGCTACTAACTAAACTGCCAGTGCATACTATTGGGGTAAATTTAAAAAAAAAAGTTTAAATAACTAGGCTTGTATTTTAAATAATAAAACAAACACAATCAAAAGGTCAATGAAACAGTTTTAATGCTCACTTTTTGGGGGGTCTACAAATGGAATAATATAAATAATAATTAGTAATTAATCAGATATCCAAGAATCAAGATTAAAAGTTTGGATTTACCCATTCCACAGATCAAAACTAGGAAAATGAAAGATGCATTTCACTCATCCATTTAAAGTCAAAAATAACGAAAGATCAGAGTCTGGCTATATGGTTCTGACGTATACTGTCATTCGCTTAGCTGGAGTTATGACATATCCATGAGAATTGTCGACAAGAAACAGAACTAAAAAAACTTCCAAGACAGAAAGAAAAGTGCAAAATAATGTAAACCATGGGAAAAAAAAATACAAACTAGTGTGATTCGTATGTCTAGCCCATTGAAGGGAAGGATTAGGGCAGACATGATAACTGTCTTCCGGTACTTGAAGGGCTGTCACAAAGAAGAGTGAACTAACTTATTCTCCCAAGCACGAGAGGGCAAGACAAGAAATAATGGTTGAAAGCTTGCTAAAGAGAGAGCCAACCTAAAAGTAAAGAGAATTTTTTTGACAGTGAGAACAATTAATCAAGGGAATAGCTTGGCTCCTGGACTTGTAGGCGTTCCATCAATAGAGGTTTTCAAAAACAGATCAGGTAGCCGTTTGACCGGCATGAAGGTCTCCTCCATTCAATAAGGGATTAAACTGGGAGATCGCCGACATCCCTTCAAGCCCTATGATTCTACATTATTCATTCATTCATTCATTCATTCATTCATTCATTCATTCATTCATTCATTCATTCATTCATTTATTTATTTATTTATTTATTTATTTATTTATTTATTTAACATATTTATATACCGCCCTTCTCCCAAAGGACTCAGGGCGGTGTACAGCCAACCATAAAACTTTCTACAATTATAAAAGTTAAAAGAGAATTAAATATTCTAAGGCTGCCTAAAATCATACCCCCCCCAATAAATTAATAAAACCCCGAATATTAAAATTCCAATTTAAAACTCCAAATACTCAAATTACACTAAAAATCCCACTTCAGCCCAGGCCGGCCTACACAAAGAGCCAGGTTTTCAATGCACGTCTGAAAGCTCTCAGGTCGGTGTTATTGCGTAACTCCAGTGGCCCTATTTCTTGGGGTCACCAGGCGGCACATAGATGCCGTCGGCACCCGAAGAAGGCCCTCTCTGTGGGAGCGCACAGGTCAGTGGGAGATTACCAGCAGAACGCGGTCCTGCAGATAACCTGGTCCAATGCCATGGATTGCTTTAAAGGTCAAAACCAGAACCTTAAAGCGAACCCGGAAAGCCACCGGTAACCAATGCAGCTCGTGCAGGAGAGGCATCACATGGGAGTTTCGTGACGCCCCCATAACCACCCGCGTGGCCGCATTTTGTACCAGTTGAAGCCTCCGGGTGCTCCCCACAGGGAGCCCCATATAGAGCGTTACAATAGTCCAGGCAAGAGGTGACAAGGGCATGAGTGACCGTGCGTAAGGCATCCCAATCCAGAAAGGGCCGCAATTGGCGAATCAGGCGAACCTGATAAAAAGCCCCCCTGGAGATGGCCATAATATGATCTTCTAAAGACAGCCGTGCATCCAGGAGGACGCCCAAATTGCGAGCCCTCTCTGTGGGGGGTAAGATCTCTCCCCCAATAGCCAGCGATGGAGTCAGCTGACTATATCGGGGCGCCGGAAACCACAGGCACTCAATCTTGGAAGGGTTGAGCTGGAGCCTGTTCCCACCCATCCAAATCCGCACGGCCTCCAGACACCAGAACATAGCTTCCACAGCATCGTTGGGGTGGTTTATGGTGGAGATGTAAAGCTGAGTATCATCAGCATACAGATGACACTGCACCCCAAGACTACGGATGATCTCTCCCAGCGGCTTCACATAAATGTTGAACAAAAGAGGGGAGAGGACCGACCCCTGAGGCACCCCACAAATGAGGGGCCTAGAGGCGGACCTCTCCCCCCCCCGTCAACACAAATTGCGAGTGGTTAGAGATGAAGGAGGAGAACCATCGTAGGACAGTTCTTCCAATCCCCAACCCCTCCAACCGCCGCAATAAGATACTATGGTCGATAGTATCAAAAGTCGCCGAGAGATCTAATAGGACCAGGACAGAGGAATATCCCCTGTCACAGGCCGTCCAGAGATCATAAACCAACGCGACCAATGCTGTTTCAGTACTATGCCTGGGCCTGAAGCCCGACTGGAAAGGATCGAGATAAGTCGTTTCCTCCAGGTACTGAGGGAGCTGACGCACCACCACACTCTCAACAACCTTCGCTAAAAAGGGAAGGTTGAAGACTGGACGATAGTTATTTAAAACAGCCGGGTCCAGGGCAGGCTTCTTGAGGAGGGGTCGCACCACTGCAATTTTCAAGGCAGTTGGAAGCGACCCCTCTCTCAACGAAGCGTTGACAATCCCCTGGAGCCAGCCCTGTGTCACCTCCCTGGTGGTCGAAACCAACCAGGAGGGACACGGGTCCAACAAACGTGGTGGTATTCAGCCCCCCCAGCAACCTGTCCACACCCTCAGCGGTCACAGGGTCAAACTCCTCCCAGATAACAGTCTCAAGACTTGCCCTGGACACCTCCCCCGGGACCACCCAATTGGAGTCCAGCCCGCCCCGAATCCGAGCGATTTTGTTGTGCAGAAATCGGGAAAACTCCTCTGCTCTGCTCTGCCCTGCAAGAGGTCCTCCCGCACTCTCGGCTCAAGCAGGGAGCGAGTCACTCTAAACAGAGCGGCAGGGCGATTTTCTGCCGATGCAATAAGGGCGGAGAAATGCGAACATTTCGCCGCCTCTATCGCCACAAGGTAGGTCCTAATATGAGACCTCACTTGTGTCCGGTTGGACTCGGCGCGGCTAGCCCTCCAAACACTCTCCAGACGTCTTTTCCGGCACTTCATCTCCCTCAGCTCCTCCGTAAACCATGGAGCTGGATGGGATCTGTGCCGGGTCAGAGGTCGCAAAGGCACAACTCGATCCAGAGCCTCGGCAACCAGCCTATCCCAGGTGGCCACCAAGTCTCCAGGCGAGTTATGAGCCAGAGTCTCAGGAAATGGCCCAAGCTCCCTCTGGAACCGCTCAGGGTCCATCAGGTGCCTGGGGCGGAACCATCTACACGGCTCCGCCTCCCTGTGGTGGGGGGTGGTGGTACAGAAGTCAAGCCTAAGAAGGGAATGATCTGACCATGACAAGGGTTTGATAACTAAGTCCCCGAAATTACAATCATTCAACCACTGACCAGAGACAAAAATCAGGTCCAGCGTGTGTCCCCCCATATGAGTGGGGCCAGAAACTAATTGGGTCAGGCCTATGGCCGCCATGGAAGCCGTGAACTCCCGAACCACCCCAGAGGTTTCCCCGAGCGAAGGCAAGTTGAAATCCCCCATGACTAAAAGCCTAGGGGTCTCAACCGCCAGCCTGGCTATCACCTCAAGGAGTCTGGGCAGGACCGATGATACGTGGCAGGGAGCCAGGTACGTTATCAAAAAGCCCATCTGAACCCCCTGCCCCCACTTCACAAAGAGAGACTCACAACCAGCCATCTGAGGAACAGTGGCCTCCCTATGACAAAAGACCTCTCTAATAAGCACCACCACCCCACCACCCCTTCTCTGAGACCTAGGCTGATAAAATGCTAAGAAACCTGGTTGGCACATCTCCTTCAGAGGAATACCACCCTCTGGGCCCAACCAGGTTTCGGTAATACCTGCCAGGTCCACGCCCTCCTCCTGAATAAGATCGTAAATCAGGGAGGCCTTATTAACAACGGACCTGGCATTGCACAGCATCAGCTGGGTACTCAGGGCCTGATACTCTGCACAACTAGGCCTGCAGGACGGGTGAAGAGGGTCGGAGTGCGCTACTGCTTGAAGACAGTGACTGCGCGATCCCATAACCTGATATGGCCACCATATCTGCCCCTCCCACTTACCGTGCCAATAGAACCCCCCTCTGGTAACCCACCCCCTGTCCGCCTCCTCAACGCACGACCCTCTGAGCCTTCCCAGACGTGCGTGCCAGCCTGGCTACCTCCAGATCCCTGCGGGTTGTCCCCCTGACCTGGTTCGGATTTCCCTAACCGCACTAAAAACCTAACTAAAAATTTACAAACCCGAGAACTCTCTCCAACACGTTTCCTGTGGCCGTACCATCTCTCGGGATCCCAGGATCCGTCATTAAGATATGTTTTAGAAAGTTTTGAGGGTCACTTGAGGAAAGGGGGACATTCCTCAAGGCCCAGAGGTCTTCCATAGAATACTTTAAAGGCTCCGATGAAAATGTCCCAGCCATCCGATGATGCGGGGGCCCCTTTGATCGACACCAGGGCCGGGCCCAAAAATAGTCAGCCCACATCCGCGGTTCATTTGGCCACCCTCTCAGTCTCTGGTGGCATCGAGACGGCCGCAACACAGGCAACGTTGATACCTCCAATGCCAGAACCACCAGCGCCGAGGCCAGAGCCCCCGCCAAACTAGGCAACGGCCCCAGACCTCGACTCTGCCACCACCGACATCGTGGACCTTGCGGCCACCCAGTCGCCGCCGCCTCCATTGCCATCGGGGTTCGTGAGGTGGTAACTTCCTCCACTGGAGCCACCGCCGCCGCCGCCAGATCAGGAGATCCCCTCTGCCAATGCCATCGTCGCCCAAGAGACCCTCCAGTGACTTTGATGTTATCCACAGTTCCTCTGCCACCTCTGCTATATATATTTATATATAATCAGGGGTGGGATTCTACCAGTTCGCACCTATTCGCTAGAACCGGTTGTTAACATTCCAAGCAGTTCAGAGAACTGGTTGTTAGAAGAAATTACTGGCCTAATCCTGTAAGGAAGGCAGGAAGGAAACATTCTGGGGTTGCTTACAGAAACTGCCTCTCCGTTAACCCTTATTACATTCTTGGCAGGATTAGACTGTTTTAGGAACGTCTCTGGAGTTTTTTTTCCCCTCCTTTGCTGGTACTTTGCTTGTGTGGAGTGACCATTCAAAGTTGCAATGGCAATGAAAAAAAGTGACTTATGACCATTTTTCACACTTACAACTGTTGCAGCATCCCCAGTCATGAGAGGCCAGGCAAGGTAAGACGTGCCTCAATGTGAGTGATATTGAGTTGGCCACGTCCAGCCAATAACGTGACCACCAAGCACGTCCACCCAGTCACATGACCACCAAGCCACACCCACCACCTAAGCCACGCCCACAGAAATGGTTGTTATAAAATTTCCAACCACTGTATATAATAGTTTAAGAAGGATGTATTCATAGAATATGTTAACTTGTCTACTGAATAAATTCATCTTCTGGCTTTTCATAATGCATTGAATTTTAAGCTAATTATTATTATAAACTGGGTTCTATGCTAAGCCACACGCACACACAAAAACCCTAATATTAACATAATCAAGCTCAGCATGTTTGAAGAATGCACCTCAATTTTTACTTACCTTAAAAGGAATAATTACAGCAATAAACCATTTTCCTTCACATGGTTTTTTTCCCCCCATCACATTTCCTTTATTTTTTTTAAACATGGGCAGCAGGCTTTAAATCCAGCACCAGTATGGCTACTTTCAAATCTTACCACACACCAAACCCATTACTGCAATGATGGAATACTGACTGAACCCAAATACTGACTCTGAAATCCAGAAAGAAACTCATAGGACAGTACTAGCTTTTTAAAAGACATGTTCACTGAACAACCCTGCATCTAATCATACTTCAGAGTTTGAAGTGTTTACCATGTTTCCCATGAAAATAAGACCCTGTCTTATTTTCTCTAGAAAAAGTACAGAGAAGAGCAACCAGGATGATGAGGGGACTGGAGGCTAAAACATACAACGAACGGTTGCAGAAACTGGCTTGTGTAGTCTAGTGAAGAGAAGGACCAGGGGAGACATGAGAGCGGTCTTCCAATATTTGAAGGGCTGCCACAGGGAGGAAGGGGTCAAGCTATTTTCTAAAGCACCTATAGGCCAGACAAGGAATAATGGATGGAAACTGAACAAGGAGAGATTTAACCTGGAAATAAGGAGAAACTTTCTGACAGTGAGAACAATCAACCCATGGAACAGAAGTTGCCCTCGGAAGTTGTGGGAGCGCCATCACTTGAGACTTTCAAGAAGAGATTGGACTGCCATTTGTCAGAAATGGTGTAGGGTCTCTCGCTTGGGCGGGGGGGGGGTTGGCCTAGATGACCTACAAGGTCCCTTCCAACTCTGATTATCTGTTATCTGTTATATTTTTTGCCACCAAAAAAGGCACTAGGTCTTATTTTCAGGGGAAGTCATCCATTGATGTCAACATTGAAGCTTTCAGGAACTTCTTCTGTGGCCAGCAAGGCTTTCCTAAAGACCTCTTGCAAAGATCGATCTGGAGCTTTGTTATCAGCTACAGAGGCCTTCTGGAAAGCCTTGCCAAGCCAGCTTTGCACACCTCGACTCCTGCCTTGCTGGCTGCAGAAGAAAGGGGCTGGCAAGGCAGGTGTCAGTGTGTGCAAGGCCTGGCTACAACTGTCCAAAGGTAAGTAGTAGGGCAGTTGCACCCCCTCCCTTCCCCACCCTAGCTTAATTTTTATCAGTGCACTCTGGAGTGGACAGGATCTTAGTTAGGACTTACTTTTGGGGTAGGGCTTATATTGTATACACATGTAAAAATCAAGCTAGGACTTACTTTCAGGTTGTATTTTCCGGGAAACAGGGTAAACACTTTCTGATTTTTTTAAAATATATTTAACAGTTAGGGCATAAGATGAAAGTCTGAAGTGACAGGATATTGCACTGTAAAATTAAGGGAGGAACATCTTATTATTTATTTATTTTATTTTATTATTTACATTTATATGCCGCCCTTCTCTCGGAGACTTTAGAGCACCATGCTAAGTGCTTGGCAATAGCCTTCATTCCATTGCATATGCCTGCCTATTACTAGGGCTTTTTTGCCCCCCTTCCCCCCCCAAGCGGTATTTTTTACAAAGTCAGCTTATTGCCCCCAACAATCTTGGTCCTCAATTTACCTACCCTGAGAGGATGGAAGGCTGAGTCAACCTTGAGCCTGGTGGGATTCGAACCTGCACTAATTGCAGGCAATTGAGCTAAGTGCTAGATGTTTAACAGCTGCACCACCAAGGCCCATCTTGTTCTTTTATTCTAGTTGCATTTAAGTAGTTCTTATATGAAATATGAAGGGTCAAATTATTCCAAGACACCTTTGGGTCTATGGGGTTGCAGCATATGGCTCTTTGCATGGTACAAGTAAGCAACATAAGTCCATTATTAGTCTTACAATTAATAACAATTCCCACCATGTAAAAATAGGAATATTAGTGCAATTGCATTCTGCTAGCAGGTAGCATATTTTAAACTCTGGAATTGTCACCAATTTAATGTAAAGCAGTACATCTATGTAATCCACTTAAACCTAGCTAGCATTCAAGTTAGCCAGTAACATTATAGAAATTTCATACTGCATAAGTTTATTGAACACTAAACCTGACTTAAGTAACCAAATAAGGTGATGCAGAATAAAAGCTGAAGGGTGGGAAAATAAGAAGGAAGAGGAGGTTATTACATTTTCAAAACAAACCTATTAAAAGACTTTGTTTTCTTAACTATTTTTAAAAGGATAAATACTTCAGACTAAAAATTTTGGATTAAAGCAATTAATTGTAAGGAAAATTACAATACATATTAAAACTACATATACACACAGAGAACAATTTTCCTTTTAAAAACTACATTTTTCCCTTATGTGAGTAAGAGCGATTCAGATTATTAGCATCTTTTTCATATTTTGCAACATCAAATATTTTTCATTTTAAATATATATCAGACAATAATAGTAAATAATAAAAGAAACCTTTTAAAAAAATTCACATATGACAGCTGTTATCTATCTAAATACGTGCATGTCCACACAAGACAGAATGCAATTGCATCCAAAACTGGAGATTTATTCCTATAAGAAATTTCTCAGCTTTAGTCTTTCATAGCATTAATTATTCTGTTTTTAATCACATCTCTTTCCTCTGGGATTCTAACTAACAACAAGCTTATTGGAAAGAATCCAAAAAATATTTAACTTGTTGAGTTTGCTAGACATTTCTGCTATTTGAAGATCTTGCCTTTGTACTTGGGCTTGTTGAGTTATACTTCAGAATTCTTTTCCTAGAAAACTGAGCTTTAAAGCATGACATGATCTGCCATCTTTATTATGTGTTGAGTAACACTACTTTATTAGAATAATCAAAAATTCAACTGTGACATTCCTTTTTTCTCTTCACTTTCATCTCTGGCATTCTTTTCTCAAACATTTTACTACACTGAAATATTCCAAAAACAGTATGTGCCTCTAGCTACTATGGGGACATAACTTCATCCTATACCCACCAAAGGTCTCCCTTAGAATTTCAACTGAACTCAAGAGGCATGCAATTTTTCAGTTGAGATTTTTGTGTCACTTCCCATAAACTAAACCTTTTCAAAAACTAGATGTCAGCTGAAAAGCTTCCCATGCGTGTTGAATGTAAAACTTCCTGTTTTCCGGAAGTGAGAGCAAATTTTTTCAGTGGCCTAGGGCTTTAGGGTGAGACCTACTTTTATTTATAATTAACATGAATTCCCCCTTTGGCTAAAGCAAGAGTCTTTCTCCAACTGGAAAATAATGTTAATTCCTCACCAGTTGCCTTGTTCTGCCACACATTTATTATCATTTATTGTGGCATAAATTTTAAAGCATATAAAGCAAATACAGTATCAAGAAAAATGTGATGGGAGCAAATATAAAAGAGTAAAAACAGACCATTTTTTATCACACTGGATCCTAAAGTATTACTTTTGCCTTTACTGTCTAACTCTGATGACACAAAGGGATACTTTGATTGACATATAGCATGCCACAAACCTGTTAATTTAACTGTCCACCTCTCTTAAAATCCTCATCACCAACATCTGCCAGCTGCAGTCCAACACATTCCTTAGTTATCTATTGTTACCTGTACTGAATTTGATGACTGATAAACCTTACAAAATTGCAGACCCTTTTTAACATAGCCCAAATTATTTACATTTTATTGAAATTATAATAATGTTACTCTGATGTATAATACATAGTTTTATTTCAATTTATTTCAAATTTACCTTTCTATGATGGAATTTACCTCCTAACACCTTCAATTCATCTTGGGAAACCCTTCCTGAGATTCTATTCCTCAGAGAAAGTAACCCAAAATGTACAGAACAAGTAAGATTCTTCCTTATTAAAGATGAGTAATCTTTTTAAATAAAATTAATGTTATATAAAAGAAACATCAGCCAATTAATTTTATGCCAAAACTAGAATGCAATTATCTATTTCAATCACTTATAGAATAAAAGAGAGGAAGAGAAAAGCAACACATAAATCTACAATGAAAACTGGTAAGTCACTTGAATGTCAATCAAAGTCCACTTTACCTTTAAAGGTCTTTTACCTCTGATAAGACATTAAAGCATCCACAGTATTTTTCTTAAATCAGTTGTCCTGAATAATATAACTTTCAGGTTTTAAAAACTGTAAACGAGCACTTTACTTTAATTAGAACCTCTTTAAACAACTCCCTACCTTTTCAATATCCTTAGTTTTAATTTGCTTCTATTCTTGTTTTCTGTTTCTGAATACACAATACTGAAGAATGGATTTATATAACTCAGAAGTGTTACCATATGTGTTTTAGATTAAAGAAAGTAATAGTATATATCAGCGATACATTTTTTAAGTAAGGTGCAATTAAACAGTCTTTGTGTACTATACCATAGCTTTTTGATTGCTAAATTAATATTTCAATATTTTTTTATTTTGTTTAAAGAAAAAAAAATTTTGGCTTTCTGTCCTAGTTTATCTACATACACATATCTTGTATGTTTTTCCTTAAAAAGAACTTAGTCTTTTCTAATTCTCCCTCAGACTCAGATTCAGCAGTAAAGATTTTGAGCAAACACAGAAATAGATTCTTGATACTGTAGTTACGATTATTTATCTTGGCAGCCTGACTGATTTGACAGGAAATACATACTTCCAGCAAAGAATAAAAAAGTTAAGAAAGAATCAAAAGTGCAAAATATGCCTGCTATTCGTTTTAGATATAGCTGGATAATCTTGCATATCTGGTTTCAAATGAAAACTCACTTGCTACTCATCCTATGCTACAGGAAGACAAGATGACATACTAGCACATAGAAAGTGTACTGCTAGGTGACCAAGCATTTATTTTTTCCCCAGTTTTGAACTCATGTGTCTCAGTGATGTCAGTGAATTTCTGTAAGTTTACTTAACAGCCATCCCAGTTAGTGAACTTCACTATCTTGTAGAAACAGATTCCTACAATCAATCACATTTTGTGTGAAAACTTTTTCTTTGCCTTGAGCAAATAGTCCAATGGGATCCCATAACTTTTGTTAGAATGAGAAGTTAAAAATAAAATCTGGAAGAATGGGGTGGCAAGCTACTTCTGTGCTGTAAAATAAATGGCCATAAAATATATTGATGCCTCACAGTTCCTGATCAGACCGAATGTCAACTTTCCTTCTTCATCATTGGTTGGTTTGATATTGTCTTGAATCTACTCCCATCCAAATGAATGTTGTGCATGTGTCTTTCTCCCTCATAAATGAAGATAAAATTAAATGCTTCTTTGCATCTAGCAGCATCATGAAAAAAGTATCAGCTACTTGTTCTGACAATAAGACTTAAAGGATGAATGAATGAATGAATGAATGAATGAAAGAAAATATATATATATGACAGCCGCAGACAGAAAGACGTTACAGAGGGTGATGAGCATGAGCATCATGGGCTGTTTCCTGATACCATTAGATGATGTCGCTAGGGCTCTTTGCCTTAGAAGAGTGAGGAAAATTCTCAGGGATGATTCACATCCTAGTCAGCACGTCCTATCATCAGGTAGGAGATATAGAAGCATAGCCAGCTGTACCAACAGGCTGAATAGTTTCTCCCCATGGACGGTCAAACTCCTGAACGTAAAATAACATAGACTTGCAGGACCAGCCTGTTGTGCAACAAGGTCACATAGTGTAATAAGATTGGGACTGGGTTAGGGACTTTTGTCATCACTGAGAGTTGTGTTGGGGGCAGGGGGTGCATGAAGAGAGGCTCAGCCAATCTCATTGTACACATGTTGTACTCTGACAATAAAGGTAATAATAATAATAATAATAATAATAATAATAATAATAATAATAATAATAATAATAATAATAATAATAATAATAATTATATGTGTGTGTGTGTGTGTGTCTGTGTGTTAGGTTTTGAGCTGATAAATAATTAAATAAGGGAGACTTATTTATATAAATATATATACATACATGCATACATTGAACGTGGGGACCGATTATTCATGACTGCTAAAATCCAGGTTGTTAGCTTACTCAGGACTCATTTTCTTATAATATAGCTAGTCTTCAACTTTTGACAACAAAAATTTCTACTGCTAAACAAGACAGTGAGTTCTGGTCCATTTTACAATCTTTTTTGCCACAATTAAGTGAATCACTATAAATTAAGTAAATCATGAGATCATTAAGCAAATCTGGATTCCCACATTGACTTGTTTGTCGGACACCGACTAGGAAGTTACAAATGGTGATCACATGAATCCAGAATGCTGCAACTGTCGTAAATACATGCCCGTTGACAAACACCCTAATTTTTATCACGACCATGTGGATGCTGCAATGGTTGTCAGTGTGAAAGATGGCCATGTCACTTTTTTGGGTGTCATCATAGCTTCAGTCACTAAGTGAACAATGTGAAGAAGGTACATACTTCCAATCCAATTAGTGGAAAATTAGGCAAATAGTATTTTATCGTGCTATGCACAATTTTAATGGAGGTGATTATAAACGGTAAAAATATAATTAAACATTTCAAATTCAGATTTTCCCAGTTCACCATGAAGGTGCATATATTTCAGAAAGCTTAAGAAATATTGATATGTAGATTATCCATATTGAAATATGTATGTTTTTATATCATGGAAATAAAGATTCCTCAAAATCTCCTGAATCGGAAGGTCACTATGAATTAATTTAACAATAATATGTATGAGAATATTCATGGCACAATCTATTACATTTACATAAATATCAGCAAAAATATGGAACAGACTTCTTAATTATATAAAAAAAAACTACTTAGAGATGTTATTTATGTCCTGAAATAAGCTATATTGATTTGTATGTAACAGACATGTTTATTCACAAACATATGTGTTGGTGTGGATATCTAGTTGGGTGACGAGGATAGGGAGAATTTTATTCCAATTTTAGAATAAAACATTACCTATCCAAATTTTACAAGCAGAACTGCAGGCCATTGTTCTGATACAATAGTACAATATAATTTGTCCCAAAACTAAGAATAATGAATTATACTTTGGAATCTCTTTCTGATATGAAAGTACGCTTAGTAGTAGAATAATAGCATTCACATTCCAGAAAGATGCCTTAAGATATTGTATAATTAATAAATGTAGAAGTATCTTTAGAAAAAAAGTACAATGTGAGAAAGAAAAATCAGAATTTCTCCCATGGAGTACCATGAAAGTACAGGTAATCCTCGACTTATGACCAGTTTTGAGCCCAACATTTCCATTGCTAAGCAAGACAGTTGTTACGTCAGCTTAGTCCCATGTATGATCATTATTGCCACAGTTGTTAAGTGAATCACTAAGATTGTTAAGTTAGTAAATGGTAGCCAAGTGAATCTGGCTTCCCCATTGACTTTCCTTGTCAGAATTGGAAGAATTCAAACTGTCAGAATTCTTGTCAGAAGGTTCACATTGCAACTGTCATAAATACATGCCAGTTGCCAATCTTTCAAATTTTGGTCACATGATAATGGGGATGCTGCAATGGTCACAAGTATGAAAAATGGTTATAAGTCATTTTTTTCAGTGCCATGGTAACTTTGAATAGTCACTAAACAAACTATTGTAAGTCAAGGGCTAGCTGTATATATGACTACAATTCTGGGCAGAAGTCTCTATGTTTAAGCATTCATATCAGGTACAATTTGTTGTAAGTATTTTATTTTTCTTATATTTCTATTAGAATTTACAGCTATAGCTGGATCTCATTTAGTGACTACTATAGCTGTTTGCAGGTATGATGGTAATGAAAAAAGTAAGCCTGCAACTAATTCACACATTTATGATTTTTGTAGATCTGTAAAACAAAGGAAAGCTGATCTAAGAGGATAAGCCCAGTTGCGATTTCTCTTAACAATCACTTCACTTAACTAACAATTTACCAATCCCAACTGTGGTTGCCAAATGTGGACAACCAATATCGTTATGAAAAATTCACTGCATATGTTGTTTTAAGCCAAAAAGCAAACCACTGAGTATCACAGTTGTTTCATAGCCATCTTTAAAAAAATATAAATACCAAAATATTCCACACATAAATATGGACTTCTGGATTATTTTTTATCAATTTGTAAGTCATAATTGATAAAAGTCATACATGTGGTATGTTGCTTCTCTAAATTTTGTTCTCAGCAGATATGAAGATCATGGTCTAGGTAATTTCTGACTGAAAGATCACATGGCATTCAGCTTGCAATATAACCTTTTATTTCAAATTAACATAATACTTATGTACTTTTTCATATTGCTTTCATAATTTTCATGCATTTTAGGAATTAAAATAATACCAAAAAATAGCAGTTATAAAATTTTTGGAAAGACACCACTTATCTCTGCCTTTCTAAGGTAATACTGTATGACCTCCGATTAAGCTTTTTATCCTCAAAGACTTTATATGCTAAACTCGTTAGCTTATTTGGACAATTGTTTCATTGGACCAAAAAGAAAAGAAATTCTTACAGTAAATGTTCATGCTTAAGTTCACTCTATTCCAGGGCTGGCTAACCTTTTGGGGCTCCTGTGCCGAAAATGCCAGCACCCAGAAGGCAATGCACGCGGCCGCCCATGCATGCGTGTGTGATCCCCAGCCGCCACTTTGTTACCTGCACTGTGAATGCAGCTGATTTTCAGCTCGTTTGAGGCCTTTTTTGGCCTCCCGGAGGCTCGAGGGAAGCCTCGAGCATTTTGGAGGTCAAAAATAGGTCCACTTCCGGTATTTCTGTTTTTCAGCTTCCAAAGGCTGCAGAGGCTTCCCTTGAGCCTCTGGGAGGCCGAAAAAGACTTCAACAAGGCCAAAAATCAGCTGGGAGGCATATGTATACGCAGTGCAGGTAAGTTTGGCTGGGGCTCACCTGCCCACACAAATGTCTCTGCGTGCCACCTGTGGCAAGTGTGCCATAGGTTCGCCATCATGGCTCTATTCATTGTCTTTTTCTAACAGGCTAGTCTCCAAATCTAGCTTGTTGAAAAAGTCTGATATTCTTGAATTGTGTGTATCTTGAACTACCCTTGTAAAACACCAGGCAAAAAGTTTTTGTTTTTTTGTTTTTGAAAATATTACATCCACTATTCATATTCAAGGTTTACACAAATTAATTCTGTAGCTTTGGCTTTTGTAAGAGAATCTGACACATCTGCAGATTAGTAAAATTTAATGAGAATATCAGACCAATTTGATAAAACCTTTTTTTAAAATCACATACAGAAACATAGATATACATATACATACATATTATACATACATACATATTATACACACACACACATAATTTGCTTCCCTTAATCTATCAGGATGGATGAAAATCCTTGCTTTTCTTACAACTGTCTTGCATGTATCAAATCCAGAAGCCTACTTGATTATGTATATCATCTACTTATATTTCAGAATATGGTTTGGGATTAGTACAATAAAAGAACAGTGTCACCCTGGAAATCAAAGGCAAACAAGCCAATCCTTTCTTTGAAAATAATGTTTTTGAGTGAGACTAATTTTCATGCAGAAAGCAAGGTCTGGCAAAGATGTACCCATCAAGAACACATGTCCCTAATGGAGTAAGTTGGTTTGATACGTTTTGACACATTTATTGTTCATTTCCCTGGAGACATGCTGGTTGACAGTGCAGTTTATAAATTCAATTCATCATAGTTTGTACAGTTGTATTAGTCATAATGATAAGAAGATTCAATAACTTTGACTGTCCCTCTTCAATAGCGGCTCTTTAATACACATGCCAACCTCTCCTCTTATGGCATACTCAATGGTCATCAAACCAACATCATCCAACAGTCTGAAGTATCTAAAGGTAAGAATTACTACAGCATTGCTGTGAATTATGGAATGAGATCTTTAGTTGTTGCCTTTTTATCCTATTCTTTTACCATGATGTGCCCTTGGTTATTTTTCTATGCTCTTGTGCTTTTATGGCATTTTGTAAGACCACCTTGAATGAGATTTGGCAGAAAGGCAAAATATGCATTTTTAAAAATGGATGAAAACCTAAGGCACAGTAGTATTAATCTATTTATGTAAGAGGGGAAAATGGCTTGATGCTGCCTGCATGTGATGGAATAAAAGAATTAGTTATTGACCTTTTAAGAAATGACAGGGTGATGGCACAGGATATATTAATAAGATTTGGCTAGCAAACACTTTCCTAGCTGAAGCTCAGTCTCGCTTTCCAGCTTCCTGAGGCATGCTATCAGATCATTTTAAATTTTGCCATACAGTAACCAAGTATTGATACCAAGTATTGACTTCCAAGTGATTCTTCTTCTAACTGAGCCACTTGGAATTAACTGTTGATCTGAGATGCATCTCAAAATATTTTTTCTGAAATTTATTTTCTTTTTTATGGCTTTCCTGTCCCCTGACATTTGACACTTCCTGTTTACTTCATTTTTGTCATCTAAAAGGCCAGCCTCAGTCCACACTATGGCTGGTACCAAGTAGTTATACCATCCTCCCCCATACATACTAGTAAGCTACTCCTCTTTCACAATCTTTCTGAATTCTTCCAAATATCCTGTCTTCCCTAACACATGCATCTTTAGAAACAGTTAGTGCTCAATTAAGTGCCTGTTGGCAAACAACTTAATCAGGATTACTCATTCCCGAGGAAATGATGAAACAAAAATTAGAAAGTTACAGAGTACTTTCTCAGACTACCAATTCAACATTCACCACAATATACATGGAGTCCATTCCCACAGAATGTCAGGGCTTGTAGTCTTAGATAAATTTGGGGTGAGGTATCTTTTGGGATGGTGTGGAGGACTCCCACTCCAAATTTTAACTGTTTTCTACCCTAACTGAACAGCTTTAACAATTATGGTCAAATGTGCTGCAAAGACCACAAAACAAGGCTCAAGGGTCACATACAATTCTTGGGTTGAACATTGCCCGCTTATGTCAAAAACATGCCTGTTGGCCAAATATTTTTAAAAAACGGAAGTTCCTGCTTTGACTAAACACTCCAATAAATTCTTTACCAACAGAGAATTTGTGCTTAAAAGCATAGCAGGTTTGGTTAATATAGCACTAACAACCTTTTGATACAGTTCACCTCTCATTAACTTGCACCCAATGGGTTGGGGCATGCCTCACTGTAAAAAATCAAGGGTGACTAATGTTGAAAAGCTTGATTTTTTTTATTTATTGAACGAACACAATGAATTCTGAACATGCATACAGTACTGGAAACAAATCTAGGAAATAAAGATGAGTAAAATGTGGTCTGTGGGTGAACAGGAATACAATCCAGGAATGTAATTCCTGGAGGAATTACAGAAGAAAGACTCTACTTGTTGAGAACTGTGCTGCAAGCTCAGTCGATACATAGCTTATATTTGTAAAAAAAAAAAAAAGTGAAAGAGAATGCTGGCCCAAGCTCTGTTACTTTCATAAAAGATCAGGTATAGTATCAACATTTGCATTTAGTATAGAATAGTATAAAATAATTCAAATTTAAAAAACCAGAAGTCTCCTTCAAATTAAGTTCCACCATTAACTTAATAGACACACTCATTTCATTTTCCTGGCAATATTTAGAAAAAGGTTCTGCACTTCTTCACATGTTTTCTTTTAATTTCAGTTTGGAATTTTCTGGAATTCTCCCATTTTAGTCCTAACCAGACTCAATCTTAATTAGATTTGATCAGTCAAGATCAGGTAGATGATATGACTTAGCTGGTCAAAACAGCTAACACACTTTGCCAATTTTTCAATAAATGTAATTTTTCTAAAGTAGTGTAACTAGGCATTTTGTCAGGCACAAAATATCAGGTTCACACACGACTGTTCAATTTAACGGGTTTACTGCTAAAATACTCCTATGCACAAGAATCTTCTCCATTAATGATCAACATCTGGTTAGAGTCAGTTAAAGGTCAACAGCAGTCTAGGGGTGTTGCACATAGTTGTGTCTGAGGGAACTTTGGTGTTCTCTACGCTTGCTTGTTTTCTTGCAGATGTTTCATTCCCCAAATTAAGTAATGTGCAAAAACTGATGGGTAATGAAACATCTGCAAGGAAACAAGCAAGCTGAGAAAGCACCAAAGACCCCTCATTTCAACGCTTACCTACAAATATTCTCCTTTATTGATAGTTGTGTCTACATAGTGATTCTAGGTTGATCCCTCTTTTCACCCTTTTCTCTAGCACCGCCAGTCTTTCTCCTACATATCCATTCTTAACCCCAGTACTGTCAAAACAATAAAAGACACACTGCTTGGTCATGTTAAAGCTCAGTTTTTGTGTTTGTATTACAGAACTATGTTGGCAGATGTCTACATAGAGTAAATATAATTTGTCTTCATCACACAAAAAATCGGGATAGAGTACTTCCTGTTCTCCCCAGCCTCTCTCTCACACCCCAGTACCTATTATGTTGCAAGTATGATGCAGCTTTTGCTAGGAATAAATGCAAACAACAGAAAAAAACTGAAGTCCCCAAATCTTTATTTAAATGGCCTCTTTTCATTACATCTAAATTACCAAGTTTAAAGAAATATAACTTATAGTTAAGATAAATTTATATTCAGCATGCTGTAAGTAAAAACTGGTTAAAATGTTGCCTCTGCACTTAAACAGTTAAGAATATGAATTAGACCATTTTCATATCAGAAGAGAGGGCTACGTCTTCCAAAGAGCATGAGCAAAGGCATAAGTTTGGCTCTTAATACTAGATCGTTGCCAGATTAGGACACAGAATTTTAATTAAATCCTACTAGGAAGCTGCAATGAGCAAAAGAGAATGACTCAGAATGGTAATTACTACCAGTCGTCGGCAGGGAAGTACAAATTTAGAAGCCATGCAGGTGTTACTTTTTTTACTAATGCCTCCAAAAATTACAATCAGACAGTCCTCTAGATAATTTAACTGAGAAAGCTATAAAACTTTGAAATGCATTTCTAAGATGTCCCAAAAGAGACATGAAAATAGGCTATGCTTAATGCTACCAAGCTTAATTGGCTGTCAGTGTTCAAATACAATTTCTTTCTAATAAAAAACAAGGTATCACTGATGTGTCGTTCAATGGCTGTTTTTCTTAAAGGGAGGAGATATTTCAAGCCTGCTTTCAGGTTTGGTTGAATTATGACATTCATATGACACAGATCTATTTTTTTTGTGTGTGTGTGTGTGTGTGTGCGTGCCTTTGAGTCAGCATTGACTCCTGGCAAATGCCTGGACAAGTCCCTTCACTTTTCTTGGCAAGATTTCAGGAGTTGTTGCCCTTGCCTTCTTCCCAAGGATAAGACAGAATTATTGGCCCAAGATCACCCAGCTGTATTTGTACCTAAGGCAGGAATGCTTTCTTGGTTTCTAGCCTGGCATCTTAACCACTATACCAAACCAGCTCACTTTAGATATATTAGTTTTACAGTATTGCGAAAGGATTAATAGTTAATGCCATGTTAAATACATGTATGAGTAAGGCAGAACATTTAAGGGAATGATAGTGAATACACGTAGAACCTGCAGAACTGCAGAGATCACAAGTAGAAAGAGGAATTAATTGGCACAACTATCACAATCCCACGCTTCCTCAAATACAAGCAATGGAAACATATAGCATATGGCAGCATACATTATGGATACAGACGCTAAATTGAGTTTTCATGTCTTGCCAATTATATAAGACAGGAATCCTAAAGTTTTGTTTTTAGAACATGTTTATAAATTCATTTTGCCTGTTTCTTATCATATTCTACCTAAAAAAGTTAATGCACAAAAAATGTTTCATATCTATCAGTTTACACTGTCAAGTAAGCAACTGAGCGACTTTCATTCTTGTTAAAAACGTCCTCCTAGTTTTAATCATTTGCAACTGCAATTCACAGGACTGGAATTTTGTTCTTGGAGTGTTTCAACGGTCCTTCAATTATTCATGAAATCACCGAATGATAAAATGCTGCTAATTTTGCTGAAGGAAAATTATCTTAAAAGGGTATAAAATGCTTTTTATTCCAAGATAGAATCTATGGGTAGCCACCTTCCCCACAGTTTAAATTACAGGAAATCACTCATTCATAGATTTTACACTAAAAATATTCCTTATTCAACTGCTCCATTTTACAGATAAAAAAAGGGAAAACACTGGACTGAATGTCCTCTCCCACATTCCATATTCCCTGACTGAGAATCTTTTTTAAAACTCCACTTTAGCCTTCTTACATTTCAAATTATCGTCCAATAATTTCCATCGTCCTGGGAAATACCAAGTGTCCAGAAAATTGATTTAGATGACAATGAAAAATATGCATCAGTAATGTTGACTGCCAGAAAACTGAAACCCTAAGGGCTATTTCGTTAGGAGAGCTAGAGAGGGATTTTCCAATGTGGGAGGAGGAGAGTAATTTTATTTTCATAGAAACGTTGAGATAGGTAGGGCTGAGCTTGGTGTAAAGTTACAGAGTGAACTTTCTGGGAAAAGAATTTTTTAGGCTGACATTTAATAACCTAAGTCAAGAGTCTTCAAGTTTGGCAAGTTTAAGACTTGTGAACTTCAACTCCCAAAATTCCTGAGCTAACATGACTGGAGGAGGAATTCTGGGAGTTGAAGTCCACAAGTCTTAAAGCTGTCAAATGTGAAGACCTCTGGCCTAAGTGATACAGCACACTAGAACATTACAGATACAACATATCATCCTTCTGAAAAATTTTAGGTGTTATGTGACCATGTGAATGAAACCTGCATAGCAATTCCTCCAATATTCCAATGCTTTTGTCCCCATCTCTGTGGACAGAACACAAAATCCTGTAGCTGCTTTTCTAAACTTCATGCCCTGCAGATGCAGAAAAACGTAAGAATATTTAGTCTGTGTGGCCTCTAGGATGGCCTTTTGGAAAGGATAGTCCTATTTGGGATGGACTTTTGGAAATGACAGTCCTATTAAATCTGGATATTTCTAGGCTTGTCAAGATTGGTCAAGAGGCAGATAAGCAAAGGCCACAATCATGAAGATGTTGTGACTCAATGTGTGATGCCTAGGCCCACATGACATGGCCAAAGCTGAAGATTGAGCTGCACAAACCTCAGCTCATAGACTTCTTCAACTCAACATAAGTCTGAAGATGATTTATTTAATTTTCTCCTCTATATAATGTAAGGAAAGTGATAATTGTCATCTGACACAGAAAAATTATTGTGCATAATTCTTAATATCACTCAATAATGCAGCTGTCTCTAGATCCTGCAGAGTCACCATATGCAGGATGTTTAAATATAAGTCTTTAACTCTTATTTCAAAAAGAAAACATCTATAATATGTAATTAACTTTACTAAATACTGAGTAAGGTATACTGAAACCTTCATTAATTTTGTAGGTGCATGAAAAATGTATTACTACGTATGAAGTAAAACGTATTTCAATTTAAAATATGAATTATATTATTTCCTCTCCCCCAGTTCAACTTTATTAGAAATACCAACGTAACATAGATAGGCATTCCACCTCTTTACTTTGGGTGTGCCAAGGAATTCCTTCTAATACATACACAATGACTAATGCTAGTACACCTACTGTCATGTTTATCAAAGTTGATATTATGCTTTTTAATTAAATGCCTTAATTAAAAGAAAGTGATGATGACCTTTTAAATCCAATCATTCCTTTTTTGCCTATCATTATATTCTCATCCAAAATTTCTGCAGACTCCTACATATATGCCAGGGCTTGGTAACACAGAATGTTTAGATACTACTGGACTCAGCTGAACAAAAATTGATCTTAAAAAGTGAGTACAACTCAATGAAATAAACATAACAGTATTTCAAGTGACATAGCAGTCCCACCAGAAATCCTTTGAAAGGTAGAATGAAAACTCCAAAATAATGTTCATCATTTTCATTTACACTAGGCCACTACTAGTATAAGCCAATAGTAGAGCTTAATCCATCAACTGTTTCCCTGCCCTACATTTAATTTGTTTTTTAAAAGCCAGAAGTACCCCACTAAACCTTTGGATCCTACCTCTAGTTCTACATATGGTACTTTTTGCACCCCATTTATATAAAAGGAGTTTTTTCAATAGGCAACTGCTAAGTTAGAAAAAGGGATTTCAAAAGAGGTAACTGAAAAGGGAAGATTAAATTCAGATAAATCATGGGAGAGGCTTATGAAAAAGATTCTATTTGCATTTGTGGGATCTTTTTTCTATTCTTAATTAGCATGAAAGCAATCTGCAAAAAGGTCAAAAAGGAAGGAAGGAAGGAAGGAAGGAAGGAAGGAAGGAAGGAAGGAAGGAAGGAAGGAAGGAAGAAAGAAAGAAAGAAAGAAAGAAAGAAAGAAAGAAAGAAAGAAAGAAAGAAAGAAAGAAAGAAAGAAAGAAAGAAAGAAAGAAAGAAAGAAAGAAAGAAAGAGAAAGAAAGAAAGAAAGAAAGAAAGAAAGAAAGAAAGAAAGAAAGAAAGAAAGAAAGAAAGAAAGAAAGAAAGAAAGAAAGAAAGAAAGAAAGAAAGAAAGAAAGAAAGAACATTGCTTCTCCTCTCTGGTTTGACTCTGCTAATCTAGACTAACATTTGTCTCAAAATTAACCATGATGAAATATGAACTGCAGTCTGAAACATGTCTTACCCATGTCAAATAATTATTAAATGTGAAATGATTTTCCCCCCTTTTCTTTCTTTCTACATGGTTACTTATCTCACCATAGCAACTCTGGGCAGCTAACAACACATAAAAACACAATCCAAAATAACATCAGATCAGAAACAAACACATAAAGACAAGTCAGGGGAAAAAAGCTGACCTACAATAAACTTTTAACTAGCAGCCATATAATTGTTCCATTACCTATCCACAGTTAACTAAACTTGCCTTGAGTTCAGAAATTGCTGGTGCCCATATTATGCCAGATTTAAAAGTTTAATCAGTTCATTATTCAGATTACATCTCATGACTACTGCCAAATATTCCTGGTATGCAGCTGGACAGGAAATAAAAAACCCTGAATCTAATCCAAGATCCATGGTCACACTTGATTTTTCTTAGTGGAGTTCTGCAATCTATAAAGGACATCTAGCTAATTCAGATAGACTCTGTGCTGCATGCCCAGAGTATACATTATTTTTATAAGGGTTACTTTCTTTAAATAGTTTCTGGTAATGTTTCCAATTCAGCCATGCCAAAAAACAACCATTTTATTCTAAAAGAAGCATGTGGAGGAGGAAGAGAGAAAAATAAATCAATCAGTGGAGAAAATTTGAATTGGGTTGCCATAGCTGAAAACTCCAAATCATCCAGAAATTCAGAATTTCAATGCAGCATTAATATAAAATCAGCTACTTCAGATCAGCCCATCAGACTGGTGCAAAATAGGCCCTTTTCCTCCTGGAAAATAGCATTACAAAGCTCTTAACCACCTGGCCACAAAGAGGAAATCTTTTTAATAATTTAAAACAAAAGCCAGCTTTAAAGTGATGTCACTTGTCATGTGGCAAAGCTGATCAATTGCAGATTTTATTCTACTGAGGCCCCGGCTCTCAAATTTCATAGATTTAAAACATTCTTCTTGATTGTAGATAACCAATTCATTCTTCACATCTCTGATAAGCTTTATTATGCACAGTTTTTGCAGCACAGCCAGGATTTCCTATAAATCTTAGAGAAATCTGTGCATTGTCAGCTAATAGGATTTCATTGTTAACAAACCAAGCTGTTTAACCTTGCAACCTTACTGCTATAATTTAAATGCCGTCAACATAAAATGTTTATTCAAAATAGAGTATTATGATTGGATCAATAATCTTTAAGAAATAAAACTATTGCCCATCTGCAGCAAAATTAATTTAAACAACAAAACTTAAATGCTGAGTCACATACAGTATTAAACAAACAAAACACAGGCAGGTTGATAGCGGTTTACCTATGGCAAAAATATTGAAACTTTTTCATAATTTCTATAATAGACATTTTCCTAGAATAATCAATTAGCAGATCAGAAATAGAACTTCCCTTACCTGGTCAACATGCTTTTTCTTTAAATCCTACCAATTTTGCAACACCTTTACTACTCTACATTCTGTAACAAAGAACCAAACAAGTTCACTAAGAAAAAAAAACCCTGTACTTACTTTTTTTCTTTTTCTGATTAAAGAGGGAAGACAAGACTAAACAGATGTGCTTTGATATGTCATCAATTAAAGTGCTACCTGTCCGTCACACAAACCAATCTTCTGTATAAATATTAGAAGATTAGTCTGAAATACACTTCACTGAGAGGTTGGCAGAAATAACTCTTTCTAAGCTCATTCTCCTGTAGACCATATAACACATTGCTTCTTCTCTTTTCTCACATTTAAAACTTCCAGTTGTCAATCAGCTCTTGCACATTAATTGAAGATAAAAAAAAAGTTGTAATACTCCAAATAAAACTTGCAAACAATGTATGGCAAAATTTGCAAAGAGACAAGCCAGTTTTTTCAGAGACGACAGGATAATCACACAGAGCCATGGTGGTGCAGTGGTTAGAGTGCAGTACTACAGGCTACTTCTGCTGACTGCTGGCTGCTTGCAATTTAGCAGTTCAAATCTCACCAGGCTCAAGATAGACTCATCCTTCCAAGGTTGGTAAAATGAGAACCCAGATTATTGGGGGCAATATGCTGACTCTGTAAACCACTTAGAGAGAGCTGTAAAGCACTGTGAAGTGGCATATAAGTCTAAATGCTAATGCTATTACACCTTGACACTGAAATTTGCAATGGACATAATACTGTAGTACTTACCTTTTACCATCATGGTATAGATCCCTCCACCATACTTTACGGGCAGTTTAGGCAGAGGCCATCTCAGGTTTTTAGATTTAGTTCAAAGCTATGTAGTATAACTAATTTAATACAACTAATTTAAAAGTTTATAAAATAGACACTTATTTCATTGGATGTTTTAGTTCCAAAATCAAGAGCAACAGAGCAACCTATCACGGTTCATCCACAAGGAACATATACATCTTCTTCTTGTAGGAACTGGAATGTGATGAGCAAAGTTTTGTATATAATACATTAATTTCATAGACATCAAACTTTAGTTCATCCAGCCAGCTAAATGCAGTGCCTTAAAAGCATCCCCATAAAGTCAGTGGTGTCAGTTTTATGTATAATCATCCATCCAAAGGCTGCAATAAAAGGCTTTTAATGTTCAGCAATAAACCTTGAACCAACAGAAAAAAAGCCACCTTAATCGACCAAAGCAATGGCACTAAATATAAGAACATATTGTTTCTCGAGAGTAACCATTTTCATTACAAGCCCATCACACTGGAATTGCCCTTGTGGAACCACCAGTGTGAAATCTGGAAAATAATGTGGATATAAATTATACAGCACATACTGGCAATCCTTGACAACTGAGCCCAAAATTTCTGTCGCTATGCAAGTCAGTTGTTAAGTGAGTTTTGCCCAATTTTATAACCTTTCTTGATACAATTGTTAGATGAATTACTGCAGCTGTTAAGTTAGTAACATTTGTTAAGTGAATCTGGCTTCCCATTGACTTTGCTTGCTAGAAGGTCTCAAAAGGCAATTTTGACCCTGAGACACTGCAACTGTTAGAAATACATGGCAGTTGCCAAGTGTCCAAATTTTGATCAGGTGACTACAGGGGATGCTGCAACAGTCATAAGAAGTGCGAAAAACTGTCATAAGTCACTGCTTTCAGTGTCGCTGTAAATTCAAAGGTTACTAAATGAACGGTTGTTAAGTCAAGGAATACCTGTACTTCAGAAGGTATGAAAAATGTCTCAGCTTAAAATGAGACTGCACATTTAATAAGTATGCAGAAAAATAAGAAGAGGTCAAAATACATCCTGCGGTCCAAATTACCCTGTCCATTTTAAAACTAAATAAATCATCATTTTCAATCTTTTGTGTTGCAGCTGAAGGCAACCGATATATGCATTATGGATGTCAAACTAGAAATTTCTGTTCTTGATATGAAGGATCAAAATGTACACCTTAGACAAGTTCTTGCTTTGATATTGAAAAAGTTGTTGCTAAGCTGTTGAAAGAGATTTCAATATAATGGGCGCTTTCCTCTGGCTTTAGCTCTCTGTTGTAAATGTAAGCAGGAACTGATCCCATAAAAGGGCAAGACAGTATAAAAATTAGCACTATCTATGGAAGCAGTTTATTTTAAGAATGATGGGAAAAAGGCACCTAATTCAATTTATCTTTTAACCTAGTAAATTGATATATGGCTTTTCATTGCTATGCTTACAACCAGAATGGCCTTACCATTTTACCACAATTCCAAATATGCCCATTGTTAGTATAGTTTATATACTCTGTGACTTCAAAAAGCTTAACCTGCACTCAAAACTATTTTTTTAATCCAAATTTTATTATTTTTTAAACAAACATACACAAACACAACATAAAAACATCAAGCCATCTTCCATTTATGTACATACAGTGTGTTGGTTGGTTTACAAATTGTTTTGTGCATCCACTTCATAGTCATCACTTACAATTGCTTGTATATGTTCTCATATTATCTATCAAATATTCCTAAATACATTAATATCATTGTTAATCAGTCATTTGACTATACTGTTATTTGTTCATGTTATGCAAAATAATCCATATTTTAATTGATTTATTTTATGACAATTCATATTATCACCCCAAATCTATCCCATAGTTATATTATGATAATACATCTTTATATATTCTTTATATTCTAAAATTCTACATATTTCATTACCATATTTTATTGTCTAACCATTGATAAAATAAATCCCAAATCTTATAAAATTGTTTATCTTCTTGTTCTCTGATTTCAAATGTCAATCTACTCATTTCAGCACAGTCCATGATTTTCTTAATAACTTCCTCCTGCGTTGGTATTTTCTCATTTTTCCAGTTTTTAGCAAATACAATCCTAGCCGCTGTAATATTTACAATCAAATATTTCAATTCCTTACTGTATATTTCAGGTAAGATTCCCAATAAAAAAAAATCTCTGGTTTCAAGTCTATGTGTTTTTTTATCATTTTTTCCAGCCATGTGTGGATTTTGGTCCAATATCTTTTAGCATCTGCACACGTCCACCACATATGGTAATATGAACCAGGTGTCTGATGACATTTCCAACACTTTTCTGATTTGTTCTTGAATATTCTTGCTATTCTTATTGGGGGTAGATGCCACCTGTAAGACATCTTATACAAATTTTCTTTATATGCTGTTGACATTGTCATTTTATAATTTTGAGACCACAATTTTTGCCATTTCTCTAAATCAATCCCATATCCAAAGTTTTCCCCAAGCAATCATTGTTTCTTTAACTTGTTCTTCTTCTAGCTTAATTTCTAGTAAATATCCATACAATTTTTAAATCACCTTTTCATCAGTACCTGTCAAAATCTTATCTAAATCAGTCAATTTATCATAAAAACCTTCTGTTTGGAATCTTTATCATATCTAGAACGTATTTGTGCATATGAAAACCAATTCATCTTTAAACCTTGTTGCTCTAGTTTTTGCATAGATTTAAGTTCACCCTTTTCATTCAATGTTTCACCATATCTAATTGTTTGTTCCTTTTAATATGTTATAAGGATAAGAAAATGCTTCAGAAGTCGATAGCCAGACTGGAATTTTCAAATAGCATTGCCTTTTAGTCTTCTCCCAATTTAACCACAAAGTCTTCCTTATATAATGTCTTCTAAAGTACCCCTGTGTTTTAGTTCCCTTGTACCATAAAAGGCATGCCACCCCAACAAAACCTACACTCAAAACTATTAAACACCTTAAAAGGAAAATATGTCCATCTCATTGTCTTAAAATTAAGCGAACTACTATCAATATAAGGATAGATTTATCAGAAAACCAACAGTACTTATAGATCTGTGAATCAGGTAAGGTCTTGATCCTTAATTTCTTCAACACATATTAACAACTATTAAATGCTAGCCTGCAGCAGTGGGATTCAATTTTTTTTTATTCCTGTGGGCTTAGCTTGGTGGGCATGGCAGGGGAAGGATACTGTAAAATCTCCAGCTAGAGGTGGTATTTACAGGTTTTCCAAACTACTCAAAAGTTCCACTACCGGTTCTCCAGAACTGGTCAGAACCTGCTGAATACCACCCTTGCTAGCCTGGCCTTATAGCATTATAAAAGAGCTTTGATCCCTTCACATTAAGAACATACGCAATGACCATATTAAGAATTGTTGCCACAAAGGATCACCCTAGCATTTAATTACATCTTCCATGCTAGATGAACAAATATTATTTCAAATATTCTTTTGCAGAACTTACACAAAGTATGCAACAGATGCCAGAAACACACATATAGAGTTTGAAGATCAGAATAGCAAAAGTTAAAAGTTTTCAGAGAACCAATACAAATTTACTTGAACTTTTAACATGGAAAATATCTGATCCAGGTATTCAGATTCAAAAGGAGAACAAATTAATTGTAGAATCGACATAGTTCCCTACTTTGCATTGCCTCCAATTTGAAACTATATTAAATAAGAAAACAATGTTACACACAGAATACAATAGGAATGTTCTATCTTTCTGCAGACAATGTATCTATTTCAAATTTCAAGGGCATATCTTGTGTTCTCTCACAAAATGGACACAACAGATGGCTCTATTCCCTTTCACAAGATTGCTGCCAGCTAGCTATAGCATATCATAAAACATGGGAAGGTGGATAAATTTAAACAAATAGCTGTTGGCTATAATTACCAGTTCTTGTTATTAGAATACAGAACATAGAGCATAGAATCATAATACTGAAAGGGACTTTCTAAACGTACCCTGTACTCAATAAGGCAAGAGACCCTATACAATAGTCAAATGATTGTTCAGTCTATTTTAAAAATCTCCTGTAATGGAACACCCCGAACTCTGGGAGGCAATCTATTCCATTGATTAATTGTTCTTTAACATCAGAAAACAATTCCCAACTCCTAGGTTGGTTCTCTCTTTTGCAAGCCTCCACCCATTACTTCTTGTCCTACCCTCTGTGTGTTGGAGAATAAACCAAGAATAAGTGAAGAGAAGGACCAGGGGAGACATGATAGTGGTCTTCCAATATTTGAGGGGCTGCCACAGGGAGGAAGGGGTTGAACTATTTTCTAAAGCGCCTGTAGGCCAGACAAGGAATAATGGATGGAAACTGAACAAGGAGAGATTTAACCTGGAAAAAAGGAGAAACTTTCTGACAGTGAGAACGATCAACCCATGGAACAGAAGTTGCCCTCAGAAGTTGTGGGAGCACCATCACTTGAGACTTTCAAGGAGAGATTGGACTGCCATTTGTCAAAATGGTGTAGGGTCTCCCGCTTTGGGGGGGGGTTGGACTAGATGTCCTACAAGGTACCTTCCAACTCTGATTATCTGAAACCAATCCCGTCTTCTCTATGATAGCCCCTCAAGTACTCCAAGACAGCTATCATGTCTCCCCAATCCTTCTCTCCGATAGGTTAGACCAGGGCTGTCAAACTCCTGACCTGTGAGCCAGATGTGTCACATGCTGGCCAGACCCATGCCCATTTTAGCAAAGAGGGCAAAGAGCAAAGAGTCCTGATACATCATGTGATGCCACCATGATGATGTGAGTTTGACACCCCTGGGTTAGACTTACTTAGTTTCCTTAGCCATTCATTATACAATTTAGCCCCCAGGCATTTTATCATGTTTTCTCCGGACTCTTTTTAGGATATGAGAAGAATATCCAGCCAAGGGTATCTCTAAGGCTCAAAGGTATTCTTGGAAATTAACATGATATTAGAACTTTCCCACTTATCTACAGCATGTGAGATATAGCAAAAACATTGGAGAATGTTAAGGAACATGTTGGTGGCCGCATTGGAAGAAAGCTATCTTCCAATAAACCAGTACCATTCATCCCTTTGGAATTTCGGTCTTTTTAAAAATGTTGATGATTGCTTCATGTTCTTCAATGGCCAAAGGTTGCCTAACAATATTATAAGGAAGTACCTTACAGCATATCACGTTTGGTTCACCATTTATGTGTTATCTTTTAACGACCTCTTATAATAACCATCACACTTTAAAGTTTGCACAGACAGAATTAGTTGCTTAGGAAGCAGCCAAGTCACTTAATAATCAAGTCATTTGATTATAAAATAAATTTCTGGTGATTCTGGGGGTGTTGTCATCTTAGACCTAACTCCAGCTTTACATGAAATTAACTTCTCTGTTCCTAATGACATCTTTGTGTCATATTATGAACATTCAGAATATTCTGCTTAGAGTAAGATTTACTTTTTATGATCCTCTCTACCCTGAAGCATTTTTTTTTAAAAAAACTAAGATGCCCTAATTAAGAGTTTTAAAACAAAAGACACTGTGAAGATAACGATCTTATTTATTACCCTAGCACAGCAATCACCAATCTTTCCAGATTTGAGGACTGGCAGGGGCGGGCGAGGGGATCGTTCTGCATGAGTGGCAGGCAAGCACATGCAAGTTCATTTTTGTGGCAGGCACGTACACCCGTTGCTTGTGCAAATGGGAGCTGCATGTGCAAGTGGAACTGCATGCACGCTTGCTGACCACTTCCACGGCATGGTTCCAAATGGGCCATGGCCTGATAGTGGGTTGTGGGCCAGAGGTTGGGGGACACCTGACATAGGTGGTGCCTTGGGCTTTGGTGGTGCAGGCTGTTAATCATCTAGCACTTAGCTCAATTGTCTGCCATTAGTGCAGGTTCGAATCCCACCAGGCTCAAGGTTGATTCAGCCTTCCATCCTCTCGGGGTAGGTAAATTGAGGATCCAAGATGTTGGGGACAACAAGTTGACTTTGTAAAAATGCCGCTTGGGGGGGCCAAAAAGCCCTAGTAATAAGCAGGCATATACAATGGAATAAAGGCTATTGCCGAGCACTTAGCATGGTGCTAGACTGTAAGCCGCCCTGAGTCTCCGGAGAAGGGTGGCATATAAATGTAAATAAATAAACAAATAAATAAATAGTAGGCCTACAGACATTCCTAAAGGTAAGTTCCTGTCAATCGAATCATTTTGTTCCTCACAACACATTATCCATACTGAACAATATTTTGTCAAAAGCATGGAAGGGGAAAGACTACTCAAATTTCCTAGAATGGCCATAATATCTAAATGAACAAAATCAAAAGGAACATAGACATACAGTACAGTAGTTGATTGGAAATTAATTAACTTCTTTGAATCACTTATGCAACCGCTGGAATCTGAAACTGAGTTTAGCTGAACTGTGAATATAACTGGACTATAATTCATCAACTCAAGTATGCTCAACTTGCTTCTTGTGTATGCTGGCATGTAAATCTGGAATGAGATGTTCTCTTGTGCCATGGCCGGTATCTACACTAAAAGATAAACTGGTTTGATCTGTTTGCTATTTTATTGCCATTTTTAAACATCTCAGGTAAGGCTGCTGCTGTGTCTGGGCTGTAAAGATTCACAGGTTACACTTAAACTAGCTGAATCCAAACCCCACTGATCAGAACTGTAATAGAGTTTCTTCAAACATTGTTCACCAGTGAAAAATGTTTATTTCTACCAATTGTAAGTGTTTGGGCATCTGGGTATACAAATTAAAATAATTTTTTAAAATAAACTAGATGCTTTTGCATTCATCGGCATCATTATTATCATGATCAGATTATGGATACATTATTCAGGCTCTGTCTCTGTCATAATCAGTATAAATCAGAGGTGTTCAACCTTGTGAACTTGAAAACTTGTGAATTTCAACTCACAGAATTTCCTACCCAACATGCTGGGAAAGTCCACAAGTCTTAAAATTACCAACGTTGGAATCCCTGCTGTAAACAAGTGAGGAGCCAAAGCAAGGCTTCATCTAGCAAAGGGAGTTGGATTATGTACCCATGTAGAAAGGAGTCATAGCCAAAAGGGTGTTAAGCCAAGAAGGCTGAGTCCTCATCAACCACAGTGCCCCTGTCAATCCACGCACTACACAAGGCTGAATTCCTCAGTTATCAATTTGATCAGGAATGTTCTGGCTTAAGAAAATCAGGTAAATTGCTAGAGTAATGTTTATTTATGTATTCATCTAATTTAATTTATAGACCATCTTAACCTGTTACAACTCATTTCAAGAAGAGAGAACCAGATGCATTCATAATCAGCTCCTAAAGCAGGTCTGTATACCTGATAATGTGAGGAATGAAGCTGAATAGGAAGTAATCCACAGCTTCTATCTACAAGCCTCCTGCTTTGCTATTTGATGAGATCACATCAGAGGTGGTATTCAGCAGGTTCTGACCAGTTCTGGAGAACCAGTAGCAGAAATTTTGAGTAGTTCGGAGAACCAACAAATCCCACCTCTGACTGGAGATTTTACAGTATCCTTCCCCTGCCACGCCCACCAGGCCACGCCCACAGAACCGGTAGTAAAAAAATTTGAATCCCACCACTGGATCACATGGCCCATATTCCATCACTCTAATTTTATATAAAATGAACAAAAAATCCTGAATACTTAAAGTCAATATTTAAAGCCTGCATTTCTCAATCACTGTTACTTAAAATAAATTGCTTGTAAATCAACAAGCCAATCTTTCAAATGCATAAGGTAAGGATTATGTTCACAATCCCAAAAGAATAAGAGATACTTCTGCAGAGTTAGCATAAAAATTATTAGAGTACATGTACTTTGTCCATCTCAGTTTAACAATATGTGGTGCAAGAAAAACAAATTTATGATTATTCTAATTTATTATCACCAGTGTTTGTAATACCATTTACAAAAACCAAGTATATATTTTTATTTCAGGGAAAGTGTCATCCAATTTGCCTTAATAATGGTAAAATGTTATAGATTTTAACAGTACCAAGGTCTACTCTAATAAATAAACCACGATGCGATTACTTCATTTCACTAGGAAGACTATGATAACATACATAAGATGGTGACTGAATAATTCCCAACTAGGAAATTACCTCATAAGCCACAATTCATGGTTTATAAACCAAAAATTGCTAGTTTTACACATTCTAAACCTGAATCGGATAAGCCACATTATGATTTAGCATTTTGAGTAAACTTAGCTTGGCTGATTTTTGTAACATATGATTGCACATTAGAGGCTCCTCCAAAGTTTGAAATGGACAATGGATGACCACTTATGAATGCCTGATTGTCCATCTCAAAGTACTCCAAGCTCTTGATAATTAGAAGATATTCCAAGATGTAGACTGCAATCACAAATCCTCTTACAACCACTTCAAGACTAAAAGGATTGTAATTATATCTAGTGAGGCACTCTATATCCTCTGGACACACCATTCAGTCTACAATTTTCACATCATTTCAAGGAATTCTAAAGTGAAGGGGAAATGCCTCAATCTGATTCAAATATCAAATTAGAGCTTGTTATGAACTCCATATGGCTCACATCAAAAATCAATTCAATTCAGCAGATATAAAGAATAACTTTGTCCACATTACGTATGTTCAGTTATGAATTAATTGATCACTGTATCTTTGAAGAAATGGTCAAGCGTACTCAATCAGCTACAAGACTATTAAATTAAGAAACTGAAGCAGCATAGCAACAGCACATACTTAACATACTTATTTAACCCTTTTGAAGGGATATTTCTTGTTCATAAAACAAATAGATCTTAAATGAGAATGGAAAATGGAAATGGGAAAAAAATGTAGTTCCACATGGCAACTCCTGGAATCTCAGTTTCATACACAGATTCCTGTAAACACATATACACAACATTTTAGAATATATTAGCAGTACCAGGACTAACAAAAATTCATTCTAAGGTGGCACTCTGAATCTGGATTACAGACGGTCCTCAATTTAACAATCATTTGGTAAATAACCATTTGAAGTCAAAAAATTACTGAAAAAAATTGACTAAAGACTGGTCTTTGCACTTATGACCATTGCAGCATATGGTTAGGATGATCAAAATTTGCATGCTTAGCAACCAGCAATCATTGGACAGCTGCAGTCTCATAGGATTATGTGATCTCCATTTGAGACCTCAGCCAGCTTCCAATAAGCTAAGTCAATGGGGGCGGGGAGCTAGATTTGCTTAACAATTGCATGATTCACTTAACAACTGCAGGAATTCACTTAACAACTGCAGTGATTTACTTAACCATTGCCTCTTGCTTAGCCACAGAAATTCTCGTCCCATTTGTGATTGTAAGTCTAGGTCTACCTATAATAGTGACCAGAAAGAATTGGAGCTTGCTATATGATATCTAGTGATAGTTTAATGGGGTTTGCAACCTAAATAAGGCAATGCTTAGAATGTAATAATTATAGTCATTGTTAAGAATTAAGGGTCATTTAAGGGTCTTAAGCAGATCTGGGCATTTTATAGCCCACAGGCCACATCTACAGTCCTGGTCTGGCCCGTGGCATTGGTGGTAGGGGCGGGGCAATGGCAGCAAAGGGGGGCCCTCCACAAATGACCCAGTTTCTCATGTGATCTCTTGGGGAAATTAACTGCCCATCCCTGGTAAGGAACAACAAAAAATAAAATAAGTGTAACAAGGAATATATTATGTCACAGAAAACACTGTAGTTATGGATGATTTTTACATTCGGTATAAAAAAATAGATGTGTTCCTATTTTGCATACTGGGTATGGATGTCTCTAAATATCGTTAATTTTTCCCACAAAGGATTATATCTAGATATATCCTACATAATCTGATGTATCTAAGTATAATATCTAGTTTGCACATGCATTTATATAGAAGCAAAACAATTTTGAACCTGATTCAAAAGTAATTAATAGATCTTCAGAAATTAGAATGTATCTGATTTACTGGTATTTTTTTAAAGACGTTCTTCTCATTCTACAGCAGACAGACCATAGCAATGATAGATACATCTTTAAAAAAAGCATTTAAACCCTCCAAACTGCATTTTCTAGTACTACTATGGTCATAAATGTACTTGAAAGAAAAGCCACTGCTTCTGTTCTATACAAAATGTAATGGGGAAAAAATAGATTCTTGTATCATTCAAATAAGCTGACATATTGGATAAAAGATGGTAAGAAACAATTTCTAGACACAGCATGGGACTTCAAGAAATGCATTTTCTAAATTCTGCTTAGAGCCAGTATTATTCTTAGCATAAAAGTTTGGTTCTACCTAATACAGCAGGCTAAGTTGTCTACAATAGGAGAGGTAAACAATTTCCTAATAATGCAGAGCAATCATGTAGACAATGAGTTTAGCCATTAACTTAATCAAGCTTATCTATGAGCTTCTTTTCACTTTATAATTTCTGATTTGTTATCTTTAAAAAACTGGAGATATAAGTCCAGTTTTCCATTGATGCTTTTTAGAATATTTTCCTAAGGCAACACTAACACTATTTTCAAGTTTTAATAAATAGAAAGTATTTATAAAAATAGAAACTTGTAGTTGTTTAAATCAATTCAAAAGGAGTGGATAAAATTCTCGTGTTAAAAACTTAAATCTTCCTTAAATATTTTGAAGCAATTAATCTTCATGTCAAATAGCCTTTATGTCTGTTGTACTATAAGTTCTTAACGTCTTGTCATATGGACAGATGGATTCTTCCACCAGCATCTTTCATAAATTCACCCACAATTCATAACTCAAAAATAGAATTAGTGACACCATGATACAATTTGATGAATGATATGCCTTTGTTCCTCCACATGCTACATTTCTCACAAGATAGAATAGCACACGCCTAACTTAGTGTAACAAATGGCTCAAATACATTTTTTGCACCACCCACACACTGCTAAATCCATCTGATGAAAGGATTTGGAAATTACTAGAACACTCATGTCTCAGTAACTATATCTGGGAAAGGAAAGAAAAATATATTTATTTGGAAGCTATCTTCTGTGGTCTCAAACAATATGGCTGTATAATAATATAAAAGGATTTGAATGGCCCCAAGACTCTTATTATACATATTTTGTGGTACAATCCAAAATTGGTCTATTATGGCAGAGCAAAGCATAAGATTTACATACCAGAATCCTTACCATGTTTACAACATGCTTCTCGGGTAAAAGGTCATTTCAATTTGGACATTTTATTTCTCAATAGAATTGGAGGGTGGATTAAATTAATGCTATATGCTTATACATATCTTCAATTGTTTCCTAGACAACCTCTAAAAATGTCCTGAATGTTACTTTTCAATACTATAAAAAAGGAAAACATCTTTAAAATATGGAGAATAATTACGCATGCAGTTCAATCAGATTTTAATTAAAACTAAATTATTTCAGGTCAAATTTTGTTTTTTCCCTAGCCTTAGACCAATGTTGTCAAACTCAAGGTCCATGGGCTGAATCCAGCCCATGTGGTGTTTACATCTGGCTCACAGGGCTGCCCGGGAAACAATGAAGGACTGACCCACAATGCCTCTGCCAGCAAAAACAGAGTCAGGAGGGCTGAATTCCATTTTCAGCTGTAATGGCCTTCTGCAACCTTCCTGCAATCCTCTGCCAGCAAAAAGATCTTTGCGCAGCCCTTCCAAGCTCTATATTTACTGGCAGAACATTTGGGCCACTAGAGCTGCCCCTGATAGGAGTGACATCGAGCTGGTCATGCCCACCCTGGCCCCCTGAGGTCAAACACAACTCTGATATGGCCCTCAATGAAATCGTCATGTCCCTGTCAGAATCTGACTTGGAGGAGGAAGCCGAACAGCTGACAGGGAGTGGGAGTATGGTTCCACTGGTTGTGGAAGTAACTGGGAAAGGGCAAAATCTGGCTGGACAGAGCAGGGGAGAGGTAGAAAAAGGGAGAGGGAATTCAGAGAAGACCGAGGCCCATCCCCCTCTTCATCCTAGGGCACACAGAGAGGTACGGAGAAGGGAGCAACGTGGGTTGAGTGGCTTATGGGGGAGGAAAGAGCCGATTCCCTTCATTAGTTTCAGCTGGGAACACAGTGTATAAAAAATGGCAAGCTGCATGCAGCAGGCTGTTGGGAGCAAATGTGACTTTATCTTGTATCATCGTGGCTTATCTGCGTTCCTGGCGTCTTCTCAACTGTATGAGTTTTGCCGTGCTTTCAAGTTTGAAATTCCTGCTCCTGCCCTGCCAA
This sequence comes from Bungarus multicinctus, assembly GCA_023653725.1. NCBI lineage: Eukaryota > Metazoa > Chordata > Lepidosauria > Squamata > Elapidae > Bungarus > Bungarus multicinctus. The sequence continues at coordinate 11,475,086 of CM042848.1, read as the reverse complement.
ACTAATTACTTTAGTTGGGTTTGTTTGGATTTTAAGTTACAGTTTGTGTGTACCTTGTTTTGGACTGAATTTTCTACAGTCAAAGGCTATTCCTGGGAGAGTTTTTCTCCAGCCCGAAGGTAACCTGGACATTGGGGGCACAGTTGGAGACAATAAAGGGACTCATTGCTTATCTGACTTTGTTGCCTTTGTGCCACACCTTGGGTCATCACAGAAATTTGAGTTTGACACCCCTGCCTTAGACCATTGGTCTCCATGCTCACTGACTCCTTTATGAAGTTTCAGATTGTTCATTGACCCTCAAACATTTATTATATGAAAATAATTTAATAAATACTAGTTTAATAATGCTATGAATAATAAACATTGATCTACCAAGACTTGGACGTCAATATTAAGTATCTTGGGAATTCTGTACTTCCACCTCTTTGTTCTAAGCCCTTTCTCTATAAGAGAAAGTTGTATAGCTCAAGCCTAAAAGATTTTGCTAAAGATTTTGATGGCTATCGTGCTGTCACATTTTCAACTATAACATTATCTCAGCCTAAGAGAGCCATGGGAGGTATGTGGAAAATATATACCGATAAATAGCTTATACCTATTATCTTGTAAGCAACTGACAAATAAATAAATAAATAAACAAACAAACAAATATTGAGATAACCAGCTGAACTTCAACATGATTAAAGGTCTCTAAATGGTTCAATAAAAATAATATTCCTACTATTTTTACCAATGCTGTTCCAAAATGAAGGTGTTGTTTTTTTTTACATTTTCCCATTTGAATCTATGGCTGAATTTTTTTGAATTAAATCTAGATGAAGTACCCTAAAGTGAATAGTACTCCTATTGGAGCAAATCTTGTATCCATTTGAATCTCAAATCTCCAGTTGATCAAATCAAGGTTCAATCACAGATGTTCATCAACCTTAAGATATGTAGTTACTAATACATCTATTTTCTAGAAACTGTATTAAAATACCTTACTCTGTTCTATTCAATAGATGTCTGAATAAAAAAAGATCTCTGTATCTCAATATACCATGAAATATATTTCCAGCATGTAACCAACTGTGATTCATTTTACTTATTTCTGTTTTATTATAGATTACATCTGAAAATACTATTTTAAGATACCTATTAATGTTAGAACTATATATTTCTTTGGGGATTTGTAAAAAAATCAAGCTAAATAAAAACTGCAGAGGTTAATTCACATTCAAAACACTTGCTGAGAAGATGACACAGTGCCATTATATTCATTTTTGTTCACTGAAAATAGAATATCGGAGGGGGCAAATAGAAAGTGGAAGGGCTAGACATTCCCCCCAAAAAATAAAAATGGGGTGAGTATCCCATTTCCCCCCAAAAAATGTTTCGCAGCATTCCAGGGAACGAAATAACAGCCAGTCAAAGCAGCCAGGTTTTTTTCTCCCTCTTTGGCATTTTTCTTCCTCCTTCCCCTCCCAACAATATTTAAGACTTTCTGGGAAATTTCCCAAAGAAGCAGCTACCGAGTTTTTATTCCAGAAGACTGATGAAGGGAAGGTAACATGCTAATTGAAATAAATGAATGTGAAAGAAATATAAAATGAAAAGTGAAGTTTTAAAGACAATTATCTTGAGAGAAAAATAGTCTTGCAACATTTCCCCCATCTTATATAATGTAATAACAGAGAATGAAAACTGTAGTGAGTAGGGACTAAAGACTTTTTGCATTAAGCCTTATGTTAGGTGTAATTTCTAGAATGATTTTTCAGGGCAGATTGACCAGGAATATTGTACACAAATTGATATTGCCATGATTGTTGAACATACCAAGGTTTTTTTTTTCTTCCAAGGATCACAGTAATTTTTATTCTGAGTAATCAAAACTGTTTTTCCTCAAACATTTTAGATTACAACTCCCAACACAGTCAGTGGTTAGGAATGATGGACACTCCAAGTCAAAACAGGAATATATTTAATAAGTTACTGAAAATAACTGCATTATAGGCAATTTTGTTTCTGAAAAAAAAATCCCATGGCAATTAATATGCATAACATGCTCCAAATTAAGATCCAGATTGTTAAAACCAAACATTTCCTTCAGCGCTCAATCCTTGTTAAGAATCAACTGTTCCTCTAGATAAGAACGAAGATTGTACTGCTGGTGGATACATACTGGTATTCAGAGCACTTCAGCATTTTCTTAACATATTGCTTAAAGAATTTGTACTATTAAATATAGTCAGCTCTTGACTCCCACAAGAAAAACAAATCTGCAGTTGCTGTGGGTGGCACCTTCTGCACACAGGATTAGATAACATATAAAGCATGCAGCTACATCATCCTTGTAGCTATTCCTGCAGCCACTACCATAGCAGAGAACAATTGAAAAAACCAGTTCAACAGGATTTTTTCATGTTTATTCGGATGGGCATAAGTTTAAAAACATTGCTCCAATTTCCAAATTTGATTAAACATGCATAAATCCATACATTTAAAAAAAAATCAGCCACTGAAATTGAAATAATAATTTTGTTTCAAAATGCTATTGGTCTTCTTGTTGAAACATTTGGCTCCTGAAAAATATTTTAAAAATCATTCCTCTATTAAATATGCTATCAGTGTAATTTAAGCTGCTCCATTATGCATCTTTGTTACCACTTTTTTGTGTCACTTGAAAATGCAGAAATATTAATCTATTATAGCAAGGTATTTTAATGCTTTGATTTAATAGTTCTTTCTCAGTTCTATCCTATAAAATCTGCTGTCTTGTATATTAAGCATCACTGTTCAAAGTTGTATGTGTGCTTGCGCATGGCTGAGTATGTTTGCAGATGAAATTGGAAAAAAAAAGTGAAAATGTTATAGTAGCAGAAACCAAAGTGCAGATATGTAGCGAAGTTATTTTTGTATAGATTGTAGACAGAGGTGGTATTCAGCAGGTTTTGACCAGTTCTGGAGAACCATTAGCAAAAATGTTGAGTAGTTCAAAGAACCGGCAAATACCACCTCTGACTGGTCCCGCCCCCATCTATTCTCTGCTTCCTGAGTCCCAGCTGATTGGCTGGGTCTTTCTTTGTTGCCCTGCATAGGAAAACGGAGCTGGAAAGCAGGTTAATGGGGTGGGGAGGGAATGAGGATTTTGCAGTAACCTTCCCCCAGGAGTGGGGAAGGAATGGAGATTTTACAGTATCCTTCCCCTGCCATGCCCACCAAGCCACACCCACAAAACCGGTAGTAATTTTTTTTAATCCCACCACTGATTGTACAATAGAGTGAAATCAAATCAATCAGTGGTGAATTGATATTTTTATCTGACCTCTAAAACAAAGCTGGAAATAGGTGGATTCACCAGTGATTGAATCACTAAATCAAATCAGCCTTCTTAATTGAATCATCAACTCTGATCAAACAATGGAACCAAGTTACTATCTTCTGAATTGAGCTGGTGATTTGGGGGCTTTTTTTTTGCACATGCTCAGGCAGGCTTTCTTCCAAGTCAAATTAATATCCCAAACTGGTTCCATTTTACAAATCAATTTAAAAATCACTACTAATTAATTTAAGGAATCTTACTGACCAAATTAATTTAAGGAATATTACTGATCAAAATTTGAATGAAATCAATCAGACAATTTAAACCAATGGTCAAAGAGGATCTGTCTGATCTGTACACCCATAATATCTAACTGCTTTGCCCTGGTTATTCTGCACTTGGTTTTTATCATAAAGATAAAGCACCACATTTTATTCATTGAATAGAACAGGACTGTATTTAGCAGAGCATTATACCTGATGAATTTTCAATTTATATTCTTTTTTTTTGTATCAAAATAAAATAGATAGTATTTTGCTGCTATACAATCTAGCTTTCCGATAAGCAAACTACATTCATTTCAAATATTTTTTGAAAGAAATTTGCAACTGTTTGATCAATAGCTTGAACAAAAAAAACCAGAACACTACTAACCTTTTATTTACCTCCAGAACTCAGCATTTATTATTATTACACAATACAGTGCGACCAATGGGCATAATTTAATAATAGTTTCTTGAATTGCCTATCATTCAAAGCTACAATATTATATTTATTATTGATTCTTTCTGCTTGGAGTACTTTCCTAAAGTGAAATGAACTGGAATGTTCCTAGAATTCTGTTTCAGCTATGTACACCTTTAATTGATAATTATTTTTAAATAATTATGAGCAGTCTGTGGACAGAAGCTTTCTATTAAATACCATGACCTTCCAAGAACTCAATGCTACTAGGAAGATGATCTCCAAAAAGAGGAAACAGTTATCCTGCATTGGCTCTGGGTACAGCTGAAGACTCAAGGAGCTCGGTATCCCCCTGTGGCATCTTAAATGGTTTTTTCCCAGAAAAAAACTTTGCCCGAGATGTTTCTAGTGAAAGACATCATTTCTACAAACCCAGGTTTTTAGGAGCAGTAGCAGGTATGCAGCTTGTCCTGGTGGCCTCACCATATTCTCTAACAAGGCTTCACAACATAATAAATTTTTCTCCTTACATTTCCAAACAGACATGGGAATGCTAGCTAAGTGGATTTACCATGCCCTATAAACCCAACTATAAATGGGTTTGCTAGGCACCAGGTTCAATTTCTGGGCCTCTTTTTAACTGCCGTTGTCAGACAAGAGTCATGCAGTTGCATGTTTATAAGCCCTGAAGCCTTTTGTCATCCATCCCTTGTGAAAAGCCAGTCAAAATGGCGACACAGTAAAGAGCTTGTCAATCAAGCTCCATGTTTCTTTCCGTTTTAGCTAAAGTCTGCCAAATTTCTCTTCCTCTGAGCACTATAGAGAGCTATAGTATTTACGTACACCTTACTATTAGAAAAAATATAAAAATTAAGAGATATCTGGTTCACCCCATCAACCTTAGATTCAAGCTACAAGAGAATTTCCTAGGTAACTAAGAGAAAGGGACATTATTTCCTTCTAGTCTATATTTAGGTACTTCTCTCTTAAAACTGAGAAACTTTTCCCCACCTTATGCTAGTGCTCCTTCCCAGGACATACTTTATTGTGCAGGGGGGGAAAAAACAACCCTGTGACAAATAAAGACTCTCCCACCAATACTTCTAGATGAACAACTCACACGCAAGGAAACAAATCACCATAAATCCAAAATGCATGTCAAGGGAACTTCAAAAGGGGGAAATGATAATTCAGCATTTTTAAGATGATAAGCCATCTTTTTAATAACTGTTTAGGAAATGTATATGTGCAATAATGTTATGTTTTGCATGGAAGATAGGAACATATATATAGCCAATGAAACTGAGACAAAGCATTGTGCTGCCTTTGAAACAAAAGATACGGTAACATTTCTAATCCTGTCATTTGGCTCATTCTACAATCACAGCTAGTGAGTTTTTCTCTTTATTAGCTAGCTTTCTCTATCCATCAGGGAGGGGACTGTTATTTGGCATTTGTTTAAATTTGGAACTGACAATCTGCATTATGTTCAAGAAAATGCAAGGGACACCCTTGCCATTTTGGTCCATTTTAATATATCCAAAGAAGTGTCTGTGGAGATTTTCAATAATCCAGGTCATGGTTGTCCCAAAGGAAAAGGAGGAAAAACAAAGAGAATCCATTTGCTTTTTGAAAGATCACCTTTGGGTCATGTCTCAACCAGGCTTAAAAATTTTGCACTGTTGTTTGAAGGACAAGATTGGTTCTAAAAATACATGTCCAACAAAGTCACAACTTAAAACAAGAAGAGTGCAAGCTATCAGAATTAAATAGTCTCCAAAAACACAAAGATGCTTCTTCAAAACCCACTGAAAAGGTTTTCCCAACTTTATTACAAGGAGTGGGTGTGGGTGTTTGTGAACCTAAACAGATGGGAAAATGCTTTTCATGACTTTTGAAGTCTTCTTTTCTTTTGGATGTGTGTGTGTGTGCGTGTATATGTGTCTCAAAATGGTGACTACTTTTTAGAAATTCCTAAAAGTAATCAGTATATTGTTCAGTAATCTGCAAATCTCTCTTTAAAAACGGTCCCAGTGGAAATAAAAGAAATAAGGAATATAAATAAAAATATAATGATGTCTAAATCTGGCACCATCACAATATCTTGAGGTATCAATCTATAGCACCCCAGTCAACACACTATTTGGGTGCTGTAGTGAGAAAAATTGATATATATTATTTCATGTGATTGTATCCTGAACTCTTGAATCCCTATCTATTTACGTAGCTAGAAGTATTTATTTTTATTAAATCAACTGTATTTTTGTAAATAAAATAAAGATTATTAGGTCCTCAACTAATATGGGAGTGCTTTGTGGGAAGAAGGTGTCATTGATTGTATTGATTTCAGATATAGTCTAATGGGGTGGAAAATGCAGTAAAGTATCCTATTCTAGACTTTTCCAAAGTATCCTATTCTAGACTTTTCCACTATGATATCTGTTGGCTCGAATGAAAGGAATATTTTTCACTACTCCAATTTGGTTTTGTGTTATCAAATGCAAGTGGCTCTGTGACAAAATGAGGCCTCTATGCTGCATCCATGATTCCAACCTGAGTAAGTTAACATCAGGAAAGGGTCTAATATTTCTTTAAAGCCGTCCAATTAACAGATTGCAAGAACTGCAGTACACAGTTTGCAAAAGATGCTGAACAAAGAGACTTGACCCCAATCTGTTCTTTCATTTTCAATTTTCATGAGTGAGATTTTGGCATGGACTCAACCTGTATCTTGCTTACATTATTTTTGCAAGTTTGAATAGCAATGGTGTGGACAGGTTGCTGGGGGGTCTGAATGCCACCACCTGTTTATTGGACCCGTGTCCTTCCTGGTTGGTTTCGGCTGCCAGGGAGACGACACGAGGCTGGCTCCAGGGGATTGTCAACGCTTCTTTGAGAGAGGGGGTGCTCCCTACCGCCCTGAAGGCGGCGGTGGTGCGCCCCCTCCTCAAGAAGCCTTCCCTGGACCCAGCTATTTTAAATAACTATCGTCCAGTCTCCAACCTTCCCTTCGTGGCGAAGGTTGTTGAGAGTGTGGTGGCACGTCAGCTCCCCCAGTACCTGGAGGAAGCAACTTACCTCGATCCGTTCCAATCGGGCTTCAGGCCTGGACATAGCACTGAGACGGCATTGGTCGCGTTGGTTGATGATCTCTGGAGGGCTCGTGACAGAGGGTTCTCCTCTGTCCTGGTCCTATTAGATCTCTCGGCGGCTTTTGATACTATCGACCATAGTATCTTATTGCGACGGTTGGAGGGGTTGGGGATTGGTGGAACCGTCCTCCGATGGTTCTCCTCCTTCCTCTCTGACCGTTCGCAATTTGTGTTGGCGGGGGGGGAGAGGTCCACCTCTAGGCCCCTGGTTTGTGGGGTGCCTCAGGGGTCGGTCCTTTCTCCCCTCCTGTTCAACATTTACATGAAGCCGTTGGGCGAGATCATCCGTGGTCTTGGAGTGAGATGTCATCTGTATGCAGATGACACCCAGCTGTACATCTCCACTCCGGACCACCCCAACGATGCTGTGGGGACTATGTCTAGGTGCCTGGAGGCCGTGCGGGACTGGATGGGCGGGAACAGGCTTCGGCTCAACCCTTCCAAGACCGAGTGGCTGTGGTTCCCGGCGCCCCGATATAGCCGGCTGACACCTACGCTGGCTATTGGGGGGGAGGTTCTGCCCCCCACAGAGAGGGCTCGCAACCTGGGAGTCCTCCTGGATGTACGGCTGTCGTTTGACCATCACATCGCGGCCGTCTCCAGGGGGGCGTTTCATCAGATCCGTCGGATCTACCGGTTGCGGCCCTTCCTGGATCGGGACGCCCTGCGCACGGTCACTCAGGCCCTTGTCACCTCTCGCCTGGACTATTGTAATGCCCTCTACATGGGGCTCCCTGCGGGGAGCATCCGGAGACTCCAGTTGGTGCAAAATGCAGCCGCGAGGGTGATTATGGGGGCGTCGCGTAGCGCCCATGTGACGCCTCTCCTGCGCGAGCTGCATTGGTTGCCGATGGCTCTCCGGGTTCGCTTTAAGGTTCTAGTTTTGACCTTTAGGGCGACCCATGGCATGGGACCAGGTTACCTTCAGGATTGCATTCTACCAACGTTCTCCAACAGGCCGGTGCGTTCCCACAGGGAGGGACTGCTCCGGGTGCCGTCGGCCGCTATGTGTCGTCTGGCGGCGCCAAGGGGTAGGGCCTTCTCTGTGGGTGCCCCCGCCCTCTGGAATACTCTGCCACCGGAACTTCGTACCGGCACGGACCTGAGGGCCTTCAGGCGCGCGTTAAAGACCTGGCTCTTTGAGCAGGCCGGCCTGGGCTGAAAGAATGATTTTAAACTTTGATCTCCATTTTAATTTAAATTGGGTTTTAAGGGTGGGGGGGGTTTTTCTAATTGCAGCTAATTCTAATATTTAATTATTTTTTAACTTTTATATTTGTGGGGTTTTTAGATGAGCTGTTCACCGCCCTGAGTCCCTCGGGAGAAGGGCGGTATATAAATGTAATAAATAAAATAAATAATAAATAAAAATAAATTTGGCATAGACCTGTTCCCTCACAACTTCTTCATAAATAATTATCATTTTTAAAACTGTATTTAAGTATATAGTGATCAGGAATTATGGGAGTTGAAGTCCGCAAGTCGTAAAGGGGACATCTTTCCCCACCTCTGCCTTAAGGGGAGAAATAAACTTTCATATATCTATATTCAGCGTGGAAGAAAGAAGAAGAGAATTAATTGAAGTGAAAATTTGAGCTTAATTGAATCTGGCCACTCCATCAGACCAAAGTGCAACATGTTCTGTCTTGGGTAACAGCTTATTCTCCATTAGTTCATTTATATACTCACCTTTCACATGTTCAAAATTTTAGTTTTTAAGTCCAGTCACATTTTAATAGAAAATTTAAGCTTTCCGTGATAGTTAGATATCTTAACACATGGACCAAAGAGGGTGAAAAAAGTTCAGAGTTCTTACTATTCTCAAATAAAGTGGGAAGAGATACAAAAATAGCTTCAAGGTACTTTATTTATTCTACAACTGCTTTGGGAAGAACTTGGCAAGGAGTTTGTTTTTCTACAAATTATCACCTCTTTCTCAAGATTTAAAAGCCAAGGGTGATGAAGTGATCTCACAGAAAAGGAAAATGGATTGTTACCAGCTCAGTTTGCTAGTTAAGAAATTCCCACAAAAACAGATTAGGAACTTCCGGTGCATTAGCAAGAATCTTGTAAAATATTCACCAACAACACTAAGAAGAGAAATATTAAAAGACATTGAGGGTTCTAGTCTGGGATTCAATTTGATAAAAACAAGACTATTGAAGACATAAAAACTACTGTATAATAATAGTGTGGAAGAAGGGGGGAAAAAGCAGATAAATTGTAGAAATTAGATTACATCTATTCCATGTGTGATTCTCAAGCATTTATTGCTAAAATTCTTTGCTTGGTAATGCCACTGCTGTCAGAATTTGATAATCTGATTGCAAGACAGGAGTTGCACGACCCCACAAAAACAGAATTTTTATTTGATTTGCATTTTAATTAGCATAAAAGATATTAGGAAGGGATAAAAGGCAACTAGATGAATATTATGAATAATATTATGAATATTATATCCTCACCTTTTGATATCCTTCAAAAACACTGAAAGTAACTATGATTTCATGCCCAGCTCTGTAAGTACAGTTTCTAAAACCAGAATTTTTTTGTAAATGCATCCATTCTGAAATTTCACCTCAGAAGTTTATTTATTTATTTAGCATATGGCATATAATGTCGAGGAAATCTACACATGCTAGAGACACAGTGCAGTTCTTATACCTACATTGCTGGTTCGTTCTGTTCTGCGTGCCTATTTTGGGTGATCCACGGGGAGAGAACTAACTTATATGAGCTAACAGAGCTTGGGTTATTGGCTCTTCTGAGCTCCTCCACCAGTTTCATGTCACCTTGTGTTGCAATGCCTTGCGTCTGACCAGGTTTAGCGCTGGCTTCTGCTCTCAGCACACACATCTAGGTTTTTCCCACTGAATTGGTACCAATTTATCTACTTGCAATATTGCATGCTTTCAAACTGCTGATTGGGCAGAAGGGATTACTGGAGAACTTACTCCATCTCACTGAGCCAGGCTCAAACCACAAGAGTGGTTTGTGGCTGGCAGTTCCAGCATCATTAAGCCATTTAATGATTATTTGTGGCTGGCAGTTCCAGTATTATTAAGCCACTGAGCCACTACATCCCTTCAGAAGTTTAGCTTAGAATAGCTTAGAAGTCCACTTGTTTTAATTGGCCTCAGTAACTTAGAATTAATGAAGATACACCGGATTGTAAAAACAGTGATTCCATGTTGGCAGTAATACTATTGAATTGCCTGCTGATGTATTTACTGAAATAATATTAACAATGCCCACTTATAAATTTAACTTTTTTATGCTTTTTATTTCCTGGGCCTTTCTGTCACAGGGAATGTTTAATCCTACAGATTTATTCCTATGCTCCAAAGTTATCTGACAAAGTACAGCTATGCAAATCTATGGTAGGGAGCAGACTCCTGGACTGTTGGGAGGTCAACCCTATGGTGTGTACTGAAGAGAAAGAGTTGATCCAACCTTTGCTTAAGATTTTCTATACCTGACTAAAAAGATACTATTTCAAAGATATTTGTGGACACCGGTTGATTGTGCTTTTGAGAATGTTTTTATAGCCCCTTAATCATTCCAGGTTTTGTTTCTAATTTCATCATCTGTGTTTATTTTATTTTTTTAAAAGGGCTTTAAGATCTTAGCTGCTGAGTAGAAACAACTTAAATCTTTTAAGGCAATTCTATAACTTCAGCAGCTTGTGGCTTCAGTTGTGTTTTTGTGGCAGCTGTATCTGAGACTATCATTTATCAGCTTTAAACTGTTTCCTCACATATTTTCCTACTCCTCCCACTCAAAAGGTAGGGAATCTCTATTTTTTTTAATATAAATTTTATTTGGGTTTTCACAAAAACATAATACAAATAAAACATCTTTTTTAAGAATAGCATGATCCCGGGTTATCACTTCGCCATACAGATACAAACTCAATTTCATATTCATCTTTGTGTTCTATTCCATATCTTATTACTATTTTAACATTTTCTCCATAATTTTCTCCTCCCTTAGTTTTCTCAAATTTATTTTTAATTATCTCATATCTAAATTCAATTATATATCTTTTTCTAAGTTTCAATGTCTTTCTAATCATTATATTTATACTTTTGTCTGTCCTGTTTCAATTTCATATTATCTTTTCTCATTAAACAAATTCTCCCCTGTAGTTACTAATTGGAGTATGACACCTTTATGTCTTTTAATTTTATCCATTCAACTCTTATTTAAACTTCAAATTATGCCTTTAGAATTATAACATTCAATATAGTACATAACTTCCAATCAAATTCTGCTTGGTACATTCTTAAAATACACACTATGTTCTTTAATATACATACATATATACATACATACAATGACAGTAAATAAGACACTCATTCCATTCCATTCCAATTCAATTCTATCATTAATATTAGTTACAATCTTAACTTCTGTAACATTTCTCTTCAATTGTATATCATACTTCCTTGGGAATACTTATAAACTTTCCATAATTCTTTTTTTCCATATTTCTCTTCACTTATATTTTTATAAATCATTAATAATAATTAAAATGTTCCTATCCTTTCCTAATTTCATTCTCTCATTCTCTTTATTTCATTTATTTATTAACAAATATTCCATTGCATTACAATAATTTTATCCATCATTTTAATCATACATTGTCTCATATTTTCTAAAATTATTTTTATTTCTAATATAACAATACTATCTTATGTACCTTTGCAGAATTCCTTTTTCAATTAATTTTTCACCCATTATCTCTAAATAGGCTTATATTTTCAATCCTTATAAATTTTCCGTTTCCCTATATCTTGTTTCTGTCTTTTATAACTTCTTTTCCTTTCCTTCTTCCCCCTCTTCTTCTCCCCCCCCTTTTTGCCCCCTTGTCTTCTACTTCTAATTCTCTCTTCTGTAATCCTCTCTTCTGTTGCTTCATAATATTGTAATTATTTTTCAAACTATTCTCTTTTTTGATTGTTTTTTCAAATCTTAAACTTTCCACTCTTTTTCCCCCTTTTCCTTCCCCCCCCCCCACATAAAATTACTTGATCATTAAAGATGGCTTCTTCTTGTTCTACAAGTGTTTCTTGTTGTTTCTGATAGTTCCAGATCTCCATTTCTAAAAATTGAAATACGAAGCCAAAATTACCTCCTCCTTTTTGTGCATCTTCTTTCTGTTTTTTTAAGTTCCATTTTCAGTTCTTCCAAAAGTGATGCCATTTTAAACACTTTTAAACAACCACCCGATTGATTTTCGTCATTTAAATCCAATAGCCAAAAATCAAAAAATCGCCAAGTAATCCAAATAATCCAAAGCTGTTTCTTCTTGCTTCTTTTTTCCACTTTCTCTTCCTGGGGTTCTATTATTTTGTTACAAAGTTTCAGTTAGAATGCATCTTTTAGGAATCTTGTTAAAGTTTCACTGTAAGTTCCTTTTAGTTCCAGGCAGTCTCCTCCATTTTTCCAGATCCCACCCTTTTATTTTTTCCTGTTCTCTTCTTTCCTTCTTTTAAAGGTTTTTGAGTATCCAAAAGTCTTTATTATCCCTTTGACATTTTATTTTCAGCTTAAATGCCTAGTGATGTCAAAGTGGATTTTATCAGTTTCTTATTTAAATCTCTTAGCTGTCAGTATAAGGAAGGAAAGGGAAAAAAAAGCCAAATCCTTTCCCTTCCCTCTCTCCTTCGCTGCTTCAAAATCTTCTTTGGGAACAATGTTATTTTTTATAGTTCAAATTCCAGGCTACCTTAAGTTGTTGCTTTTTCAGGTCAACCAGGTCAACCAAAACTTTCTCTTCTTATCGTCCTCCTGCACATTCTTTTCCAGTCGAGTTCTTTGAGGTGGCCATTTCTGACCACCGCTGCAACTGCCTTCGGGAAAGGGAGTAATGGCCAGCTGAGGAGGAGAGATGCGGCTCTCCTCGACCCTGCTGGCGGTCTCCTCCCTCTTCACCACCTCTACGGGATGGCTTAGTCCCAAATCCAGCCGGCTCGGGGCGCTCTGGCGGCGAGCACAGATCGAAACCATGCACGATCGCGGATCTCATTCCATCGCCGAAGAATCTCAAACCAGAAGTCCCAGGAATCTGTATTTTTTAATGCTTTAAATAATGGCTGCTACATACTTAATAAAAGTCTGCTGGAAGCAACTTAGATTCAAGATGGCCTTTTTCTGCACACTTCAAGAGTGAAGTAAAATGATCCACATTTCACATTAAGTCCTAATGGGACCTGTTTGGTTTTGCAATTAACCATTACAGTGTGTATGTGTGCATGTACATATATGTATACAAGTGTGCACTATACCTTTGATGTGATTAGATCTTACACAATTCATCACCTTTACAACATCCTGAGAAAATCTACAAAAATGTAATACGTATTCATGAGAAAGACAAAATAAACAAAACTTGCTTCATTTTCCCCCCAGTTGATACTATGCAACTATGTAAGCAACTGAGACCAGACAATCTCTTTCTCTACTTTGGTAGAGGAAGGGTCACTAACAATTTAGCAATTGTTTAGTCACCTGAAATGCACTTGCAGGCCTGAGGATTGAAATGAAAAGACAGTGACTAATTGCTTTAGCTGAGAAAAATAAATTTAACATCCATTACAGAGAATACTTTACATTATAATTTCTGAACAGCAGCAACAGACAGCACAAATGCCAAAATTATAATTAACAAGCAAAGTTTTAGAGCAACTGAAACACTATGTTTCAGTAACAGTTTGTAGGACAAAATTATCATTGCTGTAATTTACAATAATGTAACAGTGTATTTTAAATACATAGATTAAAATAATGCTGAAAAAGGAATGTTGCATACATATAAAACATACATATGCAATTAAGTTTACTACAATAAATATTTTAATGGAACTTCAAACTCAGAAGGTAATACACAGTGAAGCGAGTAATACACAGTGCTTTCTCCCATAAACTGAGTTTCTCTCCCTTCTAAAGTAGCTTTAGCAAAATCACAAAGCTACAACTGTTGAATATTCTATCCTGCAGATCTTCATGTTCTTGGTAGTAATTGCAGCTTACAATGGGTTACTTTACTTTATCTATGTTCCAGAAAGACAACACAGGACTCAAGACTCTGCAAAGTTGATTAGAAAACAGTTGGGGGGGGGGGGAGAGAAACCATGAATCTTTACTCATCCCAGCTCCAACCCAAGAGAAAAACAAGAATGTGCTGGCCATTACAAAGGTTATGAAATCAATCAGGAGAAAGATTGGCCATAGTTAGCTGAGTCATGTGAAAAGGATTCACTGAACTTGTGATGTTATCTTGCGCAATGCTATACCTTCATTGGCAAGTTATGCAAATATTTACTGTTTCTTTTATCAAGTATATAAAATACACACCATAACGTGGCTATTTCAGTGAAGTGTATTATTCTATTGATTTTATTTTTAATCTCACCTTTATTAATGAAGGAATACCTAGTATGCCTTCCTTCTATTTTCTCCACAACAACAACTCTGTGGTGTAGGCTGGGCTGGAAGAGAGTGACTGGCCCTAAAGTCTCCCGGCTGGTTTTCATGCCTAAAGTAGGACTAGTAACAAGGTTTCTTGTTAAGTGCCTTAACCACTAGGCAGAACTGGTTCTGGGATTCAGAAAAGGTCAACAGGTCACAGAAACCTGCAACCAATGGAAGTGAAATTGTCCACTTCCAGGCATCATTTTGTGAAAATGCTCTGGTCAGCCATCACCCCCCAAAAGCTAACATTTTACAGGATTCACTGTAATCATTTGAGCTATCCGAAGGATCACTGACAGCTCATTAGATTCTATAGTGTTTCTGGGAGCTTTTTGGTTTTATGTGAGGGAAGCTGTAGCACTTAGACTTTACAGCCCTTTCAGAGTCAGCATATTGCCCCCAATAATCTGGATCCTCATTTTACTGACCTCAGAAGGAGTCAACCTTGTGCTGGAGAGAATTGAACTGCTGACAGTCGGCAGAATTAGCCTGCAACACTGCATTCTAAGCACTGCGCCACCACAGCTCTTACAAAAGAACTAACAAAGGAAAGTAGGTTTGACTGCTCCAGAAAGTCACAATCCATTGTTCCACAAAACACGTTCTTACTAGGCATTTAAATTCAATTCTAATTTCACCCTTCCTTTTCAACTGCTTTTTTGTGTACTAATTTCTATCATAATTGAACCCCTCCACTTGTTGCTACTTGTCCTCCTCCAGATGTCTTCCACCTTTCCCAGCATTGTGCATTGTACAAAATAAATAATTTTCCCCACTCCCACTGGAGTAGAATGTGCAGGAGTACAAAACAGATAAATAATACTATTGTTTTTATTAGCCTAAAATGCTTATAAAGTTTTTCAATCCATTCAGGTTCACTCAACCATCAAAGAACATCAATCATACTTGACAGGCTGTAACACACTTTAGAATTCTATGGTATGCTACAAACAAACAATCTTTTAGATCCACATATTCAAGAAAAAAAGATTATGTGCTGATCCACCAAGTCTGCATATCTAGTAATGAAGTTAAATTCTTTCCATGGTCCATATTCCCAGTCAATCAAAAAATTGTAGACATCTGGAATTACTGCAAAGAATTATAAGCCACACATATGAAGAAGTTCTGGGTCTAACAGCTCCATGAAATCCTCTAGTTTAAATCTCGAGTCTTCTTTCATCATTTCAACAACAGTCTTGCTGATTATTTCTGGCCTTCAAGGTTTCCCACATCTGTTCCTTGTTTACAAAATACTTTTATCTGTAGTAAGGACACTCACTTACCAGCTTCAACCCTAACAGCATACTTTGTAAATAATACTTGATCTCTTTACTTGCATCTCACCCTAAAGTGATAAGATGCAAGTATTTCACTATCTGCATATTAGAAAAAATAAAGTGTGAATTACTATTTTTCAGGAACTTTTCAAATATGTCTTCACACCTCCTCTGGGAAAGAAAAACATCCATGCTGCTAAGTATCTGAATTCTTGATCTTTAAAATACTGTAGGGTTATTCTAATAAATTCACAGTTTTACAAAATTTGTTTGGCCATTTATACTCAGTGGGATAGACACTTTGCCTCTAACCTTAACTACCAAGGGGAAGCCATGCAGAAACTGTTGGCATAAATAAAAGCAATGCCTGACTACCACTGTCTACTTTTCTCTTTCATTATATTGATTTAAGAGCTTACCCCTTTGGCTATGTATCCTATACCAGTCTGAATCTAAGCCCAAATACAACATGACTACAAGCCCCCAGAGTGGTTTATTTAACATTACTATGTACCACCCCTCCTCCTAGTGCTCTGTTTTAGTGAAATTGTTCTGCACTTATAGCATATTTTATGCAAATATAAACATTATGCATGCAGATATTATGCACTTACAAGACAATATACATTATATCTACAAAGAACAAAACAAATGGAATCATACTAGATGTAATATGTTTCTTATCCTACATTTTACATTATGAGTTTTAACAACAATATGCTGTATCAATTGCTCACTGATTGCTGTTTGTAGCATATTTAATGAGCTTTAACCCTCCTCACAATGCTATTTCCTAGAGCAGAGATTTGGAATTTCATTTTACTTCATTGGTTGGACTTCACCTGACATAATGCCCAACTAGTATTTTCTAAAATAGAAATTATGGATGTGATTCCCTGGAACATTCATCAATTCACTGTAAATTGGTGGATTACGCATTATTCCACAGAGGAACCTTTTCAAAAACCTATTTCACCTATTTCTCCATACATGCTTTATTGTTCACTATTCCTCCCCCAATAGTTTATGCAACTATACAAGTTTAACATTCATCAGAATCTGATAGAATCGGGTCTCAGCTAAATTAATCAAAGTCTTGTTATTGAAAGACAAGAAATACAGGGTATCTCATTTTAATCTTGTTTAGAGAACAAAATTAAAAATAGGCCCCATTCTTTTATAAAAATATATATTTTATGAGAAATTTTATCAGAGTAAGAGTCATAGCTCAGAATGAATCCAAGAAACCTGGAAGTGGAAAAAGCAAAAGACCAGAACAACTTGAGAATGTCTTGGCTGCAATATGCTAGCCATCTGTTTTAACCCAAAAAAACTTCTCACAATCCAACTATTTCATGATTTATCATGATGTTAAAATTAATCTGAATTGGCACGAAGACCAACATTGAGAGTATTTTAACTGTAAGAAAGAGACAATCCTGAAGAAGTTTGTCCTGCATAGAAAATGCAACTCTAGGCATCCCTGCTACCAATATGCTTATTACAAAAGCTTGTGTTACTTCAAAGTGTTTCCCTATAATACGTGAATATGATCTTTGGGTTGCTGAAAGTAACCAAGGGCAAATTGGTCCATTTTATTTACTAGCTGATTGAATTCATCTAAGGTAAATCTCCTTAGCTTTCATGTTTCAACTCTTTCTTTAGAGATCAACATTTCCTCTATTTAAGCTAGTACTCAAATACATTATATATGTTTCTCCTCTTTAAAATAGTCCAAACATTTTAGTAAGTCTGGATCACAGCTATAATATTTTTAATACAAACCATTTAAAATATATTATTCAACTGCACTGACTTCCGAGAGGTTTTCAGGCAAAAGAATGCTTATTTTAACTTCAAAAACTTCTTTAAGGCTTCAAAGAAAATGTCTACAGTTTTATTTTCTTCACATATTATCTAGCTAGACTTTGAGAGGGTCAAAATCTTATACTTTATGCCTCCCCTGAAATCTAATATAAAGAAAAGGACAAAAAGATATCTCTGATAGCACTCTACTTTAAAACAACTCTCCCAGAGTGCCTTGTCTGGCATTTTCTTCAATAATTTCTGACTTCTTAGTACATTATATTGTTCATTTTCAATAATATTTATCTTTACAATGGAATGTGAGACTATTGACATTGTTAGGAATGTATATTTTTATATATTTAATAATGTAATAACTGATGCATTTTAAAAAAAGTATATAGACTGTTGGCAGGTTGGCAAATTTTGTCAAAATGTGATCTATAAATATCCTAAAGAAATTAAAAGCCAAAATATTTTTATTTTTGTCTTATAATCTGCTTATCCTTTGGAAATTCCAAAAGGGAAGCAGGTTATAAAAATCTATTTCTACAGCACTGTAGTGAGAAAACAAAAATGGAGAAGTCACACCTGTTTAAAAGAGCTTTAGAATGTTTAACAAGTTTTTAGATCCTGGAATAAGACAGTCTCTAACTTTGAAGCTGAATCCTTTTCCCCCTATCATCCTGGCCTGCTACATTTGTAACTGCTAACCCTGGCTGAATAGATTCCATCATTTGGAAGCAGAAAGCACAAATACGTTCTAAAATAGGCTTAGAACAATTTTAAACCAAACTTCTAAAATCATTTTTAAAAAAATATATTTCCCAGCTCACAAAAGGTGGAGAGCAGAAGAAAATCTTGATGCCTCCAACATACATGTGACTCTGCCTCCAGTCCCATTCTGTGCCTTTATTCCACCAAATTTTTTTAATGTCAGCTCTAACTTCATACCGCTGATCACTCCTGCTTTAGAGATTATTAGTGAAAAGGAAAGGGAATTTTTGTTGTTGAAGAGATAGATTTTTAATTCAGATCAGGAAAGCAATTCCTCCCAAGAGTATACAGTACAGCAGTTAAAAACTAATTCTGAATTCTTAAAACTTGCAGTATTGATTTCAAGATAATCTAAACTGATTTATTCATTTCTGGAAATTCTAAGTTAGTACAACAATGGACTTTGCATAATACTCTTTGATAATACCTATTGAATTTTACTAAGCTTTCCACAGTGTATAGATATTGAACAGATTGAAAAGGATGTTGAATGGTTTTTCCTAAAGCAGAGAGAGAGAAAATCCTGACTAGGATACCAATGTTCCATTAATGCCCAGTAAGAAGCTGACAAACTACAATGGAGAACCCTGCTTGTAAAATCCTCTTCATCTTCTGCAATACTTATCAGCCGCCCATCATCTTTCTTAGAAATAGAGATATTTGTCGACAATGATCTAAAGCATTTTGTTTGAAAATGTAATCATCCATACAGGGGAAAAAAGGGGGAAAAAAAGATAAGTTGTAGGAGCATGGAATAGCACCCCAGGACTCTGGAAAGTGTATGATAGGCTTTCCTTAATCCATAAATGCCATGACTTTTTTTTTAAAAAAAAAAGCTCACTGAAGCCATGTTTAATATTTGAACCTTTGCTTAATTTTAATGGAATGCAATGCAACTGGAACCACAGACTACTGTACAAAACAGATATTATTAGATAACCAGAAGGATTCAAGAGAAAATGCTACTGATACCTTTGTCATCAGACCTCTAGAAAGTCAGGGGAAAAAATATATTACAGGTTTTTGCCCTATAGAGAGAATTGAAGGGAAAGAGCAATCAGAGAAAGAAGGCATGGAATTGCACTCTAAAAAGCAGAACTTTTTTAAAAATGAGAAGTGGCTGCAAAGGAGATGAAGATCCTGCCAGTTTATCTCTCTGCATCTCCAGTTTTCTTTCTGTTTCATCTAATGGTCCAGGCCTGGCAAACTGGTGGCCTGCAGGCCAGATATGTTACATGCAGGCCACGCCCACCCTGACTCCATAAAGACAAAAAAAAGTCACGATATGTCACAATCTGCCCTGTGACGCAATTGAGTTTGATACCTGTGATCTAACCCCATCTCTGAAAAGATCAATTAGAACAGGGGTGTCAAACTCATGGGCCGGATGTGTCACGTGCTGGTTTAGCGCTGGGGGAGAAAGTCCCAATATGCCACGTGACACCGTTGTGATGACACAAGTTTGACACCCCTGAGTTAGAAGAAACATAATTTAGTTCTAGTTGGTCTGATTCAAGAGGACGTTAAGAGATATTTTCTTTTCTCTTCAGTAGGTCCTCTTCTTTAAGCCAGAAAAGCACTAGCAGTTATAACCGCTACCTAAGTTTCAAAGAGAGTTTGCTGTCCAGACAGTTTACAGATAATGGGATTTGGGGTAATTAGTTAGTAATTGGGAGCTGTCCCCTTAAGGGAATGCATCATGGTAAATGTAGTTAAGGCATCTGGGAAATGTAGTCCATGTCATGTGGCCACATCAGTAATCCTGGTTGGTCACTGAATTGACCCTTGGTGGGCTGGGGGAGGGTTCTTCACTTTGCCTGGAGCCCATGCTGCTGCCTCATGCCCTTGCTCCACCATTATCGGAATGAAAGGAGAACTATCCTTTTACATCAGAAAGTCAGTTATGCAAAGAGTTGGACATTGAGATGAATCTCGATGTAAACATGAGTTATCTTGAGGATTCCTGATGAACCAATAAAAAGACTTTGTATGGATGCTTTGTGGAGTTATCTATCTGCCTTTATACATTCAGTCAGCAATTATAGAGGACAGAATAGACAGACCATAACAACTGTTTTTTGTAAACCTTTTGAAGATTAGAAAACATACAAAAGATCAGTCCTGAACTGATTTTTGATCTCGGAACAACCCACTTAATAGGAACAAAGGGAAATACAATTTGGATAAATGCAGGCGGCATGGCTATCCTAACAGAATGTAGTATATGCAGTAGTACAATGTAGTAAGCACCAAGGCTCATTTAGTGGACAGAAGGTTACCAGTCGTTGATAGCATTGATAATTTCCAGGGGTTTATTGACAAAAGCGAACCCAGTAGTTGAAATCACAAGGAAGTAGATTCAAGCAATACATCAAGAGGAACTTGTTGACTTTAAGAATGTGAGAAGACAGAACAAGGTAGTTTATGAAACAGTGAGTTCTGCTTCTGATTATCTCCTGTGAAAAGTATTCTAGTAGATTATGCCTTGATCCAGAAGTTTGACTAGATAACCTCTAAGGTACTTTCCAATCAATGATTCTATAAGATAATATCTGACGCTAATGACACATATTTGCATATGAGCAAATAATTACTTTGCCCTCAATAGTTACAGTTAACAGTTTACAAAGACAAAGACAGATACCTTAAGCAGTTAACAAATGAAAGGCTGACACAGCTATTTAAAAAGAATAGTAGTCTGTGGGGACTTTAGAACATTAGTTAAATGAAAGAAAAATGAAGAGCATCAAGGTTTCTCCCTAGACTGAAAAGGGCAGAAAGTTTAAAGATATAGCATTCACACACACTGATACCAAAGGAAAGCAGGGGGCATAGTTTAATTGGGAATGGAAGAAACAGCAGGTTGTGTTTTGAGAAAGAAAGTGGAAAAGAGGATTCTGGTCAAGAGGAGAAAGAAGCACCTTACTCAAAAGAACTAGATTATTATTGGAAAAGAAGGAAGCAGGCTTAGCTTCCTTCTGGATTAAAAGAAAAGGGATATAGGAAAAAAAAGAAATAGTTCTTTGGAGAAGGAAGGAAGGAAGGAAGGAAGGAAGGAAGGAAGGAAGGAAGGAAGGAAGGAAGGAAGGAAGGAAGGAAGGAAGGAAGGAAGGAAGGAAATTAGCTTGACCAAGAAGGGATTGTTTTCCTTTTACTGAGTGGGTAGATGACATGCAACATGGGTGTCAAACTTGTTGCATCACGTTGCAGTCATGTGATGTTTTTTTGCAGAGCTGGGGTGGGTGTGGCCTGCATGTGAAACATCCAGCCCATTGACCGCCAGTTTAACACCCCTGACGTAGAACTACTGTATGTCTACCTTTTCCTTAAAGATAAAGCAAATAAAAAGACAGCTTTTCCTTCAGGATTTTGGGACAATTATTACTCAATTGACAAAACAAAAAAAAGGAAAATCTCAAGATTTTTTTAAATGTAATGAATGTGGTACTGAACATGGGATTGGATATCTTATAAGATCTCTTCCATCTCTATGATTCTATATCAGGGGTCTTCAAACATGGCAAGTTTAAGACTTGTGGACTTCAACTCCCAGAATTCCTCCTCTAGTCATGTTAGCTCAGAAATTCTGGGAGTCTTAAACTTGCCAAGTTTGAAGACCCTTGTTCTATATACACAATTAAGTTTAATTTAATTATGAATGAACATTAGCAACACTTTTTAATTATTCATTTAATGCTTTTTCTGTTTTTTTCTCATTCAAAATTACAATTTAATAAAAGGTCTCTGGGGCCATATCTAAGATATTCAATGATAACACGATCTCTGGCTTTAGGTTATGCATTTCACTTTAAACATGTGCAGAGTATGAAAATCTTGGACACTGAAAGTGCCATATATAGAGAAAACTAGTTTTGGGTCAAAACAAACAGCATTAACTCCATTACTTTACTTCAGTGATTTCAGAAATTCTACAATTGGCAAAATAAGTGCACTGCAAGTATTTCTTTGCGTCATTTTGCTTTTCTCTGCATATTCTGCATATGAATCATCCAAAAGTATTTGTTCCATAAGCAACCTTTCTGTGGTCAATAAAAATAATTATGATCAGGACTTAAATATGATAATTACATTATCCTGCAGTGGACATTCATCTATAGAGCTTTATTCTGTTTCAAGAATGAAAGCACAGCTAGAAGAAAAATATCTATTCATATTATGACACTGCTATTAAGAATATTATATTTGGCCAACATTGCTACAACATTTGGCAGTGCTTCAAAAGCCTGCAATGTTTATTATTATTATTGCTTTACGTATTACTACCCATGTAGCTACTATTTCTGTTATTACAGATAAGAGAGAAATTCAAGAAAAATTAAAATGCTATAATAATCATGAAACCTCTCATATGCAAAGTGCTTTGCTGAGTTATACATCATTCAGCTATATTCAGTTATACTGATTTTGCTTTATGTCATCAATTCATCTTCCTGCACAATTTTACTTTTCCAAACTAAAAGATACACATCTTTACTTCTTTACTTCTAAGAGACCAGGCTGCAAATACATTTCAACAGAATATCATGGATTATAACAATTTATGTTCAAATGTATTTCGGAACCATAACAGAAATCTGTTAAAGTTTGTTCAAAAATATTATCATCAGATAGACAGATTGGCTCAAACACTAAGACCTCCGGGAAGGCATAGTAACAGGGAGTTTACAGTTTGTAGATTTGGTGAGATCATTAAAACAAACTGTTCTAAAATTAACTAATTTTTTAAAAGAATCAAGTTGCCATGGCTATTATAGGTAGGGATCTGTCATCTCAGATCTGATGACCATAACCTCTAACTTGATTTAGAACTTTAACTCCAGTTATTGTAAAGACAAAGGGTAAAAAGTACAGGCATTTTTCTATGCCCAGATTTTATATAAAATTAGCTTGATCTTCCTTTTCATAACTACATGTATTATAAACCAACTGTATGTGGAATGAACATCCTAGCAATGTTGCTAATTCAGCTAAAATGCTGAGTGATCTATTTTAAAATTTTGATCTAACAATCATTGGACATCAAGCTTGAATGAACAAGGTCAAAAACTGATATTAAACAACCAAGCAACGAGGTAAGTTTGTAGAAACTAGTTTTCATCAGACTACTTAGTGAACTCAGAGTAATGAAAAAGTCCCTATGGAATTTACCTAAAGAAAGAATTACTGTATCTATAAAGTTATCTTGCTTTACCAAGTTGTCTTGCCTTATCAAGAATTTCAGGAGATCTTTTTCAGGAATCTATGACAACATCTCAGTGAGTTGCAATGAGAAAGAACAATGTTTCTCTCAGTTATTTACTTATCTTTATGAATCACTTCTGCCCCTCTTACGTGGGTGTGGGTGTGAGGACATAAACACATACTGTTCCTGCAAAAGGGTTAAAAAAGACGTTTCAGCAAAAAAGAAAATAAAAACTGAAAAGATTTAAAAAAACATTTTGTGGATGAATTTTAAGAAGAAAAAAGAAAACTATACTGTTATTGTATCATGTCATAGTTTACATGATAGAAACTGGCCACAATCAGAGTACATTAGTTGCAAAGATATATTAAAAATAAGTATGTAAAAACACTGCCCAGATTATGAGGACCCAGATTGTTGGGGTCCATATGCTGACTTTGTAAACCACTTAGAGAGGGCTGTAAAAACAGTGAAGCGGTATATAAATCTAAGTGCCAGAGAATGATATTCAGCAGGTTCTGATCAATTCTGGAGAACTGGTAGTGGAAATTTTGAGTAGTTTGTAGAACCAGAAATACCACCTCTGACTGGCCCCGCCCCTATCTATTCTCTGCCTCTCTGCTGATCACCTGGATCTTCTTTTGTTGCCCTGCACAGGAGAATGGAGCTGGAAAGCAGGTTAGTGGGGTGGGGTGGGGAGGGAATATGGATTTTGCAGTAACCTTCCCCCAGGAGTGGAGAGGGAATGGAGATTTTACAGTATGCTTCCCGTCACATGGCCCACCAAGCCATGCCACGCCCACCAAGCCACACCCACAGAACTGGTAGTAAAAAAAATTGAATACCACCACTGCTAAGTGCTATTGCTATTAAATAACCTGATGAGTTAGATTTGCATATTATGCATGTTATTCAAATCCTTGCACTGATTTTTAATAGATATCTGTAATACAAAGGTTAATAGTTTGTATTTATTACTAGAACTGTTAATAACCACAATCAGATCAGAAAGTATTTTTGGATCTCAATTAATGGCAGCAGCAAGTCTTCCCTTCCTCCAAATATTCATTTAAGTTGGGCGTCAAAATACTGCATGTTTATAAGCTTGAAGCCATCAAATGGATAACTTACTTGTTGTCTAAACTACTAGCAACTGGTACTGATCCGGTATAACTGTGTTGAAATAGTGTGTGAAGACTGAAGAGATAAATTCGTTAGTTTGCCATGCAAGAAAGAAAATACACACACACAGAGGGAGGGAGGGAGGGAGAGAGAGGTCTGCATTGTACTTGTATTTTTTACTCTTCTGCAAAATATGAGGCATAAAAATCATCAAATTTTTAAAAAAGATTCGCAGTAGAAGTCTACCAAGAAGAAAGCTCTGTTAAGTTTAATGAAGACTATTCCTAGGAAAGTGTTAAAATGACTGCAGTCCTAAAGACTAAAAATAGAACTCTGAGGCAAGGGCTAGCAAAGTTTATAATGAGAACAAATCCATTCTCACACTATAATCAAATAGGCCGAAATACAAAAAAGAATACACAAATGAAGACTTTGCACACATGAGCCGTGTCATTCTCAATATGAATAAAATCTCTTTCATGGAGCAAAATGAAGGTCCCAATTTAAGTAGGATCAAACGAGTGATAAAAGCGCTACAATTCTTGCAAAATGTCCTCAGTGGAATTGGCCTAACTTTAACAAAATCTACAATATAAATTGAGTGTAAAAAGCTATTGCCTGATTGTAGGCTGGTATAGCCCAACTGGATCCTTTCTTTCCCTTTCTGTTTGATCTGTATTAATAAATATTTATTTCATTTCATCTCCCTTTAAAACTAAAAGCAAAGCAAAGTGATGCAATGGATATCCTTTCTCAGTGCCCTGAAGCTGAGGGAGGCTAGATGAGGGTAACAGGCTTCAATTGAACCCTGCTAAGACAGAGTGGCTATGAGTAGACAGCTCCTGGACACATGACTCTTGCTTGGGGTACGGGTGGGAGCTGTGATTGGGAGAGCCTTTACTGGATTTTGGGTTGTGTGCTAGTTACATTCTTTCCAGGATCAAGAAGCTCTCCTCTCAGTGAATCATACCCTGGTCATCTCTGGGATGGACTACTGCAATGTGCTCTACTTGGGACTATCCTTGGAGAGTATCTGGAAGCTGAAACTGGTGCAGAAGACAACAGGGCGAGCAATTGTGAGTGCCCCTAGGATGTTGCATATAACACGACAAACTACTCCTAAAACTAAAATCTTATGGTATCTTTGGACAACTGCAATATTGGATAGAAGCATTCCTGTCAAACAGACAACAAATGGTCAAATTCTGTACCTGTCAACAGTGGTGTCCCACAAGACAGTGTTCTAGGACCAACTCTTTTCATACTCTACATAAATGACCTCTGTGATCATATTAAGAGCAACCGTGTTCTCTTTGCTGATGATGTAAAGTTATTCAACACCACAGACAATACTGCTACCCTTCAAAAAGACCTCGACTATGTATCAGAATGGTCAAACAGATGGCAACTTCAAATCTCAACAAATAAATGCTCTGTCTTACATATTGGTAAAAAAAAAACAGAAAATAAAATACAAGCTGAATAATCAAGACCTTGTTGATGATTCAAACTCAGTCAAGGATCTTGGAGTACTCATCTTTAATGACCTAAGTGCTAGAGTCCACTTTAACTACATAGCCAAACAGGCGTTAAGAGTTGTTAACCTAATCCTGCGTAGCTTTTTCTCTGGTAATATCACACTACTAACTAGAGTATACAAAACATTTGCTAGACCAATACTTGAATACAGCTCATCAGTCTGGAACCCACATTATGTATCTGATATTAATACAGTTGAGAAAGTCCAGAAATATTTCACAAAAAGAGTTCTCCACTCCTCTACTCATTGAAGAATACCTTATGCCACCAGACTTGAAATTCTAGACCTAGAAAACCTAGAACTATGCCGCCTTCGGTCCGATCTAAGTATAGTATATAAAATCATACATTGCAATGTCCTACCTGTCAATGAATACTTCAGCTTCAACCATAACAACACAAGAGCACACAATAGATACAAACTCAAGATTAACCGCACCAAACTTGATTGCAGGAAATACGACTTCAGCAACAGAGTGGTCAATGTCTGGAATACTCTACCTGACTCTGTGGTTTCTTCCCCAAACCCCAAAAACTTTAACCTTAGACTGTCTACTATTGACCTCACCCCTTTCCTAACAGGTCTGTAGGGGGCGTGCATAAGTGCACCAACGTGCCTACTGTCCTTGTCCTTTCTTTTTATTTTTCTTATATGTATCCATTTCATGTATTCATAACTATGTTTATACTTATACCTGTTATCTTATAATTGCTTGATAAAATAAAATAAATAAAAATAAAATAAATAAAACACAAGCTATGCAAGCTGCTCTGGGTACCAGTTTGCCTCTGGATCCAATTCAAGGTGTTGAACATTTAAACTCCTTCATAGCATGGGACCAGGACACCAGCCTTGTCCCAAGTACATTGTCATGTCCCAGCTAGACAAGCTGTGTTTCCTATCAGCCAAGGAGTTTTGGCTGGAAGGATCAAGAAGGAGAACATTCTCAGTTGCTACTCCGGCCATATGGAATATTTTATCATCCCTGAAGCCTCCACTCAGTTTTCCCAGAACAGAGTTAAGACCTGGTTTTTCCAATTAGCATGGGAGTCTAAAAGTATAGTTTAGATGGCAGGTGGTCTGTGAATCTCTCGTTCCTTGTTAATCTCCTAGTCTTTTGAATTTTGTATCTTGGTCTTTAATTTGGAAGTCCTAATATTTTTAATTCTGTTTTAATTTGTTTTTATTCATGTATTTCTATGCTTTTATTATGTTTTAAATGCCCAGAGTCACTAAGGTGAGATGGAAGGTATTGAAATTTAATAAATAAAATTAATTGATAAATCAATAAAATGAATTGAAAAACCAATAGAATCGTCTTCTGAATATCCTACCTCAATGTATCCTGAATGAAGCTCAATAGACCAAAATGTTTTTCAGTTATCTTGACATCTATTTGAAGATATAGATAGGTGTCATTTTATATTTATTCTCTTTGTTTTGTTTTATACTATTGTTGAAATTTCTATGTTCTTTGTGGAATAGTAAGATATATTAGAAAGCAAAACAATGTAATTAATAAATATATCCTATCTGTAGAAATGAGGAATATGTGGGCAAGAGAACAATAATCATTGTCTGCAGCCTCTATTACTTTAAATGCAACTTAAATAAAATCCTAGTGGATTGGCCCCCAAATTAATTAACAACTACCACTTTAATATTTAGGCAGCAAGCCCAAATGAGCTCTGAGCAGAGGTTGTAGGAAGGGAAGCAAAGCTGAAGAGATGTAGCGAAAGAATCAAACTCAACCAGTATTTGTTGTAGTCTTGAAATTATGAAAGTGATTAAGGAAACTCTTCATAAAGTCAATCACTTTTTAATTTGACATAATTCTTGTGTATCAGCAAAACATCAAAGTCAACTTCAACAATTTTCTTATACCTTGCAAGGAATTATGATATCCATATTCTTAATGTACATCCTTGTACATGAATGACATTAAAGCAAGATTTGTATAATTATATATTTCTGAATGTATAATTTTATTGACAGGATTCATATAACATATTAGCAAAACAAGATTTACAAACTACAATAGCAATGTGTTAACCCCAAAACCAGAAAAATACCAATGTCTGTCTCTACTGTATGATTTCACCAAAAAATAATTATTTAATAGATAGAACAGCAGGCAAGATCCTTAAGCAAACCATCTATTTTACGTAGCATTAAGTCTACCTACTAGACAGTGAAATAATAAAAAAGTAACTGATCTTCAAGCAGCAAGATTTATCAACTACAAATGTACCCTATAGTTTCTACATATCTGCCCTAGAATTCTGCAATGGGAAGCAGTGCAAAGAACTTTCCAGAATAGCATTAAACAATGCTCAAACATGGGGTCAATCCGAAATTTCTAAAAAGGGTGGAGAGGCAGAATGACAAAAAATGCTTTAATGTAAAACACAGGGTGCGTCCTGATGAAAATATTCCATTTGAAACTGGAGACAGATCAACATGTTTCAATCAAGGCATCAACACAAATATTTTGAAATACAGTGATAAGACCTGTATTGCAATATATTGGGTTACTAAAGTCTTTCCCATACACTCTCAGCTACTGGGCTACTTCTTCAATGGACAAAATGTTAAAATAAATTAAACAACACATACACACACACACACAATATTGGATGCTGCAAAGAGTGGGTACTGAAATGGACATAGAACCCTATGTCTGTCAGATTTACAAAAAGGCCCTGGACAAGTTCAAGATGACTAAGTCTAGACCCAATCTGTGACCAGTTATTGTTTCAGCATGCACATCCCTAGGTTTTACCCTTACAAAAGCTTGTACCTCAAAGGAGAACTTCTATTTATCTTCTTATTCCTATTTTCCAGTCACTTGTCTTATCTTTTCCTCTTCAAAGTCAGAGCTTTTCTTCCTTATGGTGAAGTTGTTTCCCTCTTCAAAATCAGAGCTTTTCTTCCTTATGGTGAAGTTGTTGTGCTAGTGCTATTTTCAATTATGCACTAAATTGTATTTTTAACCTTGCTATGTCATGATCTAGAAGCCCAGCATGTGAGAAGCAATTAGATTCTAAACCACTGATCACTTTTTGGCAATCACCATCTGGAAGGATGCTACTGTGTAAATTCTGTGTTAGGAATAAATCCAAAATTCACCAGGAAGAGGAAGGGTCTTTAAAAATTAAACATGAAAATTTCTAAACCCAAAGGGTGGGGAAAACTGAACTAGTTCATCATATATATATGCCTGTCATAGCTTCTTGGGAGTTCCACATGTGAAGTTCAACAGGGTATGCTTCAGGAGTAAAAATGCAACTACCTATACACCATGACAACAAGATTGCTGCACTAGAGGCATCTTGCTTCATTGTAATATCTATATAGCTGCAAAAAAAAAAAGGGAGTAAAAAAACCAGCAATTTTTGTCCACAAAATGTCCTGATATGCTGGATTGTGGGAAGAGATAACTGTAGAAACTTAAATCTAGCCAGGCGAGCAGAAGTTAGAAGAGAGTAACTAACTGCCTTTAATTTTTTTGGCAAAGCAATTGAGGGAGAGAAAAAAACACCTAAATTTCTAGGCCACCTAGAGAGCTGAATTTCAGATAGGATGAGTAGAACATAAAAGATAGCGGGTTAAACTTCCAATATTAAAGTCCACCACTGACTGAGATGGGCTATCTTTGCTGTTGGGCGTAAAACATTCAAGTAAGCACAGAGATTGATTTTTTGGTAGTAGGTGTACCCTAGCCAGAGGAGGGTTATCTTCCCTTTAGTCGCTAATTAACTGACAAGCCAATGAAATACCTTCCCATACAAACTGCAGGTGTCACAATCTCATGCCTGGGAGAGCCACTTGGATAACTGCAGAGCAAAAAAAAAAACCCAGACAAAGAGTACCTTGTTCCAAAGCAAATAAACCGAGTCAGTCACAAACTGAGCCCAGAGCCCAGTTCCCTTCAACCAAATAAGAGAAGTGCTTTAAGTTTTAGTTTTTAAACCTTCGCCTCCTTCCACCACCTCCCCACACAACGCAAACCCTACCCCACCCACCTACACCCCTGCCTACCATCTCAACTGTGTCAAAACAGGGGCAGAGATCCCAGGTCCAAGAGGCTTGAACGCTACTCCAAACCAAGGACTCTCGACCAGCAGGAATGAATGGGAGCCCGAGTTGAAAGGGTTCGTGTTACAAATTCTGTAACTCGGGCGGATCGCAAGGCGCGATTCAAATCAGCTCGCTATTCTGAAAGTAATCGCGGTCGCCGACTGTAGGAGGTGGGGAGGGGAGAAAAAAAAAAAAAACCACCTTTCTTCTTACAGTTTCTGAAAAGGATCCGAAAAAAACTTCTTGCCATCCCCGATCCCTCAAATCCAAACGCCGCCGCCCCCCGCCCCCCCCGCCCCGCTTCCTCTTTCCTAAGAATTTCAGGGCGATAAGCGCGTTTTGGGGGAAAGGGGGTGGGTGGGTGGGGGGAGGAAATCGCGTCCCCGCCGCAGACCTCGAGAAAGTTTCACGTGTCCCTTAAACCTGATGCTTCTTAAAGGAGCTGGATCCCGCCTCCGCCCCAGCACCGCCAGCCGCGTTAAGTTCGGCGGGGTTTGAAAAGCCAAAGGACTTTGCCCTTTTTTTTTAATGGAAACCATCTGCTGTTCCAACATGGAAGGACGGGCCGCCGATTTCTTCCGAGAAAAAGCAGGAAAAAGGAGCGGCGATCGCTCTACTGAAACACACCGGGGGTGGGGTGGAGGGGTGGAGGGGTGGGGGGGGGTGAGGTTGGGAACCGAGTCCTCCTTTACCTTTCCTGCCTGCCTCCCAGCGGTCCCCCGAAGCTCCGAAACTTCCTTTTTTTTTTTCCCCCTCCACCCCTCCAGCGAACAGACGAGCGCGGGTCAACCGACTTGAAGGCGTCCTCGGAACGGGAAAGCGGCGAGCGAGCGAGCGAGCGAGCTTCCGAGAGAGGGCTGGCTTGTTGTGTTTGCTCGGCGGGATCAGCAAATCAGCAATCCCGGGAGGGGTTTCCAGCCTTTTCAACAGGTGGAGCCACCCTTTGTGGAAAGGAGGGACCGAGAACGGAGGGAGAGCGAGCGGGCGAGCGGGAGGGAGGGAGGAGGAGAAGGAGGAGAAAAAAAAAAAAAACTTACCCAAGTTGGAAGGCTGAGGAGGAGCCGAGCCGGGCGCGCCTTTTGTGTGTGCGCCGCTCTCTCTTCGGCTTCCAGGCGCCGCCGCCGCCCGGCACTTGGAGCCTCTCTCTCTTTCTCTCTCTCTCCCCCCGACCGGCTGCGCCTCAACCGAGCAGCTCCCGGAGGCAGCTCAAAGAACCGGCAGGAGTCGCCGCGCTCCACGGGCTGTCCATGGTGGCGAGGAGGCAGCAACCTCGTTCGCTTGAAGCCAAGACAAGCCGCCTCCACAACAAGTCGGAGCGAAAGGGGAAGGGGGGGGGGGGAAGGAAAGGCAAGGATAAGGCAAGGCAAGGCAAGGCGGGCGGGAATGAGGCACGCCGCCAAAGGAGAGCCGAGGGGGGCCCGTCACATGACGCGCCGGAGCGCCCGCCTCTGCTCGCGACCTCCTGCCAGCTCCGCCGCGGGGAAGGAGGAAAACAGCCCGTAGCAGACACACCTGAAGAGGCTGCTGCCCATATCCGTCGCCCTCACAAAGCCAGACAGGAAATGGAGGGACCAGGCCAGGGAGAGGGGGGGAGGGAGAGAGGGAGGGGGGGCGCGCGTCAAGAAATAACAAAGCCGAGCTTGGGAAAAAGAAGGGGGAAGCTCTCCGTCCGCCCTCTAGCGCCCGACGCCTCTGTGGAAAAGCGGGCTCTTCGACTACAATCTCTCCGGATAAAAAAAGGCACGGAGCGCGCGCGCCGGGAGGGAGGAAGGTGGCGGGCGGGCGGGCGGGTGGGTGGGTGTGAAAGGGCTTCGCTTCTCCCTCTCCGCTTCGTTGGGCTTCTCTGCCCGCCGCTCAGGCTTCGGCTTGCTGACGCCAGGACGTGCCGCTTATGCGAGACGAAGGGGCCCGTGCCGGTGCGGGCGAGGAGGTTGGGCCCGGTTTGGCTCCGGAACGTGTATTGGGACCTGTAGGGCCTCGGAGTTGGCGTCTGACTTGGCAGCTTGGGTTAAAGAGCTTTCTCGCTTCTCCCTCTCCCTCTCTCTCTCTCTCTCTCAAGCGGCTGGTTGAAGAAAAGGCCCATGAAACGCGTGTCTGTCTTGTCTTCTTTCTAAGCCACATATTAATATTTCATGCCAAATGTTGTAGTTGAAATGTGATTTGCTTTTTCTTCTTCTTCTTCTTCTTTATACTTCCTAACAGCGCTGTGAATTGTTAGTCCCTATCAAGTAGAAATTTGCAAAGAAATACCTAGAAAAATTTCTGGCCATATGTTGTGAAGTTACAAGTTATCTAACCACCTTCACCTATTGGCAGTTTACTTGCACGTTTTTTTGTTTGTTTTGTATTCCTGGATGTTCAGATCTCTATCTGAAAAAAAAAAATAAAAAAAAATCCAGGAGATATATACCATTGTTTTAAAAAATTAATAAAGGCTTCGTCAGATCAATATCTATTCCTGGGAACCCAATAAGCGGCTCCTGTAGGAATCCAGTATCATTGTTTCCTTTGTTTCTTGGTTATTTCCCAGATCTGGGATTTCATTTCTTTGTGGTCCCCTGTTTACCTATCACACTAATTCAACCCAGCTTATGTTTTCCAAGGTCAGCCAAGGTTGGCTAGTGGTGCCATCTACTGTGACATTTGCATACCTACTTGAGATTTTAAATTGAATAGCAAAGACTCAGAAAGTTAGTTATTTTGAGTGTTACATAAATATTCACACCACACTTCCTAGGAAGATAAAACAGATAAAAGTTGTCAGCATTTCCTGCTAATGGTAAAAAGACTGGTCAGCTTTGGGGCATTTTGTTCCTATGCCATAACTCTAATAACTCTTGATCTTCTATACAGGGATAGCATTTCATCTATTATTGTCTTTCTCTAAGCATAGGTGTCTTACAAGTAACCAAATGACAACAAAATGACACAGCACTAAACCTGTCTTGCATCTCAAGGTCATGACATTACAGTGCATATTTCAACACCTGCCTCACCTAAGAGTGCCTATGTATACAAAAGGTACATGCAATATGTTGGCACACTTAGGTGTTGGCTGCGTGAGGAGAATTGTAAAACGTGAATTGAATGCACTGGGAATGGGTTATTTAAGAAATACATCTACTGTATTAGAAGAAGAGGCAAGGTGAAGAATGGATGAATGATGAATGAATGTGGATTGAATACAAGAGTCTGAGCTGTACCAAAGCTGGAGAAGATGAGAACATATAGAAAGAACAAATAAGAGCTAAATAAAGGATCGTTGGTGCTCTCTGAACTAGATTGTTTTCTTGCAGATGTTTCATTACCCAAACTAGGTAATATCAATGCTGCTAAGGAGTGCTGTTTGCTATCTCTCTATATTTTGGTGACTTGTCTGTCTGGGTGGGTGAGGGCAGTCTTAGAGATTCTTTGGTTAGGGCTGTTCTTTGATGGCTGTTTGGCAGTTTCTTGATGGGGTATTGCTTTACTTGAGTGTTGGTCTGAAGTTAACCTTGGAGAGTTAAATAGCAAATCAAATACATGAAGGAAAAGTGAGATCCTACAGGAAAGAAAGGTGAGACATTTAAAGTATAAATTTAAGTAATATAATATATAAGTTATATATATATATATATGTATGGTATTTAGGTTTCTTCGGGTATTTTCCCACGTAATATTTGTGCTTTTATTATAGTGACGTTTCGGCAGAATCTCATCTGCCATCCTCAGGCTTGTGCATTGGGTTCTTTTTAATCTTGTGTGTCAGGTTTGGCGGTCGTTTTTTGTTTATATATATTTATATATATATAATTTGTGTCATTATAGATTTCCTTATGAACTTGAAACACTCTACCTGCTTACTCTGAAATAAATGCAGTGACGAGAGTGGCATCCTAACACAGCTAAAGTCTACCGATGTAGCATTCTCTTGGAAGTATATCCCATTGAAATAAGTAACCCCTATTTCCAAGTATGTTTAGTTACTATAATTGTACTTACTGTTACAGTCTTAGTTATTTAATGAAGGCTTTGTGAGCACGATACTTATTTTCTTACATATGGCTGCAGGTTGCTAGGCTGTAATAATAATACTTAGATGGCAAACAGAATGCATTTCAAGCATTCAAAATACACGCCATATATTATCTCTGTAATGTTTACAGTAGCCTTCAATACAACAATGAGAAAATGTTTGGCAACTGATTACTTCACTTTTAAGACTGGTTTAGCAGCAGCCAAAGACTGCAGCAGTTGTGACAAAGATTTCAGGTGGTGGATAGGGCTTGTTTTGGAAAAAAAGATAATTTAGTATGAATGCAGCAATGTTTTACCTGGTTTCTTCCCCCAAAACAGAGAGGAACCATGCCTCTATTTCTGGATGTCTTCCCCCAAGAATTCAGAGCCCCATTTCTGGAGCAGCAAAACAATGTTAAACAAGTTAATTTAATTAGTGTTGGAGTTGGAGCACCTCATGAATTAGATTGTGCCTAATAACTTGCTTACTGGCAGTGTTCACATGGCCCATGAGCCATGGTTGATTAATCATGGTTTGATTCAACAATTGGCTAGGTGGCATATCAAGGCAAATCATTAATTGGCTCCCAATAGCAGGCTTATCCCCCACAACATGCACAATCGTGGCTTAATGCATTGGGTCTATCTGTTCTATAGTGACATGAGATCACCATTCTCCGGAGGAAAAAAACACTAAAAGACACACAGAATCGTGGCTAGGCAATGATCAGGATTTTCGCTTCATTCATAGACCCAGCCCAGCGCTGTCTCGGGTCGCCACCCACTCCTTCAGGCTGGTCCATCTCGGCATGGATGGCTTGCCAAGGACAACTTAAGTCTGTAGGAGTAATCCTTTGTCCCAGTCTATTTCGCCATTCCCTTTCGTAAGAGCGGCGGCGGCGCCTGGCCTTTATTCTTCGGTTCCCACTCCTCCGGGCTGCAGCGTGGTCCCAGAAGCATCGAAAGCAAAGCGCAGTTCCCACGACCCGCCTGGTCAGTGTTGCTAGACATTAAAAGTGCCCGGAAGCCATTTCCTGGAGACAACCTTTTTCGCTGTCGCTGGCCTCGGGGACGAGTGGCTGATTCGCCTTCCTGGCCCTTAGGGGCGGGAGGGAGGGGGGGGGGGGGGAGAACAAGGGAAAGTGATTCAAGACGAATAAAGGAAACGGTACTTTCCCTGCCCTTGGCCTCTCCCCGCCCCCATTTCCTTTCCTTTCCCTCCTCCTCTTCCCAAGCGCAATCCTCAGCAAATCGCAGCGGGAGCGCAGGATCTCTTCTTCTTCCCTTCCTGTCTCAGCATCTGTCGAGACGGCGGGGAGCGTCGAACCCATTCGCTGCTATCGCTGTCACCCCCTCCCCACTCCGGGTCCTGTCACCTTCAAGCCTCAGCCGTCTTTCTCTGCTGTCACCATCATCTGTTTTCCCTGCCGCTTGATTTAAAAGAGGCGAGGGAAAAGCAAAAGCCTTCAGAGCCAAACACTTAAATATCAGGAGGCGGGTTCCTGTGGGGCTTACTAGCCTGGGTAAAATGTTTTACTGTTTGGAATTAAAGAGAAATTAGCTGCTCAGAGAGAAAGCAGGTTGGAAGGAAGGAAGGAAAGGGAGGGAGGAAGGAAGGAAGGAAGAATGGAAAAAAGGAAGGAAAGAAGAGAAGGAAGGAAGTCATATCAGGTAACCTAATAAGCCATGATTTAGAGGACTTAAATATAGGTAAAGATATTCAATGAAATGTGTGGTTTTTGTTGATAAGTGATCCAAGGAACCTAAAGGAGATGGTAACAATAAAACAAAGCTACTACAGTTCTTGATTCAATCACTTTCTCTGATTCCATTTTCCTTTCATATACAAACACCCACACAGGAAACTTTTTTCTTAACTTGCATCATCACACCTGGGAATTCCTTGTTTACTTTGTAGTCTACAATTACTACTTTATCTTCATCCGTTTATCTTTTGCCAGAGTCAGTTCCAAATTATAGGGAAAGGGTCCATTCAAAACATGCTAAAAAAATTTTTTGGGGGGAGAGGAATCCCAAAGTCAGCAAGTCAGAGCCATTCTGAGACCTGAATACCACTCAAGGTTAACCTAAAGCTGGAAGGAAAATTACAGATCATGCCTATTGTCTTCAGATAAATGTGAATGCTTCCATAAAGAATTTATACACAGTGGAATTCATTACAAGTATATAGCTATTCGTGAAAAACCCTTCTTCCAATAGGACTATGTCAAACTATGCACACAGTGTCTAACATGGCTTCTCAAAACTGTGTTGTTAACCTAGCTATTCTTAAGGTAAACTACTTTGTAAGGTAAAGGAAAAGATTCCCCTTGCATGTATGTGCTAGTCGTTTCCGGCTCTAGGGGACGGTGCTCATCTCCGTTACAAAGCCGAAGAGCCAGCGGTGTCCTAAGACGTCTTCATGGTCGTGTGGCTGGCATGATTCTACGCCAAAAGCGCACGGAACACTGTTACCTTCTCACCAAGGTGTTCCCTATTTTTCTACTTGCATTTTTTACATGCTTTCGAACTGCTAGGTTGGCAGAAGCTGGGACAAGTAATGGGAGCTCACTCCGTTATGTGGTGCTAGGGATTCGAACCGCCAAGCTGCCAACCTTTTCGATCAACAAGCTCAGCATCTTAGCCACTGAGCCACCGCGTCCCTGTACTCTACTCTACAAACTACTCTGTACTCAACTTCTTATAAGCTTTAGGTAAACAAACTGAATTGCTTTAATTTCTAGTTCATAAACATTTTATGGAGATATTCACACTTGGGTTCTCTCTTAATCCACAAACAGATTATACGATCTATGACTTCAAGACTCAAATTCTTCATCAGGCTTTCCATTAGTTGACATTCTCCCAATGTGTTAGCTGAGATTCAAATTCCAAAGGTCATCTTGCAAACAATTCAGGAAATTGCAAGTTCTGGAGACTATCTGGCAGGGAGAAGCTGCCTGGAGCATTTGGCTCTTAAATTATTGACACCTTCTGAATTGGTTGCATCATCCCTAGATGTCCACGGAGGATGTCAACATCAGAAACCCAGTCGGTATGGCATTGTGGTTGAAATTTTGCAATACCATACCTACCCTCTTGCTGATTTTAATGTGCACAACCCAACAGATGCTGCTAGTGGGAAGATTATTTGCTGTTTTATCATTATTATACATGGCTATATTTTTTAAATTTTGCATCTTTTAATAAGACTTCAGCAACTGAAGGTAGATTTCTTGTTTACTAATTAAATTAGGCTTAAATAGGTTTCACTGAAAAAAACAAAAAGCTGCTAGAATTGTTATTTTATTATATGCACATTCCATATTTCAAGGGCACTGAAGGGTGGCTAACATGGTCATATTCATGTCATACCTTCAGCAAGAGACTGCCACTAATGAGACCACGAGACCATTTTTATTCCATATCATTATGTGTGATTTTTTTTAATTGTAATTTCACTTATAATGGCGACTACATTTTGAACAAGCTAAGTCTAACCCTTCAGTTAGAGGAGTGAGAAGTAGGGGAGTAAAATAGTACCCTGCAGACAGCCGCATGTGATTTTAAGCATTTTGTGCAAATATGGCCTTTATTTCACATAGAGAGGGTTTAGCTGATACCTTACAATGCCACAAGCCATTATTTTAAGGATTGTTTGATGAGAAAGCCACAATTGTCAGACTCCACACAACATGCTCATCTAACCTCCCCCAAACACCCTTAAGTTTTAGGACATTGTTGTGAATCCACCCTCATCTCAAGCTCTTGGAATATGATACCCCAAGAATATCAAACAAAGGAATCAACTCAAATCAGAAAGTAGGTCTGATTGAAAAAAAGAGAAAAAAATCTTGGAAGGTGCTAATGTTCTGGAAATGTGATACATAGAAAGAAAGCTGTCTACTCACAAGAATATTTTCTTTCTGCTTTCACTATGCTATAAATTTTAATGTATTTTTTAAAAAACACCATCACATAGCTTTGGTGAATTTATTCATGACCCACTACCATATCTTGTTATTCAGAAGTGATCAAGCTTATAATGATGAAAATAAGTAAAGTAGTGGCATTTGGCAAATACTGTATTCTATGTGCTATTGCTCTGTTCACATTTATTCTTGACTTGCTACACTCTGATATGAACATCCAAGTCCTAGAACTTGACACTCAAAAAAGTAAAAAGTCCTAAAGAATCTGGATATTAAAAAACATAGGATATTATATCCATCTTCTCCAAGACAACAGAATTCATATAAAACATGAATTTCTACTAAATCACCCATTGTTTACTGAATTAACTCTGTTTACAGTTGCATAGGACTTAGAGATTTATTAGCTATCCTATCTATCTATCTATCTATCTATCTATCTATCTATCTATCTATCTATCTATTTATCTATCATCTATCTTCAAACATGCACACAAAGGTAAAATATGGTTATCCAGTTTGTGGTTTGGTGAATCATGCAACATAATTTATTAACTGCCTTTTTTGGGGGGGAGATATTCAAACAAAATATCCAACAGTTTCTATTTCAGTATCAATGTTCTATTACTATCAGTTTAAACTCTAGAATTCAAGATCTTATCAGACGTTTATTCTTGGGATAATAAAATTGCTAATCTGATAATCTTGGATTCTGCTGAATGAGCGGTTCTCCTGAATGCCAGCCTTACATTTCTGCCTTTACAGTTTTACCAATCAGCCTTCAATTGTTCAAGTTTGAACACTTCCGAGGTAAATGAACTGTATGGAGGTGTACATGAACCCACAAATCAACAGAATACTCACAGTGATTCATTGAAAATGAAAAGAAACTGATAAAACATAGATTTACTGCATGTAATGCTTTTAACCATTACTGGATTTCGTGGGACATGATCCCTATTTTTCCCCCAAATATTTATAGCTGCCTCAATCGAACCAAGTTGAAATAAAGCATACTTAATAGAATATACCAAAACCTGAACTTCTAAATACACTTATTATGGGTGTAAATCATCATTGTACCTATTGGGATTTATGTTCCATAGGAGACATGTCTAGTTTCTACTGTGTGTTAGATTTATCCATGTTGCCATTTTATAACTTATATGAAATGTTTAGACAATTAAAAATCTTAAATGAGAAAAAATAAATACTGCACGACTTTGTCAGTTTACCTATTGATAAGAATACACTAGATTCTACTTATAATTGAATTGTGCATTGAAAAGATCTATTTAAAAAAAAGATCTGATAAAAATAATGTAGTCATAACTTGAACAAACATACTCTGTGTTTATTACCATGAATTAATCATCATCATCAATCAGAAGGAGGTCACGATGCTGGGGAAAGTAAGCAATATAAAGCAAATGAAAATTCCTGTTGAATTACCTCTTTCTACTTCTTCCTTTTGACAGAAACAGATGGAATTTGATTTTGCCCCAATTACTATGACCTGAGAATAACCACACTTTAATGTAGAACTAATGAGGTGGAAAAGGTACAACAAGAAAAAAAAATCCCTTAAATGCCATAAATATAGATAGGGAAAAATAATCAAATGGCAGGTAGAATAACAACAAATGACAGATGATTTATTGATTAGATTCAGTCCTACAATGGAACTACAGCAAATCATTTACAATGCTGCTGTTAGAACTTGGAAACTAGCCCAGGGACACAAAGGGGAAGGTCTCACATCTCTTTCCTTTCAGCAAGGTTTTGCATTGTTACACCATTCCAGTGAAGGCTTCGAATGTTACAGTACTTATTTTTGCCTTACCTGCAGTGCAGTTGATTTATATGTCAGATTGAACATATATCCTCAGCTCTGTTCATGTGACAGAGCATTTGGGTTGTCTGTTCAATCTCTGCCCCAACACACTAAATGGCACGTCGAGAATGAGGATCTGTGCATTAGCAAAAAAGAAGAAGAAGAGCCAAATGCTCATGGTATTATTAAGGGTGGATAAATTGTAGTTTTGGTCTAGTAGTAGATCATCAGATGACATGTAGTAGTTTCTGGCGACAAATTAACAAGAAAAGCCTTTCTCCAAGCCCTAAATTAAACTGTTAGCTTTTCTGACATGTAGTAATTCAAATCATTGTGTAGGGTATCCTAGTATTCATGGATACTGTAGTTTAGCTTTCCCCAAGTCAGCTCATTCCAGATGGGTGGGTTGTTTACTAGCATTCCCAAACTATCACGGTCATCATTCAGAACTCTGGTTGTCAAAGTCCACACATCTGTAAACATTACCATTCTGCAGAAAGTCAAGCTAAATCCAGAAAGTAAATAATACACAGAGGTGGGTTTCTACTGGTTCTGTCCACCTCTGTACAACCGGTAGCTCTGAAGAACAGCAGACATAGAACCTCTAAGCATAATCTTTGAAAAATCTTTCAGGACCAGCTCCTTACCTAAATATGGTCACAAGTCATGATCATCCTCATCTTCAAAAAGGGAGACTAGCCTAGTTGAAAATTACAGACCAATCTCCTTATGCTGCATCATCTGTAAAGTCATGGAATCAATTATTAACCAATCCATTATCCCCCACTTAGAGACAAACAACCTACTCTCTAATAAACAATTTGGTTTCAGAAAAAACTATCCTGCAATCTGCAACTCTTACATTGCGAAAACATATGGACTACAAAACTCGATCAGGGCAAAGCAATAGACACAATCTACATAGACTTCTGTAAAGCCTTTGATTCAGTGGTACACGACAAACTACTCCTAAAACTAAAATCTTATGGTATCCCTGGACAACTGCATAACTGGATAGAAGCATTCCTGTCAAACAGACAACAAATGGTCAAAATTGGGAGTGTCCTATCAAATTCTGTACCTGTCAATAGTGGTGTCCCCCAAGACAGTATTCTAGGACCAACTCTTTTCATACTCTACATAAATGACCTCTGGGATCATATTAAGAGCAACTGTGTTCTCTTCGCTGATGATGTAAAGCTATTCAATACCACAGACAATACTGCTACCTTTCAAAAAGATCTTGACTATGTATCAGAATGGTCAAACAAATGGCAACTTCAAATCTCAACAAATAAATGTTCTGTCTTACATATTAGCAAAAAAAATCAGAAAATAAAATACAAGCTGAATAGTCAAGACCTTGTTGATGATCCAAGCTCTGTAAAGGACCTTGGAATGCTCATCTCTAATGATCTAAGTGCTTGAGCCCACTGTAACTACATAGCCAAAAGGGCATTAAGAGTTGTTAACCTAATCCTACGCAACTTTTTCGATGGTAATATCACACTACTAACTAGAGCATACAAAACATTTGCTAGACCAATACTCAAATAAAGCTCATCAGTTTGGAACCCACATTACGTATCTGATATTAGCACAGTTGAGAAAGTCCAGAAATATTTCACAAGAAGAGTTCTCCACTCCTCTACTTGTTGCAGAATACCTTATGCCACCAGACTTGAAATTCTAGACCTAGAAAACCTTGAATTATGTCGTCTTTGGTCTGTTCTAAGTATGGTATATAAAATCATACATTGCAATGACTTACCTGTCAATGAATACTTCAGCTTCAACCATAACAACACAAGAGCACACAATAGATACAAACTCAAGGTTAACCGCACCAAACTTGATTGCAGGAAATACGACTTCAGCAACAGAGTGGTCAATGCCTGGAATATACTACCTGAATCTGTGCTTTCTTTCCCAAACCCCAAAAACTTTAACCTTAGACAGTCTACTATTGACCTCACCCTTTTCCTAAGAGGTCTGTAGGGGGCGTGCATAAGCGCACCAACGTGCTACCGTCCTGTTCTATTGTTTCTTTTATTTTTCTTATATGTACCCATTTCATGTATTCATAACTATGTATATACTTATACCTATTATCTTGTAAGTGATTGTCAAATCAAATAAATAAAAATAAAATAAACCAGTTCTATGTCTGCTGATATTTTTGCCCACACGCCCACCCGGGCTCTTACCTGACCTTTATTTCCTGATTTTTTTTCAAATTCAGCTGCCGTGCGAGGCATAGCTGCAGTTAAAAAAGCAGCAAATGGGGGCTTTTTGAAAGGCTGCTTCTCTGCATGCAGCATGCTGATGACGATTTACAGGTGCACGCCAGGCAGCTTGCAGGGAAGCACATCGTAAATCAACAACCCTCATAAATGACCGAACTGGTAGTTAACCTTGTCTGATCCCATCCCTGATGATACATATTTCATAGACAAGATTAAGAGAAGTATTAACAAAATAACAGAGTTGGAAGGGTCCTTGGAGATTTTCTAGTCCAGGGGCAGTGGTGGTACTCAATCGGTTCTGCCTGGTTCTGGAGAGCCGGTAGGAGCAATGAGCAGCGGAGACCAAACCGGTTCTCTCCGCTGCTATGCTGGCTCTGCTATTGGGCCCATTCGCCCACCCGGGCTTCCATACTTACCTTTATCCACTGAATATGAAGCGCAGCTGCTTTGCGTGGCACACAATAGCGCCGCATGGCAATTGCTAAAGCAACTGTGATCGTGCAGGCTTGCAGAAGGTGCGTTAGAACACCTCTGCACCTGCTCAAAGTGCATGTTTGGCGAACGCATGCACGCAAAGTGTGTGCATGCGCACAAAGCCATGCCCACCAAACCAGTGGCAAAAACATTTGAATCCCACCACTGTCTAGGGGTGTCAAACTCACGGTGTCACAGCGGCATCATGTGACATATCAACATCTTTTTTGCCCTTCGCTAAACTGGGCGTGGGAGTGGCCAGTGCATGACGCATCTGGCTGGCGGGCTGCAAAATTGACAGCCCTATTCTAGTCCAACCCCCTGCTCAAGCAGGAGACCCTATACCATTTCAGACAAGTGGTTGTCCAATCTCTTCGTAAAAACCTTCAGTGATGGACCACCTAGGCCAGCCATTCCACTGACCAATTATTCTAACCAGGGGTGGGATTCAAAATTTTTAACAACCGGTTCTGTGGGCATTGGCTTAAGTGGTGGGTGTGACTTGGTGGTCATGTGACTGGGTGGACATGGCTTGATGGTCATGTTATGGGCTAGGCATGGCCAACTCAATATCACTCACATCGAGGCACGCATCTCCTTGCCCGGCCTCTCATGACTGTGGGGATACTGCAACAGTCGTAAGTGTGAAACATGGTCATAAGTCACTTTTTTCAGTGCCATTGTAACTTTGAAGGGTCACCCTACCCAAGCAAAGTACCAGCAAAGGAAGGGAAAAAACTCCAGAGACGTTCCTGAGACAGGAAGTCTAGTCCTGCCAAGAATGTAATAAGGGTTAACGAAGAGGCAGTTTCTGTAAGCAACACCAGAATGTTTCCTTCCTGCCTTCCTTACAGGATTAGGCCAGTAATTT
Source organism: Bungarus multicinctus (assembly GCA_023653725.1). Classification (NCBI taxonomy): domain Eukaryota; kingdom Metazoa; phylum Chordata; class Lepidosauria; order Squamata; family Elapidae; genus Bungarus; species Bungarus multicinctus. The sequence continues at coordinate 11,431,309 of CM042848.1, read as the reverse complement.
CTTCTAACAACCGGTTCTCCGAACTGCTTAGAATGTTAACAACCGGTTCTAGCGAATAGGTGCGAACTGGTAGAATCCCACCCCTGGTTCTAACTGTCAGGAAACTTCACCTTATTTCTATATTGGGTTTTTTCCCCTTGGAATAGTCTCTATCTATTTCTGCTTTCAAGTGCTTTGGAGAATAGGTTGACCTTCTTTCCTTTGTGGTGGCCTTAGATATTGGGAGACTGCTATTATGTCATCCCAGTCCTTCTTTTCATTAAACTAGGAATACCCAATTCCTGCAACTGTTCTTTCGTATGTTTTAGCCTGCAGTCCCCTAATCATCTTTGTTGCTCTTCTCTGCACTCTTTCTAGTCTCAACACACACACAAACACACACACACACACACGACTTCAACAGCCCTCTCATGGTTATTGCTATTGAGCAAGGTTCCACCTATTCTATACTTGTGCATTTGGTAAATATTTTATTTTTCTCATCCCTGGTTTTCATTTTGTTATATAGAAACCAGTGTTCAAGTCAAGATGAAGTCTACTTCCTCGAAGGGAGTAGTTATGAAATGCTTCCTAAGTTTGCAAGCTTAACACATCCACACAGAACATAGCATATCTTCATAGAACGTTTTCATCATATTCCTCTTTTTCTTAATTGCATTAGTTCTCAGTTTGTGCTGGGCTCAATTCAGAATTCCATTCTGAATCTTGAAAGTCTCTCGTAGCTTAAGAGTGAAATATCTAGAGCAAGGGTGTCAAACTCACGTCATCATGGCGGTGTCATGTGATGTATCGGGACTTTTTTTCCCCTTCGCTAAACACCCCTTCCCCATGCACTTTCACTAAACTACCGTGGGCATGGCCAGCTCGTGACGCATCCGGCCCGTGGGCTGTGAGTTTGACAGGTCTGATCTATTCTAGAGGATGTTTTGTCTTCATATATATGTCTACCCTAAATTCCACTACTTTCAGCAGAGGCCTTTTGCTGGTAGTACCCCAGTTTTAATCTTTGGAAGTTACCTTGATAAAAAGACATTTGAAAATATGTTTTATCTTCAGCAAATTATTTTGAGTGCTAATTATTATACTGTGGTTACTGTAATAATCTCATTTTAAAATTATTTCAACTTTTTGAAAACATTATTGAAAGGTATGCTGTAAATTGTGGTTCAAATAAGATAATAAGATACGATAGGATATTTATTAATTTAAATGTTAATAAGTTGACAATGTTTATTTCAAACAAATAGATATATCAACTAAATAGACAAAAGACATTGCATGGCATCATATACAGGGGTGGGATTCAAATTTTTTAACAACCGGTTCTGTAGGTGTGGCTTAGTTGGTGGGCATGGTTTGGTGGTCATGTTATTGGCTGGGCATGGCCAACTGAACATCACTCACATCGAGGCACGCATCTCCTCACCTGGCCTCTCATGACTGTGGGGATACTGCAACAGTTGTAAGTGTGAAAAATGGTCATAAGTCACTTTTTTCAGTGCCATTGTAACTTTGAATGGTCACTCCACACAAGCAAAATACCAACAAAGGAGGGGAAAAAAACTCCACAGAGGTTCCTGAGACAGGAAGTCTAGTCCCACCAAGAATGTAATAAGTGTTAATGGAGAGGCAGTTTCTGTAAGCAACACCAGAATGTTGCCTTCCTGCCTTCCTTACAGGATTAGCCCAGTAATTTCTTCTAACAACCGGTCCTCCGAACTGCTTAGAATGTTAACAACCGGTTCTAGCGAATAAGTGCAAATTGGTAGAATCCCACCCCTGATCATATACCCATAAACAGAGATGAACTTAGAAGCATATAAAACTGCAAACCTTATTTGTACAGAGTACAGCTGTATCGATAGCTAGTTGAATATCACCTCCCTGATTAGAGAGACATCTGCCTAAACAACCCTGAGCTGGGCTAAAGTTTAAATTCAATTCTTCTTTATAATAGAATTCTTTATTGGCCAAGTGTGATTGGACACACAAGGAATTTGTCTTGGTGCATAGGCTCTCAGTGTACATATAAAAGAAAAGATACATTCATCAATTTAATATCTTATCTAATTCATTATTATCTTGACACCTTGTTTGGAACATGTGAGAGAATTATAAATAATTATTTGCATATTCATGACATCAAGATTTTGCCAGCCACTGAATATAAAGGTTAAATCAAAATAGTGATAAAACAAAGACTTCCTGTACCCTGTATCTCAAATATAACTGTTTTGTAGCATCATTTCCAGAATCATATGAGGATGGAATTTCCAGAATGTAATTCCTCTGTCTCCACCCAGTTCACCAAATAGATTAACTGAAAGTTTTTAAAATTATCTAGAAGTCTAAGAGTGCTCATAAGGATCTATTGCCAAACCTTCCACTTTGAGACACAGGCATTTTGACATAGTTGAATGTTCACTGATACTGGTTTTGAGTTTTCAGAGTCCCTCATAATTTGCCTAGGATTTTCAGCACTCATATTTGTTTACCAACATTTTCCAAATTGGAGGCATTCATTCTTCAATATGTATCTATGTATAGTTGAGACTTTATAGTATTACATTTAGGAGAATGAGCTAAGCTTATATTCTAGTGTGAATGTTTCTCTTTTAATATTCTTGAACTTACTCTACTTTCATTTAAGATCTTTCTTTTTCATATGAATCTGAATGTCTGAATATAGATCAATAGATAGATATAGATATAGATAGATATAGATAGATAGATAGATAGATAGATATAGATATATAGAGATAGAGATAGATAGATAGATAGATAGATAGATAGATAGATAGATAGATAGATAGATAGATAGATAGATAGATAGATAGATAGTAAGTATATATTCTAAGACTTACAGCAAGAAGCTACAGTGGAATATTGCAGGATGAATATTTTGTATATGCACAATATTTTGTATATACACTTACCGTTATTCCTTCTTTATACTGAATATCTAGTTTTGTTATGTAAAATAAAAAGTACATGGAGGAATAAGCATTTTATTTTGGGACAAATGCGTTCCCTGTATGCTGGGAGCAAAATTAATGGCAACCACATTCCTTGTCCATGTGTAACAACTTTTATGCCCTAAATATGAAAGAATCACAGATCACTCCAGATCTGTTTATGTCATGCTATAAAATACATTAATAAAAGAAAGGACTTCATGATATATATCGTAAACAGAACTGATATACAAAAAATTAAATATGCTTCCTTGGTCTATTGTATGTCTGTTGGCTTTATTTGGAGGTGAAAAAAAATCTACCAACCTTATTTCTTTCCATTCGGTGGAAGACAGAACACAGAAATAATCCGAACAATCTCATTTTAAAAATTAATGAAATACCAATTACTTCAATAATTCCCTTTGATTATACAATTTCTGCTCTTTTCAAGTTTATATAACAATGTAGTTTTCTGGAAAATCTGTTGTGTAATATAACTGTAGATGAAAAATACACTGAGAAAAGAAAGAATATCATAATACCATTTTTTTTTTTTTTTGTACAGGGCACCATCAAGCATTGCAGATAGTTTTTCACTGATTTTGCAAGACTCAGATAATATTGTTTAGTCTTCTGTGTTCTTTCTACACCTGGTTTACATTTATATGCGTTGCCTGTGCATGGTTTACAGAGCTGGGGGAGGAATTGCGCTTTCTTGCTTGCATACTTGGGGGGAAAAGTTGTTCCTGACATTTTAAAATATAATCTACACTCCTGAGGCCTTTTTTTTAAAAAAAGAAAAATTGTACTGAGAAGATGCTGGCCACAGTCCAGTATCTGTACACTAGGCAGCTGATCTCTGCAGCTTTTTGCATTCCAGCTAAAGCACAGTGTGACAGCTCAGCTGAAACCACCTGCTGCCATCTGCCCTCATTCCTGCCAGCTAATAATACAAAAACAAGACTGTAAACAAACTAGCAAAAAGCAGGCATACTGCACCCTGGGAAATAGCTAGTATGATAATGGGCAGACAGAGGAAGGCGAGAGAAGGCTCATCCAAGCTAATTTCATGAGATTCTATCATGTCTTCCATAATAAGGTCTGGAAGCATAAAATGCATCAAAGATTCCCCTGGTCAACTCAACTGTTGGGGCTACATTGACAATGCAGTGCTTTTTCTTAAGTAAATCATAGCATTCTTCACCTTAGGGACTTAATCCAAAGACACGTATCATCATAGAGTATACATGTAAATCGATGCACATACACACGTAATAAGTTGCAATTAATTTTGCTTTCTGCTTTGATTATGTGCCAACAAGAAGCCTCTGCTGACTCTTAGCACAGATAAATTTTCTGCTCCCAGCCTGGTTTCCCAATGGTGCGCTCTATTGTAATTCAAGCCATCTTCCTCGGTACTGGTCATCCTCTGTAATATGGAAAATTACAGCTTTAAAAAGTCAATTTTTCCTTCATCCTCTGAAAGTCTCATATCATATCCATGGGCATACAATCTTATGAACTTGGGCATGCATGTTGGCAATCAAATGCTTTTTATGTGCCTCTTCCAGGAGATAAACCAGCCACACCTCTTTTCTTGGCATAGCACTGGTAGTCCTCAACTTACAATATTCACTTAGTGTCCATTCAAAGTTTCAGTGGATCTCCCGGAAGGGTACTTACAACCTGGATTCAAAGTTCCACCCACCCACCCCGTAGTCATGTGATCACATGTTAGGTTCTTGGCAACTGAGCTGCATTTATGGCTGTTTGCAGCACCTCGTGGTCATGTGATCACATTTCAGACAGTTTGGCCAACAACCCAGCATTTTCTTCCTTTTGGGGGGGGGGGGAGGGCAAAACCAGCCCAAACGACTGCCACGTTCACTCAGTGTCTACCACATTCGTTTTATGACCGTCACATTCACTTCATGACTGCTGCAAAAAAAAAAGAGAGAGAGAAAAGTGGATCAGTCACATATGAAAATCAGTTGGTCACACTGGCCTACTCTGGTCCACTTGATGGCCATCATGAGTTATGACCGTGATGGGCAGGCTCTATTACAGTCATAATTTGAGGACTACCTGTGATAAAGGTAGTGATAAAGAAAGATAATTAACGTCCATGAAAAAAAAGTGCATTTCCTGAGTTTGTGAATAACACACAGTGAATATATTGTTAACATGGTTCGAAGGAGAAAAATTCTATGAGATTATATCGTAGGATACAGTGGACAGTCTATCACTCATTTGCAGATGGTGGGGAAGAGGCTATCTATTGCACAAGAGATAATTGAATCCCAAAGTTATTTGATAGCAGGGTGAATAAGTGTTTTTCTCCCTTCATTGTATTACAGTCGAAGACCCAGCTTCTGAATTAATCCACGGTAATAGGTATGCTGTTCCAAGCTCATCTTTTGTATACATAATGGAGGCTAATGAGAGTCGGTTGCATAGGATCTCTATGGAAGGCCAGTATGGCTTCTTTCGACAAAGATCATTGAATTTTTTTTTTCATCATCATCTCTGGTCTTAGGTTGGGCAGACAAAGAAACAACAGCTGAAGGCAACTGAATGTGACAGGCTCCATCTGCATTCAGCACGCAGCCTGCAAGTAAGGCTGCGCTTAAACACATATCCCTGCATCAAAGGATAAACACAGGTAAAATTCAACATAAATTATAAATCTGGCATAGTTGGGGAAGCACAATTTATAGTTCAACCCCATACACTTTCTCTTTCGAAGTCATTCCTCCTGAATTAGGCTGAGTTTACCTTTAGGAAGATGGGTCTCGAATTGTTGATTGCAAGTCTGTTCATATTAATCTCTTCATCAAAACATTTAGCAGATCTATATCCAATTGATGCAGAAGACTAAACAAATATAAAGTCTAATTATGTAAATCACCAACATTTTAAAGCATGTTTTCATGCCATTTAAACTACAAAAGGACACCCTTCAAAGGAAAAAGAGTTAGAAAAGAACAATCGAGGTAGAGAATAGAAGAAACGTGATTGCAGTTCAGGCTTTCATATAACAACTGGTTAATTTCCAGATTCATGACAGATTCTAGAAAGATGCAACGTTTTTTTTATACTTGCTTAGACACTGGATGGTTGCAACTATCTACAAATTTAGAATTTAGCTTTAGGGATACTAGCACACAACACTTGCAAAGTAAAATAACTGCAATGTAGCCTCAGACTTGCTTCACTATTGGGCTGAGGGCCAAGACATGACTTGTGTACCATGTGCAAATAGTGTGGCTTAGGTAAGAAATTCCTGGAAGAGCTGCAGATGGAGTCTCAGCCAGATGGTAGCAGCCATAAAAGGGGAAATGCAATAATACTATGACTTTTCCTCCAGTGTCTTTGCTAGTGAAGTACATCCCATATTTTATGAAATTCCATCTGTTCATCAAACATTGGGAAGAGACACGAGCTGCATCTCGTTGCCCTCTCGATCAGGAACGCCTCAGAGATACGCTTACCAAAAGATGGGGGATTTTGGGCAGAAAACAGAAGGATTAAGGAGAATGTTCTGGTGAGGCCTGAGAAATAAGAACCAGGATGTAAGTAGTTCAGGAAGGAGCATGCAGAGAAACTAAAAAGTCTGCAGGGAGCCCACAGTCAGGAATGTGAACTATGCTGCTAAGAGCCAGATGTTCTTCTACAGGCACCGCTTAAAATTTTGCTGGGGGCTTGTGGAATTTCCAGATCACAAAAAGGGGTTTAGAAGAGTTTTCAGTGAAGGGAAAGGATATGCCTGATTATGAAAGGAATGGTGATTCAGATATTTTAACAATCTTCAAATTCAATTGCTAAGCCTTTGGGGGACGGAAAGTCTTTTCATGTTGTGTCATGGTAACCCATAATTAGATATCCTAGTATAGACGAACAGCCTAGTTCCAAAAAGAGGACTGTGGTTCAGGAAAATGACTCTGGCCTTGGATCCCTTTATTTCAATTTCCTACTTGACATTATGGCTGCAATTACCTGTGAAAGAGATAATTACCTGCATTCTGCATACAATCTTATTATTATTAAAGGATAGGAACCTACTTGATCATACTTGCAGTCCAAGCAGCCTAAACAAAATATATTTCAAAAAGACATGCCCAGGTAATGTCAGGGACTAACTCTGGAAATTCAACGCGCATAACCATTGGTGGGATTCAAATTTTTTAACAACCGGTTCTGTGGGCATGGCTTAGGTGGTGGGTGTGGCTTGGTGGTCATGTGACTGGGTGGACGTGGCTTGGTGGTCATGTTATTGGCTGGGCGTGGCCAACTCAATATCACTCACATCGAGGCACGCATCTCCTCGCCCGGCCTCTCATGACTATGGGGATGCTGCAACAGTCGTAAGTGTGAAAAATGGTCATAAGTCACTTTTTTCAGTGCCATTGTAACTTTGAATGGTCACTCCACATGAGCAAAGTACCAGCAAAGGAGGGAAAAGAAACTGCAGAGAAGTTCCAGAGACAGGAAGTCTAGTCCTGCTAAGAATGTAATAAGGGTTAACGGAGAGGCAGTTTCTGTAAGCAACACCAGAATGTTTCCTTTCTGCCTTCCTTACAGGATTAGGCCAGTAATTTCTTCTAACAACCGGTTCTCTGAACTGCTTAGAATGTTAACAACCGGTTCTTGTGAATAGGAGCGAACTGGTAGAATCCCACCCCTGCGCATAACATGTGCTTTGTGGTCAAATGCATGCAACTGACCCTGAGCTTTGCTTCAATAAGCAGACTTCGAATGAGAGTAAATTGGGAATTGCTCTTTCTCCAACACTTTCCATGACATTACACCCTTTTCAGGGCATTGAAAATGCCTGCAGAAGTAACAGAAAGATGATGAGTTCACACACCATTTCTGGTGTCGTATACAAATTATGTATATATGTATTCTGTATGTGTGTTTGTCAGAAATATGAAATATACATAGGTATAATATCTGCATTTATATTTATGCAGCAATTATGCTACGTTCATGTATTTGTTATATATTTATATTCACTTGCTATATTTTTAATCTTTCCACTAATTACAGCTTATGGGGTCAATTAATGATTCACTGTGATCAAAAGATGGAGATTGATTAAAAGTCTGAAGTAAAATTTATCTTCCACTCTTGACAAGTTTTGCTCACAGACTTTCAAGCGGGTGGAAGAATTTGTTGACTTCTCAAGGCTAGAAAGCTTTTAGCCTTATTTTTTAAGGAAGCATATAAGCAACAAACAAAGCTCCAACCATTATTTATTATAATTTCCCTTTAGGCTCTAAATGCCACTTAAGTTAACTTTTGTTTATCTCTTGATGGAGAACTGCAGACTTTCCAGCACACGGATTCTGCTAGCTTATTTGACAAAATCAATGCTGCTGACCAAATTTATCTCATTGGAGATCTCTAGCATTAATAGAAAGCTCTGCTAGCATGTATCTGCATTGTCACTCATTAATCAGTAATCCTTCATAAGCCGGCCATGTCATCCACAGTGCTCAGTGTGTATGTTTAAATAAAATACCAGAGCAGTCAACTGTGAAGGAATATTGGCAGCCTGTTTAGTTAATGTTGTTCATTTTTTTTGACGCAAAACACTCTGTTCTCAGGCTGTAAGGAGACAAGCCTTTTATTGCAGCAAGGTGGTAAAAATGCCCTTCTTTCAGATCCATTTGTTTCTGCATTCTAACATGCCAAAAGACACACAAAGGGCCTTGTAATTTTCCATGGCTATCAATCCAGTATCTTCATAATGCAGCTTTCACAGGTCAGGCTTGGTCGAACATTAAACATAATACAATGGAAAAGCAGCACATCCTGAGGGTTCATTTCAGAGAAGAGGTAGGAGGGGCATAAATGAATGAATGAATGAATAAATAAATAAATAACCCAGAAAACCACTCAGAGAGAAAGGGGATTGCACCAGGATTTTTCTCCTGCTAATATATGTGATTAGTGCACATGCAGGGGTGGGATTCTATCAGTTCGCATCTATTCGCTAGAACCGGTTGTTAACATTCTAAGCAGTTCGGAGAACCGGTTGTTAGAAGAAATTACTGGCCTAATCCTGTAAGGAAGGCAGGAAGGAAACATTCTGGTGTTGCTTACAAAAATTGCCTCTCTGTTAACCCTTATTACATTCTTGGCAGGACTAGACTTCCTGTCTCAGGAACTTCTCTGGAGTTTTTTTCCCCTCCTTTGCTGGCACGTTGTTTGTGTGGAGTGACCATTCAAAGTTACAATGGCACTGAAAAAAGTGACTTATGACCATTTTTCACACTTACGACTGTTGCAGCATCCCCACAGTCTTGAGAGGCCAGGCGAGGAGATGCATGCCTCGATGTGAGTGATGTTGAGTTGGTCACGCCCAGCCAGTCACATGACCACCAAGCCATGTCCGCCACCTAAGCCATGCCCACAGAACCGGTTGTTAAACATTTTGAATCCCATCCCTGGACACATGCAATCGGTGGAAGGTGGGCAGGGTGAGGACTGTTGGGGGACAATATGGAATGAGTAGTGGGCTGGGCCTCTGCCTCTCTGCTGTCTCTCTATGCAGTGAAAACCTTTTTCCCAGATCAAACAGTTTTGCACCATAACTCAAGTTGCTGCTGCTAACGAGAATTGTCTCCTTCCTGATCCTCCTTTTCGTATCATTTCTAGGACACTCTTAAACCTGTACTGTTTTTTGAACTGCAGAGACAGCAGGTTGAGCGGGGGGAAAGAGGCACCACTGTGTACCATGGAAACCCCAGAGTTTTGCAGTGCAAAGCAGGCATTTGGCAGCCTGTGACAATTTCCTTCTTTCTTCCTTCCTAGGCAGTAGATCTCAAAGCTGAAAGCACTGTCCAATAACCCTTCCCTCCCTCTTCCCCCACACACTGCTGCCACACATTGCCCCCAGCTTGCCACTGACCATGCACAGTCCCCCACAGTATCTATCCTCCTGCCCGCTGCCAATTGTGTGCAAATTGTGTTCTGGGACCAACCCCCTTCATACTCTACATAAATGACCTCTGTGATCATATTAAGAGTAACTGCGTTCTCTTTGCTGATGATGTAAAGCTGTTCAATACCACAGACAATACTGCTACCCTTCAAAAAGATCTTGACTATGTATCAGAATGGTCAAACAAATGGCAACTTCAAATCTCAACAAATAAATGCTCTGTCTTGCATATTGGCAAAAAAAATCAGAAAATAAAATACAGGCTGAATAGTCAAGACCTTGTTGATGATCCAAGCTCTGTAAAGGACTTTGGGGTTCTCATTTCTAATGATCTAAGTGCTAGAGCCCACTGTAACTACATAGCCAAAAAGGCATTAAGAGTTGTTAACCTAATCCTACGTAGCTTTTTCTCTGGTAATATCACACTATTAACTAGAGCATACAAAATATTTGCTAGACCAATACTCAAATACAGTTCATCAGTCTGGAACCCACATTACGTATCTGATATAAACATAGTTGAGAATATCCAGAAATATTTCACAAGAAGAGTTCTTCACTCCTCTACTTATTGCAGAATACCTTATGCCACCAGACTCGAAATGCTAGACCTAGAAAACCTAGAACTATGCCGCCTTCAGTCTGATCTAAGCATAGTATATAAAATCATACATTGCAATGTCCTACCTGTCAACGAATACTTCAGCTTCAATCAATACAACACAAGAGCAAACAATAGATACAAACTCAAGGTTAATCGCACCAAACTTGATTGCAGGAAATATGACTTCAGCAACAAAGTAGTCAATGTCTGGAATACTCTACCTGACTCTTGTAGTTTCTTCCGCAAACCCCCAAAACTTTAACCTTAGACTGTCTACTATTGACCTCACCCCTTTCCTAAGAGGTCTGTAGGGGGCGTGCATAAGCGCACCAACGTGCCTACCGTCCCTGTCCTATTGTTTTTTTTTTATTTTTCTTATATGTGTCCATGTATTCATAACTATGTTTTTACTTATACCTATTATCTTGTAAGCAATTGACAAAATAAAATAAATAAATACAAATAAATAAATAAAAAAGTTTTTCATTCAAGGTTAGGGTTTTTTTTCTGTTTGGAAAATCTTGTTGTTTAATTTTAATTAGGAAGATACTGTCATTTTTAGAACTGAAACCATACATTTTTATAATAGCTGCACTGAGATAAATCTTTCTGTTCAGCTATTAACATTAAGCTTTTGTTCTGGTGTTCAAGTATTGTAATATTTGCTTTTGAAATATCCATCCTTATTTTGTTCCAAGTAATTCTTATAAACAGGATGTCATAGAAGAGGCATGATCAAGTATGCCATTGCAGTACTTGGAATGATGTCATCAATTGTAGCAATACACCTTCCCATTCATGATAGGTGTTTTTTTGAAGGTTTTAACTACATGCAAAAATTGTACCTGATAGCTTATGTTTTACATAAGGGGTATTAATGTTATATTTAGGTTATATTACGAGGCAGTACTCTATCAAAAAGATCCCTTTCTCCAATGATATAATTTCATTGGAATTTGAAGATGAATTTATTCCTGCATATTTTCTTCATGTCACTACAGAATCTCAATTGACATATGACTTTCTGCTGGAGTTAGCTCACCTACCAACTTAGTAGGAACCTTGGCAAAATGGTAGCCATAAAATATTATGGTTATTTTCCATCCTTATGTTGTATCTTGTTATTTCTAATAATACTGCTAATAGCATACTTACAAATGTTTATTCACATTACATATTGTTCTAGTTGTTTTAATGGAACCTATTCCTAAAATTGAGTTGCAATCTAAATTTATTTATCTAAAATATTTATAGGGTGTCCCACTTGAGCAGTGGGTTGGACTAGAACACCTCCAAGTCCCTTTTAACTCTGGTATTGTGCTGTCCAGACAGTTTAGAGTTAATGGGATTTGGGATAGTTAGTTAGGAATTGTGAGCTGTCCCCTTAAGGGAATGCAAATGCTAAACCTAGAACTAAGTATAGTATATAAAATCATACATTGCAATGTCCTACCTGTCAATGAATATTTCAGCTTCAACCATAACAATACAAGAGCACACAATAGATACAAACTCAAGATTAACCGCACCAAATTCGATTGCAGGAAATACGACTTCAGCAACAGAGTGGTCAATGTCTGGAATACTCTACCTGATTCTGTAGTTTCTTCCCCGAACCCCAAAAACTTTAACCTTAGACTGTCTACTATTGACCTTACCCCTTTCCTAAGAGGTCTGTAGGGGACGGGCATAAGCGCACCAACATGCCTACCATCCCTGTCCTATTTTTTCTTTTATTTCTTTTATTTTTCTTACATGTATCCATGTATTCATAACTATGTTTTTACTTATACCTATTATCTTGTAAGCAATTGACAAATAAAAATAAATAAATAAAAATAAATTGTGTGCTGCCCCCCCTTCAGTACTATCGCTTGATTGGCTAGCAGCTACTTGTCCAGTGCAGCAAAACACCTTTGTCAAACCATGAGTCAGTAAATGGGCCGGGACGAAGGTCTGGGGGTTGAGGGCAAGGGGGCCATTGGAGGTGGACAATTGCTAACAGACAACCAGTAGAGCTAGAAAGCCTGCTGTGGTTCAGCAGTAGCGGTTGGCTGGGAACGAAGTGGGCACTGCCAAGGATTGGTGCCAAAACATCCTAGTCCCTTGAAAACAGTAAAAAAAAGTTGTCAGGAATAAGCTTCTTAACTTTGCATCTGATGCAGTCTCTGGTGTTTAATTTATGGTGTGTTTTAATATAGAGAAGAAGACCTCCAAACCAGCATCCAGCACAAACATCTCAATTAGTACCATTCAATCTATTAGTCCATGAATTCCACTTCATACTCTGCATTGTGTAGGCAAGATCTCATAGGTGCACTAACTTATGCTTTGTTCCGACTACAGCTACATTTACATATACAGCAGTATGCCATAAAGCATGGTTTGCACACTGTAATGGCTGGGTTCACATAGCTACAGCTGTACCACAGTCCTTCTGAGATTTGGGGTAAACCAGCAAATGTCCCCACAGATTCAAAGTATTTTCTCAAATTCTGTTGGGAGATTCTAATAAGAAGCATCTTGCTAGCTTAATAAAATAAATGGAAATCAGCCACCATGGAGCCAGCAGCCTTGGGGGTGGGTTATATTGTTGCATTTCAGAAAGGGAAGCAAGAAGATATACAGGCTTATTATCTCATTGATTTGAGCTGTATGCTGCAGAAGATGCCAGAACAAATGACAAAGTAATTAATTTGGAACCTAGAGAGAACAATAATACAATGTAAGATGAATTTAAAATCAAATCACAGCAGACAATAAATGAATAAGAATGGGAAAGGTAGTTGGAACAGCACAGCTCTCTTAGGCTTATATGATCTCTTTTCACTTTTATGTCAGTGCAAGTACAGGCCTAGGTCTGGAATAGTTGTTGTTCTTAACCAGGGGTGTCAAACTGGTGGCTCGCAGACCGGATGCGTCATGCGCAGGCCACGCCCACTCCGGCACCGCAAAGGCAAAAAATGTTCCGATAGGTCATGTGGCGTGATCTAGTTTGACACCCGTGTCCTTAACAATTGGAACTGGAAACTCTGTCACTAAGCAACATAGTTATTAAGCAAGACATCAAGTCGCCACTTGTCCAATGCAGTCATTCAGCAAATCAGCCCAGGTCATTAAACAAGACATCTGTGTCTTGTGATTTTACACTGCAGGCTTCTCCATCGACTCAGCTTGTCAGAAGTCAGCTATGAAAGTTGCAAATGGCAATCAGATGATACAGGATACTGTAACAGCCATAAATGCCAATTGGTTGTGAATCACCCTTCTCTTGTTCACTTGACCATGGAAATGCTGCTATAATTAAGAGTGGTTAACCTAATTTTACGTAGCTTTTTCTCTGGTAATATTACATTAATAACTAGAGCATACAAAACATTTGCTAGACCAATACTCGAATACAGCTCATCAGTCTGGAACCCACATTACGTATCTGATATTAACACTGTTGAGAAAGTCCAGAAATATTTCACAAGAAGAGTTCTCCACTCCTCTACTCATTGAAGAATACCTTATGCCACCAGACTTGAAATTCTAGACCTAGAAAACCTAGAACTACGCCGCCTTCGGTCTGATCTAGGTATAGTATATAAAATCATACGTTGCAATGTCCTACCTGTCAATGAATACTTCAGTTTCAACCATAACAACACTAGAGCAAACAATAGATACAAACTCAAGGTTAATCACACCAATCTTGATTGCAGGAAATACGACTTCAGCAACAGAGTGGTCAATGTCTGGAATACTCTACCTGACTTTGTGGTTTCTTCCCCAAACCCCAAAAACTTTAACCTTAGACTGTCTACTATTGACCTCACCCCTTTCCTAAGAGGTCTGTAGGGGCCGTGCATAAGCGCACCAACGTGCCTACCGTCCGTGTCCTATTGTTTCTTTTATTTTTCTTATATGCATCCATGTTTTCATAACTATGTTTTTACTTATACCTATTATCTTGTAAGCAATTGATGAACCAAATAAAATAAAAATAAATAAAAATAAATTGCAAATCTGAATACTGGTCATATACTGAAGTTATATTTGCAGCATCATCATAACTTTGAATGGATGCTAAGCAGGGCATTGTTAAGGACGAACTACCCATAAACACTGAAATTTTGTGAGATGTTGGTGTTCTTGTGAAATTACTGCAAGGTTGGCATTGTTATTTTGAAAGTACTTTTAAATTAATGTTGGGATTTTGCTCAGATATATGAGGGTGATGAAGATATCATGGCATCCATGTGCAGTGCTCTGATAATCTTAACGTAACGTTTGAACCCCAATCATCATTGTTTAAGCAGTGAGCAACAGTATACTTGCTTTCCTTAAGCCTGCTTTCCATTTCCTCTAGTCACAAGATGAAATTGTGTATGTGTGAGGGGGGGGGGGGGGAGGGAGAGAGGGAGGGAGGATAAAATATATATTTTTTAAATTATTGGCTTACTTAAATTAACTTTTTGCTGTTGAACATATTTTTGCCATGGATCCTGCATTGGAAGGGCTTTTTGAAGAAAGAATCTTGGCCTTTGATTTTCAAAATGTGGGCAATATTATGAATTAGGGGGTGAGATCAACATTTGTGAAATGCTCATATACTATTAGATGCATGCAAGAAAGCTCTTTCTGGATACTGTGATAAAAGTTAAAAGCGCTTTCAATCTATTGGCTGTCACTTTAACATTGTGCAAATTATAAAATGTGGGGTTTATGGCATGAAAAATATTTACAGACCTCAACGCCTTGCTGCTTCAACTTCCTCTTCATTGTACAAATGCTGCACTGTTTTATATTTGTATTATCTTTCTGTTTAGACATACTTGAACCATTGCCCAGGGAATGTCACAAACAGAAGTCAATGACAACAGAACCATGACATTTTAATTAAGGAAAAACGAGTTAGCATTGACAAGAACTGTATTCTGACACCTATAGGCAGAAAACCTACCACTGAAAGTTGACAGGCATAGAGCTCTAAAAACCCATGACTGGAAATTTACAAGACCTGAAATCTGGTTTATGCCATCCTTCAAATGCTTAAAAATAATACTGAATGCCCAGTAGTGGGATTCAAATTTTTTACTACTGGTTCTGTGAGCATGGCTTGGTGGGCATGGCGGGCAGGATACTGTAAAATCCCCATTTCCACCCCACTCCTGGTGGAAGGTTACTGCAAAATCCCATTCCCTCCTCACTCCACTAACCTGCTTTCCAGTTCTGTTGTCCTGTGCAGGGCAACAAAAGAAGATGCAGCCAATCAGCAGGGACTCAGGAGGCAGAGAATAGAAGGGGGTGGGGCCAGTCAGAAATGGTATTTGCCGGTTCTATGAACTACTCACTACTGGTTCTCCAGAATTGGTCAGAACCTGCTGAATACCATCTCTGTGAATGCCTGCATGTCTATGGATGGATAGACAGGTAATTGATCAGAATGTTGCTTTTGACACGGGAGATTGGAGTTCAAATCCAGGCTGGTACCTATAGTTCTTTACCAGTAGGAGTTCTTGGGCAAGATCTACTAATGTTTAATCTGCCTATCTCAAATATGAATCTGTCATGATCTAGGACAGGGGTCTTCAACCCCCAGGCTGAGGTCCACTACCAGGCCTCAAGCCCTTCGGAACCTGGCCGTGGAATTGGCAGGCGAGCATGTGCATCCCCACCTGTGCAAACAATAGGTAAGCATTCCATTCAGGCTCCATTTGCACGAGCGTCATGCACACATACCCACCACTTGTGCAAATGGAGATGTCTGCCACTCACGCGGAACCATTTCCTCTCCCCCACCAGCCGGTTTGAAAAGTTAGGGAACTCTCGGAAATCTAGGAGAATCTTGCTGGCTTGGATGTTACACAGATTAACAAGGGACACGCCTGGTGTTGGAGAACCAGAATCATGTGACAATAAATGAGCTGCTAGAACAAACCATACATACATGAAACTAGACAACTTGGAATTGAGGGAATACTACTACTACAGTAAATCCAGGGGTGGGATTCTACCAGTTCACACCTATTCTCTAGAACCGGTTGGTAACATTCTAAGCAGTTCGGAGAACCGGTTGTTAAAAGAAATTACTGGCCTAATCCTGTAAGGAAGGCAGGAAGGAAACATTCTGGTGTTGCTTATAGAAACTGCCTCTCCGTTAACCCTTATTACATTCTGGCCAGGACTAGACTTCCTGTCTCTGGAACTTCTCTGGAGTTTTTTTCCCCCTCCTTTGCTGTGTGGAGTGACCATTCAAAGTTACAATGGCACTGAAAAAAGTGACTTATGACCCTTTTTCACACTTACGACTGTTGCAGCATCTCCACAGTCATGTGAAGCCAGGCGAGGAGATGCCTGCCTCGATGTGAGTGATATTGAGCTGAGCCACGCCCACCACCTAAGCCACGCCCACAGAACCCGTTGTTAAAAAATGTGAATCCCACCCCTGAGTAGATCTAATGAATGGGGATATAGGAAATGTATGGGAGAACAATGAATAGACAGAGGATCTGCATCCATCCACACTAACAAGAAACAACTAATGCCAGGTGCAAGAAATCACAAAGCTGGGTTGTTCAAATGAGTTGTGTGTCCAATCACACTTGGCCAATAAAGAATTCTATGAGTACAAGTTTATTCCATGCTATTTCAAAGCAAAACGTCATTACAGTGATAAGAACATGCTGCTGCCTTGCGCACACGGGAACGTATTGAAAGAGATGCTTGGCATGTTGAGCTTCCCATCTGGTTTTTTTTTCACTGTACTGGCATCCTCAGAAAGAAGTCCAAATGCAGGATGCATGGCATATGAAGTTTGACCTGTGAACATGCTGCCATGTTTAAGTCTTAGAAGAGTCAAAACGTATCCTTTTTCATAGATGACGGTAGAGGTTAGCAGCTGGTGACATAGGAAAAAATAGCAAATGTCTTCTACAACACAGTTGGATTGGCAGTTGTCTATTAACCAAAAAAAGGGGGAAAGGTGGCCAGGGGTTCCCTAAATGTAAATATCCATTGCGCATGTCACTGTAACATCCTGTTCTAAAACAGTCTGAAATTATTAGCACAGCCTATAATAGCATCAAGTGGCTTGTAAATTGTAAATGGAAAAGTATATTTATAATAAGACTTGTAGCTGGAGTGATTCCTCACGCACAACTCCAGCTGATCTAATTTTTAAATGTTTACACGGTTAAAAATATAGATAAAAAGTTAGTCTCATGCAATGAAACTCAGATGATATTTTTTTTCCAAAAAGTATTTGTATTTTACACCTAGTTTTTTCTTTCAGAGGAATTATTGATGGAGCTATCCTATTTTTGTCGTAGCGCTAACTTAGACTGAAATAATGTTTGCACATTGTTCTTCAGTCATTCTTGCAGAACAGAAACAATGTGCTGTGTATTCCACAGCAAAAGAATAAGGGGGAGCTGCTTATGAGGCTACAGTTCTTTTTGCAAATCAGAAGGTGAAGATTTTTAAAAAGTATAGAAGTCCACTAACTATCATGATCTGTACCAAACACGGTTAGAGACAGAATCATCCATGTCAAGTATAGATGGGACTGTAGCAGGTAGGACTTTATTTATTTATTTATTTATTATTTATTTATTAATTCAATTTATATACCGCCCCCTCTCCCAATCAGGACTCGGGGCGGTGTACAGCCAGATAAAAACCACATACACAGATACACAATATTAAAAAGGAATTAAAATGAATTAAATTAATGGCTGAAATGCTAATAAAACTAAAAGATACATATTAAAAAGTAAAACCCAATTAAAACTCAATTAAAAACTCCACCAGTAAAAACCTAGGCCAAACCCGCTTGATGAAACAGATAGGTCTTTAGCGCACACCAGAAGGTCTGGAGGTCAGGGATGGTCCTCATCTCTGGGGGTAGTTCGTTCCAAAGGGAGGGTGCTCCCACAGAGAAAGCCCACACCCTCTGGGCCTCCAGCCAGCATCGCCCAGCTGGCGATATCCCGAGGAGGCCCACCCTATGAGAGCGCACTGGTCAACGGGAGACCGATGTTGGCAGCAGGCGGTCCCGTAAAACTTTGCTGTGTAAACATCAAAAACCAGGCTTTTTAATATTTTTTTCTTCCAGTTTGATACTCCATTGCTCTTTACTAATTTTTTATTAGCAATTTATAGGGTTTCATGTACTTTCTATCTTAAAATGTCAGTACACCAAGATGCCCCCCTTTAAAAAAATCTATTATGACTGAAAAATGCAGTAAAAGATTTGATTGGCACATGACCTCCAGGAGCAGGTGAATTTCCCTCGTTTTGAGGGAAACACAATCTAAAAGTTATAGATATTGAAGAAGATTTAAAAGATACTGAAGCTTTGTACCATAAATTTGACAATATGTAATAAAACACAAGAGTCAAAATATGGGTTATCTTCATACTAACTGCATAGTTATCAATCAATATAGTTGTACAGTAATCTTATTCACAGCTATATTGGAACAGTCATGTGTTTGTGTTTTAAGGTTAAATGATACTATTTGGAAGAAGTCACTATAGATTGCTTGATTGCACCGTACTAACAATTGCTGAAATTTCCTTTATCAGATTTAGAATAAGTATAACAGAGTTGAATCTTTATCTGAACTGGGGTGCATCTCCACCAATCCACACTGAAATTGTGTTCAAATTTGTATTTATGCATGGATTAACCCAATTTAATCAGTTTATATGATAGACACAACCATAATTTAATCCTAGAATCTGAATTTCTACAATGCCCTGGGCTAAAATGTGACCGACTACTTTGTAGATCAATGCACTATGCAAACACAATTTTCTTAGCATTAACCTTGGTGAGGAACATTTTGGTTTGGAAAGTTATTTTTTATAGTAACCACAGAAACAGGTCTTGAGAATGGATGCAAATGAATATGCATTATGACTTGGATGCTCTGACATAGTACTTCTCAGAGTTTTTGTCTTTTGTATGTATAAGGAAAACAAGAACTATTTTATTATCTAAGAATACTTATATTACTGGGATTCTCAGATGTAGGCCTCTAAAACAATGCTGGATAATTTGGTGATGAGAGTATCAATGATAAAGTGCAGGCAGGATACAAGACTAAAGTACTCTGGAGCTTTCTTTCAAAGCAGCTATGATAATTTGAACAAAACAGCTATGATAATGCTAAGCATTTACTTAGAACATTTTCCCTTTTTATTTTAAGAGGCATAGAGGCATCCTTTACATTCAATATTGCTTTGATATCTTGCATTGTATCTTGCTCTACACTCTCTTATCAACAGTTAAAAAATGAATCTTGTCAACATGAAATACCATTAATAATCTGCTGCTTCAACATTGCTGCTATTTGTATTTTCTCCTTTTGCCAATGAATTTGGTATGAATTGATATATTTTATTCAGATAATAACTCTGCTTAGTAAGCTAAATTTAGAAAGTTGGCTATTTCTTATTAGGCTTATTATGTCATCAGTTCATGGTCCACTTCTGAGATTCTCATTAAACATTGATCACAATGTGGAACCATGGTTAAGTAAATGGTTAAAACAAGCAATAGATAAACTCCAGTAGGAAGTTAATAAATCATTGTTTCCCACATTTCAGTTAAATAAATAAATCTATGCTGTTCAGTTACTGTTTTCCACTCATACTGGCTTCCTTCTTCTCACATACCACTTTTCTGCCGAATGAAATATGTAACTATTCTGTACCATTCAAGAGATGGGCCTAATTTTAATTTGCCCACAGTGTACATGTATTTCAGTTTGCTGTTGGAAAGATTACTGGAGTCCTAGCTATGGTAGGCAGCAAACTTTTACTACCATACTAAATAATTTGTCATATTTTCTGAGCATGCACCATGAATGGGTCAGTCATTCTTTAGTTGATGTATTCTACCACCTTCAGTCACTTCCCTGCAGAATGAAACAACTCACCGCAGCCATGGACAACTTGCTACAGTCAAGTCACCATGGCCATGCCGAGTTATCGAAGGCCGTCCCTGTGGAATGGGGGAATTTACCTGATAAATTTGCCACAGCCAACTCACCATGACCAACTTGCCATGGACCAACTCGTCATGGCCAACTCACTTTGGGATGATTCAAGAATTCAATTTAATTATTGTATTTTTCGGAGTATAAGATGCTCTGAAGTATAAGATGCACCTAGCTTTTGGGGATGAAAACAAGAAAAAAAAATCTGCCTCTGCCTCCCGGCAATGTGTCTCCTTGTAGCAAACAGCAAACAGCCTGGTCAGTTTCAGCACAGCCTGATTACACAAGCAGCTGATTGTCAGTTGGATCGGCCTCCCAATGATCAGCTGTTTCAGATTGCAGGGATCACCATCGCCTATTGCTGCCTCCGCATCCCATTTTTGGCCTCTGTGCATCCCATTTTTAGCTTTCTTGTGCCCCATTTTCTGCCCACTCCAATCCCCGCTGGCCGGAATGGGCCAAAAATGGGGTCCGTGGAGGCTGAAAACGGGATGTGCAGAGACTGAAAATGGGACATGGAGGCCGAAAATGGGGCACGCAGAGGCGGCAATAGGTGATGGCGATCCCTGCAGCCTGAAACAGCTGATCGTCAGGAGGCCGATCCAACCGACAATCAGCTGCTTGTGCTAATCAGGCTGTGCTGAAGCTGACCAGGCTGTTCGCTGTTTGCTACAAAGAGACAAATTGCAGGGAGGCAGAGGCCGAAGAGTGAAGCTGGTAGGTAGGCGGCTTTGGCAACATTTTTTGTACATTGTTTGGAAATGCACAAACATTTCCATCCACTTTTTTTGGGGGGGGGGGGGGAGAAAGTGCATCTTATATACCAAAAAATACGGTATGTAAAATAATTTTAAAAAGTATTTTGATTTTTGTCATTCACATTTCACTTTGTTCCTCCTTTGGCATCCTTTCTTTAATGATTCTATTCCACAATTTCTTGTAATTCTTGTCCTATGGTGAGTTGGCCACAGCCAGTTGGCTGCCGCAAGATGGCCTTGGTGACTTGGCAATGGTGAATTGGCTATGGCAAGTTAGCCATGGTAAGTTGTCATAGACCCTTCCCTGTAATGTCATTACTAATCTAGGTATTTCCAGTCAAAGTTCCCAGAGCTAATCTATACCACAGGTTGACAGATAAATAGCTAATTTATCTAATAAATTTGGCATTATTCTAGATGGTACAGACTATCCTTGGGGTGCATAACTACCCTCGGGGATAAGATTACAGAGGTTTGCATATTTTATACAATGGAAAGGTGTAAGTGGAGCTGATTTGTAGGAAATTAAAATGAGTATAAATTGAACATTAGAGGGTTTTGGTGTAATGTGGTTCTGGAAGAAAGTGACATAATAATTGCCATAATTGGAATTACTGCCACCATAGTAATGATTAGTGAATGATAACCAACTATATTGATTTAACCTCATTAACAAAAAACATTATATTCCAGGTGGCATCAGAGCCATAAAATCTGTGATTTATTCATTGTAAATCATTATTGGTTGTGGTGGTTGCCAAATGATGAGTGTGCATTAACCCTCTTTCTATGTTTGTTGGGTTTGCCAAAGTTGGCAGATATAAGAAGCTTCTGCTCTGTAGTCATCAATTTAGTTTTGTGCTTTCACAAAGCTGAGACCTGAATTTCAATTTTTCCATGATGTGGTATTAAATCTTTTCCCTGCTGCCAAGCAAAGACAGCCCTGCCATTCCCATTTGACTGATTTCAGTTTTAAAGGATTTCACAAGCCTTTCCCAATAAACAGTGATGAGCATAATGATATCTGATATTTTGTCTTGCCACCCACATCTGTGCTAGTACGGAATATGTAACAGATTTCTTCAATGGAAACTGCCATCATAGGATTGTGTAGTTCACTGAGCTCACATTTAAAGCAGATAATAATTCCACTACAGCAGACAACTGCTATTTTAAAGATTACCTATTAGAAGGCAGAAATATACAATTGTCATCAAACAGACTAGAAAGATTATTTGGTTGGATAAAAATAAATCTGGGGAGAAAAAGATTTTGATTTGTGCAGTAGCTTGAAAAATTGTGGCATTCATAATCTATTTAATATTTATAGTAAATATGGACCGCTAGCAAATCTGCTTCCTGCAATTTAGAACACAGCACGCTGAAAGCTACTAGACAAGAGCTATGGGAAACAGACTAGGAACATGTTGTTTAGTTCCATACCATATCTTTAAATTTAATTAATTAATTACATTCATTAATTCTTGATCCGATAGATACAACAGACTATAAAATTAAAACAGCCTGTCATAAAGATGAACAGTAATATGTATAATATATATTGTACAGGTTCTGTCCTGTGAACACACTGGTAAAAAGTAAGGTAATGCAAGTAGGTTAACTCTGTCTGTTCACTGAGACTTTGCACTGAAAATAACATGATGCAAAAATTACTGGGGAAAAACATCTTGGTCTAACTTTTAAGTAGCTATAACACCGGCTTAGAAAATGGTTTCACAGTAAGATTCTTTCTGGCTGGCATTTAAACTGTTGATTATTGCTTTATATGTTTTGGATGTACTAGGGGAAGGGTGAAAAAGAAATTTGTTGCATTGCAATAGTCTCTTTTAATGTATCTATTATTGCAAGTGATTTAATTGCACTCCATAAGGAAAGGAAAGAATCCAGAGAAATAGATAGTACATATAGGTACTCAAGCACAAAGTTGGCACTGTTCCAGCATTAATCCAATAAGCCTACCCTAGTCAAATCCTATTATCAGTAGGTTCTGGCATCATACAAGATTTTGGGACGTGCCCCATAAATTAGTATTAAATACCAGATGGCACTGCTATGCTAAAAATGCCTGTAGAAAAACAAGGAGGGTATCTGGACAATTTGTTTTTATAGTTTCATGTGACTGCAAGCTTCTTTTATGTATTTGGGCCATTCTAATAGTATAATTTTCTTGGCTTTGGTTTTTGTGACATCAGATTGGTATCAATTCTTATGATTTATCTAGATTAAGCACCTCGTAAGGGCCCCTTTCCAGGGTTGCAGGAGAAGATGGTCATACCTTATGCCACCAGACTTGAAATTTTAGACCCAGAAAACCTAGAACTATGCCGCCTTCGGTCCAATCTAAATATAGTACATAAAATCATACATTGCAATGTCCTACCTGTCAATGAATACTTCAGCTTCAACCATAACAATACAAGAGCACACAATAGATACAAACTCAAGGTATTCCGCACCAACTTGATTGTAGGAAATACGACTTCAGCAACAGAGTGGTCAATGTCTAGAATACTCCACCTGACTCTGTGGTTTCTTCCCCAAACTCCAAAAACTTTAATCTTAGACTGTCTACTATTGACCTCACCCCTTTCCTAAGAGGTCTGTAGGGGGTGTGCATAAGCGCACCAATCGTGCCTACCGTCCCTGTCCTATTGTTTCTTTTTTTATTTTTCTTATATGTCTCCATTTCATGTATTCATAACTATGTTTATACTTATACCTGTTATCTTAGAATCACTTGACAAAATAAAATAAAATAAATAAACAAATAAATAAATAAAACAGTTTTGAAGGCGGAAGAAGGCTTTATGCCCCAACGGCAGATAAAATGGTAGAACCATCTTCTATGAGAAGGGAAACTCTGATTTCAAACCTCCACTGCCATGTGGCTATATCTATTATTGGAAAAGGCTTCAGGAGTCAACCTCGAGGCAAAATCCGAAGCTGTAGTCCCGGAAGCAGTTCA
Organism: Bungarus multicinctus; assembly: GCA_023653725.1. Classification (NCBI taxonomy): domain Eukaryota; kingdom Metazoa; phylum Chordata; class Lepidosauria; order Squamata; family Elapidae; genus Bungarus; species Bungarus multicinctus. Next base: position 11,407,063 of record CM042848.1, on the reverse strand, counting down.
TGACTGTGTACAATCACATTCTGTAACTCCTGCGATGCAGGTGGAACTAATGGTATCGGCTCTGCCATTCCATTAGACTATTTCAGTGACGTGGAGAGGGCAGGATCTTCTGCTTGGGTAACAGTTTATTCTCCATATTAAATTACCCAGGCCTCGTGCTCTTGTATACAGCATTGAAACAACACAGGAAGTGGCAGTTACTGGTTTCATAACACGATACCATAGTCTCTTGAGACTGAAGGATGCCAGTTCAATCCAGATTAACCAAACCCCAATCCGGCCCTCAAATCTTTCACCAGTACCATTCATTATAATCAATTCCATCTATCTTACTACATCACATCCTTTTCTCTTTTCTTCTACTTTCCCATCATTACAGATTTCTCAAGAAATCTAGGTGTTCTCATACAGTAATGTTTCCAAAACCTGGTTTAAAAACCTATTCATTTGAACATCAGTGGCTTTATTTGTCTTGTTTTTTTAATCTATTTGTTTGTTTTCTTGGCTATCCCTGCTATTCTCGGGCATCTTCTCCAAAATCAATCATTTTCTATCTTGTTTTTTTTCAAAGCCCAATTTTCATTTCTATAGAGTGTCACAAGGAAAACAATTGCCCACAATTAGTTTGTATGATTGTAGCCATTGGGATTTCTATCGTATTTGCTTGGTGTTATACATTAATCAGATATAATCAGATATAAAAAAAAGTCATGGATTAAAAAAAATTAGAAAGGAATGACAAATAATCTAATTGCCACCAATCCCTTCTCTTCCAATTGTGAAAGTTGTCAGAGACCTACATCCTTCTGCATCTGATTATTATCTGCATGTGTGGTAGATAAGAAATATGTGCATCATTTCTTGATTGAATGCTGGCAGGTAAATGATAATAGTGGGACTAAGATTAACTATTGAATAATGGCCAAGGTGAGTTCTAAATCCCAACTCACATAGTTAAGAACTTTGCTGACTGGCATATTAAATAGAAAGTAAAAATTATGTGCACTGCTTGAATGTGTGTTGATTTGTGGGGAAAAATCTCTAAAATACAGCTTCAGACCTCAGCTCCCGTTAATTCCCTGTCTTGAAATTCAGGATGAAGGGAAAGAGAATCCTAAGGATTCCCCATTTGATATATTGGAGAATGATAGCAATACTGAAAATTAATTCACACAATTTAATAAATCATACGTAAGAACCACAAGGGATAACTAATAACTATTTATTATTACTTTTCTCACCAGCCTTGACAGGTGTTTCTATAAATCCATTAGTAAAGGAAATTGTACGTCCACTGACAATTCATTCCAACTCTTGGCATTCTGAAGCAACTATCCACTAACCTTTGTGCTGAAGAGCCACATAATTCACAATATAAATCAGTCCAAGATTGAACTACAGTATAACACAAGCAACACTTTTAGAAGTTACCTTACCTCTGTGGGTGAAATCCAGCCTAATTTTTCTGCTGCCAGATTCCTTTTTCTCAAAGAAACTGCAAATCTTTTCTGCTTTCCTCCTTCAGAATCTTTTTTCAAAATCTGTTCTCAAGGGTTGAGTAGTTCTTGAGAGAATGTAGAAGATAAATAACATCTATTTCTGTGGCATTGCATTTCAGCACACATTCACCGAATACATTACTAACTTTATGTAAGCAATAACATTCCCTGCACTACATGTTTTGTGCATTTGGCTTAAAATGATCTCATAAGACTCCATCCACTCCATTAAGATGGCAAGGAAGCAACGGGCAGTAGAGAGAAAGCAGAGCTGCTGAATTCATTCTTTGCATTTATCTTCCCGCAAAAAGAAAATACAAACCAAGCTACTAAAAATATAACCGTAAAAGACAGACAAGGAATACAAATTAAAATAAGAAAGAAAATTGTAAAAGAGTACCTGTCCACTCTAGACGAGTTCAAATTACCAGGACCTGACAAATTACATGCTAGAGTTCTGAAGAAGCTGGCAGGTGTAATCTCAGAACTACTGTACCATATCTTTCAAAGATCCTGGAGAATCAAGGAATGACCAGAGGACTTTCAAAAAAGTAAAAAGACAAACGAACAGATTCAGGAAACCACAGACCAATCAGTCTGACCTCAATACCTGGAAAAATTCTGGAAAATATCAACAAGTCACAAGTCTGCAAATACACAGAGGCAAACAAAGTCATAACTAGAAGATAACACGGATTTGTTAATTTGTTCATGCCAAACAAATCTTATTTTATTCTTTGACAAAGTGACTAAGTTAGTTGATCAGCCAAATGCAATGGATATAATATACTTAGATTTCAGTAAGACACTTGACCAAGTAGATTACAAGCTACTTTTTGGTAAGCTGAAACAATGCTTTTCAACCAGTGGTATGTGTACCACTGGTGTTACTGGTAGGTGACACCCAACATTGTCCTAGGCAAGATAATACCATTACACTTTTCTCAGGGTTTTGAATGTGAAACATGGTCAAATGCATGAGTCATTGTGTATTATTCATTGGATTTGGAAAGACCAGCCATGGATTTGGTTCCCCATTTTCCGTGGAGGAGGTGAAAGGCTTTCAACCCATGACTCATCATTCCCTATTACACTCAAAATAGCCGGAGTACATATAAGAAAAGGCAGGAAACGTCAAGGTCAAAGTGTCTATTCTGGGCTGATACGTCAGCTCCATCCTTACCCACCTATGCTTTACCAATCATGACATGTCACCAGGTTCCTTCTCTCCATCTGCCATGTCATTTTTCTCTTATTTGGTTTTGCTACCGCTGAGTGTGATGGTGTGAGACCAAGGTAGTGGTACATATTAATAAATATGGATAAATTCATCATACGTTTGTCAGTGCAAAGAGAAAGTGATTTAGCAAAGGAACTGCCACTGAAGCAATTAAAACTGGCACTGAATTGAAAATACAGTGAAGATTATTTGAAATTTTGATTTTATTTTGAGGAAGAAAATAATCATCAGCTTCCTGTTTGTGCTATCTGCAGTGAAGTATTACCCAAGCATTCCATGAAGCCTTCTTTGCTCCAGAGACATTTAATAACAAAACATAAAAAGCACACCAAAAAGCCAGGAGCATTTTTCATGAAGAAGAGAGACAAATTTATAAAATGTCATGCTGCTTTCGTGGCGTCCACAACCATCTTGAAAAAATATCTTGTCCTTAACAGTAGTTAAACAAAATAAATCCCACACAATCTTTGAAGAACTTGTGGTTCCTTCTGCCACTGCAATTTCTTCAATTCTCTTTTTGGAAAAAAAAAATATGGCTGATGCTATTCGTAATATTCCATGTTCTGATAACACCCATCCAAAAACAAATATAAGATATTGCCACAGACATTACTCAACAAGTAGTGGAAAAGATCACAGTAGCAGAAAATTTTGAATTTCAATTGGATGAAAGCACTGACATCGCTAGTGAAGTGCAATTAATTATGCTTGTGCATGTTCCTGATTTGGACAATACATTGGTACATGTATTATTTTGCTTCCCATTACCTAGCAGATTGACTGGGGAAGAAATATTCACAATAACCAACATTTTTTTCAGTGAACATGGAATATTATGGATTTGGTGTGTAGCAATTTGTTCCAAAGGTGGAGCAGCTGTTATAGAAGAGTTTTGGGTTTGATAGCATAAGCTAAAACAAGAATTATTTCAAATCATTGCATCTTACATAGACGTGCACTTGCTTCTATATGGATGAGCCCATTATTACATGAAATTTTGGAGGATGCTGCGAAAATAATAAATTTCATCAAAAGCCGTCCATTGAGTGGATGTTTATTCTGACGATTATGGAAGGATTTGGATTCTGAGCACAGCACTCTTCTCTTTCATGCAGAAGTACATTGGTTGTTGAAATTATTTGAACATTATCGAGGTTATTTGAACTAGGAGGTGAAATGCACCTGTTCCTGACGAATGTTAGCAGAAAAGTTTGAAAATGTCTTCTGGTGTCCCTGCCTTGGCTATTTGGTTGGCATATTTAAAAAGCTAAAAGAACTTAATTGGTTGTTGCCAATGGTCATAATGTGTTTATCATGGAAGATGAAGTTTGTGCATTCTACAAGAAAATCTCCCAGTGGATAGGCCAAGTAAAGAAAGGAAATATCGATTCCTTTCCCAACGTGTAAGACTTTATTGAACTGAATTCTGTTGTTGATACTGAAGACATTGAAAGTGCCATCAAAAATCACTTGGAAAAATTGCACACCGAATTTGCGTTGTTTTTTCCATTCGGGTCAAAAGGATGTGATATTGGAATTTGTTGGGTTGCATCACCCTTCATCATGGACAATGCTGTGAGCTCTGACTTTCAAGAATAAGAAGCGCATCTGGAATTGACATCAGACCTCAGTTTGAAGAAACTTTTCAATGAATAAACACTGACTGAGTTCTGGAGCCATGTTGCAAAACTGTAGCTGGAAAAAGCTATCATAGTGTTACTGCAATTTGGTTCGAGAAGGCATTTTCTTCATTGACATATATAAAAACTAAGGAAAGAAATTGTCTTCAGCTGGAATCTGACTTAATTCTATCAGTCACGAGTGCAAAGATTAATGTCAGAGAAACAGGCACAAGTTTCCCATTAAAAGTATGGTAAATGGGTTTACATTATCACTTTTTTCCTTTTTTGGGGGGGTCATCAATTTTTTTGACACTTTGCTAAGTTACTGGTGGCACTTAAATATTGGCATATCCTAAAGTGGTACAATCTGTGAAAATGTTGAAAAGAATTGAGCTAAAAATGTGGGAGACAGCATCATCACCAGATAGATTTGTAACTAGCTGACAAATCACAGTTAACGTGTGGTGTTCAATGGTACTACATCTACATGGAAGGAAGGAAGAGATAGGATACCCCAAGGTTCCGTTTGAAGCCCAATACTATTCAATTAGATGAGGAAATAGAAGGGGAGTTATCAAATTTGCAGATAACACTATCTGTACATCAGTTGATTAATATTTAGAAAGGCTAAAATTAAGCTCTCATAGGGAGCAAGAGACCACTGCAAGCCAGTTTTTACATAATACTGCCCTTTCATTTTCTACAACCATAGAAATTTAATGCGTATTGGGCTGCCTGGATTATTGCAAAGGCCTATTTAAGCCATTGCCTTCCAGATCATACTACTGGCTGCAGCATAGCAGCTTGTGGACAATTTCTCCTACAGTCCATCTTGCCCGTTAGTGAATCAGAGTTCTGTAGTAAGAGGTTGATGATGACTGAAATTGGGAAGCCAATCAGAAAATATTTAACATGGTTCTTTAAACATACAGAAACAATCATATATCGTCTGCCACACTGCTTCACTTCACAGAGTTAAAAGGATATTCTCCAGATTCATCATCCAAACTTGAGCCATTTAAAATTATCAGCCTGGCCCTCTATTTCAACTTAATTAAATTGACTGCTGCATAATTGATTATGAACCACTGTCTGTGACGCAGCTCAGAAAGGGTTGTTACAGCTAGCAGACCCTCTGAAGGAAGGTGTATGTAATTTTAACATTCAAGGAGGAGTTTATCTAATTAGCCAGGCCTGTTTCAAGCAATTTTGAAGAGTAGCTCTGGAAGTCTTTTAGACTCCATCACTTTGAGGACCCAGGTTTCATAAAGCAGCAGAATATCTAATGACTTGACATCGTTCCTAGATGTATTCTCTATGCATTTGTCTTCCTATATGGCAATATTCCAACCAAGAAGAGTGAAGGATTGATTAAGGCTGCAGGTTTATAATTTTCAGATCTAATTTGTCCGTTGTACCCAGAGGTGGTATTCAGCAGGTTCTGGCCAGTTCTGGAGAACCGGTAGTGGAAATTTTGAGTAGTTTGGAGAACCGGTGGTAACCTTGCCGCAGGAGTGGGGTGGGAATGGAGATTTTACTGTATCCTTCCCCTGCCACCCGCACCAAGCACACCCACCAAGCCATGCCACACCCACCAAGCCACGCCCACAGAACCAGTAGTAAAAAAAAATTGAATCCCACCACTGCATTGTACTTACATTTAATTTTCCTTTGTCTTCAATACAGAGATAGTCCTCACTTAATCTTAGCAACTGGGGCTAGGATTTTCATTGCTAAGGGTTGCAATCATGACTACATCCCTTCACTTCAGGGGTGGGATTCTACCGGTTCTGTCCAGTTCTGTAGAACTGGTTGCTCTGAAAAGCAGCAAACAGAGAGCATACATAGAACCGGTTCTATGTTTGCTGCTGTTTTGGCCCACCTGCCTGCCCCGGCTCTTACCTGACCTTTATTTCCTGCGTTTTCAACCGCAGCTGCTTTGCGTGACACAGCTGCGGTTGAAAAAGCAGCGCTGCTCAGCTGTCCAGGCAGCTAGATGACAACAATATACATGTGTGTGCAGCGTGTAAAATCACCGAACCTGTAGTTACACCAGTCAGATCCCACCCCTGCTTCACTTCCTGTTGCTACCGTTAAGCTAGGATCACAGGTTGTTAAGTGCCTTCCATGTGGCTTGCAAGCAAGTCAAAAGGCAAGGAAGTGGCTGCTGCCAGGCAGAGAAGGTTGCACATGTGGCCAGCAGAGTGGGGACTATGGCTAGGACAGGAGTGGCTGCTGCCAGGCATCAGAGATTGTGAGTAACTTCCTTGCTGGTTTCCCTATTCACTTTGCTTGTGGGAAGCCAGCAGGAAAGATTGTAGAGTTGGGATGCTGCAACCATTGTAAGTGTGATCTGGTTGCCAAGTGCCCAGAACTTGATCATGCGACCACAGTGGCAAGAACTTTGAGGATCTGTTGTAAGTACTACTTGTTCCGTGCCTTTGAATAATGGCTGAATGAGTGGTGGTTAAACAAGACCTATTGTAAATAGCTCCATTGTTCCTTGGGAATATTGTTATTGTCATTTCTGATTGTCTGCATGTAGTAGATATACATTCACTCAAATCAGCCACCCAAATAACTCACTCTGGCTCTTAGTCATAAACTGCTGATACTTTGCCTTAGGCAAGTATGTAAACTATGGTTCATGACTTGATATTTTGTGTAAACTCAAGAAAATACAGTTTAGACCAGGAATCATGATTTATACATTGTGATTTAGTCAGATGCATTAAACCAGTAATTGTTTATATCTAAATTTATAAAAGTATTCAGGGTAGAAATACTTTAAAGCATAGCTTTAGTATTGCCAAATGATTTTTGTAAAGAGTGCAATTCTATCCAATCCAGAATTCATTTCTGAGAAGAGACTGATAGAAGCTATTGTATTACAGCATGTTGCTAAGCAAGTTAACCGATAAATAAAACTATAGATTTGGAAGACCTTAAAAGAGAAGACTTGAAAACTTTAAACTGAATCTATAGACATTTCTAAGAAAAGGTACACATTCAGGGGTTTAATATGAACTTTCTGCACCTCTTCCCTTGGATAACCCACTCAGCATTTCTGAAGATTTGGGATATTAAGTTGAATGCAGTGATGTAAGGATGGGATTATGAAAAGGAAGGAGTTCTTCTCTTACCTTCAGCCACTTGTACTACAGCCCAGGTCCCTAACTAGTAATTATAATACCATTAACACTTAATTATGATTCATAGAAAACCAGAAAGGAAATAATATATTCAGTAAGTGGTTATATTTTGCATCTCATTAGGTAAGCACAGAAGACTTTTAAAACAATTATAATCAATTAATCTACTTTTTTCAAAAAAAGATTAAAGGCTATAATCCCCCCCATTCAATATGGAACAGTAGAAGGGTAAATTATTCTTTTACTATTAATTTCAGTAGATGACTTAAACAAATGTTACATCCATTTATAGCAGAGGCGTAATAAGCAGCTTTGGCTTCTGAATGTGCAACTACATAGTTTAGGATGACTGTGTAACTAATAACAACTTATTATATTTGTATGCCGCTTCGCTTTCAACAACTCTCTTCAGTAAATGCTGACTTGGATAATTTTGTTCCACTTCTATGGGAAGATAGTTCAAGGGAGGGGTTTTTTTTGGTTTTGGTTTTAAATCTCAGATTGCAAATGTGCATTTTTGAATGTATCATCCTCCACCTCAATGGCTAGCTTGTTTTATTCATTTGCCTCCAACTTGACAAATTATTACCTCAGAAGTATATACTCATACAAAATCCATTTCTGCTAAGCCATTGTCTAAATAGTTGCTCTCTCTATAATTTTCCATTGTAATGCCTTTCACTTGTATAACTCTAATTCCTGTGTTTTTAAATAAATTCAGTGACTTTGTGGACTCTTTTTTTAAACCAAGAAACCTTTTGGGGAGATTCGGTATTCTGCAGCATCCTAGTTCAACATCGCAGTATGCATCTGTATTTTCAATTTAAATATATGTAATTCAATGTAAACACATGAGCCATGGTGGCACAGTGGTTAGAATGTGCAATACAGCAGGCTACTTATGCTGCCAGCAATTTAGCAGTTTGAATCTCACCAGGCTCAAAGTTGACTTAGCCTTCCATCTTTCTGAGGTGGGTAAAATGAGGGCAATTGTTGAGGGCAATATGCTGACTCTATAAACTGCTTAGAGAGGGCTGTAAAGCACTGTAAAGTGGTATATAAGTCTAAGTGCTGTTGCTAAACATATACATGCATGTAAATGTGGAGATATCATACCAAACTAAGTGATGATTAATTTTTGGGTAGACTGTGTGTCTGTTATCTGTAAAATAATTTTATGGTTCATCTACTGTGCTCTTGAGCTATGTGTTGATTTCCGCAGCTGCACAGCTATTATTTTTGCAACCTCTGGAATCTCACCCATTTTTCCCATTGTAAAGTCTGCTGCTGGGTAAGAAATATCAATCAATCAGCTGTTGCTCACTCCCATCCCAACACATCTGTAAACTGCCATAAAGTAGGCTTTTGTAGGATTTTAGATGGCTGGAAAAAGTTCTGCTGAATCCCCAGCTTCTAGTTCAACATCTCTTCAATTTGCCTGCCAGTTTCAATATCCCCCCTTCAACATAGGTCAGAACCTGTCCAACACTTTAGTTATGTCTAAAAATTAGCTCTCTGGCTTGCTGACTAAAATGGAATATTTAAATAACCATAGTCAGCTTATATCGAAGATAGGGATCACACTAGCATCAACACTTAGATGGTCCAAGTCCAAGACATTTTATTTTTTCAATCGCATAAAATATTCTCTCAATTTCTTATGTTAATTCTGACCCTGATAATAAGTAAGTTAACACAGAACAGTCCTACTGTCAGTGTTATATTACTTATTACTAGGATCAGAATTAGGGACCACTTCAATGAATAACAAATGCTCTGTTTTTGTTCCTCAGTGCTCCCTTTCTGACAGTGAAACTTTCTGACAGTGAGAACAATCAACCAATGGAACAGAAATTGCTCTCGGAAGCTGTGGCAGTGCCATCACTTGAGACTTTCAAGAAGAGATTGGACTGCCATTTGTTAGAAATGGTGTAGGGTCTCCCGCTTGGGTGGGGGGTTGGACTAGATGACCTACAAGGTCCCTTCCAACTCTGATTATCTGTTACCTTCTGTTACCTGTTACCTTCTGTTACCTTTCCAGATCTGCTGCCTGAGTTGGCTATAATGATGGAATTGGTGCTGTCATTCTTTATTTCATATTAACAAAATGGAATGGGAACACAATGCCTTTGGTAGGAAATGACAAAGAACAAATTTCCCCTAAAACATATTAACACCCACATAGTGCTAATTATGTTATCAGTGTTAGATTAAATCGATACTTATTTGCAGACCGTGGGAACGTTTTCCACAAGTCATATTGGCAAACAGCTTATGAGTCCACTTTTTGAATAGCTTTTGATAGGCTCTTAGAAAGAATGGATAAGAGCACTTTTGATCTTGTGCCTTCATTTTAAAAGTATTGAATATACCAGGACTTTTGTATCTTGTGTATTTCTGTGACTAAAAAAGTTTCTATGAAACTCTTATTCTTTAGACATTATTACAGGAAAACAAGATCAGCCACAACTTTTTTTTTTTTAATCTAAAACTGTCTTTATGGGATTTTTGGAATTGCATTTTTCCGCATTAAAAATAAATTCAGGTTTCTGATTTCCTAGACTTTGCCTAGACATTATTTTGAAATGTTAAATAATGCAAAACTTGGATGATTCAGAGATGGTCCTGGAATGAAGCTGTTGGTTGCTAGGAAAATGATTAATTTTGTACTGCAATATTTAAATTTAGTAGAATTGTAGAGCAGATAGTATTTTTAAAAATCAATCTTATCCAGTAAAATGGAAGCAATATCACACAGTGGATTAACGCAGTTAACCGAACCGTGGTTTACCCACTTAATCCAATTTTACATATTCTTGACATATTGGATAACAACAGCTGCATTAGTGCAGCGAACCCAGACTCTGGAAAGCTTAGATGGGAGTTAACAAAAGCAAAGTTTAAACAGGTGACTAATTATTGCTCATGTTGCAAATGTGTACCTCAACTGATCAGCTGGATGGATGATCCACATTGTTTCTTATGGAGTCAAGTGATGTGAGAACATAACTTCTTTTGTGTACAAAGACAGGTTCATTTTTTCAAGCAATACTTCGGGGTTTTTTTTCTACCAACAATAGGCTTTTGTATTTACAAAACCAAAAATATTTCAGAGTAGCATGAGTGCAGAAACATATTACACATTCATATATTCTAGTTTAAAGGAGATCCAACTCACATCAGACTGCTCCCACAGCTTAACTAAGTCCCCATTAGTTCCAAAAATAGGGGACACCCTATTTTTACTCCCAAATATTTTATTCTTTGTGACCACAAAATTGTAAGAAGCTGCCATAAACTAGGAACCACTGACAATCATTGTCTAAAAATAGGATCAGCTCAAGGAAGAAATTAATTCTGTGTGATCTCAGTCATGAAGACCAGCAGTTTCCTGTTCTTCCTTATCATACCCATATATTCATGTAGAATAATGGCTAAATAAAAATACAGCTCTCTCTAGAGAATTAAATAGTTAAAATGTTAAATACTACTGCCTGTCTAGCATGTGGATACTCTCTAAAAAGCAATAGCTGCCATGGAGAAAAGAGAACCACTGCAACATATTACTACCTAATCCCAATGCTATTGTAAATTGCTGAGATATCCTAGAGAGCCAGGATGGTTGCACAAACCCCATTATCATCCTCCCAGAGGTTATCCATAAATGTGACCAATGCCATCTCAGTATTGTATCCCAACCTGAATCCAGACTGATAAATGTCCAGCTAATCAAACTTCCTCCAAGGTCCTCTGAAACGAAACACCAAACACCCTCTCAACACCCTTTCCCAAATAAGGTAAGGTTGAAGACTGGACAAAAGTTGTATAGCAAGATTCGGTCCAAAGAGAAAGGAGTGCACTGCCGTCTCATTCATGGCAAATGGTATTTTCCTCTCCCACACTGAGGCATTAACCATTACTTGGACCCAAGAACTACTACTTCCCAGGAGACCTTAACCAACTAGAAGGGGTATGAATTTAGAATATGGGTGTCCAAGCTCAAAGCCATAGGACATTGTTGACTACATTGGATTGACAGTCTTAAATTACTCCCAGATAAAGAACTGAGATGTGCCTTTGTCACTTCCAAAGGATCTATTCAACCAGAGTCCAACACAGAATGAAGCCAAGTGACTATTTCTGACAGTTGATAAGAATATCCTTAATAGTATCCCTGCAAGGATTCCCTGATTCCTCCTTACCAAGGAGTGATCTAGTCACCCAAAACCCAACCACTAGGTGTCTATCGATAGACACAAATATGGACAGGAAAGTAAGATGACTTTGCCACCCTTATTATCATGAGGCAAGTCCTGACTTCATTGTTTACCTTTTCCATTGGCGCTCGAGACGTCTCATGTGATCCCTTACCAAATCATCCCATTATAGTTTCTAAAATTGAAATTGAAATCAAGATGTATCAAATCAGGAAACATGGCATTATTTCCTGTATAAAAAAAAGAGAGAGATACATATATCCTAAAAGTAATACAGCCTCTAAAGGGAACAAAATCGGAAAGCACTTAAACTAAATTACAAAGGGGATGCAAAAAAGAGAGGGAGGTAGACTAGAGAGAGAGAAAAGCAATTACTGATCATTTAAAAAGGTTCATGTTAATAGGTGGGGAAGCTGGACTAGAATCATACTTTCCTAAATCTAAAGTTTTCATTAAAAAAAACTTTTCAAAATGAAACTGCTTGTTTACTTTATAGCTCTATAAAAGAAGAAGAGCCTCCCTGACTAACCATTCATCTCAGTTCTTTCATCAATTCTGGCTGCTGCAAGATGGACAGCTGAAACTGTGAAAACATAATTTTCTTTTTTTCCTCTTTTATTTTTTGAGCATGTATAATCTTCTGGAAGAGACTTCTAGAGAAAACATCTTTCACAAACTTTACCAAATTTGTCTGCCAGGACCAACAATCAGGTTACCTTCTGTTCTGCATGCACTGATTATTGTTTTTTTGTCCCCTGTTTTGATTTCAGTAATCTTGGTCTTCTTATATCTATCATGGTGTGACAGGCATGGGAAGAGCACATTTGTTGTATTTTCTGTTCCATCAATTTTTTACTGCAGAGAGGATAAGGTTAATTTGTATAGTTTGCTAAGGAATCTTTTAACTTATCCTCTCTACAGTAAGAAATGGATGGAACAGAAAATACAACCAATGTTCTCTTCCCATACCTTGTCTCTCTTCTATAAACAAATCCATAAAAGCTCATCTAGTCCTGTTGTCAATAAAGCAAAAGCCATTAAGGGTTACCAGAGATAGCAACACATCCATCTTAACGTTGATCAAATGAACTAACTTTATATTACTTCCTTTTACTTTTAACCATCTTGATAGTTAGTCCCCTCAAACAATGTCCTAGATGTCATTTTTCATTTTTTCTTTGTCCCCTATCACAAATTCTTCAAAAATGTAATCGGCTTCTTTTGTAAATCCAGTGCAGGAAAATTATCCAGGTCACTTTCTTGAAGGGTCCCTTTTAATTATGAAGACACCAGCCAATTTCTTTTGTATATCCAATGATCTTTTTCCCTATCATACTTGTAGCCTGTGATTTTAAAATATGTTTGATAAAAGATGATAAAAATTAAGAACTTTGATATATTTTTGAAATAAATAAAGGAAAATCCAAAATGTATGTTTTTATGCTGTCGCACCCTTTCCTGTTCCAGTAAGGCCTAGGAAAAAAGAAAAATTGGAAATTTCTTGGTACAGATATTTTCCAGCAGGATACTCCCAAAGCCAGGATGATTTGGACAGTCTTGTACAGTTGATAGAAATAGAATTAAAATCAAGAATGTATCTTGAAGTAGTAAACATTTTCCATATTTACCTGATCAAAAAAGATACGTTTGCCTTACAACTTATAACCTCTGTTAGGCTCAAGTTAGGGGGCTTTATCACTGGAGGGTTTTAAGAAGAGATTGGACAGGAAAATGATATAGCGGGTTTGAATTTTGCATCTGAGGAAGTAACCAGGTTGAAGGCTTCTTGCAATAGAAGTTTATTACCTCCATCTCATTGTATTAGGATATATATGTTTCTTTTTAATATTTCAAAGAGACAGAAAAAAATAGCACAGATGCTAATCAAATCAAGCTTACTTATTGGCATAAAACAGCCTTCTTTAACCTAATGAGTATATAGTGGATAGACTTTCCAGCTTTGACAAAATAAAATTGTCCAAATTTAGTTCAGTCACATAATTAGTACCATTTACCACTGCCCCTTTTTATTTTATAGTTCTTATTGTTCACAGAGTCTACAGGTATAAACAGCTGAAAGATACAAAATGAAGCTGACATGAATTTATATTTCAAACAGCTGGCTACTGCTGCCTCTACTAGTTGTCAGAAGATTGGCAATTTCTTCTTTCCAAAGACAATCCCAATTCAGAGGCAGAAAATACTATGTACATTCAGTATTGGATAGCTGTGGGAGAAATAAATATTATCCTTAATTTTAAAGACACTCAAAATTGAACCATTAGAAAAAAAGATTGTGGCTTGTCTAATACTTCCTTTGTTGGCACCCCTTGCAGGCACTTTTAGCTTGCTTCTCAAGAATTAATAAAATCTCACAATTAGACCATTAAAAATTATCAATATTGGAAAGCTCCGTTGCACGCAATAATTCTTACCCAATTGAGCGGAAACTTGCTAATGATTCAGAATTCTATATGTTTATTTCCATATATGCCAGACTACATTTTTATGCATTTCTCTTTTTCTGAATTAGCCTTTTGTACTGCATTTCCAATGTCATTGTTTGGTTAATTTTTATGGGAGGGAAATCTTAATATAAAAGAGACCTATTTCATCAAACATACATACTAGTTATAAATTGGATTGGATTGAGTTATGGAATCTTTTTCCTTTAAAGCAACAACATGAAGCCTATTTTAGTCTTACACTACAGATTTCGTATTCCCATCTGAAAATTGAAGAAAACCATTCAATCACTCTTCAGAAAAAAGGCCACCAAGGACCCGTACAAGCACATAAAACAGTTTAGGGGCAGTTCCAGGTTCCCAACTCCTCCCCCCAATTTTCTATTCCATTGTTGTCCATATTCTGTGTAAATCTAGCCAGTGTGACTTCTAAACGATGGTTTCTTTATTTTATTTATTTATTTATTTATTTATTTATTTATTTATTTATTTATTTATTTATTTATTTTATTTTGTCAAGCATGTGTTAGATAACAGATACAAGTATAAATATGATTATAAATACATGAAATGGATATGAATAAAAGGAAACATTTGGATGGAGATGGTAGGCACACGGGTACGCTTACGCACACCCCTTACAGACCTCTTAGGAATGGGGTGAGATCAACAGTAGACAGTCTAAGGTTAAAATTTTGGGGGTTTGAGGAAGAAACCACAGAGTCAGGTAGTGTATTCCAGGCATTGACCACTCTGTTGCTGAAGCTGTATTTCCTGAAATCGAGTTTGGTGCTGTTTACCTTAAGTATGTATCCATTGTGTACTCGTGTATTGTTGTGGTTGAAGCTTAAGTAGTCATTGACGGGAAGGACATTGCAATAGATATGTACTACGCTTAGGTCAGACCGATAACACTAGTTGTTATTGTGAATTCACACAATAACATCTAGTGCAAACCACGGTTTAGAAACCTGGTCAAGAAAAACCTGGTTTAAAGTAATATGCAAATTCAGGAACTATATTGCTCTCGTGCGGTACTGTGGTCCTCAGGAACTATATTACAGAATACTAAGACTGCCACCTTCAAGTGCATCCATGGGGATGGGTTAAAAAAGTCAAGATTGCAGTAGGATGATAAATAATCCTTGAGGTTTCGATCATATGGTCACAGTCACCTTCCTGATTTTTATGACATTCTTCTTTCCATGGATGCACCTGGCAATGTTCGTTTATGGCATATGCTGCCTTTCCCAATGTGATACCTTGTAAGGGATAGAGCCCGTGGAGGGGGGGTTGATGTGCTGTACAGCAGCATAAGAACAATCTGGAACTGCGTTGCCTGCGGTCCAATCTAAGCATAGTACATAAAATTGTCTGCTACATTTTACCTGTCAATGACTTTTTCAGCTTCAACCACAATAATATACGGGCAAACAACCAATACAAACTCAAGGTAAACGGCTTCAAACTCGATTGCAGAAAATATGACTTCAGCAACAAAGTGGTCAATGCCTGGAATGTTCTACCTGACTCCGTTGTTAGAGCCTCAAACCCTCACAGCTTCAATCTCAAACTGTCTACCGTGGACCTCACCCCATTCCTAAGAGGTCCATAAAGGGGGTGTGCATAAGTGCACCAGCGTGCCTACTGTCCCTGTCTTACTGTCACCAATTATCTGTACTTCCTTTGTTCATGTTTATGTTTGTATATGCTGTTTTATACATGTTTGACAAACAAACAAATAAACAAACAAATAAATAAGTGGCAGTTTCACAGGAAAGAGGGAAACAAGAGGCAGCACATAGGAAGCAGAGGAAGAGAGTTAGGATAGCCACTCCCTAGAATCTCCCAGTGTATATTCATTAAGTTGGGAGTAATAAAGATTTAATCTGGCAAGATTCTGTATTTATGTCTAAGCAAAGAAAGAACTAAACTCTGGTTGGATTTATGTAATTACTTGGGCTTAGTCTGACCTACTTTCAAGAAGTGTTGAGTCTACAGCCTCAGAATTCCCAGTCGTACATTACCTGGAAATTCCTTGAGTTTTAGTCCTCATATATTGGGAAGCCAATATTCTGGGGAAAAGGTGTCATACGCTAGAAATGATATATGTGAGGTGAGGCATTCTCAGCAAACTGAGATTCTGGCAAAATGACAACATATATTTCATGAGATCGTATTCACATCCCAACATAAGTACAGAATCCATGGAGTTTGCCTCATGAGACACATTTTGTTACTTATGCACCCTCCAACTAGTATAGGACTCTGTAGAAGTTGATAACATAATATGTAAGAATTATTCTAATATTACAAGATACTTTGTTGGTTTTTTTTCCAATAGACTAACATGAGCATCCTTGTGGAAATTGTTTATTGAAAATATGTCTGGTGGCAAAATAGATCATCAAGCTATCATGATCACTACCTTGAAACAAACATTCATAACTATGATAGATTAAAGATGGATAAAACATTGGCTCCCAAAGCACAAAAATCAGTGGAGCATGGCATACAGGAAATCCTATTTCAGACATTCATTACAAAACATTATTCTCTTTTAATTATAACCATGCTAGAATTCTTCAGTTTGTGCAAACACATTAACCTAACAGATAACAGATAATCAGAGTTGGAAGGGACCTTATAGGTCATCTAGTCCAACCCCCCACCCACGCGGGAGATCCTATACCATTTCTGATAGATGGCAGTCCAATCTCTTCTCAAAAGTCTCAAGTAATGGCCTCCCACAATTTCCGAGGGCAACTTCTGTTCCATTAGTTGATTGTTCTCACTGTCAGAAAGTTTCTCCTTATTTCCAGGTTAAATCTCTCCTTGTTCAGTTTCCATCCATTATTCTTTGTCTGGCCTACAGAAAATAGCTTGACCCCTTCCTCTCTGTGGCAGTCCCTCAAATATTGGAAGACTGCTATCATGTCTCCCCTGGTCCTTCTCTTAGCCAAGCCCTTTTCCTGCAACCGTTTGTTGTATGTTTTAGCCTCCAGTCCCCTAATCATCCTGGTTGCTCTTCTCTGTACTTTTTCTAGAGACTCAACATCTTTTTTGTAATGGGGTGAACAAAACTGGATGCAGTATTCTAGGTGTGGTCTTACTAAGGCTTTATAAAGTGGTATTAGTACTTCCCTTTATCTTGATTGTATCCCTCTGTTAATACAACTTAGGATTGCATTAGCTTTTTTGGCTGCTGCTGCACACTGCTGGCTCATATTTAGCTGGTTGTCCACTAGGACTCCAAGATCTCTCTCACAGTTACTGCTATTGAGCCTGGTTTCACCCAGTCTATTTGTGTACTTTTGGTTTTTCTTTCCTAAGTGTAGGACTTTACTTTTCTCTACATTGAATTTCATTTTGTTAGATACGGCCCAGTGTTCTAGTCTGTCAAGATCCATCTAGATCTTGAGCCTATCTTCTTGGATGTTAGCTATTCCTGCCAGCTTAGTATCATCTGCAAATTTGGTAAGTTCCCCTTCTATTCCCTCATCTGAGTCATTAATGAAGATACTGAAGAGTACTGGGCCAGAGATCTAAGCCCCGAGATCTGTTCATTCATTTCTGTAACCTTCTAAGCATCCCAGTTCTATAGGTCCAGGCAAATATAAATACCAGATAGTGATTGATATTTAATGAAAACCATATTAACATGTTAGGTACATTTTATAAAGCCATCAAATTGTAACACAATTATTAAATTATTTCTCTGACTGACAAATAGATGGATCTATAGTTATATAAATACAATTCCTCTAAATTGGGTATGGATAACACGATGCCAAAAAGCTGATAGTTCCCCACAGATTAATTTGGTGCTCACTTTGCAGACCAGGACATCAAAATCAAGAATACTAATGCAATCTTATTGTAAGATTACAATAACAGAATCTTGCAAGTCAAAAAGCACTTCCCCTCTTCTGCCTTTATGTTCCAGAAAAATAGGGAGAATAAATTCTGAGACTCATATTCTTGCTTTGGATCTAGATTTCCCATACCAGAATATCGTCTAGGCTGCAACTCTTCCTTCAGTCTCTCAAGATTATGCTCATAGCCTATTACACTACTAGATTCCCTTCCATAATTAAAGTTTTAAAAATATTGTTTTAATTTAAAGAAATAAACCAGAATATGGCACAGTGCAAAGCACTAATCTTCAGCATATTTATTTGTAGCAGTACTCTTCAATCCCTTGGAGTGGTAGGAAGTACCCAGTTCAAAGCAATAGTTCATCTACTAAATGGGTACTTTGAGACTGGTCATGCTCCCATGATAGCCATTTTGTTAATAGGTAGATCTCCCACGAGAGTCATCTTCTGAGTGTCCCCACCATATGGTCTCAAAATTGCAAACATGCTTTCAGCTAAAACACCCTATATCTTTGTTTTAGTTGGATTGGATATGATTTCAGGTTTTATAGTACAGTTGTTCATTTTAACCTTTCTGTACTTCTGTATGATTTTTTTCTCCTCTTCTATAAAAAAAAATACATTGAAGGCAAAAAGATATAACTCAATATTTATTTAACTGGCAGCATTAAAGTTCTCTAGAAGACCTATGGGGAAAAATTTGAATAGCACTGTAATTATTTTTTCTCAATTATACATAAAAACATGTAGCACAGAAAAACTCTGTTTTAGGGGAGAGATTATGGATATGGGCAGACAATAGGCTGGATCCTATTCCATAAAGAGAGATTGCTTGTTTTTTAATCTAGAATGATGTGCGAAAACAGTCTCTGAAATGGAGTGTTTTATGGAACCAAGCCATTATGGGTTATAGGACAAATATTTGACAAAATGATTTATCTCAATATGTGAATCAGTTACATTTAAATCAACATATTCCAGAGGCATTGTTATGTATTGGAGCTGCACATGGTTCAAAAATTACAGGCAAGAGGTGCTTTGGATCTCATGCAAGAGCAACATTACTCTGCTATTTCTTAAGGTAGCTCAACCTTTTTCAAACTTCTGCACAATTCTAAAAAGTGAAGATGCTGCTTCTCTCAAAGTCTGAAAAGAAGAAACCGTAGAAGAGTGAACTCAACATCCAGGGGTCATAGAGGAGTTCCTCCCTGAGATCCAGAGTTTTGGGAAGGATGGTTAAAACAGTATCACCCTCTCTTGGACTGTTTATTTCACAAAAGAGCAGGAAAAGCTAACCTAGGAAAGAAAACATATGAGTGGGTGTGTTAAAAAAAAAAAGTCAAGCTAAGAAGACGTGAGAAATGAAGGAAAGAAAAACCCGCAACACAAAGGCTAGCACCTCAGTAATACTTCAGCACAAGGGAACACTTCAATTTTTGGAGCTGCAAGACTGATGAGCGACACAGTGTGAGATGGCCTAGAAAAAGAGCCAGACCAGCAAATCCAAGGAAGCACACTGCATGTGGTGCAAAGCTGATTTTTTTTTAAAAAATGAAACATATTGTTTTGTATTTATGATAACTCCCCCATATTTTGTGTTTGCCAAAGTAGTTTTTGAAGGAGACCCAAAAAGGGAGCCAGAGATGAAAGCATATTTTAAAGACTCAAAATTGCAAAAGAGAACGTAGAGGGGAATGCAATTCCAAGTAACAAAATAACTAGAAGATGGTTATTTATTTTAAAGAAATGGGCAAACACTTGTTCTCTACTGTGCCGAAATATGGCAAGTTCAAACAAGCTCCCTCCAATTTTGGAAGCTTAGGTTACAACTGAATATTAGGAGAAATCTTATCCAAAATAGCACCAATTTGAGAAATGAAGCAGTAACTTGAAAATGAGAGACTTGAAGCATGATGTAGTCATCTATTTGTTGGGGAACCTCTTATTGTAAGGGGGTCCTTGTTGCAGGCACCAGAAGGGAGAATATATTTTTTTTTAAATGTATAAGCTAAGGATTTTGTGCTGCAAATGTTGAAGATCCAAACCCCATGACATTGACTATAAGCAACTCACTGACCACAAGGGATACTGAGATGTAGATAGATAATTAATTAATTACATATTTCTTTCTATAGTTCTGCTTGCTCTTTATCTGACAGATTCCTAATCTGAAGTGAGTTCCTTCTTAGGTTACCATCATGCTTTTGACTCTCTTCCTGTTAGAACATAGTTAGCTAGATATTACACTTTGCTTGTCTCTAAAATGTGTTTCTTTAAATAATTCTTATAAAATCTGCTTCACTAATTCTTGCTTAAGTTAGATTTCTACATCCAGGAATTATCACAATTTTCTATTCCCAACAGA
Organism: Bungarus multicinctus; assembly: GCA_023653725.1. Taxonomy (NCBI): domain Eukaryota; kingdom Metazoa; phylum Chordata; class Lepidosauria; order Squamata; family Elapidae; genus Bungarus; species Bungarus multicinctus. Next base: position 11,386,625 of record CM042848.1, on the reverse strand, counting down.
AAAGGAGCACAGTTCTAACCTGCTTTGCTAAATATCCAGGAGCAATGTTGTACACGAATTAGAAATTATGTGTCGTATGTATGACACTGCCAAACAATAACATCTATAATTTTGACATATGTTTCAAGACCTAACATTTTATGAGTCTTGTACTGGAGCAGATAATCAGGAAGGAAGGGGGAGAGAAGCACGCACAGGTCTCCATGTTCTTGTTCTATTCTTAACTGCAAATACATATGATTTTCATTTTTTTCATAGGGTACCCTTGAATAGGTTCTTTCAATCTTCAGTTGGGCAAAATCCCATTAAAACTGTGTATGTATTTGTACATAAGTCAAGAGAGGAGGTTGTGCACTTCCCTACTTATTTCCACTTTGCAAAGTCTCCAATGTGCCTGGAAAAGATTGATATATTTCTGAATATCCGCCTTCTATTTCCAATTTGCTATATCTCATATTGAACCTTTTACAGGCAAAGTACTTGTGCTACCATTGAGTGATACTTCCTTTATCATTTGTGTCTGTTGTATTTATTATGCCATTTCATGTCTTTGGCAGCAGTGACAATCAAATCAATTCCAAGAATTACTGTGCTGATTGCCTTTTTATATATCCACTATGCCCCAGGCCTACCTTGTTCAAGGGCACCATGAGTAAAAACAATGACTGCTATGAAGATTAGCACTCCATGATTAATATCCAACATTAAAAAAAGCAAAACAAAATAAAAACGGCTTGAATATCAGAGATCCTGAATAAGGAGATTCATTATTATTATTATTATTATTATTATTGTTGTTGTTGTTGTTATCATTATCATTGTTGTTATTATTATTATCATCACCATCACCATCGTCAGTGTCATTGACATTATCATTATCATCATCATCATCATCATCATCATCATCATCATCATTATCATCATCATTATCATTATTATCATTATAACTATCAGTATCATTATCATCATCATCATCATCATCATCATCATTATTGACTTCCTAGTCCAAGAGTCTTCCTAGTCTAAAGAAATTTTCCTGGCAAGTTTATTTTCACTACTGTTTTTGAGACGAGAAATGGTACTCAGCATATTGAAAAACAAAAACTTTGCTTCTTTTAATCATTGGTTCTTGAGTAAATAGATGTAGATGAGCCTTGGTGGTGCAGGCTGTTAATCACCTAGCACTTAGTGCAAGCTGCCTGCAATTAGTGCAGGTTCGAATCCCACCAGGCTCAAGGTTGACTCAGCCTTCCATCCTCTTGGGGTAGGTAAATTGAGGACCCAAGATTGTTGGGGGCAATAAGTTGACTTTGTAAAAAATGCCGCTTGCGGGGGCCAAAAAGCCCTAGAACTAAGCAGGCATATACAATGGAATGAAGGCTATTGCCGAGCACTTAGCATGGTGCTCTAAAGACTGTAAGCTGCCCTGAGTCTCTGGAGAAGGGCGGCATATAAATGCTGATAAAAAAAAAAAAGATAGAAATCCCACAGCTGATGACTTGTACAGAAGGAAAGTATCCAGCCACATTTCCCAGAAAGGCTAAGAAATCACCTTGGAGCTTAGGAGGAAAGTCCCAAATTTTTCCCAACTCTCCAAACACTTATAATGTAGCTATCCTACCAGAACACATATTCACAATCAGATGTCTAATGGGGAGATTCTATTTGTATTATAAATTGGGACAATTTAGACTGATAATAATTATCAAACAAGGGGATAGGACAATGGAATTGCCAATAACTCCATTCAACATACAGTATTCTTATTTATTAGGTTTATTTCCTGCCTTTCATCAGGATATGCCACTTCCATTTTCCCACATAACAGACCTGTGAGGCTGAGAGATACTAATTGACCTGAAATCACTATGTGAACTTCATACAGAGAAATAGGTTTACACTTTACATCATTATATAGCTAATTTGAACTATTCTAGAGTAAGAATTCAGTGGGGAAACTGTGTACCAGATTCCCACAAGTATTCATTATGTTTCTGAACAGGGCATAGAAGTCTTTTGATGCTATTATTATTATTCCATAGTTCTCGATACAGAGTCTAAATGTTTTTAGCAACGGACATATATAACAAAATAAATTAAAAGAAGCATATATATCATGCCTCAAACCTTTTCCCCAAGCAGCATTTCTTGGCTTGGAATATACAAAATAAGATAAATTTTAATATGCACAAACATCATTAGAAAAAACAAGATTTGCAAAACTTTTGTGGTTCTATTCTTTTGAATAACATAGATTCAGAGCCATTTAACAATAATACTAATACGGAATTTTAAAGAGAAATGTCTTTCATGTTTTACTATTCTCTTTTTAAAAATAACATTTTTTTTTCAAATTACTTATATCAAGCTCACTGAAACATTCTTTTTCATCTTCAGTGGTGCATCTCATACAGAATTTAATCTGACAATATGAACCAATTAGCTACTTAACTATCACCAAAGCTCTCTTAATTAATTTATTTTACTGCCTTAACTGAATTGTATGATATTATAAACAATGCTTTAAGGATTGTTCTGATTATCCTAAAGAGGAAATATCATTTCTAACACTTTCTGGCATCATACAAGCAATCTCTTTGTTTTAATTATTTAAAGAAGTTTTTGTATTTCTAATTATTCCATTGCAGAAATACAAATACTAAAAAAAAAGATCCATTGGGCAATTTTGGGTCTCTTGGTTTCAGAAGTCATAAAATAACACTTTATAACAAAGAAAGAAAAACTCAGTATAAAATCCTCACTGACAGAAATCCTGAATTGGATCCCATTAACAAATAACAGGTAGTTCTTGACTTACGACTGTAACTGAACCGGAATTATGGTTGCATGTTATGGCAGTCATTGTGCGGGTCATCATGTGACTGAGTGAGTCATATTTTACAATCATTTTTGCAGCACATTAAGCAAATGTGGCAGTCATTAGATGAGCCCATTTTCCAATGGCTGGGTTTTTTTTGCCAGAAACGAAATAAATATGACAAACTGGCAAAAAAAATGCTAAAAATTCCATTGACCACAGGACTCTGCAAAGAGCCATAAATGCGAGCCAGTTGCCAAGAACTCAAAATACAGTCACATGACTATACTCTCTGTGTGTGGCCTTCAGAATTTCAAAATCAAGTCACAAGTAGGTCTGGAGAGGCCCATCGTAACTTCAACTGAATGTTAAGCCAGGATTATCTATTGAGGGAAACATTGCCAAAACTGCTCTGCTTTCATCTTGGAAAAGAAAAATAGGGAAGAGGAACGCTACAACAGACCTAGAAAAACTAGAACTATGCTGCCTTTGGTCTGATCTAAGTATAGTATCTAAAATCATGCATTGCAATGACCTACCTGTCAATGAATACTTCAGCTTCAACCATAACAACAGAGCAAACAATAGATACATACTCAAGGTTAATCACACCAAACTTGATTGCAGGAAATACGACTTTAGCAACAGAGTGGTCAATGTCTGGAATACTCTAACTGACTCTGTGGTTTCTTCCCCAAACCCCAAAAACTTTAACCTTAGACTGTCTACTATTGATCTCACTCCTTTCCTAAGAAGTCTGTAGGGGGCATGCATAAGCGCACTATCGTGTCCCTGTCCTATTGATTCTGTTTATTTTTCTTATATGTATCCATTTCAAGTATTCAAAACTATGTATATACTTATACCTATTATCTTTTAAGTGATTGACAAATCAAATAAATAAATAAATAAAAACAAAGAGGAAAGCAATTACTTTAGCTTTCCATTGTAATTCCTACAAACATGGCAAATTCATTCAAATCATCAATGGGTAATTCAGAATTTAGCAAATCTGGCTACTTTTAAGCTCTGGTTAAAATTAAAAGTCATTGAAAAAAGTATATGTTGATAGTCCAACATGAGTTCTCCAGTGATATGGATATTTATTCAGAAGGACAATCCATCTCAAATGTTTAATAGCAGTCTTAAACCACTGTTCTCACTTTAGCGGTTGTGGAGACTCAAGATGAGCCAAGCAGGGTTTCCCCCAGCTGATCAATGAGAGAGAGAGAGATAGACAGAGAGAGAGAAAGAGAGCCCCAGCTGGCTTTCATCACCATCTTTCTTCCCTGATGTTATATTTCTTTTTATGATGGCAAGATTGTCCTGGTGTGAGAACATCAAAGCACTCTAGCTGCCTAACAATTGCAGCAGAAATAAAGAGAAAAAAGAGATTGGTGGGTGTTTGTACCAATGATAAGTCAATTTTCTCAGACACCCATAGAGTTCTGCATTGCAAATCAGGTAATACCAATTTGAGAGACGGCAGAAGAGGCCACGAAGAATCACAGAACTAATCTATGAAGCCTTGTATGTAAATGCCTTAAAGTTATTGGTGGGGTTTTCTTGCAGCTAAATATATATATATATAAATATCAATCTATAACTTTAATCCCATTAAAGCACCACCACGTGGATATAGTCCTGCTGCAAAGTTGTAATTCAAGGCTACATCTGGAAAGATAAATGAGCTTAAAAGCAAATTAGAAAATATGACTGGATCATGCCTGAATTTTTAATTCCTGCAAGCCAAAACAGTCTTTCAATACCATAAAAGTCAACTCAGAACTTTGCACCACTAAATTTAGCTGACTTGTTCAGTTCTCAGGCACCAGTTCCTCTACTTCAATCTTAAATTAAACACCTATTTTTTCAGTGGTCCTTTTGCCACAAGGAACTTCTTGTTTTTCTTCTTCTTTATTCCACACAGTTATAGGTCTTCTGTTTCCCCACTGAGTTCACTTGGTTCTTACAGTGAAACTAATCAATGTACCATGCAACAAGTCTTGTATACCAGCCAGCTTGTTGCGATTCCTGATACTGATTTGGGCTGGGGAGCCAACCAACTGTCTTCTGTGCCTAAGGGAGGACTATAATCTGGATTTCCCTCTCCTAGTCCAACACCTTAATCACTATCTCATGCTGGCTTGCTTTTGTTATACGGAACTAAAAGCCACTTCCTGAGAAAATGGAGATGCGGAGGGAATGATATAATGAAAGATAATTACGGTGCCTTCAGATTTTAAACATTCATATTTTGAGAAAGTAATAAGAATTTTCTGGGTAAAAAAAAATGAAATAAAATCTTGGTTTGCTGCCTAAATGACATCAAATCTTCCATCAGCATTTCACTTAGCAGTTCAGATCCACTTTTCACCAATGAAAGTGGTGCTGAAGAATAATTTTATCCATTTCTATCATTGGCACAGTGAAAGAAAGATATAATTATCTGTTGAAAACTATCTAATTTAAAGATTTGGTTTCAGCTACTGGCTCCTCAAACCTACATCTTTCATGCCTCATTTGTTACAGACCATCTGTATGCTAATATGACCTGAGGGAATGATGTAAAAGAGTGGGGACTTTGGGAATTATCCTATTCATATTCAAGACAACCAATAATAGTAATGCTCCTAAAAGCTATTGATAAAATAAGTAATTTGAACTTCTGCTGGAAAAATATGGGGGTGAGAAGCTGGTGAGAAATAGAGTGTATCAGAAAAACTCAATATTTGGTCTGATGAATGTTACCACGTTTCAATGGAGAATATATCTCACTGCTTGGATCCAAAGATAACTTAGATACACATAAGAGCAATTCTCAGGATGCCAAGGGACTTTTCAACAAATGGGCTGTATATATCATTTGCTTAATAAAGCAGGAATAAGTTACTTTTGGAGGTCCATTGACAATTGTGTATCACAGAGTAATGACTATATGGTGGATGCGGTCAATGAAGACCCATAATTTATTGCAAGATAAAATAATGAGACTGCTCCCAATTACTCCATCAGCCTTTCAGAATTCTTAACTGTTCTCCACCTCACAGCTCACTTTTTTTCAGAACAGGCAAACACCCTTCTGAAAAAAAAAAACACTGAAATGCAATAACCCTTTGTTGGATATCTAATAGATATGTAGGGAATAGTGGAGCCAAAGGGCATCATTGCAAACAGAGATGTTAAACAGCAAATTATATATTGCTGTTCCCTTATTAGCCTGCAATCAAGGATGGATTCTGAATTTTTACTCAACAGCATAAAGTTGATAATTCAAAAATTATCTATTTCCTTTTCCAATTGTGTTATGTTCTTTTTGAAAGTTGTTTTAGACTATAAGGCAATTATTTCGATTTAGAAATTCACCTTTTCTGGCTTCTCACTATGCTAGAAATTTTTTCAGATGGATTCAAGATTTTTTTTTTATTGCTTCTTTTTAACTACATTTTTAACTAGCTAATGCATCATGGATATTCATCAGGAAGATTTATAAAGTACACAGTAGAATCCATACAAAAAGGGTGCACAATGCCATGGCAAAAGGGTGCCTCAAGGCATCCAGAGATCCTTCAAAAGTAGCTGTTGAATTTTGATGGCATTCCAATATGATCCACTTTTTTCCCAACTCACAGAATGAATATAAAACTAGCTGCTGCCTTGTTTTTATAACCTCTATCCACCACCTGCTCATTTGTCAGGTCTGCTGCATTTCAAGCTAGTAACCACAGAAGGCCTGATAAATCAAAAGGAATCAGTTCAAATAGACTTTGTTTTTAGTAAAAGCCAAAATATTTCCCCATTTTTGCAAATGTTGGCTGCTCTCAACAGTTCTGTTGAATTTATATAGGATATATTAGATTATTACATTGGGAAAGCGATTATTTAGCTACAACTTGTCTTAAGATAATGTAATCATGGCAGAATAACAGGACTGTTTTTGAATTGAATATGAATGGAACTAAATAGAAAGTATGACTTAAACTATATCATTACAATTTTTTTATGTTCAACATAGTGCAGAGATTTTGTTTAAATCTTAGGTTATAATAAGGCCAAGAGATACGCTTACATTTAAACTGGTAAGAGATGCTAGAAAAAAACAACATGAGAAGAAATGATTTCATAAATTATTTGTGATAATAATTATAATAATACTCTGCAAGCTTTAAAATGCAAATTGAAAAGCATTTCTAAAATGCAAAGCATTTTCATCAAGTAGTAGAAATGATATTAGTAGGCACAAAAACACAAAAGAATTGTCAGATAAATTTATATTCTAGGATTCTTACTAATGAAGACTTGAAGAAAGTTTGAAGTAAAAGTCCTTTTGGATAAAATAGAAATAGAATTTTTTTATTGGCCAAGTGTGATTGGACACACAAGGAATTTGTCTCCTGTGCATAAGTTCTCAGTGTACATACAAACAACAAGTGATAAATCATTATCATAATCATTATAAAACACATGAATCATAAATCAGAAGATACAACACTTAGTGATAGTCATAGGATACTAAATAAGCAATCAACATAAATCATAACAGAATACTAAATAAAACAATATAAAACGTCAGATACAAGCAACAAAGTTATAGCATAAGAAGATAAGGAAATAGGTAAGTAGGAAAGATGAGAATGATAATAGTAATACAGCCCTACTAGGTAGTTTGATTGTGTTGTGGGAATTAATTGTTTAGCACAATGATGACCTGCAGGCAAACTGTCCTTGTGTCTAGTTGTTTTGGCATGACCCATAGCATCATCTTGCAGGAAGAAGTTGAAACAGTTTATGTCCAGGATGTGAGGGGTCTGTAGATATTTTCACAATCCTCTTTCTGTCTTGTCCAGTATACAGGTCCTCAATGGAATGTAGGCTGGCAGCAACTGTTTTTTCTGCAGTTCTAACTATCCATTGAAAATGTGCATTAAAAATGCTAACCTTTAAATTACCTGAATTTAGAATAGAATAGAATAGAATAGAATACTTTATTGGCCAAGTGTGTTTGGACACACAAGGAATTTGTCTTGGTGTAAATACTCTCAGTATACATAAGGAAAAGATACATTTGTTAAGAATCAAGAATCACTTTCATTAAAAACTATTTTTTTTCTTTTTACTTTAATGAGCTTTGCTAATACAGTATCATACAAGTATGTACCCTTGTAAATATTGACAACCTTTGATTACTGGAGACAAGATCAAAAACTATTAAGAGTGGTGGTTCCAGACTTCTGGTAATAATGGTGTATAATGTCAAACTCAATCTCATTGAGGGCCACATCAGGATTGGGTTTGACCTTGAAGGACTGGTGGCGGCAGCATGGTGGGTGTGGCCATGGTGGTGTGACAAAGGGCCGTACCTCTATAGATATGGTTTTGTAAACTTATAAAAATAGGGAGGCGTACATTTCTGTGATTTTGTTTTTATAATAGTAACTTGATCTACTTGACCACCTTATGAGAGACAGAGAGAAAGAGAGAGAGAGAGAGAGAGAGAGCAGATTAAGAAACTGACTCCATAGGAAGAATAGAACTATAAATTATTGACATGGGCCAGTGATGGCTAACCTTTTTGGGCTCCTGTGCCAAAAATTGTGCATGTGCTTGTACGCTCGCACTCACGTGCCAGCACCCAGAAGGCAATTGCGTCCCCCCACGCCCCCTACACATGCACGCCCCCCATCACTCTCTTACCTGCACTGCACATCACAGCTGATTTTTGGCTGGTTTGAGGCCTTTTTCGGCCTCCCAAAGGCTTGAGGAAGGTTTCGGCAGGCTTTGCAGGCCAAAAACTAGCCCCGTTTCATCATTTCCGGTATTTTCAGAATAACAGGAAGTATGTGTGTGTGTGTGTGTGTGTGTGTGCGTGTGTGTGTAAAATTTGTTGTTTCCATTGTCTAGGCAAAGTAGGAACTTCTAATTCTTTATTCCATAATTGGGATGATCTCTGAGAATTCACTATTTCTTATAACTGCTAATCCTGGAATAGACTAGGACTGTCAAATTCATGGCCCATGGGCCAGATGTGTCATGTGCTGGCCACGTCCACACCCAGTTTCACCCAGAAGGGGGGGAAAGTCACAGTATGTCACATGATGACACCGTGATGATGCGGATTTGATACCCCTGGAATAACACAATGAAGTGTTATTTGATATTACTAAATAAGTAGCCTGAATTGGAAGAAGCTGATCCATCAGTAATAATGAGACCAAATAGGACTATCTATAAATAACGCACAGTAAATAAAAAGTCCCAAAAGCAACCTGATCAGCTGAAGAAAGTCTTTAAACAATGTCTAAAGACACTGAAAAAAATACCCCATTGGTCAAGGAATTCTTGTTAATGGAATTCAGGAAAAGAGCCTTTTCTGCCATGACGCCCAGTCCTCTGAAGCATTGTGTTTCTTGAAGTGAGATCCACACCTAGTCATCTGGCCTTCCGAAAGGGCCTTGAGATCTGGCTGCTCTAACTGGCCTGGAGCCTTAATGGGGGCATCTCATTCTGGAGATGGTTAATGGAGTAACCTGCTCCCCATGCGTATCTTTATCCTTTCCTTCTCCCCTTTGTCAAATTTAATCCAAAATTATTTTTTTATTGTTTGTTATTCTTACTATTTGTTTTAATGTTTCATATTGCTCTTTTTGTTGATCGTAAGCTGCCTAGACTTACTTACCTCTAGGCGAGATAAGCAACACATAAGTTTAAGGAATTAATAATGACATTTTATAGCTCCATGTAGAATGCATCACATGTTACAGCAGTAGCATCAACCAGAAATTATTCTATGATGATAAATGTGCAAAGTTTTAAAAACTAGAATATTGAAGATATTGAAATCCATTGATACATTCCAAAAACTAGATGGAACCAATTATAAATATAATGTTACAGTCTGACAGCAAGGTTTTGAATGGGTCTGAGAGTTGCAACCAAAGCTTTGGAGGTGGCCTCAGATAGCATATCTTAAATCTTATAAGAAGCTAAGTGTGAGCAGACCTGTATAGATCTTTTGAATTCTATTCTTTAAATAGAATAGTTCTTCTATCATCTAACATATACAGTAGGTAGCATGTTTTTGGAGCACTTCCACACTTTAGTCATAATCTGGATTGTTATAACATGGTACATGCATATCTTTTCAGGGAAAGATATGAGATGCTTTGAAGATAAACTACCTAAACCAAGTAAAATTTGGTGTGATAAAACTACATTTAATGATTACTGCAATTTTCAGAAGTTAAGGCCGGAATAGCATCCAACTATCACAGAAACGGGTGAACTATTTCCTAAGAAAATCTCACTTTTGCTTCAAATTGTAGGCTCAGCTTTTAAATCCTTAGCCAATCCTTAGCCAAAAAAACCCCAGCCAATTAAGATTAAGATTTTAGACCTTTATAAATACATTAAAGAGCCAGATGAATTTGAAAGATTTTGGAATTAATTATAAATAATTATAGCAATAGCACTTAGACTTATATACTGCTTTATAGTGCTGTACAGCTCTCTTTAAGTGGTTTACAGAGTCAACCTATTGCCCCCAATAATTTGGGTCCTCATTTTACCCACCTCAGAAAGTTGGAAGGCTGAGTCAACCTTGAGCCTGGTGAGGTTCGATCTGCCAAATTGAAGGCAGCTGGCTGCAGCAGAAGTAGCTTGCAATACTGCACTCTAACCACTGCGCCACTGAGGCTCAGTCTATGTTTTGAATTATGTCTATGTTTGGAATTAAAATGATATTTTGTTCACTTGTTTGTTTTGTTTTGTTTTGTTGGACCCAGTTGCTCTGTTGCTGCAATTATATGGATAAAGGGCATCGTACAATAAATCTGGCTGTTGGTATTGCAGTTGAAATCTGCTGACCCACAGAAAGGATTTAAAAGCTGAGCTTTTAAGGTGGTTAAAGTGCAGTATTGCAAGCTACTTCTGCTGCAGCCAGCTGCCTTCAATTTGGCAGATCGAATCTCACCAGGCTCAAGGTTGACTCAGCCTTCCAACTTTCTGAGGTGGGTAAAATGAGGACCCAAATTATTGGGGGCAATAGGTTGACTCTGTAAACCACTTAAAGAGAGCTGTAAAGCACTATAAAGCAGTATATAAGTCTAAGTGCTATTGCTATAATTATTTATAATTAATTCCAAAATCTTTCAAATTCATCTGGCTCTTTAATGTCTAAAATCTTAATCTTAATTGGCTGGGGGTTTTTTTAGTTCTTTTTTTAGTTTTTAGGCTTTTAGTTAAATTTTACTTTCATTAAACACCAAAGGCAGATTCATCAGTTTTCAGATTCCAGAGGTTTTTAATAGCTGAAAAGTAGTTAATAAGCAATTTCATAATGATTAGAAAAGGAAGTATTCAAAGTTAGTGTCTCTTTAAAAGCATAGATTGCATCTTGAGTTTGATAGCTATTCTCATCTCTCAATGTTCAAAACCCACTGGACATGGTCCTTATGTGGAATAACTTGCAATTGATCTCCCATTTCCTATCTTCTATTTGTCCTGAGAATTGTGGTCTACTCACCAGTTCTTCAAGTCACTGATTTTGCTTTTTACAGATCTGTGTTCAGTCCATCATTTCATTGTTCAGAAGTTCCCAAAGCAGCCAAATTCAACCAGATCCATCTTTCATTCTTTCCCCAGTCTTCAAATGTACAAAAAGTTATGTTTCTAAAAGCTTCAGAACTAATAGGAGTAAGGGTACACCTTTTATAACTAATGAATTATGCAGAAAAGGAGCACGTTCTTTCTCATTGCACATCTCAAAAGTGGAGACACTCAGCACTCCTATTACCTCAAGCTTAAATAGAAAGAATATTTAACACCTAACACCACTTAAGTGTTAGGCATACTCAAGAGACACTATTTTGAGGCCAGAATAGAACATTTTTAGAAGAGGTTAAAAAAACCTGTATTCTTAACAGTTGCGTGACAAATAACCATCAAATTAATGTTCCACTCTATTTTACTGCTGTTGAAGGAAAGCAGCTTTACACACACAGAGAGAGAGAGAGAGAGAGAGAGAGAACCAACTCCATAAATTGATACTGAGTTCTTCTGAAATTATAAATTAGACATATAAGAAGGTAACAAGTCACTTCAGACATGTTGTCTGAAGTAATAGACTCGGTTAAATTAAAACCTAGAAAGAAGCAAATGTCAAACTACATGAAGACTATTGAAATCATACCATGGTCATTGTAAGTAAACTGAGATTTATATTTTTGAAGTTACTTCCTGATTCTAATAGCAGAGATTTTGGGGAAAAAATAACATTAGCAAGTTGGCATGACTTGGATGTAGCTGAGAGGTTGGCAGAGAGAGAAAGTAAAAATCTACTTAAAGGCTTGGACCACTTTAGTTATATATGCCTGACAATATAATAGAATAGAATACTTTATTGGCCAAGTGTGATTGGACACACAAGGAATTTGTCTTGGTGTAAATACTCTCAGTATACATAAAGAAAAGATACATTAGTTAAGAATCAAGAATCATAATGTACAACACTTAATGATAGTCATAGGGTACAATCAACATCAAATCATACTAGGAAACAGAGGATACAAGCAACAAAGTTAGTCACAAGTGGGAGGGAATGGGTGATAAGAAATGATGAGAAGATTAACAGTAGTAGTAGTATACACTTTGTAAATAGTTGAACAGTGTTGAGGGAATTATTTGTTTAGCAGAGTGATGGCTTTCGGGAAAAAAACTGTTCTTGTGTCTAGTTGTTCTGTTGTGCAATGCTCTATAGCATCATTTTGAGGGAAGGAGTTGAAACAATTTATGTCCAGGATGTGAGGAGTCTGCCAAGTCTAACATTTTACAAGATCAAAGTTTCTACAGCAGAAAGAAAATTAGGAAACACCTGGCTAATAAACTGGACTTTGCCTGGTTCACTAAGTTATTAGTGGTGTTGGCTAAATCTGGACAGATTTAAGACTATCAAACAGATTTCAGAACATATGGCAGAAGATCTGAATGAAGAGGCTTATATGGCTTTGCTTGTGTTGCTCTTTCCTCACTTGATTTGGCATCGTTCCTTGAAGGACTAAAATCTTTCCAACCGTCACTAGATTTTACCTGCAGTCTCAATTGCTACTGTATTATGAGCTTTCCAAATCCTCAACATTTCTTAATGTGCCACTATTCAAAAACATTGTTGCCTCCATTCAATCTTTTGTTTCTCAGTGACAAGATAAGATATATAGAGCAATAAAGACAAGACCATCCTATGTCTTAGTACCAGAGATGGGCAATTAATGTTCCCAAGGGGCCACTTGAGAAACTAGGACTGTTGTGGAATGACTAGGCATGGATGCAGGACCATATGTAAATTGGAAAAAAGGCATCTCCAAAATAAAAGCAATGTGGTTATATTGCAAGCATGGGGTATACTTATTTATATTTTATTTCCATTTGACTTCATGCAGGCTGCACAGGGACAGCCAAAGGGTTGGATGTGGCTTGGGGGCAGTAAAATTGCCCAGGTCTGCATTAGTAATTTATTGGATTTCTTGCATTGGATACTCTTCAACTGATATATTTCACCTGGCCATTGCTATTTCATTTCACTGGGGAAGGCAAAGGCACCTTTGACATGTCTTTCATTAGCTAGTCTTATTCCAGTCTTACATTTTTGCCTGGAGGTAATCTCTGATTCAATCTGAGACATTTTCAAGTAATATTAAAGAAAGATCTCCTTCGGAAACTTTGAAGAGCCATTGCTTGACAGTGTTGATGAAGGCTAGAGATTCTGTGGTTCTTCAGTTGATGATGACTCATATTTTTTAGCAATCTAAGCCAGTTTGGCCAATTAGCACTCTGAAGAATCTTCTATTTCATGATTTACTATTAGAACTTATACTGTATCACCTAATATAAATCTTCATTTGTCTTTACCAGGAAACTAAGCAGGAACATTTTTCCAGATAGAAAAATAAATGTGGTTATTGCACTTGGCCATACTTGGGTGGGCAATCAGTTATAAGAACTTGGGTTCAATTAATGTCTGGAGGCCATATGCTGCTCACCCCTGGTTAGGATTATTATCCCTGTGTATTTTATGGAATTTATTTCTCTCTTCCTACATTATGCCTGGGTGGGATATTGTTGAGTTCATCAGCACTGAAATATCAAACACTGTCTTGGCACCGCTTCACCTACATCATTCATTATATCAAACTGCTTTGAAGAAAATGGCAGGTATCTGCAAAAAAACCACAGCTTTTTGAATAACTCTCACATTTGTTTGATTCAGGTTCAATATTAAAAAAAATAATTTTTTCCATATTTAAAAAATAGCTATAATAGCAACTTTTATTTTTTAAAAAATTGAGAGCTCCTTTCTTCCAGCTGTGGTTTAAACAATGTGGCCTTTTAAAGTATTCAGTTAAGATTTTGAACTCAGACATGCTGCAAAGACCCAATGTGATCAATTTCACCAGGACTGTTCTTATTTATATCTTGCAACAGAACCCAGTGAAAACAATCAATAAGCACAAACACTCACAGTAATGCCATCCTGCTGGGTGTTGTCAAGCAACCTTTTTCCAGACTGGTGGCAGGATCCTGGAAGAGAAAGCTTAAGGTGAAAATAATTAGGTTATTGACTTACATCCTGTGATTCATTCATTTTGCCTTTTCTCTAAATTCTCATCAGAAAGATAATTGAACCATGCTGAACAACGCTACAATTATTCCTAACAATCAAACTGTCTGTATCTATATGTCATCAGAATACTTCTCCTCATAAAGCTTTGTATTCAGGCATTAATAGCAAAGTTTCCTCCTGCATAAATCTGGTTATGGTCAAGTCCACATCGGAAGCCCTTCTCTGAATGTTACTACCAACCAAATGTTAAACCAGCGGTAACAGAAAAGAGCTTACCTATTGCGATGTCCTGTTGTTTGATCTCTCCCAAAGATAGGATGTTTGATTACCAGACTGAATTAAAAAGGAACAAAGAAACAGACCTCAAATTGATCCTTTTTAAAGAAGGTTCATACATTTAACTGTTATTTTCCTGCCTCACTTTTCTTTTGCTGTTTTGTTTTCAGTTTTGAGGACTGCTTCACTATCATGCTATAAGGTGTTTTGTTAGTTGCCTATACTATACCCTGGGGTGTCATTGATAACAAAGCAATAAAGAGAAATCATTTGAACCTGGTCTTACATGAGGTAACCTTTGGCCTTTGAAGGAGATAATGCCCATGGTCACATTTTAAATTATTTTCCAGAGTCATCTAACCATCATTGTACCAAAACACTAAGGCAGACCAGACCTTACACCATCTCAGCAACATCCAAATATTATGGAGATACATACGCTAGTGCAGAAATGGCATTATGTGGTACCAGGGGCATTCTACCCTTTTATTCCTTCTTCCCAAAAGCCCCATATAAACTGGAACTTGAAGATAATTCTATCTGTTGCTACTTGATTAGGAATTCCAGGAGTCTAGATCTAGATTGGGAAGACAAAAATAAACTTAGTCAAAGAATATAGCGGTAAACCATTACCGTGATATTGACAAGTAAACCTTATAGATGTAGGCATCAAGAGAAAGCTTGATTTTGACAGGAGTGATGTACGTTTTGAATCGTTTTCAGAGGAAATACAATAAGGGGAGTTCCAAATAAGGTAGGCAAACTGACCACAAAAGTAGACAACTGCAGCAAAGACCAAAGAACCAGTGAGTAGACCCCTTCCTTGGAACCAAGATAAGGAGATAGTGGGGAATTGCCTACATGTGCTCCAGGGAGCTGCTTTCCGGACAGATTTCCACAGGTTTCAGTGCCAAGAGATGCCAGGAACACCCATCTTGCTTACAATCACATTGAGCCTTTCAAGGATATTAAGTTTGCAAACCTCACTTTCCAATCAGTTTCAGAAATTGCTAATTAAACATATTAAAGTTATTAGGGACCTACCGAATGGTAAGTTTGAAAGTCTACATGGAATGAGTTTATTTTCACCTCTGAACAAAAGAAGAAATAATTATAAGCTTAGAACTTAAAGAATTTGAAATAAACAAGACCTAAGTAAGATTTTGATTTCAGAAAGTTATAAATGGATTTAAGGATCCAGGTAAGTTTGGAATATTGATTTTTACCATAAGATTTTAGAATAATTTTTTTTTAAAAATAGCTTCTTATGGAACAGATTTTGGCTCTCCTGGCTATTCTAAGTAATGACAAAGATGATTTTAGAAACAGGTCACTAGAGACCACTAAAGATTCTAAGCGGAAATAAAAAAAAATTGAAGTCTTTTCTTGATGACAGTTAATATTGGAACTTACAAAGCGACACAAAACATGAAAACATTGGCTATATTAAAGGAGATCTTTAAAGAATGGGGCCAGAAATTAGTAACTACAATGAGATGTATAACCAATTTTATCTGGCAGAGAAAGTATCACATGCAGAACTACAAATGACAGATCATGAGAATGGATATACAAAAGATTCTACCTGAAGTTTCAAAAATGAGAGGGAAATACAAATGATAAAACCAAGAGAATAACCTGGAATTATTTTCCTATTGGATCTATAAAAGAGGAAGGGAGAGAAGGAGGAAGGTGCTTCATATTCAACAAAGAATTGGACTAGCGAAGAGAAATAAGCTATTCTCCCCTGCCTTACCCTCCCCCAGATCTTATTATAGCTCACAGATACTGGCCACCTTTCCACAAAATATAAAGATTAGCTTAATTTTAACTCAGTGTTCTTTTAGAAATGTCTTCCAGCCTTGCTGAAGTAAGAAGAAATAGCTATATTTTAAAGTCATTAATTATAATTTTACTTCCAACCATTATTTTTTGTGTTGCAAAGAACAAATTAATTTTTGTATCATCATTATATAATAGACTAAAAAGGGAGGAAGAAGATTGCATTTTTTATCATCCTGTTTTTTCAGCAGCAGTTGGTATTCTGCAAACAATAGGTGACAGTAATTAGATCTTCAAGAAAAATAGACAAGACAAATTTCCAGAGTAAAATCTAATCGTTTGTACTATTTACAGAAACGGCAATAAGTCAAAGGAAGATAGCAGAATATGTAGTTCAATACCATATTCTAGTATTAGAATATTCCTACCCCTCAGAAATAGTTTGTGCCAAAGGTGGAACTGCTTAGATATATCCAATTATCCATCCAGCATTTATTGTATGGGAGTCCAATTACCTGAAAGGCAACAAAATAGCTCATATGGGGTGATAGGCAATTGACTACAATTTCAAATGATGGTTATCATATATTATTATTTGAATAGATCATTTATTTATCAACTCAAAATTACAGTCATCATTGAAACATTTCACACACTCAATTGTCATCATCAGGAACTGGTTCATATATGGAGATACATTATATACCAACAGTAGCCTCAAAGATATTTACATGATAAGCAGTGGATAATGTTCACCAAGTGGAAGGCATGAATGCTACTTATATGGACTATTGTTCTAAGGTCATAATCAAGTCAGCTTCTATTTAAGAGAGAGAGAAAGAGAGACAGAAAGAGAGATAATAATAATGCATAATAATTTTGAGTAGTTTGGAGAACTGGCAAATATCATATCTGACTGGAGATTTTACAGTATCCTTCCCCTTGCCACGCCCACCAAGCCACACCCACAGAACCAGTAGTAAAAAAGTTTGAATCCCACCACTACTTTCTAGTCTTTCTTTGCTTCTGGCAGTAGTAATAGGCATACAATAAAGATCAAATCCTTCTTGCCAACCTAATTGCCATGTGAGTTTTCATCTTTTCCTCTGGCTTCTTACAATCTTAAATGGTATGTTATATTACACTATATATTATATTATATTATAGTTAGATGGTATGGTATATAAGTATGGTATAAAATCATACATTGCAATGACTTACCTGTCATTGAATACTTCAGCTTCAACCATAACAACACAAGAGCAAACAATAGATACAAACTCAAGGTTAACTGCACCAAACTTGATTGCAGGAAATACAACTTCAGCAACAGAGTGGTCAATGTCTGGAATACTCTACCTGACTCTGGTTTCTTCCCCAAACCCCAAAAATTTTAACCTTAGACTGTCTACTATTGACCTCACCCCTTTCCTAAGAGGTCTGTAGGGTTAGGGTTGTGCATATTGTGCATAAGCGCAACAATGTGCCTACCATCCCTGTCCTATTGTTTCTTTTCTTTTTATTTTTCTTATATGTATCCATGTATTCATAACTATGTTTTGCTTATACCTATTATCTTGTAAGCGATTGACAAATAAATAAATAAATAAATAAATAAATAAATAAATAAATAAATAAATAAAAAATGGTGCAGCCTAATAGCCAGAAAGGAAAGAAAACTGCAAGGGAATGAGTGGGGGACAACACAGGCATCCTGGACTGGTCACGAAGATGTCACGTGTGTAATGATGTGATTGCAGAATAAATGCAAATCAAGCAGGGGCGGGATTTAAAAATCCCAGCAACTGGTTCGCTGCCTGGTTGCTGGGTGGGCATGGCCATGGTGGGCATGGCCTACCGGAATTCCAGGAGGGCTGTTTTTCACCTTCCCAAGGGTGTGGAGGCTACTCCTGGGTTTCTGGGATGGCGAAAACAGCCTCCCGTGGGCTCTGGAGATCCACTGGAAGCCAGAAACAGGCCCATTTCCGGATTTCCGCTACTTCTGGGAGGGCCGGTTTTCATCCTCCCAAGGGATTTCATCCTCTGGGAGGATGAAAACGGCCTTCTAGAAGGCCTGTTTTACCCCCTACCAGTGCCTGTGTGTGGACCCTGCACTTATCTGCATTGAAAATGGGTTGCATGGATATTCCTGGGAGGGACGGGGAGCCAGTTGGTTGAAATACTGGTTCGGTGAACCAGATGAAAACTTAACATCCGGTTTGCCTGAATCAGTCCAAACCGGTAGAATCTCACCCCTGAAATCAAGTCTTTTGCAGTAGACATATTCTAGTGCCAAGATACAAGTGATACAGTGTATATAAATTTCCTGACAATTATATCATGATGCACGGTATTTGTTCCCCATCCCTCTCCAGATACTCTTTGCAGGAGTGGCAGGGGCATAGTGAAAGTGGAAAGAAAGATCCCTTCTCCGGTTTGGATTATATCACAAATTAGAGAAATCTAGTGATTGGGAAGGCTTGGAACCAAGGGTGGGATTCAAATGTTTTAACAACTGGTTCTGTGGGCATGGCTTAGTTGGTGGCCGTGGCTTGGTGGTCATGTTATTGGCTGGATGTGGCCAACTCATCACTCACATCGAGGCACGCATCTCCTCACCTGGCCTCTCAGAATTGTGGGGATGCTGCAACAGTCGTAAGTGTGAAAAATGGTCATAAGTCACTTTTTTCAGTGCCATTGTAACTTTGAATGGTCGATCCACACAAGCAAAGTACCAGCAAAGGAGGGAAAAAAAAACTCCAGAGAAGCTCCGGAGACAGGAAGTCTAGTCCTGCCAAGAATGTAATAAGGGTTAACGGAGAGGCAGTTTCTATAAGCAACACCAGAATGTTTCCTTCCTGCCTTCCTTAGAGGATTAGGCCAGGAATTTCTTCTAACAACCAGTTCTCCAAACTGCTTAGAATGTTAACAACTGGTTCTAGCAAATAGGTGCGAACTGGTAGAATCCCACCACTGCTTGGAACAACTTAATTAATAGTAACAGGAAGTTTTGAGAATCCCCAAAGTCAAGAAATTATGAACTTTACCAACTTCATATAATGACTACTCTACACTGAGTTTTCATATTATTCAAATAAGAAATTCACATGAATGAAGTCTATGGATTGAAATCACCTTCATGCTTACTTTGCCTATAGGCAGCTGTTACGATAAACATGGATCTCTTTCTCCATAGGAATCTTCTTTTGAGAAAAATGTTACCATATGCATTGACTTGAGATTCGTATCGGGAACCTGATTTACAAATGCTGTCCATATGCATGTACACAGACCTTTACCCAATATTAGCATTGCAAATAATACATATGGAAAGCATCTACCAGAATGTGGCTGCACATTTATAAATCAGAATGCTCTATCTTAGTTGCAGCCAATTGCTACCAGATGTTCCAGAGAACTGCATGTTGTAGGTTGTGGTTTTTGCATTTCTGAACACCGACAAAACACTTTCCATTTCCATCCACCAGCAATTTTTCTGCATTACAGAGGATTGTCAGCATATTTCAGTTCACTTCAAATGATCATGGCCTTCAACTCTGCTGCCAAACACGAAGAGGAAGCATCCGCCCTGCTCCCTCATGCAGAACTCCACAATGCAGAAAAAAAGATTTTAAATGGTGGTTGAGCTGCCCATTCAGAAGATTACAGGTTACCAAACAAGAATCCACGAAAAAAAAAAACTATTCTGTCACCCAAGGGCTTCTGGGAAAACAATTTGAAACCCTTGAGTTGCACTTCAATTAGTTCTGTACAAAATCAATTTCTCAGCAGGTTCTTTCGGCTGCCCATCAAGCAGACTCTTGTTTTTGTACTTTATTCTCAGGGCGCTTGAGAATTTTGTACTAATTTCTCTACATGAGATTTATCCGCTTACCTATGGGTCATTTCAAGGTGGCTGAAGGTTCTACGACAATTGTTCCATTGCATATCCTTTCATCCCAGTGAAGCCTCTCAGGCTGCTAGATTTTGCAGTCTGAAAAAGCTTCATGCATTCCACTGGAGATCCATTAAAGTGTGGAGCCAGGTTGGTGCAGTCTACTAGAGAAAAATTGCCCCATGAAATGCAGGACGTTCTCACTAAATCAATTTTCATGTTTGTGCTCCACCTAGGAGAATGTTTAAAATGTTAATCTTGTCCTTTGAAATACATAGGAAAATTACTTTTTTCTTTCATGAAATCAATGAGATAGGGGCGTGAGAGAACACTGGGCTGTAGTTATATTAATGGAGCCAAAGGGGGAAGGAAGACTATTGGTAACTATGTTAGATGAGAAGGATAGATGAAGACAATGACTTAGTTGGTCTCCCTAAAATTTGTCACTGTTCTTATTCTTCCTACGTAGAAAAACAGATGCCACTTCCACGCTTTTTTTGCAGAACAAAATCTCCCTCCAAAAGATGCACAAGATTTCTAACCTGTCTTCTGCACTCTGCAGTACTCTGCCCTCACACAGTAGAGAAAGGTCTTCCTTGCTGATCGATTTTTCTCTGAGTTATCTGCTGCCAGCCAAATGAGTCAGTATGTTTGTTGCAAATCGATTGAATGCAGGGCACCCACATTAGAGTATGGCTAGTACAGTGCTACAGCTGATTTTAATTATTAAAGGCAAGCACACTTAGCCCACAGCTGGAACTTATTATTTAGAATATAATCCCTCTCTCTCCCCCACATTACTAGTTTTGCTGTGATGTCTGACAAGAGAAAATCAAAAGGCGTGCGGGCACACACACACGCACACACATACACACACACGCACATATTGGTACACACACACACATACACTCACAAACGCACACATGCACAAACATTCCTATTCCTGCTTGTACTGCCTATTTTTCTTTAAAGTCCTGCCAAATGGGGCTATAAAAGAAACTCACCATGGATATCTATCTAAGGCAGTTGATTTGTACAATCTACTGCACCAGGCTTGGTTGTGGCATAAATGGCAGAACTGAAGAGAATCTATTCAACTCTGCCTTTTGAGTCAAAAAGATTCATTATCCCACATTTCTTTGCAAGATGCCTTTTCTGGAAAAAAAAAAAAGATGGATAAACAGCAAACAATAGGGAGTAATTTCATAAATGGGCAAAGAGCTTACACTAAAGAAATGTATTTTAAATGTATGCAGGCATTAAGAATATTTCTAAACAAAAGAATGATGTAATGAATACTTGCATTTAAAATAATGTTTCCCATGGAATTTACTGAACAACTGTATACATTATGAGAAGCTCACAAAAGTTCTTCATATTAGAGAAAGATGTGAACAAAACCATTTAAAACCCTGACAGAGAAGAAAACTTGCCTATTACCATTAATAATAAAGAAGATTAGATTTCTAATGTTCAGCACATCCATACCATCTAGCATTTAATAAACTCTGCTATGTTAGGAATATCTGCAGCCTGGATCTGTAGATATGGCTCACTGGAAAACATAGATTTCAATGTAATTTTATGCAAAAATGAGTTGCCAATTAATGTGGGGTGGAATCTGGTAGTACAGTAATGAAATTTGGAATGCCTTCATATAATGTCTGTTCCTTATAGGTATTGTCTGGCAATCTTTTCTCCTTGAGCATCTTCTCAAATCTTGAGTGGCACAGTGCCACTCAAACATTCTTACACAGCTTCTACAGTTCTTCTTACATCACAGAAGGTTAGCAAATCCAGAAGGAAAACAAGGATTATTGCTCCTATTAGTTCTGCCTTAGCAGCAAGCCATTGTAATATAACTGCTTTGTCATCAAAGAAAATTGCCCAAGCATTTTGAATCAAGATGCAGAACAGAAACAGTAGGAATGGCAGAAAAAGTCATCCTTTGTCTCCTCGGAAATGAAAGCTCTGGCCTGAAACACCATATGTGTGACACAGATGTGTTTAGACTTGATCGCTGCTTTTAGTACCTGAAACAGCTGGAGATTCTGACAATTATAAATAGCCATCACTAGAAAATTGAAAAAAAAAACTAAAAAGATCTTTTAAGTGGAGAGATTTCTACAGGGATATGCAGAAGAACCATTTCATCCAGAAGAAGTTTCCTAAAGGGTCTGGGAGCAATGCTTCAATTTCACACATGTACTGGACGGCATACCTTCAGGATTGGTCATTCATTTGGACAGACTTTACCCAAACAAATTCAAGAAGCTCAGCAGTTGAAAAGAGAGTAGAAAAACACGGGAATAAAGTTTACAAGTACGAAAGACATTCTATGAAATGTTGAATTCATATCTATTCTGTTGTTAGCTTTTGGTCAGCCATGAAATGACTGTAAGCTCTGTGATCATATGAACTTCTTTGGGAGGATGAGCTGTATATTACTACCTAATAATGTAAACAACAATGAGAGCCCATCAGATTTTGCAGTTCTATTGGGTGCATTTTTTTTTTCTTATTCCCTTGATGTATTCACCATACAAACTGATTCTGGGTGAGGGTGAAAAGGTTAATTGATGTTTTGTTTTAGATGATTTATATTTACTCAGTCATAAATCCTATTCCTTCGCATTTTTGCATCTTTCTGTGAATTAACATGGTCTTTGAAGGTCTAACAAAACAAAGAACAAACTGAAATCTCCTCATCCATCCTTCTGATTGGGGCCATAAGTTGAGCTGTCTCAGCCCCAAGACAATAGGGTCTCCCCAACAACATGAAAGTCGAGGTGCTGCCTCCATCCACTGTACTATTGAGGAAGGGAGAATTCTTCAAAGCCTGATTTCCTCAAGGTCAGAGAAGAGAATGGTCAGTAGCAAGTGCCAAGGAAGTTGCTAGGATATCTGAGGCCAAATAATCAGAAGATGCTTAGACTTTAGAAAGAGTGCAGAGAAGAGCAGCAAAGATGACTAGGGGCTAGAGGTTAAAACATATGATGAACAGGTAACAGATAATCAGAATTGGAAGGGGTCTTGTAGGTCATCTAGTCCAACCCCCTGCCCAAGCGGGAGACCTAACACCATTTCTGACAAATGGCAGTCCAATCTCTTCTTGAAAGTCTCATGTGATGGAGCTCCCACAACTTCCGAGAGCAAGCTGTTCCATGGGTTGATTGTTCTCACTGAATTTCTCTTTATTTCCAGGTTAAATCTCTCCTTGTTCAGTTTCATCCATTATTCCTTGTCTGGCCTACAGGTGCTTTAGAAAATAGCTTGACCCCTTCCTCTCTGTGGGAGCCCCTCAAATATTGGAAGGCTGTTTTCATGTCTTCCCTGGTCCTCCTCTTCACTAGACTAGCCATGCCCATGAACGATTATGGAACTGGGTATTTCTAATCTAACAAAGAGGAGAGTGACATCATAGGAATCTTCCAATATTTGAGGGGCTGTCATAGAGAATAGAGAGTCAATGTATTTTCCAAAGCATCTGAGGGCAGGATAAGAAGTAATGGATTGAAGTTTATCAAGGAGAAGCTTGAGAACTAAGGATAAATTTCTTGATAGTGAAAATAATTAATCAATGGAATGGCTTGCCTCCAGAGGCTGTGGATACCAATAGCATTTAGACGTACTGTATGTAGTGCTTTATAGTGCTTTACAGCCCTCTCTAAGCGGTTTACAGAGTCAGCCTATTGCCCCCAACAATTTGGGTCCTCATTTTACCCACCTTGGAAGGATGGAAGGCTGAGTCAACCTTGAGCCTGGTGGGATTTGATCAGCCAAATTGTAGGCAGCCGGCTGCAGCAGAGGTAGCTTGCTTTACTGCACTCTAACCACTGTGCCACAGAGGCTCCTATAATAAAGGATACTATATATAAAGGATGCTCCATCATTGGAGATTTTTAAAAAGAGATTGGGCAGTCATTTGTCCAGCATAGTGTAGGGTTTTCTGCCTGAACAGTGGATTGAACTCGAAAACTTCCAAGGTCTTTTCCAACTCTGTTTTCTGTATTCTGCATTCTCTACTTCCACTTCATGATCTCACCTTACCCCAGGTATGTACAGCAACATCTTTGGTTCCTTTTTCCTTTCATGCAGTCCTTCTACTAGAATTATTTAAGGTTTGACTAAGTTTGTAGAAGGCTTAAGGGGACTTTAGAGTACCTGATACTTAGCTGCCCTTCTGGTAATCTCACTCTTTATATGCAGGGGATTCAAATTTCTTAACAACCGGTTCTGTGGGCATGGCCTAATTTGTGGGTCTGGCTTGGTGGTCATGTGACTGGGTGGGCATGGCTTGCTGACTGGGTGTGGCTTGGTGGTCACGTGACTGGCTGGGTGTGGCTTGTATGTAAATATTGTAAATATTTCTGTAAATATTTCATTTTTTATTTTGAAAAAAGAGCAACTTTTACCCAAAATCAGGCAAAGCAGACAAGCAGATTGAGTTGCTCACAGAATCACAGATTCACTTAGAGATCGATCTATCTGCAATCTGCTTCCTGAGACTGCCGTAAAAAATAGAAGCCTCAGTCCTAAGGAAGGTTCAGCTCTGCTTTTAGATTAGCTAAAAATCAAGAAATCCAAAGATTTCCTGCTTTCTAAATCTCCTGGCACAACAGAATAGCTGATGGTTGGGGAAAAAAAAGGAAAAATAGCCACTTAGCAGACAAATTTGATGGCGCGCATGCCAGGTAAGGAATGAGTGGGTTGGGAGGGGAGGGGCCAGCCAGTGGCGCAATTTGCTGGTTCTCCGAACTCAGCAGAATCATAACAACCAGTTCTATAGAACTGGTCCGACCAGGTATAATCCCGCCCATGTTAATATGCCTCTGTTCTAGTTCATGAAGAAGAGAAGATTACTGCAGATGAAAGACTGGGTAAAAATAATACTGATAGGAGATATTGGGTTTCTTGAATAATTTTTCTGAATTATATGGAAAAAAGACCACTTGAGTTGTCCCAAAGATGCTTTTCAAAAGGCAACTGGACTTCGTTCTTTCTTTGAAAACCTTTCATTTCTCATCCAAGAATCTTCTTCAGTTCATGGGTGAGAAGTGAAATGTTTAAAAAAAACAAAAACCAATAAAGCCCAGTTGCCTTTTGAAAAGCACCAAAAAAAAAAAACCTGAATGATTAAGGATCTCCAGAGACAGAAGTTGAGTTGTACCCCAAAAGAATCCACAGAAATGTTACAAACTTTATCACCAGAGTTGAATGGACTGGGATTGGAGGAAAAGAGCCTTGAAACAGAGTTCAGATAAGGGGTTCTCCATTGTTGAAAGAAATAGGACAATTGAACCACTCAATAAAAATCAGACAGATTTTGAGACAACTAAGGGGATTGGTTTGTTTTTAGCCTGTGCTGCAATTTCTCCAAAGCAAGGCAGTGCAACTCATTGCTCACATAAAAAAATCATGGACTGGGGATTGCATCAAAGAGAAAGGTAAGGTAGAACTAAATGCCATCAGCTTGGGACAGGATGAGACTGAGCTAATCCTTCACTTCAACCCTCGCTTTGAATGTTAAGACCATTGTTTGAAATGCCAAAATGTGTGGAGAATGAAGTGTGAAACTCAGGGAGTCACACTTCCCTTTCTGTCAAGGGGAAGACATCAAACTCTTGCTCTGATGCCAAAGAGGTGACAGTGAAAATACCCAGGAGTCACAAATTCAAGTTTCCAAATAGGATGGAAGTGGTATTCTTTTCTATTGTTGGTGATCTTAGAATTAAATCTGTCAAATTTGATTGATCCGATACCTCGTTTTCACCTAGAAATAAAGCTTGTGTGAATGAAGTAAAACAGAAACAGAAAGGTTTTCATAATGTTCATGGGGATATTTGCCATAAAATATGCTTGATTCTTTGAACAGGAAAATAAATAGGACTTAATTGGTATAACAAGATATTTCCCATGACTGGAATACAGTTCTTAAACTATACAATGTATTCAGTATGCAGTAGAAAGGGAGGAGAATGGCGCTGCATGTTAATGGTTTCACATTTCAGAACTTTATGTGAATTCTGCAAAATAATTGAAGACATCTGGATTTATAGCAAATGGAGAATAAATGAAGGGGTGTTTTGTTGGGATGCATTGTTTGTTGCCTTACTGTACATTCAAGTAGAAGATGTGGTTTTCCAAACTGAAATCTTTAAAAAAGCATAATCTTAATTAAAACTGTTGGGAGACAAGCTCTGCAAAGTATGGTCCTTCCAAGAAATTTCTGATGTTTTTATTGATAAATCTCTCCTTTAGAAAGTAGACTAAGGTACAAGAGTATCAGCTATCTTTGACTGAGTGATAACCAACAGGGAAGCATCCATCAGTTCCAAGTGGAAGAGGAATATAAGTTTAAAATGGGCACACACTTCTGGAGATTCCATTATATGAAGGAAATCAAACCTGATAGCGACTGAATGTATAATGTATCAAGGATTTCAAGAAAAGTGGTTATAATAAACTCAAAGCAAATAGGATTCCCTGGCACGAGGAGATAACAAGGAAAGAGTTTTAAGATGGGTGGGAGTTCTTTCAACAATACGATACTACCAGTACAATTTCAGTGAGAAAAGAAATGGGGAATAGCAGAAATAGCCAATGTGGTGGTGAAAAAAAAGCTTAGTAAAGATCTAAGAGTAATTTTTGAAAGGGCATGTAATAAGTAAAAAAACGGGTATGTTGCCAAGGAAGGATATACAGATATAGCCTGGAATTACAGAGATGGTATCAAAAAGGAAAAGGTTCAGGATGAGCTAAGGATTCAAGGAACAAAAATAAAGATATTTCCTCAGTTAGTGCCAATGAAAGAAGAGAATAAGTAGTCTAGCCAGAGAATACCTATTTATGCTGAATGATTTCAAATGTCTAGAGCCAGATAAACGGCATCCTACAGTTTCAAAGGAACTTGATGGTACTCTGGTCAAACATTTGTTTGTTTATGAGGTGCGTATAGTGCAAATCTCATGATACATCCAGCAACTAACAACACAAAAACATACAATGCAAATAATTAAAACCATGGCAGAATTATAAATATATAAAACACAAAGCAACAATAAAAAATGCCTTTAAAAAATTGTGGAGCATGTGTGAAGTAGCTGATTCCTGAAAGAGAACAAATGTTATTTCTAATTAGGGGAATAGGCCAAAATAGAAGATCCAGGCAACCAACCAGTTAGCCTAAAGTTGAAAACTGGAACAGAATATAATTAACTGGTGTAAAAACACCTTGAAAGCAAACATAGTGATTACCAGGCCTCAGGATGGTTCTGTCAAGAATCAATCTTTTCACACGAAATCTTATCTCATTTTTAAGTAACTCCCTTATTACATTGCTTAGAATGTTCTGGACAAAATGTCCGGAACATTCTAATTAAATGTGGTATGAGAATTAAGTAGATATAAATCTTTCTCAAAGATCATATTTAGATAATATGAAGAACCCCCAATAGTTCTCCATCAAGCTGGATGGAAGCATGCAGATAGCTTTAATTCTAGTTCCTATTATTTATCAATATTATTAATGGCCTGGATGAGAAAGTATGGGAAATATTTATTAAATTTCAGCTCATACAAAGTTGGCTGTACTAGCTAATACATTTGAGAGCAGAAACAAAGTCCAAAATATTTTTGACAAATTAGAAAAGTGGTTAGAAAATAACAATGGGACAACAGCAAATAAATTTAATATGAATCATGCTTTTAGCCCAGCTGGATCAGATAAAGCAACTACAGGTAATCCTTGAGTTACAATAGTTCACTTAGCGACCGTTTGAAGTTACAATATAACTCCCCCAAGCAGTGGTGGGATTCAAATAATTTAACAACCTGTTCTCTGCCCTGATGACCAGCTGGGTAGGTGTGGCTTGATGGTCATGTGACTGGGTGGGCATGGCCAACTCAACATCACTCACTTCAGCTCGCCTGGCCTTTCATGACCATGGGGATGTTGCAATGGCCGTAAGTGTGAAAAATGGTCATAAGTCACCTTTTTCAGTGCCATTGTAACTTTGAATGGTCACTAAATGAACTGTTGTAAGTCAAGAATCACCTGTACAAAAATACAAAAAGCCTCTATACTTGCAAAAAGTTGTCCTAAATACCAATCATTAGATTAGAAATGGGGTAATACACACTGAAGATCAGTGATAGCCATAGCCATCATGGAAACCTAAACCATTCTGTCTGAATGCCTTCCTTTTCATCTGCAATACCTGCAAGCCAGAGTTACAAATCAGGCAGGGTGCCAGAGCACCTTGAGCAATTAAAATAGCTAAAATGCAATAACAACTATCAGCAGCCAACTCTTGCTCATAAAGTGAAACCCTTTAACAGAGAGGTCATTTAAGCTCTCCAGAAAGTGGTTGGGCACACTTGGGCTACAAAATGCCGAGCTAAAGAGACAAATTAACAATGTATATAGGGACCCAGGTTCAAGTCTCTGCCCTCCCAAGCTTTGGATTACAATAAAATTAGTATATGCCGCAGATATCTAAATAAACTTCAAGCCTGGTGCCATGTTACTAAGCATGTTATCATGAGAGAAAACTAAAACAAATTGAAGGATCCACAACCTACCTCCTTTTTTAAAAAAAAAAAAAATATTACTATCAGTGAGCAATTATGTGTCTTGGCCACTCTGAAGCAATGAAGGAGATTCCTGTCCCAAAGGTGCCTTTTCAAGAGGGAACTGAACTTTCTGGAAACCAAGAAAGTCCAGTTGCCTCTTGTACAAAGTTAGCAACCCCCCCGCCAATAGAAGAATGAAATATTTTGAGAAATATTAAAAAGGCAGACAATTATATTTCCCTAAATGAGAAATAAAGAAACATGTTTTTAAAAGGCAGGAAACATACTGTATTTCTTAATAGCCCCAAAGAATCTGAGGTCACTTTTTAAAAATGCAGATTTGGTAATCCATTCAAGACAGGATTAAAACCCCAAGGAAGCCAGTATCTAGGACTAATCACATTTATTAAACAAGATTAAAAACCCCAACTCATTGCTAGGCTTCACGAGAAAAACTAATTAAAATCAAATAACAAAATATACAAAACAAACCTCTCTAAATTATAAAATGCTGTAGAATAAATTGTATAAAAATCCATATACTCATCAAACCAATTGGTCAGTTGCCCAGGATCTCAAACCCATGTGATCCTGTTCACCAATAAATCATCTTTCCAAGAAACACCAGAATGTTTCCTTCCTGCCTTCCTAACGGAATTAGCCCTGTAAAGTGGGAAAAACAAAAGGCTGTTGGAAGGAGATTTCTTCCAACAACTGGTTCGCCGAACTGCTCAGAAAGTTAACAAACAGTTCTCCTGGAGTGGTGCGAACCGGCTGAAATCCATCACTGCCCCTAAGTACTTACGACACAGTCCAGAAGTTATGGATGTTGCAGCCCCACTGCAGTTGTTCACACTTATGAATGACTGCAGAGGCACTGCAACATTTGCCCTGCCTATTCCCCACCCACTTGCTGAGTCTCCACAGGCATTGATCCTGTGGAGACTCACTTGCCTTGCGACAATTTAGCAAGCCATCGGTTTCCTTTGCCTTTGCAGAAAACAGAGGCTTAAAGTAGTATGAAATCCCGCAAGATCAGTAATGTGAGATCTCGTGCTACTGAACCCGTGTGAACACTGCAGTACTTTAAGTCTCTGTTCTCTGTGATCCGAGCCTGCACAAGATCCACGGCAAAAGGCTTAGCAAACCAGGAGGCCTTCCCTCTGTTTGCAAAGCCTTTGGCCGCAGAACTGATACAGGCCTCCATTCTGCAAGATCACACAAGACTCTGCGGCAAAAGGGAAGGCCTCTCCCTTTGCAAAGTCTTTTGCCACGGATCCGTTGCGAGCCTCTGTTCGCAGAGAACAGAGGCCTAAAGAACTGTAGTGCAAGATGGCATTAGATCAGTAACACGAGATCTCGCGCTACTGATCTCATGTGATCTCACACCACAGTACTTTAGGCCTCTGTTCTCTGCAAACCGAAGTCTGCACCAGATTTGGCTGAAGAGCACTTGAAAGCCAATGAGACTGTGGGGTAGCAAAATCATGTTGCTTCAAGCCTCCAAGTGGCTTGCAAACACTTTTTGTGCCGAGATTGGAAGCGGGCAAAGAAACCACTGCAGTGAGGCTGGAGAGGAAACGGCTCCCTAAGATCTTCACAAGGTAAGTGACCCAGTATGACAGGATGGGGGGGGAGCAATTGTAGGGACCCCAGGGAAGGGAGTATGAGGTACCTCAGTGGGTCAGGGGAAGCCTTGGGTGGTCTGAAGCAGGTGGTCTGTCCCATCACTAGGTCCTCCATGGCCATCCCACCCTAAGATATCTCATGGGCACTTAAGAACCCACGCATTCGCTAATCGAATGCGTGGGCAAAAGGGCAGACTGATCACGTTCATTTTATATGATTCACTCCAATGAATCCTTGGGTTACGAACGTAATTGGCAGGTTCCATTACATGTGTAATTCAAGGATTACTTGTACCTTGTTAGTCATAACAGAAAAAACAATTACTACCCACCTGCCTTCAATTGAGGACCTGTATACTGTATGAGTCAAAAAGAGGACTGTGAAAATATTTACAGACCACTCACATCTCGGACATAAACTGTTTCAACTCCTTCCCTCAAGACGACGCTATAGAGTACTGCACACCAGAACAACTAGGCACAAGAACACTTTTTTCCCGAAAGCCATCACTCTGCTAAATAATTCCCTCAACGCTGTTCAACTATTGCAAAGTCTGCACTACTATTACTGCTAATCTTCTCATCACTCCTTATCACCCATCCCTTCCCACTTGTGATTGTAGGATTGTAACTTTGTCCCTTGTATGCTTACAATTTATATTGACTGTTTCCTAGTATGATTTGATTGTTGATTGTACCCTATGACTATCATTAAGTGTTGTACGTTATGATTCTTGATTCTTAACAAATGTACCTTTTCTTTATGTATACTGAGAGTATTTACACCAAGACAAATTCTTTGTGTGTCCAATCACACTTGGTCAATAAAGTATTCTATTCTACAAGCAAGACTTGAAGACAGGACCAGTTTGCTCAGCAAATGACATTTAAGCTGTAACCCTTTAACTACTGAACTCTGTTCATTAATGAAGCATGCTATCTTGTCCCTCAGGTTTATCTCTAAACACACATCTTTCCCCCTCGCCATAAAAACAAAAGAATACAATGCAAGTGTTTTTCTGCAATACTGTTGATATGCTTGTGTTGCTTTCTCAAATCCTGATTCAGCATTCAGACTTGTACATGAAATCATGCCAGTACAGTACTATAAACAAATCCCAGGAGCTGGGAACAAGGAAGTGTCTGCTTATGATTAACAAGATAAGTGCTTCATCTGATCCAGCTGGGTTAAATGTATGGCTTGTATTGCATTTATTTGCCTGTATTAAATTAAATATTATTTTGATGATGCCAAATGAGTACATGCAGGCCAGGAGATCATCACAAAACTTTACCATTATATACCTGCATCCAAACCTGGGCTGGGATTCTACCGGTTCACATCTATTCGCTAGAACCGGTTGTTAACATTCTAAGCAGTTCGGAGAACCGGTTGTTAGAAGAAATTACTGGCCTAATCCTGTAAGGAAGGCAGGAAGGAAACATTCTGGTGTTGCTTACAGAAACTGCCTCTCCATTAACTCTTATTACATTCTTGGCAGGACTGGACTTCCTGTCTCAGGAACTTCTCTGGAGTTTTCTTTCCCTCCTTTGCTGGTACTTTGCTTGTGTGGATCGACCATTCAAAGTTACAATGGCACTGAAAAAGTGACATGACCATTTTTCACACTTACAACTGTTGCAACATCCCCACAATCACGAGAGGCCAGGCGAGGAGATGCATGCTTCAATGTGAGTGATGTTCAGTTGGCCACACCCAGCCAGTCACATGCCACCAAGCTATGCCCACCAACTAAGCCACTCGCACAGAACCGGTTGTTAAAAAAATTGAATCTCACACCTGAACACAAGTACTTAAATGTTATCATTTATTAGGTGATGATGATGATGATGATGCCTTGCGTGCTTACTAAGTAAACTGCAGTTTACTTCTGGCTTATTTGGCAAATCACGTTAAAAGCAAAACCAACTTCTTTGATGTAAAAATGCAGCCAATAAGAGCAGGTCTCAAATATAGGAATGCTTCCTATTTAGCATGTTGTATGTAATATTTCCTTGGTTAGAAAGATTGTGAACATTTCACATTCTGATTCCTTTGTTTCTGAATGCTGATATATCTTCACCTTTGGGTATGTAGCTTAAGAAAAATGCTTCCATTGCACTTTCTCTCCCCATTAAAATGGTTTCAGGGGGAAAGGCTGACTCCCCAAGCTGTGATCTGATAATTCTGCCATTGAGCACACATCACAACTAGACCTGAAGCTGCCTGAATATTCTCTGGTTTCCAGGCCTTAGGCTTCAGTCACATGCAATATGGATTTGACTATGCAAGGCACTTTGAGCTTCATTTCCCAAATGACTTATTGTTGCAGGGTTTTATTCCCTGAAACCAAACCAGATCTAATAAAGAAAAAGGTCTACTCAAGGACACACTAGCTTGCTTTTCCTATCCATCTGTAGCCTGGTGTTATGATGTATTTGCAAGAGACTCAGAGAATGTTCACATAGTAACAAAAGACAACAAAAATTTGCTAATGTCTACTGAAAAAAGTATGTTTTATGGAGGAAGGCATGGAAAAGACCCAGGTTAATAATAATGGAACAGGGAAAAAAAATCATTTGTTAAAAGAATTTCCAGATCTCTGGAAGCTTTTAGAATATACACATCCATGCCAGCATGAATAAAAACCTTAGAGAAGTATCTGTTCATTGCCTGTTTATGCTACCTGTTCTAAGAACTTTTATTAAAGTAACTCCCACAAATGGCACTTATGATATATTAAAGTAAAAGTAATCAATTCCAGTCCTCCTACAAAGGAGCATCACTTTCCCTTTCTTTCAAAAATTACTCATCTACAATTATACTCATTTCTCTGTCAACATAAAATATTCTTTCCCTTCTTCACATTGTAACTTCCAGTCCTATAATTGCATTTTTACACATTACAAGCGTCCTCCAAAGAAATTACAGTGAAATGATGTCCTACTCTGTTCTATGTATAAGGACAAATAAATCTTCATTATCATCATAATGGTTCTCGATCAATGGTATCATGCCTCTTTACGGTAGTTACTGGAAGCAGATTGCAAACGATAGGCTTAACTTCCTTGGCTTCCCACCAGCATTGGGTGGCCACGATGAAGACAGAATGTTGGACAAGACAAGGGTCTGTTTTGCAGAGCTGTTCTTGCATCCATACAAGGTTAAGATCACCCTGAAGTCTGAAAGGTGAATGTTCCAGAGGGAGGGCTCTAGCAAAGAAGGCTTCTGGTCCCCATCAAATGACATTTCTTGTCTGGTGGGGCCTGTAACATGCCCAACCTGGTAGAGCAAATTGAACAGATTGAGTTGGAGAACACGATCCCTTAGAGCAGGGGTGTCAAACTCGCATCATCATGGCGGCATCTCATGACGTATTAGGATTTTCCCTCCTTTCACTAAACAAGGCAAGGGCCTGGCCAGTTTGTGACACATCCAGCCCATGGCCCGGGAGTTTGGCAGCCCTGCCTTAGAGCGTCAAGCCATGAAGTTCTTTAAATGTGATAATTGATCACTTTTAGATGAATTGTACCAAGAAGCACACGAGTAAGCAATGCAGCTCATGTAGCAGTGATGTTATATGTGTTACATGTATCAAAGATTTCTCATTCTTTACTATTCATGCAGTCACATTCTATACCAGCTGAAATTTCTGAATGCTCTTCAAGGCAGTCCCATGTAGAGCAAGTTGTTGTAGTAATCCAGATAATAGGTCACAAGAGTAAGAGGGACTGTGAGAGAGTCCAGAAATGGGTGCAACTGGTACACAACACAAGGTTATAAAAAGGCCTTCCTGGTTATGGCTACCACCTGCTCTTCTTGCAGGAATTGTGAGTCCAAGAGGATTCCCAGATTGTCCATAGATAGATTGTCTGTACAATGCAATCCCATTTAGGATTAGCAGTGGAAAATTCTTGCCACTGGAAGGACCAAATCCTCAAAGCCATTCAGACTTATTTGGGTTGATTCTAAGTCCACTGCACTCCATCCAAACCCTTGCATGACATCCGTGGCATTGCTCAGGCAGAGTAGAGATATAAAGTTGGATATAATCAGCATACTGAAGATACCTCACCCCAAACTGTCAGATCACCTCACCCAGCAGCCTGAATATAGCTAATAAATGGGGGTAGGAGAGGAGATAGATCTGAGATCTAGGCACCTCACAAATTAGAAGCTGCAGCCTAGTTCTCTCCTCCACATCAACACCAACTGGAACTGACCCAGAAGGAAGGAAAGGAATCAGGCAACACAGTGCTACTCACCCTCAACTGAAGTTGGTTCAGAAGGATATTATTATCAACTTAATTATTTACTGTATACATTTTCTATACTTATAAATGATTTTTTTCCCTTTAGGTATGTAGAAAGTTAGCAACCATTCCTATCCTAGAAGAATGAAATATTTTGAGAAATATTTAAAAAGATAGCTCTATTCATAGCAACAAGAACCAGAGGTGGTATTCAGTAGGTTCTGACCAGTTCTGGAGAACCGATAGTGGAAATTTTGAGTAGTTCAGAGAACCAACAAATACCACCTCTGACTGGACATTTTACAGTATCTTTCTCCTGCTACATCCATCAAGCCATGCCCACAGAACTGGTAGTAAAAAATTTGAATCCCACCACTGGTCTGAACAAAGATAGGATTAGCCCTCAACCACAATAGAAATTGCCAACGCTCCTTGTTGCATCAGCAACTAAACCTAGAAGCTCAGACAACCTACAGAGCCAGCTACGACCCCTACATAACTGCTACATGGCACCATAGGAGTCTGACAACAGCCAATAGAATACATGTTCTTGCACAGGAACAGGAAGTTCAAGTAAAAAGCCCAGAGAAGGTATAAAACTCCCCACTCTCAACTCCATGTGATCAGCTGCCCAGAATCACACGTGTTTGATGGTTCTGCTTCATCAACAAATGGACCCTCTTTCCAATCAGCCTCCAACTTACATTTTGTCTCCAGTGCCTTTCTCCTGGCTTGAAACTGAATCAGATGGATATTTCTTCCAACAAATGATGTTTATTTATTATCCATCATATTATTGTCTAGCAAATCTTGAAGACGTGGAGTGTAATGAATAAGTATTAAATTTGATTTGGAGAAGCTAAAGGCCATTTAATGTCACCTTCTAGAGAGGAAGCACAACCAAGATTTTCTAACCTGTCCTGCCAAAATGACTCTGAGGTTGAGAATGTTATAATGTCATCCAGCTCATAGTTAACTGTATCTCACTGGGGTGAGAAGGCTGATGCGATTTCAAAAGTTGTTAAAAATACATTTCTAAATTACTAGATGATAGAACAGCAAAAAGGATTTAACTGAATTACTGTTCAGCATTCTTTCATTTGGATTTCCCCCAAAAATAAGCATGGTAACAAGTAACCAGGGTAACCTACATTTCAAAACACAAATGTAACTTGAATCTGGGAATGTGAAAGGTTCATATGCTGGAAACTAATCATATTATCATGGATGAGTAATGGTTGCAAACCAATACTAGCACATTCTTATTATTGGTATTATATATCTTGGAAATAGGCCCACCTGCTGATACATTTCAAGAATATAGTATATGAAACTTAATCATGAATCCCAAGTGTGTTGTCCAGTTAGGAAAACTGCACTTCTGGCCGTATCAGGACCATAGATGTCTTAAGACTAGACATACTATCACACACAGAAGATATTTTGATCCAATACAGCCTCTATTTAGAGGAAAAGGGATTTTCCCACTATGGATATCTTATTGGATGTCTCATACAATTCCACAATTTACTAGAAAACATTTTCAGTATCCCCTTCCCAAATGCCCTTTGTACTTTCTTGTTGTGGATGCTCAATAAACACAACTGATAGGAAAAGAAGAACTCAGCCAACATCTCAAAACAACAACTCACTACCCTTCCTAGATATCCTGATCACAATGGAGACCACAATGGCAAATAAGAAACGCAAGTGTACTGAACAACCACCCACACCAAACCAGTGCTCCACTACCAAAGGAACAACCCAACTTCTCACAAGAGAAGCTGTGTAAGAACTTTATTTAGAATGTGTACAAACTCACTAACAGCAACACTGAATAGCAGAAAACAAAGCATATACAATTTTCTTCCAACCAAATGGATATCCACACAGCTTTATCAAAAAAGGGCTTGACCACAGATAGAAAGGATTTGTTTTTAAATTTAAAATTTGTTTTAAATTTAATCTGATTAAAAATTAGAATAGGGACAGAAATAAGAGAGAAGGGGAATAGTAATATACACATCTTTATACAATAAGGCAAAAATAATAATAAGAGGGAAGATTAGAAATCGAATGGTGGTGTGTTTAAACAATATTTATTTTTTATTTCTTTATTTTTGTCAATTGCTTACAAGATAATAGGTATAAGTAAAAACATAGTTATGAATACATGGATACATATAAGAAAAATAAAAGTAATAAAAGAAACCATAGGACAGGGGTGGTAGGCACGATGGTGCGCTTATGCACGCCCCCAATATTGTGATTGGCATTGGAATAACATATTGAAACATTGAATAATTAAATAATGAGAGTCTATAATTTAATACAAACATGTGTATCAACACTAGAACTACATAAGCTTGAGGAATGTAACAAAATATGATTAATAGCACTGTTTTTATTTGTACTAAAATGTATGATACCCAGGTGCCATACTGTTCACGCATTGATATGGATATATTGTAAGATAAAATAAAAAAACTTGAAACAATAAAAAAGGGCCTCTCCTGACCCCTCAACCCAATATAGCACAACTGACACAAGCCATGTGTTTTATGCTATTTCCAGGTAGAACAAATTCTCAACACTATTAACAATTACAACTATGTGATCAAGGCATTCCATTCCTTATTTGTTTCAATATTCCAGTAATGTCAGAACATATTTTTTTCACCTCTGCTTATACTAGGATTGTCACTATTTCAGATTTGATTGATTCATAATCGAATTTTTTCACTCACTGCTGACAGTGTTTAAAACAATCCTACGATCCATTATTTGATGGCCCCAATACATTTTTCCCATATCTGCCCCCGAAAACACTGAGTTTCCATCAATTTGGATTTAATACTTTTTGTAACAATTTTCTTCGCTACATACTTTAGATCCAATGAAACCTGAAATAGTTTACATTGTGTCATGTTTACAAATACTTAATTCAGCACTTTTCTATAATATTATTTTACGGATTACATTACACCCACCGAAGCATACTTTGATAATGGTACATTTTGCCCTCAGGTAGTCCTTACATCCATGCTATTGTAAATTGAGGATCAAAATTATATTACAGGTAGAATAACAATGCTAACTGTAAAACAATAGATTAGGCTTGCTGATATGTTGCTGATAACAGAGTTATAGTCATAGTTAAAACTTGGACAAAAAAGATTCATAAGATGTTGGACAGAAAGGAATCAATTCTAACTTTTAATGTACATCTTTGAAAAACGCTGAAATCACAGTCAAAATGTGTAGAGTATAACAAGGCAATCATTTTTTTTAAAAAATATTTCTGTTGGTTTTAATGAAAGTACTGGATTACTATGAATTTTGCTTCCCCTTTCCTTCCTTCATAGAACAACAAACCAGCTTTCATTTCTATTCACGCTAGGGCACAAATATCTTTTGGAAGTGTGAACTTTCTGCAAGGCCTGACAAGTTGAATCAAGTGAGAAAACCGCCAGGGGATAGAATTGTGAAAAATTCACACGTGCACAGACACATGCATACACACACACACATTTTTATTAAATGATGAGAGATGTTAATTTTTTCAAACATTTGAAATGATGAGCTTTCTAAAACCTTCCAGGTGAATCTATTTCAAATCTGTGTGTGGAATTAAGTTGGAAATTAATTTTTCAGGAGTAATATTTCTATTCCTGCTCTTATACTGCCACCCCATGGGTTAATAGTAAACTACAAGGGTTACTTAGGTATTTTTGAAACGGTGTAGTCATTTAATTTAATCAAATATTATATAAAGTAATACCAGTAACTATAATGCGCTTTAAAACTGATGAATATATTTCAGTTCTTCAGGTACTAACCTGCACCCAGCATTAAAATCTTAGCAATAGGGAGACTCTCAGCATTATAAAAACCCTGGCTAAGCCTTGGTCAGGGTCTGGATGAGGAGAAACAGGCTCAGATTGAATCCTAGCAAGATGGATTTGAAAGCCAACAGCATCTACAGACAATTCAGCTTTGACTCTTCATAGAGTTGCTGCTATCCAGATGGAGCAGGCCTCCAATCCAGAGATTCTAGCGGGTGGCTTCGCAGCTTTTGCTTGCACAGCAGGCAGAAACTCTGGTCAGGAGGGGGTGTGACAAGCACAAGTCAGCAAGCTTTGGGGATGACTAGCCACACATCCTTGCAATGGTGTGAATTGCGGAGTGGGTGTTGGGAGGAAGGAAAGTAAACTAAACAAATTCTCTTCTTGAAGCTTTGCGTTTCATTAGCTGATCAATATTTGTGCTTTTCACGGGGCATAGTATTAACAGGAAAGGAAGAGGTGGATATGGAATTGGTAAGTCTAAAAACTTGCAGAATGACACATTAAAATCAGGGAAGATTCTGAGGAATAATGAGGGAGTTGATTCATGGAGGAGGTGATTGGCAGCTAGAAAACTGATAATGGCTGAAGCAGACTGGATAGATCTAGCAGCTGTTGGAGACGGAATGTTGGACTCTTGGTTTCTGTTCAAAGTACTGTATTTTTCAGTGTATAAGACACACTTTTTCTCCTCCCAAAAGTGGGTGGGAATGTCTGTGCATCTTATACAACAAATGTTGCCAAAGCCCCACCCATCCGCCGGCCCCCACCCTTCGGCTTCTGCCTCTCAGCAGTTTGCCTCCTTGCAGCAAACAGCAAACAGCCCGGTCAGTTTCAGCACAGTTTGATTTAGCACGAGCAGCTGATTGGTGGTTGGATCTGCTTTCCGATGATCAGCTTTTTCAAGCTACAGGGATTACCATCGCCTTTTGCCGCCTCTGCCGTTTTTGGCCCGTTCCGGTGGCGGGGTATACACATGCTACATGTTATATACATACATAAATATATGTGTATGTATCTAATACGTAGCATGTATATGAGTATATAAATATACAGTGCATTCAGAAAGTATTCAGATCCCCTTCACTTTTGGCAATGAGTGTAGATTAGGGCCATGATGGTGAATCTATGGCATGCGTGCCGGAAGTGGCATGCAGAGATATTTCTTCAGGCACGCGAAGCCATCACCCGTTGCTCTTCCAGGTTCAGGTGCGCCAGCCAGCTGGACTTCACATGAGAAGGGCCTTGGTGGTGCAGCTGTTAATCATCTAGCACTTAGCTCAATTGCCTGAAATTAGTGCAGGTTCGAATCCCACCAGGCTCAAGGTTGACTCAGCCTTCCATCCTCTCGTGGTAGGTAAATTGAGGACCCAAGATTATTGGGGGCAATAAGTTGACTTTGTAAAAATGCCGCTTGGGGGGTCCAAAAGCCCTAGTAATAAGCAGGCATATACAATGGAATGAAGGCTATTGCCGAGAACTTAGCATGGTGCTCCAAAGACTGTAAGCCGCCCTGAGTCTCTGGAGAAGGACGGCATATAAATGTTGGAATAAATAAAATAAATAAATAAATAAACATGTGCATGCACACCAAAAATCAGAAGAGTAGCCACCTGGTACGCATGCGCGCTCCAGGAAGATGGTCTTCTTTCCAACGCGTGCATGTACGTCGGCCACTTGGTCTTTCTGGTGTGCATGCGGGTGCAAAGACCAGCTAAGGGAAGTGTATTGGACGCACATGCCAAAAGACGCAGAGAGGGGCAGAGTTGAGGGCCAGGATGGGCGGTCCGGGGCTTCCCTCCCTCTCTGCCTTGAGTGGGTTTTTTATGCAGTTCCAGCCCATGGTGCATCTGTGCTCTAGAGCACCTGGCCGACTTGGGAGCCCCAGAAGAGTTAGTCAGCCCCCACGCAGCCGCCCCTTCCCACCACTTTTGCCAAGGAGGCGCGACCGCTTCTGTCCCTGGCATTCCTTCCACCTGGCTCAGCATGCCAGCAATCAGGCTGGGATAAGAGGTGTGCTAGCCGGGAAGCAGTCACGCTCCCTTAGCAGAAGTGGGGGCAGGTGTATTTCTGCTGGCTTGTTCTTGGTGGCGGGCTGGAGACGGGTGCTTCATCTTGGCCAGAGTTGGGGCAAAGCTCTCCCATCTTCAAGCTCCCCAACCCAACCCAGGAAGGGCTCCAGCTTTCCAGCAGAGAGAGGTGGCATTTCTCACCCAACTTTCTTTTCCTGACCAGGGCTGTGGAACTGGGTCATCAGTAGGGATGCCCCGCCATCCCAACAGGGACCAGGGCGGGTGGGCAGGGAGGCACAAGGACCCCTGAAATGCTAGGTGGAGCCGGTGCATGCGCACCAGAAACCGGAAGACCAGGCACACCGGAAACTGGAAGAGCATGTGTTTTTTTGGTTTCCAGCATGCGCGAGAGCACACTCCCATTTTGGCACATGGTGCCAAAAGGGTTAGCCATCACTGGATTGGGGGGGGGGAATGAATTTCAACAATGGTAGAATCAGGCTGCAACATAACAAAATTGACCAGGGATGGGATTCAAAATGTTTAACAACTGGTTCTGTGGGCATGGCTTAGGTGGTGGGTGTGGCTTGGTGGTCATGTGACTGGGTGGACATGGCTTGGTGGTTATGTTATTGGCTGGGTGTGGCCAACTCAATTTCACTCATATTGAGGCATGCATCTCCTTGCCTGGCCTCTCATGACTGTGGGAATGCTGCAACAGTCGTAAGTGTGAAAAATGGTCATTTTTTCAGTGCCATTGTAACTTTGAAGGGTCACTCCACACAAGCAAAGTAGCAGCGAAGGAGGGGAAAAAAACTCCAGAGAAGTTCCTGAGACAGGAAGTCTAGTCCTGCCAAGAATGTAATAAGGGTTAATGGAGAGGCAGTTTCTGTAAGCAACACCAGAATGTTGCCTTCCTGTCTTCCTTACAGGATTAGGCCAGTAATTTTTTCTAACAACCGGTTCTTCGAACTGCTTAGAATGTTACCAACCGGTTCTAGCGAATAGGTGTGAACTGGTAAAATCCCAACCCTGAAATTGACCAAAGTGATTGGGGTCTGAATAATTTCTCAATGCACTATATATTTTCTTTGAGAGCAGGCAACTGAATTTCATTTTTAATGTGGACCAATGTGCTCACAGTAAAAAAATGACAATAAAGGTTACTTCTTATTTCTCTCTCTTATCTTTTATGTGGATAGAGAAGTAGAAAAGTCAGTTTTCATGTTTTCATGTGCAAATAGTATAGAAAATTTTTTTTCTTTTCCGCATGGATCTCCCATTGTCCATTGTCAATCAATCAGTTGCACTTGTTTCTGAAAACGAGTTGTCTGCCTTGGACTCTCAATCAATGACCTTGAGTTTGGGTGTCTCTTATGCTTCCTGGTGGCACACTTGCATTACAGAGTTCGCTCCCAAACTTCCATTACATCCCAATGCCTCCTTTACCCCCCTCTCTTTACTGTTGTCTGGTTGCTGTTATCATTTGATTTGATTTACCTCCTGCAGATTAAATAACTTCTGCTTGCTTTTCCTAAAAATACAAGTACTGCAACTGGTCTTAAGCTGTTCTATAATTTCATAAGTGCCACATAGTAGATATTGTACATCACACTGTGTAATGCAGGTAGCAAATCTTTCCTGTGCAATATTTTATTTGAGGGACTGAATAGGTTTTTTTTTTCTATTTTCTTTTAGAATAAGAGTTGGAAGGTCTTTTAGTCCAACTCACTGTTCAAGCAGCGAACCCTATATCATTGCAGACAATCATTTCCCAAAAACCTTTGGTGATAGAGCATACACAACACATCTTGAGGCAGGCCCTTCCACTGATTGATTGCTCTGTCAGGAAACTTCTCCTTATTTATACATTGGATCTCTTTCTACATTAAATTATTACAAAGAAATAGTTTGCTATATACTAAAGAGAGCATTTTATATTTAAAGTATATTTAGCATCTGTAACCTAGGCATTTTCCCATATACAATTCTTGAGGAAAACAGCAAATCCAGAAAATATTTCACAAGAGGAGTCCTTTGGTTGCTCTCTGGTTATTTTCTTACAGATGTTTCATTACACAAACCAGGTAACATCAACAGTGCTAGTAAGAAGTGGATTTGGTCTCAATTTACATTCTAGTGGCCTGCTTACTCTGTCAGTGTTGATGGGAATGGTTGGAGAATTCTGGGAGTTGAAGTCTACAAGTCTTAAAGTTGCCACGTTTGGAAACCTTCTTTGGTTGAGCTATTTATTGTTGGCTTGTTTGGGAGTTCCTTATTTACGTGATTGTTGATCTGATGTTAATCTTGAAGTTAATCTAGGCTCATCTGGGTGCTGATTGCTGGTGGGGAAGTAACTTGGTCTTTTTGTTCCCCTTTTGGTTTGTTGGTTGTCTCTTTTATTTATTTATTTTATTTATTTATTTGATTTGTCAATCGCTTACAAGATACAGGTATAAGAATAAACCTAGTTTTGAGTACATGAGATGGATACTTATAAGAAAAATTAAAAAAAATTAAAAAGAAAAAGAAACAATAGGACAGGAACGGTAGGCACGATTGGTGCACTTATGCACACCCCCTACAGGCCTCTTAGGAAGAGGGTGAAGTCAATAGTAGACAGTCTAAGGTTAAAGTTTTTGAGGTTTGTATTGTATGGTTTTTGTATTGTATATAGATTTTGTTATGTCTGTGTGTTTATTGATGGCTAATTTGTCAGAGTGCCAGGGTTCTAGAAATTTCCTAGGGGCTCTCAATTGAAAGTATAGTTAAGTCTATCCATATGCTGTGAAATTAAAGGGTTTTCATCATGTCTTTTGCTTGCTAGTTGGTATTCATGGATACATTCTGCCAGTCTTCTGCCTTTTTATCCTACACAATAGATGCTGCAGTCATTACATTGTATGTTGTGGATGAGACTTCTTTTTTCTTCTGTGGCTGCTGGGTCTTTTGGTTTACTTAGGCTGTTTTGAAGGGCTTTAGTTGGCTTATGTGCCATGCTTATTCCATGTGGTTGTACTAGTTGTTATTGGTTTATGAGATGCTCTTGATATATGGCAGTGTTATTTTTTTTAGGGCTTGTGTTGGTTGTGTTGTATTGGGTTGAAAGATCAAGCGCTTTTTGATAAAGTTGCATGGGTATCCATTTGTTTTGAAGATCTTGTACAGATGGTCTGTTCCCTCTTTCTGATGTTCAGTGCAATGAGTTTGTGTTCATCTAAATAAAGTTCTTACACAACTTCTCTTGTGAGAGGTTGGCTTGTTGCTTTGGTAGTAGAGCACTTGCTTGGTGTGGATGGTTTTTTGATACACTTGTGTTTTATTTTTATTTATTTATTTGATTTGTCAATTGCTTACAAGATATTAGGTATAAGTAAAAACATAGTTATGAATATATGGATACATATAAGAAAAATAAAAGAAACAATAGGGCAGGGACAGTAGGCACGTTGGTGCGCTTATGCACGCCCCCTACAGACCTCTTAGGAAAGGGGTGAGGTCAATAGTAGACAGTCTAAGGTTAAAGTTTTTGGGGTTTGGGGAAGAAACCACAAGAGTCAGGTAGAGTATTCCAGACATTGATCACTCTGTTGCTGAAGTTGTATTTCCTGCAATCAAGTTTGGTGCAGTTAATCTTGAGTTTGTATCTATTGTGTGCTCTTGTGTTGTTATGGTTGAAGCTGAAGTATTCATTGACAGGTAAGTCATTGCAACGTATGATTTTATATACCATACTTAGATCAGACCGAAGGTGGCATAATTCAAGGTTTTCTAGGTCTAGAATTTCAAGTCTGGTGGATAAGGTATTCTGCAACAAGTAGAGAAGTGGAGAACTCTTCTTGTGAAATATTTCTGGACTTTCTCAACTGTGTTAATATCAGATACGTAATGTGGGTTCCAGACTGATGAACTGTATTCGAGTATTGGTCTAGCAAATGTTTTGTATGCTCTAGTTAGTAGTGTGATATTACCAGAGAAAAAGCTACGTAGAATTAGGTTAAGAACTCTTAATACTTTTTGGGCTATGTAGTTTCTACTTTGTAGTTTCTACTTTGCCATTATGGTGTCTGCTGATCAGAATGTCTAGGAAGAGTAGTGAGTTGTTTTCTTCTTCTCTGTTAAGTAATCCAGTTTACCAGAGAAGAAGAAAACCGTTTACCAGCGAAGAACAAAATATTCTCCTTTATTGATATTTTACAAGAATACCTAAATTAGAATTAGA
Source organism: Bungarus multicinctus (assembly GCA_023653725.1). Lineage (NCBI taxonomy): Eukaryota > Metazoa > Chordata > Lepidosauria > Squamata > Elapidae > Bungarus > Bungarus multicinctus. The sequence goes on along the minus strand of CM042848.1, from coordinate 11,341,705 downwards.
GTTAAACCAGGGTAGATCTCAAATATAGACATTACACAAAATAAAATTTTCGAAATGAAAACTTCATTTTGCAAGCTTTTAAAATTTCTTTTCTCAACTAGTGGATGAAACAAGTATATGGCTCAGAAGTCAGGAGTGGTTCTTCCCCACTCCCCTAGGCATTACAACTATAACTTGCTTACAAAGGTAAATGAAATGGAAGGCCTCCTTTTGCCATTTGTCCCTTAAGAGCAGCAAATGCCTCTGAGCAAAACAGCGAAGAATTATTACCCCTGAAAAGAGAAAAGATTAAATTGAAGTGAAAACCTGCAGGTTGAGACAGATTCCTTTTCATTTTGGAAAATAATGAAGGAAGATAGCAGGCTGAATGGAAAAGCACTTTAGTTGAAATGTACTGCACTGTTATGAAGACTTTTTGATCTCGTATGAACTATATACCACACTATAAATGAAGGTACTATTTTTGGTGTAGTTATTATCATTTCTAAAATGGAAAGAATCTTTTCTCATACCATTTGAAATGGCTGGAATGAATCATTCTTAGCATAAATACAGCCTATGGCCTCTGTTTTTCACATTTTTCACAATCTGGCATCTAAGCGTGTTTGCCCATCTTTGATTGTAAAGTAAACATTCTGTTTTTGCATCCTACTTAAGCTCGGAGATGCCAATTTATCAATCCAGAGCTTGAAAATGGTTACTTAGCAAAATACAATCCTTTCATTCCTTTCAACACAATTTCAAAATCTTAAGTTACTGCTGTTAATTTGTGTAATGTTGTTTGTTCACGATTGGTTCTGAATTTGTAAGTCCATGAGAAAAGCCCTGTTGGATTGGTGTTTTTTAACATTCAATATCACACATTCCATTTGCATCTCTTCTTGTTGCTGCTTTCTATTTATTGTTTAAGATTTATTTCTTGGTTTTCTAACTTGTATCTTTCCAACTCACTACTTTGGGTAATGTACAAATTTAAAACAATCACAAAAACAAATTATCAATAAGGACACCAATTAATATACTATTGTAAGCCCTAGAGATAGACTAACACAACTTTGGTCCAATACTTAATGGAATATCTAAGTCTTCAAAGCTTTAAAAGAGGCCAATTGGGTCAGGATCATGCCAATCCAAATCTCATGTAACACAGGGCAAGGATTGTGACAGAAAGGCACATGTTCTGGATCCCATAAGATGGCAGTGCTTGATAGAAGAACCATGCCCATTCTATCCCATTTCTGGTGGGATAAACAGAACTAATGCTCCCACAAAATGGCCCTGGTTTTATAGGGGTCAGGAATGGGTACAATTGGAATGCAAGTTAAATTATACAAAGGCTCTTTGAGGCAAGAGTTAAGAAAGACTCCCAAATTGCAAACTGGTTTGCTGGGAGAATGCTCTGCCATTTACAACTAAAGTTGAAAAATCTCCAGCATGGGGGAGTCTTAAACTGAGAGGCAATAGGTCATCTTAAAATGGGAAGTAGACATAGCACTTTTTTTACTGTCTCATTTGGAAATTCCCATGTGCAGAGTTTTTGGGCTGTCTCTTTACTTGCTGGTGATACTGCTGGAATTTCCAGGAATAAGTTAACATAACATGTTCTGTCACTGCGTTATTTTGATTTGTCTGCTGAGCTTCCAGAATATACCGGAATGGTTATCACGTTACTATAGTAACCAAGATACAAGTGTTTTGTGATGTTTGATTTACTGCGCATGTGTGCAGGGGAGGAGTTTTACTTTTACTTCACTTTACTTTTTTTTGCTTCTTAGAATGTACTGCTTTTCTTTTGTTCTTCCTAGTTATATGTAAATAAAGTATGCTGGCAACAGAAAAACACGATTCATTTCCTCTAATTTATGAAGCTGAATTTTTTTCGCTTTGACATGTTCAAAGGTTTTTAAAGATAAAATATGGCTTGGCTGCTTCTTGGTCCTCTTTCATATGGATGGCACAAATATGTTTGCATGCAACTAAACCTATGGACTTCTTCTTGTGCCATATCCATCATTGGACATTGGCGACCATATTGATGATCCTATTTTCATCAACAGCTGCATAAAAAAGTGTTGTTGAGTTTTTATCTAACCAGTCCCTTAGATTTTGAAGCCATGATGTTCTATCTTCTGCCTGTTGCTTTGAGAACAACTAGGGCAAAGTGAACTTCAGAAAAAAAAAATGTGTTTTGCATTCTCCTATTGATCAGCTGGACAAGAGGCACTTATTAGTTCAAAAGACATCCAGCACTCTCAGCTATCCAGCAACAAAGATAATCACCTGGCAAGTTTCAACATACTGTAAATGGAAATAGCAAGCAAGTGCTTCTGGCTAGCACAATTGAAGTTGGCTCCACTCAGTGCAGGACCAGTTTTAGGTTCTTGGAGCTCTTAGTCAATGTTTTTGAAGAGTTTACAAAAACTGGCTATTCTTGTAATTCTGGAGACTCTGCTGTAAATTATCTAGGAACTTAAATGGTAATTATTTTAGAGCTGTCTCTTCTGACAAGAGGATACTGGGACTGCACTAGAAGAAAATCTGCCAAATTTGATAAATCACATGAAGAAGTTAGTCTGGAACTACCTGATAAACCTGAGGAGAAGGGGAAATGATTCATGCTCACTATCTTCTAAGTTAGAAGACTTATGGGCATCAAGCACAATTCACTTTTATGACTTTGGCCTCCCAAAATGATATTGAAGCTACATCATCACCTTCCCTTATCTGAGAGTGAGTATGAGAGAAAGCTATGAAAGAGTTATCATCAATCTCACTCGAAAGAAAAGCAAAAAAAGTCAAATGACACAATTACTCTGCTAGGGGAATGATCAAAATTTAACCATGTGATTTGTTATGATGGGGTCTATGATTAATGAGCAAGATCTGAGGTTAGGTTCCTGGAAGATAACAGAACCAACTCCTCTTTCCCCCCTGATCATTTGATGGTTTTGTTACCATCGTTGTGGTTACAGCTATATCATCTGGAAGTGCCTGATAGTCCTTTGAAAGGAAGAAAAATGGATACCAACACAAGAAGTAAAGAAAGTAAATTATTGAACATCTAATCACCTGGTTCTAAACTGCATTTTTAGAGAGAAAAGGTAAGTTTAATTAGAAAAGGAGCATTCATAGTGTAGTAGCAATTAGTTAATGTTCACATAGGCTTGCTATTGGTTGTTTGCAAATTTTAGAAGTTCTAAGAAAGTGCTGATTGATTAGGAAAGAAAAAGTTACTGGTAGAAACTCTGCCTTAATCTAATCAAGGATGGAAAAGTGCTGGTGTGATTGGATGAGACAGAAAGTCAATTTTGGAAAGCAATCCTTGATGGAATAACATGCCATATAATGCCATATAAGTAATAATTGTCAGGCCAAGACTAAAGGTTACAGAGTAAAATTAAATTGAGTCTGATCCTTTATTTTATTTTTTTTACACCTACTAGTAAAATCTTAAAGCTATCACTTTCTAACCTATTAGATATATCCTGAGATGTGTCTACCCTAAACCTGTTTCCCCACTTTCTCCAGTTCAGGACCGCACACTCTCTTAATTTGGGCTTGTCTCTGATGAAATGTACTGCCTACTTTTGGAGAAAGCTCTATGCTGTGAAGACCCCTCTCCACTCTTCCTCCAGATGCACATTCCATCACAATAATGAACACATAAATCAACTGGGTTATCAAGCTGCAAATGTAAGATGGGCATGACTTTATCAATTAGTTTTTCTAGCCCAAGTCTGACTGCTGCTTTCTGCAATCTTTACAATTACATGCAAAGGCAGCCCTATATAGGGTGCATTGTAAAAGTCTACGTGTATGATGACTAGGGCATGAGTTACCTTAACGAAGGATTCTATTTAGAAAAGGCCACTACTAACAAATTGAAAGTAGACAAAAATATTCTTATGAATATTTGACCTCAATATGCTATTCAGAACCCACAATCCCAGCAAGAAGAATAGAATAGAATAGAGTAGAATAGAATAGAATAGAACCCCAAGTTGTGAACAGGAGTATAATCTCTCTTCAGCCACTTCCAAGATTCATGTTTCTGGATAACCAAGCTGTTTATGGACTGTTGTGATGCCATCTGTCAATCACAAGACTGACAACCATTTTCCAGATAGGGAATACACCATTCCTTCTTCTCAAGCAGAGTAATCCTGAGAAAGGGTGTTTACCTTATGAAGTAGCAAAAGCAGACTGCCCCTCCCCCCCAGCCTTCTCTCCTAAAAAAAACCTAAAAACCCTTAACTTTGAAAAAATCCATTTTGTTCAAAGGAACAGGTAAGCAAGTTTGGTTAGAAATCTGTTTAGGGTTTTTGCTTTATTTAATTTTGTATATTTCATCATCATTTATGATCTCTGGTGATTTGTTTTCTTTGGGTAAACTCAGTAATTTTATGGCAGATGTAATTCTGAGTATTGACTGGATGCCAGGTCAGGATTGGAATGGGAGGAAATGATGTATATTGCTCTCCAAGATTAAAAAACAGGTCTTTTGCACAACCACAACTTATTTATTGAAAGACTTGTATAACCAGTCGTACTATGAACCACAATCCTGGGCTTACAGGAAGAGCTTCTCTTCAAGGATTGCTGGAAGGCAGGAGGCAAGGGCTTGCCAGATCTCAAGGAAGGGCAAGACAGCTACAAAGGCAGTGTTCCATTTATAGCCATGCCTGTATTAAAAAGGTCTATTTGCAGTCACTCATGTCCAACTCTACATTGCTGTAATGTGCTCTTCATGAGGATGCCCCTGAACTGAATTTAGAAGCTCTTTTACTAAGCAGCTAGTACAAATTCAGCCCACTTGTTCATGGATGGGACTTTCTTGTTGTATCCAGATAACTCAACTGTTTTGAGAACTACACTGGTTGCTAGTTGGCTTCAAGATGTATTTGTATCTTTCAGGCTTTAGATGGGTCTGGATCTGGTTATCTGCAGCACTGTCTCTCCCTACAACCAATTGATATTTCCAACTACCCAACAGATTGAACAGGGTCAATTCCCTCCATATTCCATCCATCCAGGAATACCATCATACGGGACTTAGGAAGCATGCATTTTACTACACTGTCTTCATTGGTTGCATTTCCTCCTGCCATGGAGATTCAGTTTACTTTTTCCTCCCTGATTCAACAGAGCAGTTAAGGCCCCATTTTTCCATTTAGGAAGGATACCCTAAACACTAGAAGACATGGGGAAACCTATAACTTCCTTCCCCCCCAAAAAATAAATTTTATTTTGTTTTTTTATTTATTTGATTTGATTTGTCATTCGCTTATAAGATACAGGTATAAGAATAAATATAGTTTTGAATACATGAGATAGATACTTATAAGAAAAATAAAAAGAAACAATAGGACAGGGATGGTAGGCATGATTGGTGCACGTTCCCTACAGGCCTCTTAGGAAGGGGGTGAGGTCAATAGTAGACAGTCTAAGGTTAAAGTTTTTGGGGTTTGGGGAAGAAACCACAGAGTCAGGTAGAGTATTCCAAACATTGACCACACTGTTGCTGAAGTCGTATTTTCTGCAGTCTAGTTTGGTGCGGTTAATCTTGAGTTAAATCCCAATGATGATTTTTATTGATGGTTTTTAAAAATGATGTTCCTGATTGTTGGCCATTCAGAACCTTTTGGAATCAGTGGTGTGCAAAGTAAGTAATAAACAAGTAAATAACATTAACAGATCCATGCAATCTTGTGATTTGACCCACGCTTATATGGGCCGTGGTGGTGCAGTGGTCAGAATGCAGTACTGCAGGCTATTTCTGCTACCTGCTGGCTGCCTACAATTTGGCAGTTTGATTCTTACTGGCTCAAGGTTAACTTAGCCTTCCATCTGTCCGAAGTTGGTAAAATGAGGACCCAGATTGTTGGGGCCAATATGCTGATTCTGTAAGCCGCTTAGAGAGGATTGTAAAGCACTGTGAAACAGTAGATAAGTCTAAATGCTATTGCTATATCTTCTGTAGTCTTCAATGGGAGATTTCTGTCTGTGATTTTAGCAAGACTGCATTTTTATTTGTCCCACCCTGTTTTTGTATGTGAAAAAAATAAAAAAAATGTTTATATTATTGCCATTATTATACTGCCTCATGTTAAACCCCAGGGGTAGAGGTATGTATATTAGATAGCTTTGTCTTTAACAGAACAGTAACAAATTTCCTTAGTGGGAAATTTACTCTCTAGCTGACCAAAGCCCCATTGTTCAGGATTACGGTATTCTCTGGATTACCCTAATTAATCTGATGGGCTATTTAACATTTGTAACCAATGTAATGATATTCAATATAGGTATTGTACATTGTAGGAAACTTTTTGCGAAAAATTTATGCTGGGCTAAATGACCCATGCACAGGAAAGGCTAACTTGTAAAAACTAATACAAGTAATTCTCAACTTAAAACCAATCACATAGCAACCATTTGAATTTATAGTGACACTGAAAAAATGTGGCTTATGACCAGTCCTCGCATTTACAGCCATCACAGCATCAAAATGTGGGTGTTTGGCAACCAGCATGTATTTATAACGGGTGCAGCATCACAGGTGCATGATTGCCAATTGTGACCTTCTCAGCCAGTTTCTGATAAACTCATTTAGGAAATCCACTTAACAATCCCGTGATTCATTTACTAACTGCAGTGATTTGCTTAAGGAGACAAAAGAGGTTATAAAACCAGGACCGACTCACATAACTGTTCTTTAAGATTCTCTTAAATGTGTCTTTCTGCCTTGTCTCTTCTCTTTTTCTTCTTTTTGTCACTGTTACAGGATGTTTTTTCCTCCTACTTCCTTGTGAACACTGACATTGTCTGAAGTATCTGAACTGTAAGATGTTTGTTTTTATAAAGATAGAGTGATTTTTTTTAAAACAGAGCAATTTGCTCCAGAAGAGAAGGAGAAAGGAAAGGAGCTATTTATTTTGGACATTCTTTTTAGCAAAGTTCTTTTCCCAGCCTTGCTAAAATCTACATAAGTGGAAATGCACATTGTTGCTTATGTATGCGGCACAAGTTTTCTACACTGAAAAGAGGATCCCTTCCTAACTATTATTTATATTATAATATTGAAGAATGCCTGGAATAGCTTATTTACTTATTTGTGATTCACCTTTATTATTCTTACAAATAACTTGAGGTGGCCAGCACCTTCCTGATCCTATTTTCCCCACAACAACAACCCTGTGAGGTGATTTGGACTGAGAATGACTAATCAAGATCTCTCAGCTGGCTTTCATGGCTAAAGAGAAACTAGAATTCGGGTTTTTCTATTTTCTAGCCTGGTACTTAACCACCATACCAAGTTGGCTCTCTATCAGATTGGTGGCAATAAATCAAAATCAAATAAGATTTGTAGGACGAAGTAAGTATTTTGATTATTACAGAAGGAGAGAAGTATTCAACCTTTTATGATTATGACTGCAATCCTCTTAAAGGATTAACCTTTTGGGATGAGTTAATTCATTTGTATCAGACAACACCGTTCATTAACTTAGCCTGCTGTATCATCTGCTTTCTCTGAGTGAGATAATCTAGCCAGAATTATCTGAGTTCTTGTAATATTTATTTCATACTGATTATTCTAGTACACAGCATGGACAACAGACACTATAGAATGTTGTAAACTTCTAATCAAACAATACCCTCTGGATTATTAAATGGTATTTAAAGGACTTCAATGGCTTTCATTGATTTTTAAGCAAATTTCAAAGTACTAGTAATTATATTTTAAATTGAACTTGGCTTAGAACCTGGCCCTGTCAACCTCTTTATACATTGATGTTATATTCAGACACTTTCAGCTAGATACTCCTGCCTATAATAAATTAATTCTCAATGGTAGTGTTCCCTTTGTGATAAGCTTTCCTGATAAATGTCCATTCTAGAAGAAATGTTGCTTTTCCTGGTTTTGGCATTAGGAAAAGCTAAATTTTACTCTCCCAAGCTTCTGAATGTATTAAACTTTTATATTTTATTTACATTATCTTGCCTTTCCCTGTCCCAGAAGCATAGCTCAATAGGAGTAACAGAATACCTGTGCTGTCCAGACAGTTTAGAGTTAATGGGATTTGGGATAGTTAGTTAGGAATTGTGAGCTGTCCCCTTAAGGGAATGCAAATGTAATGTAATGGTAAATGTAGTTAAGGCATCCTGGGAAATGTAGTCCATGTCATGTGCTCACATCTGTAATCCTGACTGGTCACTAAATTGACCCTTATTGGGTTGGGGGAGGCTCCCTCACTCTTGCCTGAATCTATTACCATGCAGTCGCTTCAATCATCATGGGGTTGAGACTTTATTATCTTTCTTCACCACAATTCAGATATGCAAAGGATTGGACATTAAGAAGAACCTCATCATAAATGTGAGTTGATAGGATGCCTAATGAACCAATAAAAAAGACTTTGTATGGATGCTTTGTGGAGTTGATCTGTCTGCTTTATGCCATCCAAACATTAATAAGCAGAAAATCAGAAAGATAATACAGTCTCAACCCCATGATGATTGAAGCGACTGCATGGTAATGGATTCAGGCAAGAGTGAGGGAGCCTCCTCCAACCCAATAAGGATCAATTTAGTGACCAGTCAGGATTACAGATGTGAGCACATGACATGGACTACATTTCCCAGGATGCCTTAACTACATTTACCATTACATTACATTTGCATTCCCTTAAGGGGACAGCTCACAATTCCTAACTAACTATCCCAAATCCCATTAACTCTAAACTGTCTGGACAGCACAATACCAGAATTAAAAGGGACTTGGAGGTGTTCTAGTCCAACCCACTCAAGTGGGAGACTCTATAAATATTTTAGATAAATAAATTTAGGTTGCAACTCAATTTTAGGAATAGGTTCCATTAAAACAACTAGAACAGTATGTACTGTGAATAAATATTTGTAAGTATGCTATTAGCAGTATTATTAGAAATAACAAGATACAACATAAGGATGGAAAATAACCATAATATTTTATGGCTACCATTTTGCCAAGGTTCCTATTAAGTTGGTAGGTGAGCTAACTCCAGCAGAAAGTCATATGTCAATTGAGATTCTGTAGTGACATGAAGAAAATATGCAGGAATAAATTCATCTTCAAATTCCAATGAAATTATATCATTGGAGAAAGGGATCTTTTTGATAGAGTACTGCCTCGTAATATAACCTAAATATAACATTAATACCCCTTATGTCAAACATAAGCTATCAGGTACAATTTTTGCATGTAGTTCAAACCTTCAAAAAAACACCTATCATGAATGGGAAGGTGTATTGCTACAATTGATGACATCATTCCAAGTACTGCAATGGCATACTTGATCATGCCTCTTCTATGACATCCTGTTTATAAGAATTACTTGGAACAAAATAAGGATGGATATTTCAAAAGCAAATATTACAAGAACAAAAACTTTTGTAAGAACAAAAGCTTAATGTTACTAGCTGAACAGAAAGATTTATCTCAGTGCAGCTATTATAAAAATGAATGGTTTCAGTTCTAAAAATGACAGTATCTTCCTAATTAAAATTAAACAACAGGAAGTTCCAAACATCCCTAACCTTGAATAAAAAACTTTTTTATTTATTTTTATTTATTTATTTTATTTTGTCAATTGCTTACAAGATAATAGGAATAAGTAAAAACATAGTTATGAATACATGGATACATATAAGAAAAATAAAAAAAGAAACAATAGGACAGGGACGGTAGGCATGATTGGTGAGCTTATGCATGCCCCCTACAGACCTCTTAGGAAAGGGGTGAGGTCAATAGTAGACAGTCTAAGGTTAAAGTTTTTGGGGTTTGGGGAAGAAACCACAAGAGTCAGGTAGAGTATTCCAGACATTGACCACTCTGTTGCTGAAGTCATATTTCCTGCAATCAAGTTTGGTGCGATTAACCTTGAGTTTGTATCTATTGTTTGCTCTTGTGTTGTTATGGTTGAAGCTGAAGTATTCATTGACAGGTAGGACATTGCAATATATTTTATATACTATACTTAGATCAGACCGAAGGCGGCGTAGTTCTAGGTTTTCTAGGTCTAGAATTTCGAGTCTGGTGGCATAAGGTATTCTTCAATGAGTAGAGGAGTGGAGAACTCTTCTTGTGAAATGTTTCTGGACTTTCTCAACTGTGTTAATATCAGATACATAATGTGGGTTCCAGACTGATGAGCTGTACTCGAGTATTGGTCTAGCAAATGTTTTGTATGCTCTAGTTATTAGTGTAATATTGCCAGAGAAAAAGTTTGTAAGATTAGGTTAACAACTCTTCACGCCTTTTTGGCTATGTAGTTACAGTGGGCTCTAGCACTTAGATCATTTGAGATGAGTACTCCAAGATCCTTGACAGAGTTTGGATCATCAACAAGGTCTTGACTATTGAGCCTGTATTTTATTTTCTGTTTTTTTTTTTTGCCAATATGTAGGACAGAGCATTTATTTGTTGAGATTTGAAGTTGCCATTTGTTTGACCATCCTGATACATAGTCAAGGTCTTTTTGAAGGGTAACAGTATTGACTGTGGTGTTGAATAGCTTTACATCATCAGTGAAGAGAATGCAGTTGCTCTTAATATGATCACAGAGGTCATTTATGTAGAGTATGAAAAGAGTTGGTTCTAGAACACTGTCTTGGGGGACACCACTGTTGACAGGTACATAATTTGATATGATGCTCCCAATTTTGACCATTTGTTGTCTGTTTGACAGGAATGCTTCTATCCATTTATGCAGGTGTCCAGAGATACCATAAGATTTTAGTTTTAGGAGTAGTTTGTCGTGTACCACTGAATCAAAGGCTTTACAGAAGTCTATGTAGATTGCATCTATTGCTTTGCCCTGATCGAGTTGTGTGGTCCATATGTTTTTATCTCATTGATCTTAACTGGAAATGAAAGGTTAGAAAAAACAAGCCAAAAGCTCTATCTTGATGAATTATTAAGAAATATTTGGACAATGTGATTACAGTATTAGCAGAAATAGCTAAAAATATATGTCCCATATTTAAAAAAAAACAAAATCAGTCAAAATTGTCAGGAGTACTTGAGTGGTAATTCAGAACAAATTACTGTTTCCCATCCATTTTCAGATTAAAAATAAATTCCATATCCAAATTGTATTTACTGAAGACTTTTTAAGGAACTACAATTTTTAGTTGCTGACTTATTAAAAATATGCAGTTTCTTGATATCTATTTCTAAGAACAGGAAAAGGAGCCACTTGACTCCTTCCTATCTTTAAGAGGAATCATGGGAGGAATACAATAAATTATAGACCATTTAGCTTGATTTTCATTTCAGATAAAATAATATTAATTAATAAAGATAAATAAAATCAAATATATAGAAGAGTGGATGCTGTTAAAAAGGAACAAATATGGATCCTTCATTAATATTTTTCCTATCCTTTTTAATCCAGTGTGCTATAGTTTCACGAAAGCTTATGCCTCTGAATAACATTTATTATCCTGAAAAAATGCTACCACAACCCCTTTATTTTTGGCTACTTTACATGGGAAAGATGTCCTCATCCAAAAAAGTCATGATGGCCATAACCATGTAGTTGAAGCCCCAATATTTTTGTTTTGTAATGTAAAAAAACAAACAGAGCTTAGGTTGGTTGCCATTTGGATTTTTTGACCCTGTCCTTGAAGACATCTCTCTACATGGCTTTCCTCCCATAATATTAACAATGCAATACATCATTAATATAATATGTACTGAATCTTTGGTATGAAGTTAAAGGATAAGTAGATGGCAACTATCTTGTGGTGACCAGACCTGGAGGCAGTATCCCCAGTATAAACTTACCAGTGCAATATAAAGTGGTATGCAGCCTAGGATTAAATTGGTTTTTTTGGCAGTAACAGCAAATTGTGGGCTCATAATTAAGTGGTGGTCTACTAAGACACCGAGATCCCTCTCACAATTACTACTGCTAAGTCAGGTACCACCTATTCTATATCTGTGCATTTGGTTTTTCTTGCCTAAGTTTTACTTTTCTCACTATTGAATTGCATTTTGCTGGATAAGGCCCAGTGTTCAAGTCTATAAAGATTCTTCTGTATCTGTCTTCTAAACTATTTTCCCAGCTTGTCATCAGCAAATTTGATGAGTTCTCCTTCTAGCTCCTCATTTATGAATCATTTATGAAGATCTTTGAAGAGTACTCAGCTTAAGACAGAACCTTGAAGTACTCTATGCATCTCTCTATTTAGATATAGCTTCAGTGAAGATTATATTGATTGCGGTTGGTCAGCCACTTGCAAATCCATCTGGTGTTGATGCTGTCTATCCCACTTTTTTCTAATTGTACCAAGAAGTAGGCTGTGATCTACTTTATCAAATGCCTTATTGAAATAAGTACGCTATGTCCACTGTATTTCCCTCATCTACCAGTTAGTGCCTTTGTCAAATTTAAAAGAATGCCTATATTTTATGCAATTTTAAGGTCCGGACCTAGCTAAGAATAAATATATATCTTCTTTTCAACATTTAGCATGCAGGAAAAATATTAGCAAGGAGTCCAAAGTGTGCTGTAAGTGATAAGTGACAGTACGTACTGAATATATCTCAATAGTTTTGTCCGAGCATAGACTGGGGCTATGGAATGCTACTGAAGCTCTCTGTCAACATCTTCAAGAAAAGGATTTAGACTTTGCTGATTAGTTTTGTTCCCACTTCATTATTTTGGCATAATTTAGGAATTTCATTCTTTCTCATATTATTTTTTCTAACTGAGAAAACAAGGTTGTCAACAAACATACAAGTCTTCACAGCTCATTTATTGAAAACTGGAACAACATTGATGGTAAATGTATACTGGATAAAACTAGATAGATACCACATTGCAGCATCTACTTCTGATTAATATAATAATAAACCACCTGACGCTCACAAACTACACTTGTAAATGTACTGCAGTTACCACAAAGTGGCAGTGTTGTGCAATTCTATATACAGAATGCAACTTTTTCCATGTTATCACCGAAGGTGCTTGTCTACAATATATTCCTAATTACATTCATGCCTTAAACTGAACAATAGCTAGCACCTTTCTTGCTAATTTAGTTATTCCCATTAAGAATATCCTTCAAATAAAAAGCTCTTTAACCCTTATTCCTTAAATAATAACAAAGTAGAAAAGGCTGCACTTGGCTTATCCATTAAAGTGAATTGTGTTTCACTGAGAAATTGAATCGAAATGATACATACTTAAGACAGCAAAGTTAGCCCACTCCATCTTATTACAACTATAACTTAGATGGAGATATAGGCAATCTCTTAGTATCAACCAATTTAAAATATTTTGAAACCAGTAATATAAGAATAACTATAAATAACTATATAAATATTGATATAATATTCATTATATAGGATTTCTTTTCTCAAAAATTCAACAGGAATTTTAATCATCTATAAGTAGTCCTCAATTACCTTAATGGAGCCCCTGACCATTACTATCGTTAAGTTGTGATGGTCATAAAGTGAGTCATCACATGACCAATTTTACAACCTTTTATTGTGGCAGTTAAGATAATCATCATGGTCGTAAGTGAATATGTTGTCATTAAGTGAATGCCATTGTCATGCGTATGAGCAGAAATAATTAGAACAGACTTGAAATACTGAAACATGTAACTGGCTTTATTGAAGATACTGCAGTACCGGCACCCTTTAACCCATACCAAAGATAGTATGAGACAAAGGAGAACCCCGATCACCAGAAAGACTATATATTTATACCCAAATATAATGATATAAACAATTACAGATCACATGTTGTTTTTCAGTTACAAAGATACATAGATTCTCATAGGAAAGTTATGGGTATTTCCACTGACCTCTTCTTACTTGACATTTGGATTGGTACCAACATCCTTTTCCCGGATTTATCTCCAGATATCTGGTTATGCAATTATCAGAGGATTATATTTTTGATTAATATGACTATATAATGTCAAGTTGTTCTGTACACATTCTAGAACCTCATCCAAGGACACTTTCGCAATACCACATGTTTATTGTACAAAAACATATTTCTCAACTTTTCTGTCCTTTTAAAAAGGTCATTCTACGAACACAAAATGGCTACAGTCTGGTTCTATAGTTTCTCAAGTATAACATCCAAATTTACTTATAACACCATTGTTGATAAGCGAATTCTATGTTTGCTACAGGGCATTTTTGTCAAGAAACAGAAGCAACGCTGGGTTTTGGCAAACAGCCTTGTGGTAACATGCGTGGCAATCAAACAAACAAACAGATGTTGTAAATCAGTCATGTGACCATGAGACACTGCAAATGGCCATATAATGTGGGATGATGGCCAATTGCCTGAAATGTGGTCATGTGACTATGGGAGGAGAATTGCCCGCCATGGGAACTTCGGAACAAGTCACAAGTACCTTTTGGGGAGGTCCATCATAAATTCAAATTGTCGCTAAGTGATGGTCATAAATCAAGGACTACCTGCCTTTGTTAATTATTATCTGAGCTTTTAAAAAATAATACGGTGAAAAAAAGATTTCTTCAAATTATTCCCAGATATTTAGAAAAATAACTCAAATGTTTATAAATATTTATGAAAACATTACAATGGGCAATTAATGTATTTTGATCTAAGACACAACATCCCCTCAGAATCCATGAAAGTTTCCTTTACTTTTTCCCATTGTTTTCAATCCTCATTTTAGCTGCTTAACCTTAATCCATAGAATAAACAGACCCATATCCTCTTCTCAAGCTTGACTTAGACTTGTCCGCAACTGCGCATAGGTGTCAACACATACAGTACCTCCACTATGAAAGGTTTGGAAGGGTAAGCATACGTTGCAGATAGTTGCAGAAAGATCGATGCGCACACCTTCCAAATCTCAATTATGCATTGTGTGGAGATGCACATCCTGCAGGCTGATTGGTCGATCCAACTTCTTGTTCTAGTTTGAGCGCCTCCTAGACAACACATTAACATTCGCAAACACATAAAGGCAACAGTTACACAACCGCCTCTGTGTTCCAGAGATGATATTCAGCAGATTCTGACCAGTTCTGGAGAACCGGTAGCGGAAATTTTGAGTAGTTCAGAGAACCGGCAAATATCACCTCTGACTGGAGATTTTACAGTATCCTTCCCCTGCCATGCCCATCAAGCCATGCCCACAGAACTGGTAGTAAAAAAAATTTGAATCCTACCACTGATAAGTTCCCAGATGTGTAATGATGCAGAAGTCTAATGCTGCCTTAAGACTGTAGAAGCAGCAATGTAGAATTGTGGAAAAGAGATTAGGGCAATTTAGTTGATAAACCACAAGTGCCAACTTTCTATATGCTGGTGCCTGAGTGTCATTACAAATATTAGTAAATTTGAGCACAAGAACATATGTGTATCCAAAACTTAACTCACAATCAGAATATAATAGTTCATTTTTAGCCACTGTTGAAATACCTTTCATCTGCTTAATAAGATAATTTTATTAGCTGTCTTGGTTGGCATGATTTTCATAGCTTCATAAATCATGCTTTAGAAAACTAGACAGGGGTATCAAAACACAGGATTTCTGTCTTCCTTTTTTAATTCTCCAGCATTGGCACTTAATCTAGCCCTGTACATACAAATCAAAAATCCTTGTTAGTATCAACTACTTTTATAAAATATATCAAAGTAAATGGGACAAAGCATGCAGAAGCAATTAAACAGATTTCACGATGAGGGCATGTATGTGATTAAAGAATTGCATTGAGTCCTACCTGTTTGAATCATATTCTCCTTTTTTTCTCCCCAGCTCTTTCTATTCAATAGCAAAATATTGGAATATTTTAAAAAAATCAATCTATGCTTTAAGTTGGGGTTGCTTTTGATTTCAGAAATGAAACACAGTAGGAGCCCCTAAATCTGCTTCATCATATTTCTTGAGAAAAGAGTATTCTGATATTTTACATTAAAACAAAAACTTTCTAAAAAATAAGGATTTAGTTGCAAGACTGTTAAAAGAGGGTACAAATATTGCAGTAACCATGTTGCTCTTAAAACATGAAAATAATTAAGGCAACTAAAGAAATTCTGGAATATATTACTTTTAAAGTTTCAGTATAAATCATTCTTCTAATCCTACAAAAGCTCAATATGTAATGCTATCATTTAGGGATTGGCAGAAAGCCAACTTTCATAAGCCTCTTGCCTGTGATCAACCATTTTTTAAAAATTTAACTTTCCACTGACTTCGCTTCACTTTGGAACATCCGATTTCCACTGACTTCAATGGTAATTAAGGTAGCTGTGTAAATCCTTTAATATGTGACTTAATTGCCACACAATGATATGAGTAAAAGATTGCAAATTTAAATGTGTCCTGAATATTATCTGAGTATTTCACATGATCCAGAGGTGGTATTCAGCAGGTTCTGACCACTTCTGGAGAACCGGTAGTGGAAACTTTGAGTAATTCGGAGAAATGGAAAAGTACAACCTCTGACTCGTCCCGCCCCCATCTATTCTCTGCCTCCCGAGTCCCAGCTGATTGGCTGGGTCTTCTTTGGTTGCACTGCACAGGAGAACGGAGCTGGAAAGCAGGTTAGTGGGGTGGGGAGAGAATGGGGATTTTGCAGTATATCCTTCCCCTGCCACGCCCACCAAGCCACACCCACAGAACTGGTAGTAAAAATTTTTGAATCCCACCACCGACATGATCCCTTCCAATTAGTCATTTTGAACTTGCGTAGGTTTATCTGTGGTCATACTAGGCAAATACTTTCAACTATAATTCTATAGTTGAACTATAAACTTTTCTGAATATGCATCCAGAAAAGTCTTAAGGTCAGGATAACTTCCAATTTGTAGGCCACATTTCACTCATCAGTCCAACCCACTGTGTTTCTCTGAGACCAGCAGAACTATTAGCAGGTATTAGCTTGGCTGTAAAGATCTTTGCCATTGCATGCCTTTCCTAAAGGAGGAAGCTTATGACAGCCAGAGTTGCATACCCAAGTATGTACTGCATTTCCAAAGGCAGATATGATTTAGTACTGTCCACACCACAGGTCTACTCCTTTAATAATCTCAGTTTCTTAGAACAAGAAAATAATTAGCGACTCAAGGATGAAAGAATTAAAAAATGAGTTAATGAAGAGACCAAAAGAGGGGGAAGTCTGATACTTCGACTACTGTAAAATTTGAAGTCTAATTGTAGCACCCTCTGTCCTTCTAAAATCAGACATGCTTTCATTAGAAAATCAAACTCAAGATAACTCCCCAAACACTTAAATTTAGCAACTGCAGCTGTAATAAAAAGAACTCATTGCTCACTGCTAGAAGCCGGTTTGGGGAAAACAACATGGATCTTACATATTACATTCTTGAAAGAACTGGACCTATACATCTGAGCATGTTTCTCCGACATACCTCCTTGTCACTAAAAATAGAACCTTCAGATATCTCACAATTACTGCTAAATAAAACCATTTTTACAAGAAAAAAAGGTGGCAACAAACCACTCTGCCAGATGAATATTTATACTTCTGCTCAGTAAAATACATTTGATAGGAATAATTGGCCACAAAAAAAAAAAAGATGCAAAAATTCTGCCCAGCCAAAGCTTACAAACTGATTCTGGCTTGTACTATGCTCCTCTTGCTATGCAGTGATCTGTAAAAGGAATCTACTCTGATGCAGTTTGAAAAGTGCATTTTGTATTTGGCCATCCCTTTGATCGAATTAATCTGCACGTTTTTTTGTCGCCCTAAACGGAGACTATGGGTTGACAATGTAGCTGTTTAAAGGGGATTTAGGAGAATAATAGCCAATGCAAATAATGCCATGAGAATGGCCAGTTGCTTTTTCACTCTCAGCTGCATAACGACAGTGAAGAAGGCTTTAAAAACAAATTGAAATTTTGTAGCATGCCATGTGGGATTATTTTGTGTGGTGGATATGTGGGGGCAGGGGGAGAGGAGCAGCTGAATGCTGCAGTTGTATAAAAGAATGGGTAGCGTGGGCCACTCTTAAGCTGACAAGTTTCAGATGGCAACCTTGTGCTTATTGCTGCAAAGTTGGCTAGCGTTTCCCCACCCCCATATATTATTTTCTTTCTTGTGGGCTATCAGCTCCTCTCCCCCCCCCCCCCCAATATGTTCTTTGGACCTGGAAAAAACTTTGCCATTGTCTACATTTTCAATTCAAGACGCTTGCAGCTGCTGATCCTTGCATTGTTCTCACCATTATGTATATGCAATAAAAATGAATGTGACCAAGCCTTTTAGGGTCCTTATAGGTATCTATACAAAGGATTTCTTCTCGCCGTGGTTCTTGTTTTATTCTGAGTTTATATACAAATAAGTGCAGCTAAAACATTAATGCTACGCAAGTCAGTTTGTTCCAGAAAATACACCACAGTGGGTGAAGGAGATACTTAAGTACAATTCTTCCCAATCCCATTACAAATCTAACATATTATCAAGAATCATAACAGCTTGACTTTCCCCCAAATTATGATTTCCAAATTACTTGGGCTACAATTTCCTTAATCTCTAGGTAGCATAGCTATCAGTGTGAAGGACATTTATGAATAAAAGTTTCACCAAATAACACTTATATTTGCAAACTCGAATGCATTTTGTACTTTCTTCTATTCTGAAATAATAATGGTTCATTTATTTAAAAAAAGAAGAATCAAGCAGATTTTTGGAGATGAAGCTCAAGTTTTAACTATCAAGGATGCAAACTGAATAATCTTGTACAGTAAAACCCTAACTTATGGAACTTCTATTCAGCAGAATTTAGATGCCACAGATAACTATTTTATTTTCCTCCAAACCAGGCAAGAATAATTTATGTAATTTATACACAGCAACTTGTGATAACATGCATCATTTTCATAATTATTTGATTTTTTAATGTCACCTGGATCAACTGTTCCTATTTGTAAACTATCATCAACTATATTTATTATGTAGATTCAGATTTAACCAATGACTCTTTCCATGAGTGGTCTTATAAATCAAGCTGCTTTGTACCTGTAAATTTTTCAGGAGTTTATTTCTAATAATTTAGTTTTCAGCTTTGATCTGAGAAATACCTTTGGCTGCTATAGAGAATGCAGTTCCATTGCGTTCACTATACAGTGATGTATGACTTTTAAAAATTATCCTGGATTGGTTTGGAAACATTTGATACCCTGTATATACTCTTCTAGAATGAGTTTCTGAAATAGCATTCCATATTATAGTGTTATAATAACTTAAAGTTAAAAGAGAAACTATTCCACACTATGGTTCCCAGGGCAGAGATAGAGATGTATACAGAGTTTTGCAGTATAGTAACACCAATATACAAATCAGAAAACCTTTTCCCATCTTCACCACCAAGTAAGGGATGGAAATTCTTAACTATCAGTGAGACTGCAAACAAATCAAAGCCAAATATGGATGAAATGAAGACTCTATAAATTGGAACCCTGCCAATATTAAATGGAATTGTACAGCTTATTTAGAAAGGACCTGACCTCTCTCTGGCATTAGATATTGCACTTAGCTGAGGATGATACAAGAGTACAAATTACATTAGTAGCCAAGGGTGCTAATATTGATATTAATATGTTCAGAAACAAAATTGCCTTGTTTATGCTCTGTTTAACTCCACCCTGGAAAGCTGACAATCCAGGTTCGAGACCTGAGTGTTATGCAATGGGATAAGTTCTTATCTTTTCCTAGCTCCTGCCCATCTAGCAATTCAAAAGTGGTGGGGAGGAAACAGCATTCTGTGATGTCCTCAGAAATGTCTTCAGATAATACTGGCTCACAGTCTTGAAACAGAAATGAACTCCACCCCTTACAGTCAACAATGAGTAGCAGAGTAAAATCCACAGGGACTTATTTTCCTTTCTAACTTCTCCCTAGATAACAGGTCAGAAATTCTATTCATTCAAACGAACTTGGTAAGGATATGTGTGTAAGCTAGGCAAACAGAAGAGATTATATCTACCTATCCTGTACAAATACTGTAATGTTACGTGGGAATGATCTTGGGAGATTGGAAAAATGAGAGCAGACCAGACAATAGATAAGAAGCACCTAAGATGTGGCATGGCAAACATCTCAGAAGGGACCTTTCCTTCTTTCTTGAAGGGGTGTAAAGGAAAATGGGGAGAAATATACTTTCAAACTTGCAAGATTTTGTTAATGTTACCTTGCAGTAAAGTTAAAGTTAGTAGTTATTGAGTAGTTATGAGTTAGTACTTCTTGTCTGGGTTACCTCACAAGGCTGACAACTGTGCAATATCTGTAATCAGGTCCAGGCATCTCTTCTGTTTGCTTTGTTTTTGATACCTGGAAATTGAAATATGAAATGAAATATGACACAAGATTGACAGGGATTGTTCTGGGAATTCTGTGAGTCTGAGCAATCCTAAATCCTCTCAGCACTAAAAAAACACTGGGGAGGGACCAGCTTACGTCACCCATTAACCTGACATGAAAGGGATGAGAGAAATAGGGGTGTCCTCACTTTTTATCTTTTTTATAATGATGAAAAAAAAACCAAACTAAGAAAAATATTAAAAGTAAATAAGAGAAAAAAAGGTCAAAGAAATAGATAAAAGAAAATAAAAATAAAAGATGACTCCCTACTCCCTCCAGACAATTATAAGGAACTTTAGTAACTTAATACCTTCTCTAGTATTTCAGTAATTTCCCATGTCCCATGCCATTAAAAAAATCAAATTACAAAAATTCATCATTAAATTCTAAGCAGCTAAAGTCTAACCTTAAACTAATACATCAATTTTATATTCCAACTTACTACTTTCTTATATTCAATCATAATTAAAAAGAAATTCCCTTAATAGCTATCAGAAACCTCAATATATGTGTTAACTCTGATCAAATAAGTCCACACCTCCTATTTACTTTTCTTGATCTTTAATCCTATCAAATAATGTCCCACAAATTGACTTTTTATCGTTTTATCTTTTTCTCCTCTCCCGAACAGTTTTACTAGTTTAACACACCCTTTTTGTAAATCCAAAATAAGACTTTCCAAGTCACTCTTCTGATTTATTATGTATACATTCCTTTTCATTATTAAAACAACAGGTGATTTCATTTGTAAACCAATTGTGGCATCTTTTTTTTCAGATTACTCTTTTATTCTGGCATTTTAAAATCCATTTTCAGGTTCAGAGCATCTATGTTTTTCCATGTTATTTTTGTAATTTATAGTTTAAAAAAATCCTAATCTACATTCAAATCAACCTCGCTCTCTGTTTTATCCAATAAAATCCGTTGTTCTTCTATATTATTGTAATATCAGATAATCTTGTAAGTAATTTCTAAGTACATTGTTCCCAACCAGATTTTACTTCTTCTGTAGTCAAATTAGATTGTTCAATAGTAATGGACCTCTTTCTCCTTTAATTTTAATTGGTAGGTTTCACTGGTTTCCTCTAGTCAACCTTCAAGTCATTTCTTATCAATTGTTTATTTTCCAAGGGGATGAAGAACTGTCCTCACTTTCAGTTTGGCTCTTCCGATTTGAAAGTTAGAGAGCTCCACACCATGGCAAAATATTACTTTTTTGGAAGCAGATATGTATGTATTTTAGAAATAACAATGCCACATTTGCATGTTTGTATTATTCTACTTTTCTATTTTGCATAGCTTTATGAGAATGTAAGCCTTGACAAAGATGTAGAAACTTTCTAATTTAACATACCATGTTTTTCCCCTCCCAGAATGTAATGCAAGAGTAGCAATAACAGGTCAGGATATTGAAAGAATATCAAATGAACCCTTCTTTGGGTAGAAATATAAGGCAAGAGCAAGAATCTTCAAGTTTATGATCTGCGGCCACATTTTGAATTAATTGTGACTATAAATTCACCCTTTCTCTTTCAGTCAGGTCCCAGTAAATGTAGCTACCCTAAAATATTTACCATTTTTTCTCCACTAGATTTTTCTTCTTTTCTCTTTTCAGAAGGATCTGCTGCCTCATCAGATCTGTCCTAATCCACTAAATTTATGCTAAAAATCTTCCTATTTTTCTTTCAGCAGTGAAACATCATATAAGTGATAACTTACAGAAGCCTTGCCCATTTTTTTCACTTCCCAGTTGTCAATATTCTTGAGCTTAATGGCATTATGAGTAATAGAAAAGGATGGCTTCTGACTGTTATTTACTAGCAAAAAAGTTTTTAAAAACATTTAAATATTGCAAAATATTACCATTTAGCACAAGGTGGAAGAAAGGGAAGAGCAGAGGTGGTGTTCAACAGGTGCTGACCAATTCTGGAGAACTGGTAGCAGAAATTTTGAGTAGTTCGGAGAACCGGAAAATACCACCTCTGACTGGAGATTTTACAGTATCCTTCCCATACTGGATACTATACTATATACTATAGCCAGGCCCATAGAACAGGTCGTAAAAAAAATTGAATCCCACCACTGGTAAGAGAGCTTTGAAGACACTATCAACGGTCCATAATGCTATTCTGAGTATAGGTCTTACATTGCGAGCTCTAGTCTTGATAACCATTTCGGGTTTAGGTACTAAATAACTTTTCTGACCTCATTTTTTAGGACTTGACCTCATATTTAGAATTTTCTTACAATAATATGAAATGTATATCAAACGAGAGGAAACCAAATGGAGGTGTGTATTCATGCATGTCTGTTTGTATACTGCAGGTACTTTATACTGTATTATATATAATTCAAATGTGCTCAACAGATGTCAGTCTTGCAGTATATTTTATTTTTTCTATATTAAATCTACACTTCCATCCTCTGTGCTCATATGGGAATAGCTGTAGGAATGTGGATGAGAGACAATATTGCAATTCAAGTTTTTATGCAGCCAATCTGTAACAAAAATGGTCCAAACTTTAGACTGACATCCTTAGAGTTAAAACTATTGCAAGACTGTTCATTTTGCTTCTGGTGAGATCTAAATTTTCAGCAAAGAAATATTCTGTTCTTCCAATCTTGCAAGTGATTTCCAGAGTTTCTGTTCTCAGGAAATTGCTTTGACAACTGGCTGGATTTTTCCTAACAAGAAATACAATTCTAGATGTCACTCTGTAATTCCCCGTGCCTTAAGTTAACATCTTACCCACTAAGACAGATGGCAGGAACCTAACAAATGGGAGCTTGAAGCATCAGCAAATGTGAGTTGCAAGGAACAATATTGACTGAAGCATTTTGGAAAGCAACTGCAAGATAAGAGTCGAAAGAATAATATGGGATCGTTTCAAAGAGATCAGCAGTATCAAATACAGTGAGGAGTAAATTTCTGTATTTTAGGGGAAAATTTTTAGTTCATGTAATGAGTCAGGAAAAAGAATAATGTTGATGTCTACCCTATATACTGTAGTTAAGAAACATTGGTTTATATGGTGGGACTCAGCATAGGGAAGAAAGTGATAAAAATGATGGAGAATGTGAAAGATAAGATTTGACTGAGAGCAACAGACACTGCATAAGGGGAGACAGGGAAAATGATCAAGCACTGTCAGAAATAAGAAACTGACAACACTGAAGAGAAAGCTAGTAAGTAGAAGATATAGATCTTACCACCCACCTTATTACAATGAGATTCTCGAATCAACAATCAGTAATCCAGACTTTTGCCAATGAATTCAGAAGAACCGGAAACATTCTGTAGTTTTGGAAGAGCAAAACCATTATCTTTACCTTCTAAAACTACTCTCCACCAGTTTTGTCTCACAGAATTGGTAATAACCAAACTCTTTCCTATTTTATTTTAAATGTACATGATATATATTGACTGTGGCTGCACAAATCAACTACTTTATCCATAATATCACTTGAGTTTTTTGTCATGTTAAAGTTTGACAAAAGTATAGATGCCAGGGGTTATTTTTCCAACAGACACTATAGATAATCATGGCAATTTACTGGTGATGGTCAGAAACAAGAGGGATATATTATTGAATAATCCCCGAGATTTACAAGACTAATACACATCAGAACAATTCCAGAGTGGATAGAATTGTCTTCTTCTACAAAGCCCAATGAAGACAGAGTATGAAACATGAAAAGATACAATGCTACTATTTGTGGGAATTATACACTGTATTATTCTAATTTGATTTTATGGATTATACTCTCTTAAAGTATGCACTAAATTCAGTTATTTTGCTGAAAACTGCTTTCCATATAACATAGAAAGACAAAATGCTTCTGCATTATTTTACTGCAGCCACTTCCATGGTCCTCTCCCAAAAAACATTATCAACCTAATGGTCACTCTGGGAACCCAGAAAGTATCCATTGACAATCCACCATTGATCTGTGGGAGGGATCTAGGCATCCTAGTGGACCATCATTTACCATAAGTATGAGTCAGCAGCAGGGGTAGGATTCTACCAATTCGCACCTATTCACTAGAACCAGTTGTTAACATTCTAAGCAGTTCAGAGAACCAGTTGTTAGAAGAAATTACTGGCCTGATCCTGTAAGGAAGGCAGGAAGGAAGGAAACATTCTAGTGTTGCTTACAGAAACTGCCTCTCCATTAATACTTATTACATTCTTGGCAGGACTAAACTTCCTGTCTCTTTTCCCTCCTTTGTTGGTACTTTGCTTGTGTGGAGTGACCATTCAAAGTTACAATGGCACTAAAAAAAGTGACTTATGATCATTTTTCATACTTACGAAAAGTATGAACTTACTGTTGCAGCTTCCCCACAGTTATGAGAAGCCAGGCGAGGAGATGCATGCCTCGATGTGATATTGAGTTGGCCACGCCCAGCCAATAACATGACCACCAAGCCATGTCCACCCAGTCACATGACCACCAAGCCATTCCCACCAACTAAGCCATGCCCACAGAACTGGTTGTTAAAAAAAATTGAATCCCACTCCTGGTCAGCAGTGTGCTGCCACAAAAGTCAATGCAGTCTTAGGTTGCATCAAAAGAAGGCAAGCACCAAAATACTGCACACACTTGAAATATTGCATCCAGTATTTTGTCATCATGATAAAAAAAAGATGCCGAAGCATTAGAAAGACTAGAGAAGAGCAACAAAGATGACAAGGGGAGTGGAGGCTAAACCACATGATGAATGTCCAGCTACTAGGTATGTTTAGCCTAACAAAGAGAAGACTTGATAGCTAGCTTCCAATACTTGAAAAAGCATCACAAGAAAAGGAAGGGGTCAATTTATTTTCCATAGCCCCAAGAAGCAATGAATGGAACTCAAGAAGAAGATCCAACCTGGAACCTGGAGAAATTTCCTGACAGTGAAACAATTAGTAACTGGAACATCTTGCCTCATGAAGTTGTGGATACTCCAGAACCATAGGAAAAGATTGCACAACCATTTGTCCAGAGTAAGGACAGGGGATTGGAAGCAAAGACCTTCAAGATCCCTTCTAACCCTATAATTCTATGACTGCAGAAAAGGTGGAGAAGCCAGGAAGAAATTTACAATTCCATAAGAAAATAGTAAGACCAATTCAGACCAAAATGCAATATAAATATTCTATAGTTTCTATAGTTTTCTATTGATACAAGGATCCACCATTGATCTGTTGGAGGGATCTAGGCAATGAGTTTTCTGTGGGAACTTCTATGCAACTCAGAACCTGATAGGTTTTAAAAGACAGAACATAAGGATATTAACACTATTTCCTTTGATTTTCATTGGAAATAGATTCACACTTTTACAGTAGTACCTGCTTTGAAACATACTTCTTTAACTCTGGAGATTGTCATTATTGAAGACTAAAACATCTTCCACAAATATGTCCCTTTAAAATAATTAATTAATCCTCTTTTTAAAATAATCTAGTTGATGGCCATTACAATGTCATTAAGCAGATAATTTCATTTACTTCCCTGAATTTCCCATCATTTATGTTCATTGAATGATCATATATTCTAATATTATGTGATATACATCATACTTTATCTGCTTTTATTATGTTGGTATCTTAGTTTTTCTCTATAATAAAAAACCCTAAACTTTATACATTTTCTTCCCCAAAGAATTGCTAGATACTTTTTACAACCCCACCCTTTTCTGAACCTTTAGGAGTTTCACAATATTTTGAGTCAAGTAGAGTGATTTCTCCAAAGGTATAATATTAAATGCATTTTTAACTTTTTTCTTTAGTGATCACTAAATTAGAATTCACTCATCTTCACCCATCTTACAGCAAGACATGTTCAGGCATTTGGGATAAATTTCACTCAGTTTAAGATTAGTTCTAATGCTGGAATATTCCTGGTCATAGTGATGAATAATATCTCTTTAAAAACACCCAAGGGAAGTGGCACCCTGTTCTCCTGGATGATTTGATACTATTAAAAAAACTTGCCAAACTGGCTCCATGAGTACTGTGTAGATTTTAATTATAGCTGCAGTTCATTTTCATAAATATTGAGGGACTTCTGAAATAATTTGTATGAAGCCACTGGGTAAGATCATCCAGAGATTTAGATATGTATTATCAACAAAGTAAGATATTCAGTTCTGCCTTTAAAAACCATGCAATTCAGGTGAGGCTATGGTAAGTGCTAAATTGCTTGGACTCAGCAATGGAATGTAGAGTATTAATTCTTGATGTTTTCTGCAAATTCAGTTTTGAGATTCTTGAGTTATCCTTCATACTTTTGTTTATATTGCACAGGATAACCAAATCTATTTTTTGTAAAATAAATTATAAAGATTTCTCTGGCAACAGGCTTCAATGCTGTGAGTTACTTCCTTCTGTAATCTGGAGGTTAATGTATTTTACTTTCCTTTGACACTCTGTTTCATATTGTATTATTATTTAAGATTTAGATTTCATACTTTTCATCATATTTATATAACGAGTGTTTGTGAGCTGCCCCAAATCAGTTTCAGTTGAAGCTATATATAGACCTTGCAAACTAACAGATATACAGAGGGAAAGAAAGAAAAATTATAGAAATAATTATGTTTTATTAACACTTTGGATGACATCTTATCAATAGGAAAAGTATGTTATATGTTTACAGAACTGAAGATCTCCTCTGTAGTGGCACCCTTTCAAATACTTCAGGGAAATATATGTCTTACAATTAAAATAAACATTTCCATGTTTTTCGTTTTAATGTTTTTATGAAAGTATATAAACTAGTTATGTTAAAGTTGATTCCTTGTGACTGTCTGCATGGTCCCTGCAGTTGTCTTGGTAAGATTTCGGAAGTGGTTTACTATTGTCTTCTTGGGCCAGTTACTAGCCAAAGTTCACTCAGTTAGATTCATTCCTAAGGCCAGACTAGAACTCACTGTATCCTAGTTTCTGTCCTGGTGCCTTGGAGACAAACTGTTTGTCTCTTTTTTAATGTTAATATATTTAGCTTAACATTAAAAAAGAGCTTGTCGATCAGAAAGGTTGGCAGTTCGAATCCCTAGCACCACGTAACGGAGTGAGCTCCCGTTACTTGTCCCAGCTTCTGCCAACCTAGCGGTTCGAAAGTATGTAAAAATGCAAGTAGAAAAATAGGGACCATTTTGGTGGGAAGGTAACAATGTTCCGTGCGCCTTTAGGGTTTAGTCATGCTGGCCGCATGACCACGGAGACGTCTTCGGACCGTGCTGCCTCTTCGGAGATGAGTACCGCCCCCTAGAGCTGGAAATGACTGGCATGCATGTGCGAGGGAAACCTTTACCTTACCTTACTTAGCTTCGATTTCTAGGATTGCAACAGAACCAGACTGTTTTTAAAAACTGACTTCATACTGGCCACATTTGCTCATCATAGGAACAACCATTATTTACATTTCTGGCTTACCATACTCACCGTACTTACCATACTTCTCTGCTCTGGTCTTCCTAGCTCCTCATCCAACCTGAAAGCTCTAATTTTTAAGTAGTTTATGAAAATTATAAGCCACAATATGTATTCAGATGTGTCTACATTCCATGGAACTCCATGGTTATATCTAGTATATTTATTCACAAGAATCTCCAATGTTTGTAGATGTGTAGCATTAACAAATGGTTACATCTCTAAAGTAATAATACAGATTAAAAAAAATTTTTTTTGCTTATTGAAAACCACAACATATACAGGCACCATTTACTAACTTGACAAATAAAAATGTACTGTGGCATTTCTTTTAGTTAATGGAAACATAGCCAGTGGAGAAGAACAAAATATATAATTTAGTTAGAAATTATGATTGCACTCCATGTAATTTTCTTCAGCAAGCATTCATTATTGCTAAGTGTTTTGTTACTGTTTCATTTTGTGATACATAGTAATGTTTTCTCATTCTTTTCCTTCAGCAATTTAATTGATGTTTAAAGAAGCATTTGAAAATGTGGGGAAAAACCTGCATCAGTATAAAAAAGTGATTAGAATAATAGTTTGGATCAAGAAATCAAAGCAGCAAATGAAAAAGAAGGATAAAATCAGTTAAAAACTATAAGTGTGATATCTTTCTAATGCTGCACTTATATTTTTAGATAAAGGCAATGGAAAACTTGCCAGAAGAATTAACAGCTTGTAGCTCATTTACATGACAGCCACATTGTATTGGAAAATATTGGGAATAAATAAAACCATTTAGCACTGTCTTCTATCTGTGGAAGGAAATGAGTGCAGTACTGCCTGCTGTTGATAAAAGAAACTGAAAAAAAATCCTGTATACACTCAAATTTTCATTCTCACACAAACACACATACACAATGGATAGCTGACACAGAATTCTCATTTTTATAGTTAAGATCTTCGGGAGACCAGGGGTATCTTTTACATATTGCCCTAATGGACTGTAAACTGTTCTTTATTAAAAGGATGTTTAATCCTGCGAGACATTTGGAACCCTCTTTTAATAAATATGAATAACATGCATTTTAATCCTGTGTATATTTATCTAGAAGAATGACTGTTCATGCTCAGTAGAAAAAGGTTGGTCGTGGCGAATGAAATATTGATTGCATCTAAATGATGAACTGCTGTAAAGTTATTTGTATAAAAATATTCTTTGTCCAGAAACTCAAATACTTTGGCCACATAGTGAGAAGAGAGTCGTCACTTGAAAGGACCCCAAAAGATTTTGGGAAAGATTGCAAAAGGAGAAGGTGATGGCAAAGAATGAGATGATTAGATAGGATCAGTGACAGAATGAATAGGAATTTGGGCAAATTCCAGGAGATAGTGGAGGAAGGGAGGCCTAGTCCATGGGATCATGAAGAGTTGGACATGACTTAGCAACTGAACAGCAACAATTCTTTGTCCAAAGGTAGCTCAGTGCATACAACCTAACCTTGAAATTCATACTCCATCTACTTCTCTGAGGTATACCAGTTCTTTTAGGGAGCCAATTAGCTGAGTAGCAGGCTATATGTGTCATCTTGCGAAGGAGCTTTGCTGGTGGTCTAAATTTTAGAAGGTGTAGTAAAGCACTAAGAGCAATAGCATTTAGACATATATTCCATTTTACAGTGCTTTATGGCCCTCTCTAAGCGGCTTAGAGAATCGGCTATTGTCCCCAACAATCTGGGTCCTCATTTTACCGACCTTGGAAGGATGGAGGCTGAATCAGCCTTGAGCCGGTCAGGATCAAACAGCCAAACTACTGGCAGTTGGCAATCAGCAGCATTAGCTGGAATATGGTATTCTAACCATTGCATCACCATGGCTCTAATGGCTACACTGGGGACAGTTCATCTATATTGTCCTATTAGATAAGTCTTGATATTAGCTTGCTAAAAACTTTTGACAGTTATTATCTGGCTAATGACATCTGCAAAGTGGACGAGTCATTTTAGCACTTATCCAATCAGGATTATGTTGAAACAACAACATTTACAGGGTTTGTAAGTTTTGCATCATCTAAGTGACAGCTGCATAAATCTTTAGTGGTTAAAGGACCTTAGCCTGCTGTTCCATTTAAATCAGAACTGTCCACTGCTCTGGCTGGAAGTAGGAATATAATTTTTACTTGATATTTTAATTGACAATGGCAAGAACTGAACCTCGAGTTCTCTGTATACAGAGATACTATTTATGTTTACATGTGTGTTTGTCTAGATCAGTATCAATGGATTAATGAATACGAAAACATAGGAAACAAAGCTGGTTTAATAGTAATTTTTATTTCCATTCTTTCACACTGAACTTTTCAATATTAATATATTATAGTGATGAAAAAAAATTCAAGTTAAATAATTTCTATCGAAAGGACTGAAAATAAATGCAGACATTTTAAGCCTAAATATAAGTTTTATTACCATAATAATGAAATTAATGTACAATATGACTCTGTTTAGACTTTTAAACAATGGTAAAATAAATAAAAGAATGAGAGAGGTTAAACAATATTTACAAGAACAATTACAATAGTTAAGGAAGGATTAAAGTCAGCAGGCCAATACTGAGAACTCAATCAAGTTCAGGAACTTCAGGTAATCCTCATTTAGCGAGTACATTTGGGATCTACAATTCGGTCATTAAATGAAGAGACAACTAATTGAAATTATGGTTGCGTTTGTGATTTTACTGCACCTTTCCTTTCTTTACAGGTCTGCAAAGATGGTAAATGTGAGATTGGCTGCAAAGTTATTTTTTTGTCACCGCTGTAACTGATTGGTTGCTAAATGAGGACTACCGATTGCAGTTGCTCAATTAGGACAATCGACATTTCCAACTCCTTTCCCACGGAGGCCAGCTGTCAAGACAGAGATGGATGAAAGCTGATTCTTTTTTCATAAACTCATCTGTATCATGATACAATTCTCCATTGAAGAGAAATGGAACTGGGGGACCCTTCCTGCACAAGAAAGAGCAGTTTTATCTATAGAAGGTGATGCTGTATGGGCAGATTGTATAGGACAGAATGGAGAAGTAGTACTCCTCACATTTCCATGTAGTAATTTCCACCTCCCACCTACATATTGGAAAACATACAGTATAAGGTAGCTACAGCAAAAGTAGCTCTTCCTGTCCTTGATCATGTCTTGTCTTTTATCTTTAGAGAAAACGAAACAAGATTCCAGAGCCGGTTGAGTAGCAGATAGTAGGGACAAATAAGGAATTATTACTATCATCACTAACACCTTCAGTTCACAAGTTCTGATATAGCCACTAACTGGGCAAAGGTACAAAAATAATGCTACAGAAGATGGATTTGGTGTCATCCAGTATTAAATTTTTAAATTCTCATTTGGTATCCTGAAGGAACATAGTAGTAATGAGTTTACCAAGATACAGCACTTTATTTCATGAGCATTCTCTAGCAGAATAAGCCAGCATAATCCATTTTACCTAAACTCTAGAAATGCCTGCTTTTTATGAGGCTTGCATAACAGATAGCCACTTTGTGAAAATGAGCTGTTTCCTAAAATGATTTGCTTTTCTTTAATGATAACAGATAATGGAACAGTAAATGGGCTTTCTCTGCCATCGAGGCAATCTTTTGAAAGAAGCAAAAGATTAAGAATCCTTTGAGCTGGATATTAAAATCTGAATGTTATTAGCGCAATATTCACTGTTGCTAGCAGTGAATACAACAGAGGCCCCGTACAATGAGTTAATTGATTCCTAAAATCAATAATATTAAGTTTTAGCTGTAAGTATAGGATGGATGTCACCAGATTTCCAATGGCTTTGAGTAGTGGCAACAGAAGAGACCATATGTAGCTCAGGGTTGAACTGTAGAGTCTGCAGTGCTCTCTCTGGGCCTAGTTGTTGGCCTGCAGACATTTTGTCACCAGACTAGGTAACATCGTCAGTGCTAGAAGGGAGGGACCGTGGCTCTCTGTTTATCCACCATTGCTTTCCCTGAATAGTATTAGTGGAAATACTGTTTTCTTCTAGCTCAGGGGTGTCAAACTAGTGTCGTCATGGCAGCATCACGTGATATATTGGGACTTCCCCTTTTGCTAAACCGGGCAGGGGCGGGACCAGCACGTGACGCATCTGGCTCACGGGCCGTGAGTTTGACATCCCTGTTTTAGGTAACTCCTTGATTAGGCTGCTGTTTACTTCTTGTTTGCCTGAGTTGGTAATCAATTTCACAACATATGGGCTAAGGATTGAAAGCTTTTATTGTTATTATTTTAGTCATCTGTAACTAGAAAGTATGTGTGTGTGTGTGTTCACAATGTGTTCATGAAGTTTTCATCTCTTTTTTAAAATTATTTTATAAACTTGTAGGATAATTCTTTAAATAAATAAATGCATGCTTTAGGAATCAAAATGAATGATATGGTATTCAAAAATTTTACAAAGCATTGAGCTGTAGTTTATACCCAACGCTGGCATAAAACAATTGAATAGTAATGAATTTGTATGGAGATGCTACATGACTATTAAATATTTTAATAGACAATTTGCTTTGCATTCTTGACTCATGGATTTCCCACTGGATTGCCTGATGACATGATACGAATTTACTGAACAGAAACTTTTATAAAAGCTGAACACCAAGAGAGGAGCTGCACTCACAAAATAGCAACCATTCACCATCTGTCATTAGGACTCCTTCCAAAATCTCACGCTGATATACTGAAAAAAGACAACAGTAAAGTTGACTCTAGATACAGTATTTAAATAAATGACATGAAATTAATTTTTTTTTTAAATTATCCTTTTGAAGGCTTTGAGCTGCTGCTTGGACAAATCTGACTCTCCCGGCTCCCAAAGCTCTTAAATCCACTGGAGACTGCTCTTTTCTGACCTCATCACAAAGAGAATCTGTAAGGAGCACTCTGGCGGTCCCAAGCCCTTTCCTTAATCCAGAGAGATTTGGAGAACTGATTCATTCATTCACCAGCTGCGCTTTCTGCTGTGGCTATTGGATCTGTTGGCTTAGTTCACTATTGCTTCCCTGAAAGAAGAAATTAATTTTTTAAAAATGTCAAAAATATTGGAGAGCCCATAAAAATAACAGAGCATTGACAGAAGATTACGTCCGTCTGGAACCCATATTGTATATCAGATATTAACACAATGGAGCAGGTTCAGAGGTATTTCTCGAGAAAAGTACTCCACTCCTCCATTCACAATCAAATTCCCTAGGCCTCCAGGCTTGAAATTTTGGGCCTGGACAATCCAGAACTGCACCGCCTGCAGTTCGATCTAAGCATAGTTCACAAAATTGTCTGCTATAACATGTTGCTTGTCAACGACTTCTTCAGCTTCAATCACAATAATACACGGGCAAATAACTGATACAAACTCAAGGTAAACCGCTCCAAACCCGATTGCAGAAAATACGACTTTAGCAACAGAGTGGTCAATGCCTTGAACGCCCTACCAGACTCAGTTGTAACAGCCTCAACCCTTCACAGCTTCAGCCTCAAACTGTCTATCGTGGACCTCACCACATTCTTAAGAGGTCCTTAAAAGAGGCATGCACAAGCATACCAGCGTGCCTACAGTCTCTATCTTACTGTCCGCATTTATCTGTATTTACTTCCTTTGCTCTTGTCTATGTTCATACTTATATTTGTTATTTTGTACGTTTGACAAACAAATAAAATAAAAAAAATATATAAAACTTGATGAGTTGGGGCAATACTTCTACTTTGTTAACTGTGGATAGTATGTATGTACTCTACCATGCTCTAAAAAGTGACCTGCGATAATTACATTTGGTACTTCACTAAAATTAATACACAGTATTATGTACAGTTTAGTTTCAGGTAGTTTAGTCTCTATGTATAATTGCTAGAATTAATAAATTTATACTTAAAAATTTGCTAACAAATAATTCCCTCAACACTGTTCAACTGTTTACAAAGTCTGCACTACTATTATTGTTAATCTTCTCATCACTCCTTATCACCCATCCCCCTCCCACTTGTGACTGTATGATTGTAACTTTGTCGCTTGTATCCTTATGATTTATATTGACTGTTTCCTAGTTTGATTTGATTGCTTATTGTACCCTATGACTATCATTAAGTGTTGTATCTTATGATTCTTGATGAATGTATCTTTTCTTTTATGTATACTGAGAGCATTTGCATCAAGTCAAATTCCTTGTGTGTCCAATCACACTTGGCCAATAAAGAATTCTATTTCTATTTCTTATTTACTATACCCCCACACCAGAGGTGGGATGCTACCAATTTGGCCCAGTTCTGCCGAGTCGGTAGTGATGAATATCAGCTGAGACCCAACCAGTTCGCTCCGATGATCTACTGTTGGGCCCACTTGCCCACCCGGGCTCCCATAATGATCTTTATTTCCTGATTTTGAAGCACAGCTGTTTTGCATGGCACAGAATATTGCTGTGCGTCAGCTGTTGAAGACACAGGGAGAGTGCAGGATTGCAGGAGATGAGTAGAAAAGCTTCTGTGCATGCACAAAGTGTGTGCTTCAGGAATGGGATTCTACCAGTTCGCACTTATTCCCTAGAACTGGTTGTTAACATTCTAAGCAGTTCAGAGAACCGGTTGTTAGAAGAAATTACTGGCCTAATCCTGTAAGGAAGGCAGGAAGGAAACATTCTGGTGTTGCTTACAGAAACTGCCTCTCCATTAACTCTTATTACATTCTTGCCAGGATTAGACTTCCTGTCTCTGGAACTTCTCTGGAGGTTTTTTCCCCTCCTTTGCTGTGTGGAGTGACCATTCAAAGTTATAATGGCACTGAAAAAAGTGATTTATGACCATTTTTCACACTTACGACTGTTGCAGCATCCCCATAGACATGAGAGGCCAGGTGAAGAGATGTGTGCCTCGATGTGAGAGATATTGAGTTGGCCACGCCCAGCCAATAAAATGACCACCAAGCCATGCCCACCCAGTCACATGACCACAAAGCCATGCCCACCAACTAAGCCACATCCACAGAACCGGTTAAAAAATTTGAATCCCACCCCTGGTGTCCTTGGTGCACAGAGCCACATCCATCAAACTGATGGTAAACCACCACTGCCCCACACACCATATTTATGCTGTCACATTAAAGTTAGAAGGATTGGCAATTTTAGGAAAGATTCTGGAGACTGCTGGTCAAGTGTCATATCCAAGAAGAAGTTCATTTCTTTCATGCTATATAGATAATACTTGAAACATTTGTGGCAAATTATTGTATAAACGTAGAGAAATTGCATTCCTACTATCTAATATGGAAACCTACCCTGTGATACCAATAAGATTCATCTGGAATATTAGTTAGGTAAAATTGCTAATGTTTTGCCAAGCCTAGGATTGCAGTAAAGCTTTATTTATCAGATAAATTACCAAGGTACGTAGGAAAAACTCATCATAACTATTTTTACTCTTTTCCAATAAAGTTTAATAGTATAATAAATTTCAATAGAAGATGAACGAAAGGAAAGAAAGTTCTTTTAGAGTTATTGCAAGTCGTAATTGCTCTTTTTTGTTGTTGTTAATTTTGATCTGCACTGACTTTTCATTTATATGCCATTACAGCAGCATTTCTCAAACTGAATAATTCACGATGCTCAACTTCAGCTCCCAGAAAATATAACCAGGAATGATGCACATTACTTTCCAAAGCAAGTGGAAGACTCTCACATTGAGAATGGAAGGATAAGTGTATAGATTTCCATTCACTGGAAGACAACAAAATGCTAAAACACACTATGAACTAATTTTTATTGTTCCTTCAATCTTCAAGATATTAAAGCTGCAATCCAATGAACATACTTTTATATGAACCTTTGAACTTAGTGAGCAGATAAATTTTTACCATAAAATTATTTCAAAAAAGCCACAGCAATCATTTGTGGCTCTAATAATGCAAAATGAAAGATACATTCATTCCACCTTCCGATAAGCTCCAAGAACAGAGAGATACAAATATTGCATTAATGGCATGGCCCTCATACTGTGTTTTACATACCGGTATTTGGCGGGGGAAGAATCTGGATAGTTTCTAAAACAAATGCATGTGAGAGATGATGCCCATAGAAAAGGAGCTAAAGGCAAGCGGCACAGCCCAGAGCTGGATAGGAGACATAGGAAGAGAGTAAAGATACCACTCCCTAAGACAAGAGTCTTCAAACTTGGCAAGTTTAAGACTTGTAGACTTCAACTCCCAGAATTCCTGTGTTAACATGACTGGAGGAGGAATTCTGGGAGCTGAAGTCCACAAATCTTAAAGCTGTCAGGTTTGAACACCCCTACCCTAGAATCTCCCAGCATATAACATTTAGGCTGAGAGTAGAAAGCATTTAGTCAGGCAAGATTCTGTCTGTTACGTATCAATAAAATAATTGAGCTTTGGCTGCATTATTCTATGTCATTCTTAGAGTAAGTCTGACAATGCACTAATATATCGATTTATATGTGTGAAGGGCCATGAATTGAGTAGAGGGCTTGAATTTCATAAAATAATATCTGGCTACCCACATCTGAGGAGTACCACAAATAATAAAAGTGGTCATGTGGTGCTTGTATTAAGTAATGGTACTGGGATGCCAAAGAGTGCCACAATTTCATATTACTCTCTATGTGGAATGAAGCATATGATTTTTTAAAAACATTTTGTTTAGCATTTTGCTTTCACTCACCTAAATTACCAAAACAAAGAACAGAAACATTATCACTTAGGCTTTTATAGTAACCTACATGGAGATGATGGGCAGGGAATGTTTTATAGTTTTATAGTTTCCCTCTGGATCTCCCTTTGCATCATGCAGAGCCCAACTATATATTTCATGGACTACATATTCCAACAACTCTGCGTATGATCATTAGATAAGTGAAAGATGAGAATGATGCTGATTCATTTACATGGAATTTAGACAGCTAGATTTGCTTACAATCTATTCACTCACCCCCATCCGTTATTCTGCCTTTCAATGGCATTGTGTTGGAAAAATCAAAAAGTTATCTTGCTGTAATACTTTGTTATTTGTTCTTATATTTTTTTCTGGGATTTTTCCACACTAAAATATGTTGCTGAAGTCATACTCTGGCATAGTCTCTAACCCTAACCTGTTGCCCTTTAGATATTTATTTATTTATTTGATTTGTCAATCGCTTACAAGATAATAGGTATAAGTATATACATAGTTATGAATACATGAAATGGATACTTATAAGAAAAATAAAAGAAGCAATAGGGCAGGACGGTAGGCATGTTTGGTGCACTTATGCACACCCCCTATAGATCTCTTAGGAAAGGGGTGAGGTCAATAGTAGACAGTCTAAGGTTAAAGTTTTTGGGGTTGGGAAAGAAACCAGAGTCAGGTAGAGTATTCCAGACATTGACCACTCTGTTGCTGCAGTCGTATTTCCTGCAATCAAGTTTGGTGCGGTTAACCTTGAGTTTGTATCTATTGTGTGCTCTTGTGTTGTTATGGTTGAAGCTGAAGTATTCATTGACAGGTAAGTCATTGCAATATATGATTTTATATACGATACTTAGATCAGACCGAAGATGGCGTAATTCAAGGTTTTCTAGGTCTAGAATTTCAAGTCTGGTGGCATAAGGTATTCTATAACGAGTAGAGGAGTGGAGAATTCTTCTTGTGAAATATTTCTGGACTTTCTCAACTGTGTTAATATATGTAATGTGGGTTCCAGACTGATGAGCTGTATTCGAGTACTGGTCTAGCAAATGTTTTGTATGCTCTTGTTAGTAGTGTGATATTACCAGAGAAAAAGCTACGTAGGATTATGTTAACAACTCTTAATGCCTTTTTGGCTATGTAGTTACAGTGAGCTCTAGCACTTAAATCATTAGCACTTAAATCATTAGTATTCCAAGGTCCTTTACAGAGCTTGGATCATCAACAAGGTCTTGACTATTCATCTTGTATTTTATTTTCTGATATTTTTGCCAATATGTAAGACAGAGCATTTATTTGTTGAGATTTGAAGTTGCCATTTGTTTGACCATTCTGATACATAGTCAAGATCTTTTTGAAGGGTAGCAGTTGTCTGGGTATTGAACAGCTTTACATCATCAGCAAACAGAACGCAGTTGCTCTTAATATGATCACAGAGGTCATATATGTAGAGGATATGCTGGTTCCTGAACTCCACACAATCTAAGCAGACATAGAATTTCACATGATCCAGTAAGACATGTAATCTCTTAAACTTATCATTAAATTTCATAGGTTTCAATTATTGTAACTTAGATTCAAGACTGAAATCCCAAGAGCAATTCTTATGAGGTAAGGTCTACTAAGTTCTGTATTCCTTAATGATTGTGAATAAATTTAATTAATACACTGACTATCCATTTTAATATTTAAACCACCAAAATCAGATTCTTTATGAAAACAGTAATAAGCAAATAGACTCTGCGGGAGAATCAAGCTAAAATTCTAGATAGGATAAATATTAAGGAAGAAAGAGGGCAATCCTTAAGAACAACAACCTTAAACTTCTCTATTTTAGAATTTTCAGACAGGATATAGGAATCAATGCTAAAGACATGGAAATGTTTATAGAGCATAAGAAAACTATGCTGAATTGACAAGTACTGTTTCCTAGTATGATTTGATTATTGATTGTACTCTATGACTATCATTAAAGTATTGTATGTTATGATTCTTGATTCTTAACGAATGTATCTTTTGCATGTATACTGAGAGTATTTACACCAAGACAAATTCCTTGTGTGTCCAATCACACTTGGCCAATAAAGTATTCTATTCTATTCTATTCTATTCCATTCCATATTTTCTATTCTATTCTATTCATCCAAAAAGCTCAAAGTATAATGGAAGAAAATAGTACAATGAAACTTTTTGTATTGTCCTTAGGCTACAAAATGCCCTGTACTTACTTCCTAATAAGAAGCAATGTACAACTCAGCAGCAGAGAAACTGCCATTTACAATCATTCTAACTTGGAAGGGTTATTCCCTTTCCTATCAAAGAGAAAAAGAACTCTCTGCTTTTAACCGTATTCAGATAAAGCCGGTCATCTGAATAAACAGAATAAAATGCTCCCTCTTTAACACAGAGAATATTTTATTTCGATGGTTCTACAGTACTTCAGAAGTTTTGCGAAGCCTAACATTACTGTACGTCCATTACAGATATGTACTTATCTTGCAAGCCACTCGATTTCCACGCAGCGCAAGTGAAACTCTGCTTCCTATCTTTCTGCTTTATCCCACTGCCTTCTTGTCCGACTCCAGATTTCATCAGGCACTGATCCCCTTTATCTTGGCGGCCGTAAATTGGGTGCAAACATTATTTCCACCGCGTTTAGATAACTGGGATGCAGCATATGGTACTTTAAACACCTGCAACGAGGCAATACTTGTCGCCATAACCAGTCCCTCTGCGAGGCCACAGTGGGAGCACATCGCTCTCTTTGCTACGCCGGAAGATTGCACGAACACCGGCCAACAGCAATAAAGAGAGGGCAAGCCAAAGCATTCAAGCAAGAACCGACGGGAGTCTGGTACGCCGGCACAAACCACATTTTTGGGCCCTCCCGCCGTCCAATGCTCAAAATCCGGCAAGTTCCACGCAAGCCCCCTTGGGTTGCAAAAGCGCTCCGGGACTGCGAATTGCGGCGGTTATGACAGCTGGCACTCCCCCTTTTCCAGGAAAACGCGCGTGGCGCGGACGGACCGTAGGAACTTTCCGCTGCTGTGTTTCGCTGCCGAAAAGCGTTTCACGTGTCGCCGCACGCTTCGTATTTTATAAACCTTAAATTGTAAATTGTATTTTATAAACCCGAGTTGCGGGTCAAGCGTTTCACACACACCCCCATCGCCCTTCGAACCATAAACGGCAGGCCTCAAGGCATTCGCCTTAAATGAGTGGAAAACGAGTGTGTGTGAGAGGCTCCCCCCTTCACGCCCTCGCAGCACTTTCTCAACTGGAGCTCGGAAGCCACAGCAAAAGCACGCGGGGCTGAATCTTCTAAACTCTTAGTATATATCTATATCTACATCTTTATATACATCTATATCTATAATCTATATCTATCTATAAACTGTTTATTCCATATATCTATATATATCTATATATATACTGTTTTTTCTATCTATCTATCTATACTGTTTATTCTATATATCTATATATATCTGTATCTCTATACCTACCTACCTACATCTATCTACCTACCTACCTATCGAGAGAGAGACTGTTTATTCGAAGAGACCGCACAAGGTAAGGTCTGCGGATGGCTTGGATGGGCAACTATCGCCCGACCCCGGCAACCGCACGAGCCACAGGCACCGCTCCTGTGGTCTGCGCCGACGCGCTCTGCCCCCAAACTCTAGTCACGCGGCGGCCTCCCCGCTCCTCAGAAAGAAGTCTCTCCCCCCCCCCACCCCGCCGCCGCCACCCCGAGAACCAGCGGGGCCGCTGCACCCCTAAGCAGACTGCCCTCGCGCGCGCCGCTCCCTTCCTATTGGCTGAAGCGCACGTGGAAGAGGCAAGTGGTGTGCGCGCGCACCCCCTTTTTTTGTTTTTCTTTCTCTTTATTTTTGCCTCCTTTTTTTGTCCCCCCCCCTCTCTCTCTCTCTATCTCTCTCTCCCCTCGCGCAGAAATAACACCTGCCCGAGATTGGCTCTGCGGGGGTACGTGCGTGCCTGCGTGCGTGCGTGAGTTACTGGAGCTGGGAGGTGGCCCCGGACCCGCGAAAGGGGTGTGTGTGCGTGTGTGTGCGTTTGTGTGAGAGCGCGAGCCGGAGAAGCCGGGTGCGGCGCATGCGTGCTGCGCTGCCCCAGGCCTGTCGCGGCCCCAGTCACTTCCTGCCCTTGCGCCCATCCGGCTCCGGGGTCGCGTCGCGCGGCCGCTTGGGCGGAACGGGCGACGGTAACTTTTCAGCCGGGACGCTCTGAGGGAGCGTTTCCCTTTCCCTCAACCTCGGCGGAGGCAGGGTCGGCGCGGCTGCCCGTGAGAGAACTCGCCCGGCGCCCGCTGTCACCTGCCGCTGCCTGGAGAGCCTCGGGCACTCGGCGCCGTCCTCTGGCTTTCCTTCCGCGCGCGCACTTGCCGTCCCGTCCCGTCCCGTCCCGTCCGAGAGCCGCCGAGCGGACTGCGCTTGATGGGCTGATCGCCGCCTTTCTCTTTCTCCTCCTCCTCCTCCTCCTCCTCCGGCTGGGCTGGCGGCTGCCCGTCTTTCCAGGAGCCTCGGTAGGTATGGTGGCCGCTCAGCCAGCCGTTCTCCGCAGCCACTCCCGCGAAGGCTGTGGAGCGGAGCGGAGCCTTTGCGGGCGCGTCTTGTAGGGTCTGTCTGTACGGGGAGAAGCGAGGAAGGGCGAGCCCCGCTGCTGCTTCGTAAAAAGAGACCGGCTGATTATGGGACAGGTGGCCCGAAAGGAGAAGCCTGGAGGTGCCCTGGCCCTGGGGAGAGGCGTTGAGGGAAGGCGCCCGGTCTGGAAGAAGCGCTCTCCCGCTTGAAGCGCCTGTATTTGTGCGCAGGAGGGGGGGGAAGTGTGTGTGCGTGTGTGAGGTTTAAGTCGTAATGATGGAGGTGGGCTTGGTGTTGGATCCGATGATGGTTTTTTCCCCTGAAGGGGCTTAAAGAGGTCGGTCGGGTTGTGCACATTTCCCCGTATTTTCCTTTAAACCTTTTCTTAGGTTTGTCCTGGCAGAATTGGATTAGATTCTGGATCTCTGTGTCGTTGCATAGGTTAAAGTGTGTGTTTGTGTGTGTGTGTGTGTGTGTGAATAATGGATTATATGCCGTCGAGTTGTTGTCAACTTTTAGTGATCCCATAGATAGATTTTTCTGAATGGTGATTTGTCCCTAAACTAGTCTCTCAGATCATCACTGTGGCGTCTACCCATCTTGCTGCTGGTTGCCCTCTTCTTCTCTTCCTTTTACCTTTCCCACCATTAGAGCCTTTTCAGGTGCTAAAGATACTCTGCATATGGTCAGTTATACTCTGCTGTCTGTAAAAAAAAACTATACAGTAGGGATTTGTCATTCTGCAGGGGGAGGTTGCTAGATAATGATTTTTTTAAATAAAGAAAATGAAAATAGGTACACTATTGGCTAAAGGACTTTTCTCATGATATTAATATAGATAATACAGAGAATGTGTATTGTAGGTAAATGATATGGCTTGAAAGTTGTGTGTCATAATTGCACTTAGAAATTACACATTTCTCTAGCCACCCATTTCAATATTCTGATTATTAGAGTTTTCTGTTGTCAGAAAGCAAGTTTCAACCCCTTTAATTTTATGATTTATTTAATAAACAGGTTTTTTTTCAAAGACAACAAATTGTCTTAAAGTTGTATAATTTACAGTTGTAAATTGTAGGTCTCACAAGCCAGGAACACTAAATCCTAATTTATTTCTTTTCCCAGTTATGTAAAGAGAGGATTGTGCACTTGAGCTTGCTTTTAATACAAACATTTGTAATCAAATTCATTTTAAATAATGCCTTTAAAACATAAACTAATGTTTTATGTGAATCAGGCTAATATACTGTATTTTGTAGATAGCCATGACTCATAAGGTCTTAGAAGTTATCAATTACATTCAGAAGTCAGTTGAATTCCTACATGAGAATCTATGGCTTGTTTCTATCAGCTGACATTCCTAGGTTTTCCAGAGCCACAATATGCCCAGCTTGCCTGACCAAACTGGACATATAGAAACCATCTATCATTGAAGTAACTCAATCCTACAAAAACAGATATAAAGATATGGCAAGCATAGGAAATTTAGAATGAGTGTATTCAGAATGAATTTCTGAAAATGCTTACATATTGAACAGAAAGTGCACAATCTTAGTATGTAGGAGTATTATATAAACTGGCTTAGTTAATTTGAAGGAATTCTCATTTGAAAGTGTAGTTTTTAGTTATTTTATGTATATCTGAGATCTCATAACAATATACAGTGAGTTAGGCTGAGGTAAAGACAAAATCATCCCACAAATTTAACTGGCTGGATATTTCTAGTCTCAATCCAATATTGAGTAGTGCTGGAATTGTATTCCAGTAGTGCTGGAATTAATGTAGTTTAGCTTTGTAGTACAAGGTATACATATGTAAATTCATATGTGTGGTAATAACAAAGGAAATGAATGATACAGTTTTGCTACAACTAATATGATATTGTTGAATAATATATAAATAAAGTATTGATTGTATTTATTGTTCATAATAAAGTATTGTGCTAAAAAAACCCTCTTTTCTACATATAATAGTTAAGATGGAATTCATTTCTGAACTTTTGCTTCTATCAAAGTTGAATTGAAAAACACAGGAGTGATGGAGAAGTATTTATGCATGATGACATAGGAAACAACTTTATGCATGTATCCCAATAAATATTGTTTTGATATTTATCATCTTTTGTGTGATTTTGCATTTAGCTAAAGCATATGTTTTAATCAGCGTCAGTTTTCATTGAAAATACATATGCTAGTAGTGCAGATCAAGGTGATAAACTTTTTTGTAGGGT
Source organism: Bungarus multicinctus (assembly GCA_023653725.1). Taxonomy (NCBI): domain Eukaryota; kingdom Metazoa; phylum Chordata; class Lepidosauria; order Squamata; family Elapidae; genus Bungarus; species Bungarus multicinctus. Next base: position 11,298,378 of record CM042848.1, on the reverse strand, counting down.
TAATCTATTTAGACATGCATTATACATGAAATGATGGATGAGACTGAAGCAAGGATGATATAGCCAGAACAGATGATACTACCATTCCTTTTCTTCCTATTACAGCTTATAGTATCTCACTTCAGATAGCATTATTGGACAATATCAAAAACCTGAATTGAATAATAGCAAAAGCTTTTATTAGCTTTTAATTAGCTTTTTAATTAGTTTGAGAGTCATGAAAGTAGACCAAGGGCCACACATAATCTGGACTGCATGTTGCCAATCCTTGTTACCTTTGGAATTTATTTACAAGATACCAGTGTTTGTAATGAATATATAATCTTGAATTCTTCTTGTGATTTAAAATTCTATATTCTACTGATTCATCTGATCTATGTCTTTTCTGGGGGGCAATTATGGTAGCTGCAAGCAGCCACAGCACTGTCTGGGCTTTTAGGAAATGTAAAGGCTGTTTTAGGATTGTATATTTTCTGACCTGTTTTTTCTGTGGTTCTCTTACCATTTGAATGCCGTCATTGGCTCCATCAGTAAGATAAATAGGTTTGAAACTGACAGGCAGATCTGAGATAAAAGGGAGGGGGACTGTAGATAGGGCATAGATTAGACTCATTTTAATTTGAATCAAGACTGACAAATTGTGTTACAAAATTTGCTTCAGAAGCAAATTGATGCAACAATAAGTGATAGTTTCAAACTTTTATGTCAGCTTGGAAGCCATTGTAACAGTTATATAAGATATACCTCTTTAAGGGTATCTTTTTAATGTACTAAAATACGTGTGTGTGTGCTTCTGCATGCACACAATCAGAGTTTAAATTTATTTTTGCATGTCTGAAAGTGTGTTTCATATCCATAACTGTTTTTTCAGACTGATTGGTTTGACTATTGGATTGTAAAACAATTAATATTGGCTTATTTTATCAGAAACAAGCTGCTGAATGTAGAAGGAAAAGGAGTCATTGATGTAGAAAATGCCTCTTAGAGACAAGTACTGTCAGACTGACCACCACCATGGATGCTGTGAACCGGGTAATAGTATTGTCTTTAATACTAAAACTTCCACTTTTTCAGTTTTTGTATTCACATATTAAGTTTTACTTTCTGTGAAATACTTGGGCAAAATATATTAATGTTACATGAAATTGTTTGTATATAGCATGTTTATGTGGTCTGGACTTAACAATAAGCAAAATGTACTTTTATTTTATTTTTATTTTTTTACCATGCCTTTATTATTTTAACTCAATATTTAATAATAACTATTTAACTTATTTTAACTCAAGGTGTAAAACATATCCACTACACCTTCCTCCTACATTTTTCCCATAACAACAACCCTGTGAGATGAGTTGGACTGAGAGAGACTGAATGGTCCTTAGTCACCCAGCTTGCTTCCATGGCTAAAATGGGATTAGAATTCACAGTCTCCTGCTTTCTAGCTTGGTGCCTTATCTACTAGATCAAACTGACTAGCATTCCAAAATATATGGAACAGTTTTTGTAAATGAATAGCTAGATGTATAAGTATGTAACGGTATTTTATGTTCTTAAATATAATAAAACATAAATATGATTTTCAGTCTAAAATAACAGTATAATTTTATAATTTAATTTGACACTGAGTATTTAGCATATATGCATATATTTTAGAAACAATTTTTCAATTTTTTGTTGAAGCTAAAGAAGGAAGAATGTATTTATGCATGTTCTATGAACATATACATACACACTTAATATTAGGGTATATGCTCCATTCAGTTGGAGAATCTGTGGAACAATTTTTATAAATTTAGCTATTGCCTATCTATTCATGCTTACTGAAGAAATTGTGTCATTGTTTTCAGCAGGTTTTTTCCCCAAGTAAATATCTATATACCTGAGGGAAAAGTTCTTGATTTTGGTCAGTTTTATGGCTGAATAGGCAGTGCAAGACTTTATATTATTTTTTTAAAAGATGTTTTGAAACATTTGAAGGACTCTTTGTACACGTTTTCCCAAGTCCACATAATTTCTCTCTGCACTTGTCACATTATGTGATTGAATGTGTCTTCGAAGGGAGAGGTGATATGAGGGACTACAGTAATTGCAGAAGGTTATCGGGAAGGAGATAGCACATTCCAAAGAAGGGGGCTAGACAAGGGACAACATATGTAGTTTGAAGCTGGATTGTGGAAAGAGAGAGATTTAAGATAGCCTTTCCTGGATAATATAGATTTAGACTGGCAAGATTCTGTCTATATGATGTAAGAAAAAATATCTGGACTTTGGCTGGATTGCGCTACATTGTTCTTGGGCTAGCTTGATGCATCACCCTAGGAAAGATGCAGCAGCTTTAAGGAAATGCAGGAGTGTATTACATTCATGTCCTTGCATATGAAGTATTGTAATACATTCAGAAGTATTATGACAATCCTATTTTAAAAATTATATAACCATAATGCTGAGGAGATATAAACACAGTATACCAAGTCAGACCCCACATTCAAATTCCAATGTGCTTTTATTAATTTTCTTTTCAGAAAAAAATATTACTTAGGAACATTCAAAGGTCAGTAAGGAAGAATTTAGAAAAAAAATGGCAACAAATTCAAACATTTATATTATAATAAATAATAAAATAGAATAAACATTAAATATCATAATTTAAATATACACCTTGTATATTGTTCCAAGAATTAAAGAATTCACTTAAATTTTATTGTATATTCTAAGGCAACATTCTAGCCATTATATATTAATATATGATGTATTACCAATATCAAAACCATAACCACATGGTTTTAAATCAGATAATGTTCGTCCCTATCTAAACCTCGCCTTAATTGCCTTACTTGGCTGGCCCAGGGGCAAAATATATAATTGGATATCATCAGCATAAGGATGATACCAAACCCCAAACTGCATATGACCTCACCCAGTTCATGGAGATATTGAAAAGGAGGAGAGAGAATAAAACTTACAGCCTATAAAGGAGGAGCAGGGAGTGATCAGTCCTCTCAACCAACACTGATTGGAACTACCCCCAGATAAAGGAACCATCATAAAATGGTGTCCCCAAGTGGCAGGGCCAGCTTAGAAAGTCAAGAGTATAAAAAGGCACTGAGAGACCAAAGAGTAAAAGAATCAGTTCATCAGCTAAATAATGTTTAACTCTCTACACAGGGTTCAGATTAGGAGTTCTAAGAGGCATTTTATACTGCAGAGGTATTTTATATAATATAGGTGTAATTTAAAACTAGAGGAATGAATTTGTTTATAGTAAATCAATATGCCAATTATTGTAGAAGAATTGATCGTTTTGCTAAAGTGTATGATTAATCAATATAGATTTTTTTTAACCTGGCTAATATCTTCAAACATTCTCCATAGTTGAGATAAATGATTTTCTGCAAAATAGTCTAAATTATTTATTTATTTATTTATTTATTTATTTATTTATTGAATGACAGAGCTAATTAAATGTTTCCTTTGATAAATTGTGTGCCTTAGAAGTTCAATATGTACCTATTTGTATACATGTGTCTTTTTTGAAATTTCTGTGTTACATATGAAAAAATATTTGTGTTATATGTTAACAAAATAGATTAATATTTAATTAACAAAATATACAGTTGATTTTCCTTAAAAACAAAGGCATGAAGCACGAACAAAAACTGAAATTGGAGATGAGAAATTAGTTATTACTGGTGGTTTTTCAGACTGCAGTGTATGCCACTATTCATGTAGTGAAATGTAATTAACATTTCAATTTTTAATATTTTATAGTACGTGTGCTGGAACCTGGAGATCCACCTTTATTACAACAGCCTTTTCATACATCAAAATCTGGAATCCAGCAAATTATTGAATGTTTTCGATCAGGTATGCTTCTTTTTTTATTCTATTTTAAAAATATTTTTGGGATATTTTCATGATTAATTCAGTTTGCCATGTACAACCTTAGTTGGCCTGAGGAAATACTTGATGTCTGAGTAGCATAACTAGAACTTTAAACTAAAAAAAGTAGGCAGTATCAGGACAAAAAAATTAATTTAGCTTAATTTAACTTTTAATGTTCATTAAGTCAGTGTCAGCTGGTGCTCCATTCAAAATCCAAGAAAGAAATACTTAGACTCCCATTAGTTAGAGAAAAGATACCTTTTACTGGAAATCAAGTGGTAGCAACAAAAGAATTCTGAATCTGAGAAAATGAGTGTGTAAATCACATGTACAAATTAATGGCAACATTCCCACCCCCAATAGTTCAACTTGCTCATCCAATTAAAAATTGCGTATAGCATCATGTGGGCATCTGCAAGTGATGAGGCCTATGTCCGTTGACCTTGACATATTTTGATAAAGAGTTGCAGCTGCGCATAGCATAGAACAGAAGCCTAAGCAAGAATCTCCTCCCCAACTTATACAGTTCTGTTTTGTAACACCTCTAGCTCGCTTCCCATAACCATGGCCCACTCCCTCCTCCCGTTACTTATGACAGCCGACAGATGCAGAGCAAAGGAAGAAAATCTTGAAGGCTGACAGTCAGTTAATTCCTATTTAATTTTTTCATAACAGCATCACCCAGAGCCCCTTTCTGAGGGAGATGAATAGTTAAGAAATATGAAATATAAACTAGTTAATTAATTTGCTAGTATCTTTTTGAGATATTAGAAGCCATAGGAATGAATTTGGAGGTTATAAGTTCTATTGTAATGGTAATAATAAAAGTAAAAACTTTGAATTCCATTATATGTAATTAAATTTGAATATACATATCTTATTAAATAACTTTATACAAAAGATCCTGTTTTATTTTTAAAACAGAATTTCAGCTTTTCTAAGGGTACATTCTGCTAGAGGTTGAGTCATCCATACACAGTTCAGACTTACTACAGAGAAACAAACTAGTTGGATAATCTAATTGTAACGCTTTCATATTGCTAATTCTAGATTAACATAAAAGATTACCAGTACTTGTGTTTTTTTGAATGACATAAAGTTTTTAACTATATATAAAATAGTAAAACTAGCAAAACAACAGGTGGTAGATCTCGCTATGTAAAAAAATAGTCATGTATTCCACACTTTTCATGATGCATTACAATATATCACTTTGTACGCTACCCACACTCATAGCTGTGGGTGGGGCAGCCATAGGCAGAAGGAAGGAAGGAAGGAAGGAAGGAAGGAAGGAAGGAAGGAGAGAGGAAAGAAAAAGAAAGAAAGGAACAAAGGAAGGAAGGAAGAAATTGTATATGACTGTCAGAATATTTGTATAGCCTAAACTGGAGAATGAAGAAGAAAAACAGCATTCTTGAAACTCATAAATAGGAGCATGCATCTGCCAGTTAAATTATACCTGGTAAACTTGTAGCATGCAAATCAGATATTTTCTAAGCACATTGTTGAAGCATCTAAACTATTTTCAGGTAAAGTGGCATTTTTGCATGGATGAAATATTATCACACAATTCATTTGAATCCAATTGTTTTTGATGGCTAAATAAAGGCAATTATTTTTATCATTTGGCTAACACCAGTTAAAGCGTTTGTCCAGGTGAAGAATATCCTGAATATGCTGTCCTGGTAATTTTTTTTTAATAATTCGTTTAGGAACTAAACAACTCAAGCATATTTTGCTAAAAGATGTGGATACCATTTTTGAATGCAAATTCTGCCGCAGTCTTTTCAGAGGGCTACCAAATTTAATAACTCATAAAAAATACTATTGTCCACCAAGTCTTCGGATGGATGACAGTAAGTTTCTGTTCTCTAAATTTTCTTGCTCGTATTTTAAAGTTATATTCGTATAATGCTTTTAAGGATAGTGATTGTTAACATGTAGCTTTTTTTCTATAAAGCATGCATACATACTCTTACAAATATAATTTGTTGTATCTGTACTATATCCGTACTATACATTATTAAAAGAAGATGCCTCTTACAGGAGTCTCTAAAGAGTATGGAAAGGGGAAAGGTAATGTTAAAAATATGAGCAATTAAATTGACAGGTACTTAATTTTATTTATCTTTGTTTTAAAAAACCCTGTGGTTGCACACTCTATATAAGCATTCTGTGAGATACTATATGTGACGGGATTTTGAGTTATTCATTTCTCTTTCTTTCCTGAACAAAGGTTGGTTAATATTTCCAGAACAGAAAAGGCTGAATGTTAGTTGATTTGAATGTCTATGGAAGAGCGTTTATGGTGCTGTCTTCCCATTTTATAATGTTGTCTTAATGTACTTTACTGTTACATTATTTTTACTTTTTAGTGATAGATGTAATATTGTCTAATTTAAACACTCTGTTTTATATTTTAGACTCTCCTGATATAAATGATAAACAGAGTCAAGCCATAACTGATGTCCTAGAAGCTATGTATCCAAGAGTGAACAAGCAAGATTATATAATACGTTTGGAACCTATAGAAACAAACCAGAATGCTGTGTTTCAGTATGTTTCAAAGGCAGATAGCTCAGTGGAAAACACTAATACAAACACTACTCCTGACCAAGCTTCTGTGGAAACACCAGAACATGCAACAGAACCTCCTCCTAAACCAGTGTCAGATGCTTCAGAAACAAAAGCTGAAGAGACTCCTCCCTTAGTTGTTGACAAGATAATGCCAACTCCAGAAGAACCTGCCCCATGCTCAAAACCTGAATTAGAATGTGATAATAAATCTGATTCTGGTCATCAATTAATTTGTTGCCTGTGTAAAAAAGAATTTCATTCCAGGCGCAGTGTACGCCGTCATATTAGGAAAGTCCACAAAAAAAAGATGGAAGAACTAAAGAAATTTATTCAAATTAAAAAACGGCCAAATCAGACCTCTGGAAGAGGTCGCAACAAGAATGTTTTGGTAACTTTGGGTAAAAGTTGTCCTTTGTGTATTAAATCATTTGCTACAAAAGCCAATGTAAGAAGGCATTTTGATGAAGTTCATAGAGGACTGAGAAGGGACTCTATAACTCCTGATATAGCTACAAAACCTGGGCAGCCTTTATCCTTGGATAAAACCTCTGCAAAAACTACTAAAACACGAAAACAAAAGCCTTCAAAAGCCGAGTACAATTTAACTGCTTGCAAATGCCTCTTGTGTAAGAGGAAATACAGTTCCCAGGTAATGCTTAAAAGGCATATGCAAATTGTTCACAAGATAACGCTTCCCACTAAGACTCCTAAAAGAGAGAAAAAGCCCAGTGCAGAAGTGAAAGTGAAAATTGAACCAACAGAATCCGCAGAATCCATGCCTTCCAACTGCAGTTCTTTGCAGAACGAAGTAAAGGGAATAAATAATTCAAATGAAAGAAAAAATACATCATCCACTGAGAGAAAGAATGCAGTATCCAGTGAAAAAAAGAAAACACCCACTGAACGAAAAGGCATATCATCTACTGGAAAAAAGAGTGTAACTCCAGCTAAAAAAAACAAAGTTAAGCAAAGCTGTCAGAAGTCAAAGTCAAACAATCAGTCTCATGCAAGTGGTCTCAAAAAGCCCAGGAAGCCAAGGTTGTCAGTTGGCTTTGATTTTAAAAAGCTTTACTGTAAACTCTGTAAACGCCAATTTACTTCTAAACAAAACTTAACAAAGCACATTGAGTTGCACACAGATGGAAATAATATTTATGTTAAGTTCTATAGGTGTCCTCTCTGCACTTACGAAACACGCCGAAAGCGTGATGTGATAAGACATATAACTGTAGTACATAAAAAGTCTTCACGCTACCTTGGTAAGATAACTGCAAGTTTAGAAATCCGAGCAATAAAAAAACCTATTGACTGCATTCTAAAAAAGGTGGAAAAAAGAGGCCCTCAGAGGGATGAAGGTAAACAGAATGGTTCAAAACAAGACATTACCTCTAACTCGCCAAATAAAAAATATGAAGGAACTGATGTTGGCATTGAAGTGAAAGTCACAAAAAACTTTTCTCTGCACAGATGCAATAAATGTGGAAAAGCATTTGCCAAAAAGAGTTTCTTAGAGCATCACAAGAAGACTCATAAAGCAAATGTGACACATTCACCTGACGAAGACAACAAAACCAAAGGCAGAAGTACAAGATCTAAAGCTCTTGTCTGTTGAAGAATACTAGTGCCTTCTTAAATACGTGTCTAAATTTTCCGTTGGTACTTAAGGCGCAATCACATTTTTAATAGATCTAATGCTTCAGAAGGTAAAAGACTATTGCAATCATTTAAAAAAAGAGTTTAAAAAGTTTTTTTTTCATGACAGTGAACCTAAAGCAGTTTAAGTTAATACAAACATGGTTCTTCAAAGTTTAATATTATATATTAGTATTTGCATAATATTTAGTTAATAGTTTCACAGTTCCAAATGATTTTTAAAATTAATTTTGCACTTCATTGGTACTGACCGGGCACAGCAAGCATATATGAACTGAAGATCTATGGATGTGATGTTGCCTAAGTATGTTGCTTTAATACATTAGACAATATGTTTGGCATAGAACTTGGAAAGTATACTTGTGTTTTAAATTAATGGTGTATAACTCTTAAACCCTAGAGTTAATACTTTTGTATTTAAACCATTATTCCTTTTGTATTAGGAGAAGATCATCACTCAAAAAAATCTTATTTTATTTGAGGAATGTTTTTGGTACTTGGTTATTTGTTTCTGGAATTTTAACTTTTTTTTTTTTGCAGAATTAATTTGGACTGGGTAGGGGTATAGATAGCCTACTTTATTTTATGTAATAAAAATATGGAACAGTTCCAAATTACCTTGCTGTAATTGAAAAATCTTGGAAAACCAGCAGTTAAGGAAGAATAGTGTTTTTAAATTCCTATGACAGACAGAAGTTGTTTCACTTTAAGAGAAATGTGAGTGTATTTCAGTAAACAGGTACAAAGACTCCTTTCATTGAAGGTAATTTCATAAAATTAACTTACTTTGGATTCTGGTATTAATATTGAAAAATTATATAAGACAAGCTTCCAGGTATTTGAAAACTATTTTCCGGTTGGTTGAAAGATTGGTTGGTTAGTTGTTGCTTTTGTTTTTTATAAAATAAAATATAGGTCTCTAAACCAGTGATAATCTAGACTATTGACCCTATACCTTCCTTTCCCCTTTTCCCCATATTTAGAGGGAACTCTTCAGTCAGTGAGGGAAGAGATATAAAGAGAACACAGAATTTTTTTAGTAAAGGCGTCCCTATCTTGTAGATAAAAGCTTCTACTGGAACAAAGAATTATGGGTATTAATTGAATGATTCAATTTTTACCCAAATAAGCAACCAGTTTATCAGAGAAAGTTAGTCTGATTTCTGTGTGGTAAGCTTATACGCTGCCTACTAATAAAAAACCTTTAAAATTGATTACTGGTTATATTATATATGTATTTCTTCTTAGCTCAAATAATGTTTGATATCAGAAACACTAAAATCTAAAATAACACTATGAGAATAAGCTATTTTCAGACTAAATATATTGACTCTTAAACAATGTAACATCTTGTCCAACATTTTCAACAAAATTAAACTTCATTAAAAATAACACCTAAAATTGAAAAACAGTTGTTTTACTTGATGCAGTTCTGGAGTGTTAGTAATGAAATGAACATTTTAAAAGGAAAGTTTGCAAGCATTTTTAAATGAAATTACCGCCTAGAACATGTGTTTCATAGGTGTGGTCCTTACTTAATTCTGATTTTACGGAAAATATTTTATGTTCGTTGTGATACACTACTAAGCAAATGCTTTGTGATGTACTTAAAATATTTTTATATATATAAATGAATGTATATGAACAGTTTTCTTAGTATAATTTGAATGAATTGTAATCTAGCATTTGCTTGAAATTCAATTCATGGTTGAGTAATTTTGGGGAGTGTTAAATTTGAATTGTACTGTCAAAATCTATAGTGATTTTGAATGATTAGCATATTCAACAGTTTTCATATGGAGGTTTACAAGCTACCCACATTCCCCTATTTTAATTGTTTCTTTTAAAAAAATTACACATAAGCACTTTAATAGTCAGAATTTAAATTTCTTTTAGTGATTTCTTCTAAAGACATTACACTAATATTCCTGTGAAGATACTAGTTGGGTTTTTTTTTTTGGGGGGGGGTAGTATATTCATATTCAAACATTTGTTTTGTAGTATGTTAATTATTGCCTAAGAAAAAATACTGCAAGGAATTTTTTGTTTTGCCCACAAAATGTTGAATGACCATTTTAGGTAGCACTTGACTTTTTTTGTAAAGTAAAGATGCTTGCTCATTATTGTCTATTTTATAATCAGTTCTGTAGCATAACAGTAGCACACCTTCCATTATGAATTTTTGGCAGGTTTGTGCGCCTTTTAAAAAATTTTAGAAAATGTTTAGTGATTTGTGTCAAATTGCCAGATACTGAATATCAGAAGAAATGCCGTTTCTAAAATACTGGTTGACTCCCTTCCTAAGGGAATGCCTTGTGTCCATAGAAACCTTTTGTACAAAATAATCTAAAAATGTTGATCATAAATAAAAAATATTCTTTTATGAATAGATACGTGTTTGGCCTTTTAGTGCTTTGCACTAAAAAAACTGTGAATGGAAAATGGACTGTAACTGTTTCTGGAAATGTTCTATGTTGAATGTACATGCTTGGATAAATGTACTTAATTTGAATAAACTGGAAATTATTTCAGCTAAATATACTTAGGCCCTCTGTTTCAAATGTATAGTTGAGAATAATGTGGTTGGTAAAGACTACCTATTTATATAACTTTCTGTGGAAAACCTGTAAGAACAGTTGGCTATTATTATGCAGCTCAAGTGCAGTGGGATTATGTTTTCCTCTTTTCTTCTAGGGCAGTGGTGGCAAATCTTTTGGGCTTGGCATGTCAAAAATTCAAAAAATGCCTAACTTGACTTTGCTAGCGTGTCATACATTCCCTCTCACCTTCCAACCCTGAACAAATGAGAAACAATTCATAATAAAAAGTAATACATTAAATTATTTAAATTTATTGTTAAATAAATGAATAATTAAGTAATTGGAAATGTTTTTGGAAATGCATATCTGAGGCAGCTCCAGGTTGTCCAAGGCTTGGAAACTTTGGTGAATGCTCTTTATATGGCCTTGCAGCCTCCAAAAATACCAGGAAAGCATTTCTTATTCTCAGGTACTTGTTGGAATATCTGGAGGTTGTGCAACAACAGAGGCCTCTTGCTCAACTTTCAGACGCTGAAAGGTCACCAAAAATGAAATGGTGAGTCACCTGTGACACACGTGTCATGAGTTCACTACCACTGTTATAGAATCAAATGAGAGCTTGAATAGAAATCAACCGCAACATTATTTTCACTGTGTCAGAAATGCAACATTTACTATAAGCAACAATGGGAAAATTGATGATTCATGGCCAAAAAAAAAAGATCTAGTTACTTACCTGGCAACAATCAGCTTTTGAGCTGACATAATAAAATTGTGCCACATAGGATTCAGTTATTCGGAACATGATTTGGATCATATATGATTTACAAATTGTTTAAAACATTAAAAAACAAGAAACAAAGAATAAACATGACAGGATGACAAAACCAGGTGGGAATAAATAGCAATAGGAATAATAGAAGTAGCCTATAATACTGCATTCTAACCGCTGTACCACCATGGCTCATATGAAATGAAAACCATGTAACTTCCTATGTTTTAATCAAGGCAAAGGCCTGGGTAAACATCCCAGACTTCAGAGCTCTTCAAAGTATCAGAAAGTTGGGGGCCATTCAAGTCTTACTTCATTCCACAGAGTAAGTTCTGTGACAGAGACAATGCACTGATAGATGGCATTGCTTAAGTAAAGCAACCTAATATACTCCAGCCTATCAGGTCCTATTGGCTATGAGAGGTACATAATGAAACAAAATGTTAAAAAGTTATATTTATGTAGTTACTTACCAAGCATATCTGAATTATATTAGTAACCAAAATATCTTTACAATCCCCAAGGCATGTCAAAACTTCTGAGCACCCCTAATGTTTGGAAATTGAAAGTTGAAAAATTTGACACGCCCTAACAGACACTCAAGTAACCAGGTTGTATGCCTTATAGGGATACAAACAACAGGTAACAAACAATGTTTTGATTTACACCCAAAGCAAATTGGCAACTATTGCAGTTCAGAAAGCCACACTGTACACACTGAGGTTTGCTCATTACTGCCTATTCTGGATCAGTTTAAGCTTCTGGGTGGTCTTCAAGAATGGTCCCATATAGTAATGGTGACTGTACTACTAAGTAACTCTACTGAATGTCATCTAAATAAACTGCTCAGTACCTACAAAATCAGATGAATCTAAAACCATCTAATATTGCCCTAAGTAGATTATTGCTTGGGGCTATAATTGAACCTATCTTAAATATTAAATGTAACCACTAGATAAAACTTTCCAATCTGATTTTCCTGGGCACCTTTTCTTTATATTGGCATCTCACATGCAATCTTTCACAGTGATTTAAAAAAGAAAAAACTCATAAATTGTGAGACCAAATCATATTCTCATTTGATATATTCATCACAAAATATAGTTACACTCTGTTACTAGTGTAAGGATATGAATGTAATGGGTTTCAGTTGTGCTTGACTGCACTAGATGTGTACATATTAAACAGAGAAATGAAAGTTATAATAAAAATCTATAAAGTCTTAGTTTTTATTGACCTGCTGAGTTTCTTCAGTGCATAATTAAGTTCCAGTTTTGCAGATCACAACTTAAGGCATTTAAGGACAATTTACACCAATCGATGGAAAGGCATAGAGTCATTTATATTCTAATTCAGTGGCACGGTCTTACACCTTCAGTAAATTTCATGGTTTTCAATATTGTCTACTGAACTATTGTAGAAGTCGAAGCAGGAAATTCTGGTTTCTTGGATTCCGTTTTTCCAAGACTGCTAAATGAGACAGAACTCAGTCTCATTTCTGATAAAAGGTCAGAAAATAATCCATGGACAATTGCCGCTAAAAAAACCCACAACAATCCTTGCTAATTGTTCTTTAAGAACATGCCCTCATGATGTCTTTGCCTCATGGCCAGCCCATAGCTCTGGGTTCTTGTACTTTTCTTATTCAGTGTGAAAATAGAATAGATTTTCCATCTTCTCCAAACATGAGCTTATCTTCTTTCAAAACCTGACTCCTTCCACAGCCCTGCTGCACCCCACCTTGGAAATGGGGATTGGTGAATACTTTTGCCTCCAGGAAGAAATCCTCCAATCATAGGCCTTATTGATCCAATCATAGACCTTGTTGAGGATCCAAACTCTGTCAAGGACCTTGGAATACTCATCTCAAATGATCTGTAATGATCCCACTGTAACTACATAGCCAAAAAGGCATTAAGAGTTCTTAATCTAATCCTACGTAGCTTCTTTGGTAATATCACACTACTAACTAGAGCATACAAAACATTTGCTAGACATATACCTGAATACAGCTCATCAGTCTGGAACCCATATCATGTATCTGATATTAACACAATTGAAAAAGTCCAAAAATATTTCACAAGAAGAGTTCTCCGCTCCTCTACTCATTGCAGAATACCTTATGCCACCAGACTTGAAACTCTAGACCTAGAAAACTTAGAACTACGCCGCCTCTGGTCCGGTTTAAATATAGTATATAAAATCATACATTGCAATGTCCTACCTGTCAATGAATACTTCAGCTTCAACCATAACAACAGAGCACACAATAGATACAAACTCAAGGTTAATCGCACCAAACTTGATTGCAGGAAATACGACTTCAGCAACAGAGTGATCAATGTTTGGAATACTCTACCTGACTCTGTGGTTTCTTCCCCAAACCCCAAAATCTTTAATCTTAGACTGTCTACTATTGACCTCACCTCCTTCCTAAGAGGCCTGTAGGGGGCGTGCACCAATTGTGCCTACCATCCCTGTCCTATTGTTTCTTTTTATTTTTCTTATAAGTATCTATCTCACGTATTCAAAACTATATTTATTCTTATACCTGTATCTTGTAAGCGATTGACAAATAAAATAAGTACTAAAAAAAATACTAAAAATCTCACATTAAAACCCTAAGCCTTTCTTACTGATTACATCACTGAGATAAATTAAAAAATGGCTGTTGGAGCTAAGTTTTCCTCACAATTGGGAGAAATAACATGTTAAAATGATTGTCTGGAATGAGCTCTTTATTTTGAGGAGGATCATTCATCTTCATCTTTCAAGCACCAAAATGCTGTTTATAAGCTGTAAGTTATTGTATTTCAGTTACTGACCAGCAAAAATGCTTTGAAAGGCAGTCACATTTAACTTACCAAATATCAATAGAGTTCAGTGTTTTTTTGACTCTGTTACCCTACAGTATTAAAGAACAGAAACTGATTAGAAGAAAACAAACTATAACATCATATAGCAATACAACTAACATTATATGTTTAAGAATTTTGTGCATAAAATTAATACAATAAGGCAGTGGTTTTCAACCTTTTCTTCACCATGGACCCCCTTTAAATACTTTAGCCACAGACCATGGCCATGGACCACCAAGACTTAACTCAAGATTGAAATAATAAAATTTCTTTAAGCTTCAAGGACCCCATGTGATGACATAGCTTCCTCCCTTGATTGGGGCTTACCAGGGTGTTGTAACACAAGTATATATACTCATTCCCCTGTATCGCTGATCTGGATGAGAACCTGTGGCCTAACGGCAATTACAACTGCCTCACATGAAATACTTCCCAGGTTCGAATCCCAGTAAGGGTATGACTAGCTGACGAGAGCTAAGTAGCTCGAAGTAGATCTATACTGGTCTCCCTTGTTTAATTATTTATCAGCTCAAAAACCTAACACACATATAAACAAAAGACAACGAAACAAATAGCTTTCTGTCTGGATGGTCTCTGGTGATGAGCCGAAAGACAGAAAAGGACAGCAGTATGCTTTCTCTCTTGATTGGGGCTTACCAGGGTGTTGTAACACAAGGATATATACTCATTCCCCTGTATCACTGGTCTGAATGAGAACCTGTGGCCTAATGGCAATTACAACTGCCTCACATGTAATACTTCCCAGGTTTGAATCCCAGTAAGGATATGGCTAACTGACGAGAGTTAAGTAGCTCGAAAGTAGTCCTAGTCTCCCTTGTTTAATTATTTATCAGCTCAAAAACCTAACACACACACACACACACACACATACATAGATACATAGATACATAGATACATACATACATACATACATACATACATACATACATACACATGTATATATATGTGGATCTTTGGTTCTTCGGGTTTTCTCCCGCGTAGAATTGGAAATATCTAGGCGACGTTTCGATGAAGTCTCATTCATCATCTTCAGGCTTGTGTCTTCGGCCTTGTGCTTCTCAGAGTAATGAGTATATATATATATATATATATATATACATACACTGAGAGCTTATGCACTGGAGATTGTATGTTCAATCACACTTGGCTAATAAAGAATTCTGTTCTATGAGGAGTCTGAATAAGTTTGGGTTCATGCCAAATCAGGGTGCTATTGACATTTAAGTGGGACGACACAGTAGAAGGAGACTTTTGCTTGTAGGATAAGCAAGTATTGAATGGAGCAGAGAGACCTGAGTTACAAGGCTTATTTTTTTTTACTGGCTCTTAGGCTGTCAAATCAATGAATAAAGAGGAGTTTCCTCATCTCTTCCATACAGCAAATGATGGAATAGATTGATCAACAACCGTATAGGTTTCAGCAGAATCGATTTATGCAGTAGCATCAACTTTTGTTAGTGAACTATTTTACCTATCTAATCTATGAGGTAAATGAATCAATTGGTTGAGTTTCTCTGCCCCAGCAAAGGTTTTAAATACCCCTGCAGAGGATACAGCAGATGTTAAGGAGCTTTGAACTTCATTTAAAATGGAGACAAGTGCATTCTTAGATATGCAGGGAGGGAGTAGCTCATTTGTTTCCTGAATGAGAAAAAAGTACCTAATTGCTACTATCTTTGAGTACAGTTGATTAATCCTCCTAATCAGTGGTAGGGAGTCAGCATTAAAATGTTGTAAGCTACCTTTGTTACCAAATCCACCCACCCAGATGCAGTCTGATTCTTGTGCTCTAATAGTAATAGAACAGGGCAGCATCTTTAAACACCCCAGTAGGAATTATTTCAGTTTGTTTAGAAAATCTTTCATTCTGATTAACATGAAAGGATGAAATGCTGGTATAAAGGTATGCACCAAACTTACATACAGAGAGGGAAACCATTCCAAATCCAGTAAATCACAGTGGAGTTCTGAATAGTGAAGACAGTGTCAGAGAGAGAGAGAGAGAGAGAGGAAAGGGAAAGGGAGGGTTACCACTTTTTTCAACTGCCGCTTGCTGGAATTAAATTAGTTGCTAGCAATCAAAAGCATGTGTTTGAGCTGGTAAGAATGGAAATCTTGATGTTAAAAGATTGGTTTCTAACAGCACCTCTTCTTTGCTGCTCCCTACCCCCAAATATTTATATGTCTGGATCTTAATGCTGTCAGAAAGCCACCTTTGCTTTTGGGGGGGGGGGGAAGTCTTCCCTTTTATCTTTGCTATTGCCTTTGGGAGAAAGTTATAGGCAGGGAAATGTGGATTTAAACAGTAATTAGCAGTCTTATCTTCTGGGGTTGGTTAAATAACAGCAGGTTTATATATAAAAACAATCTAAAGTAGTTGCCTGAGCTCTTTGTGGTGTCTACTGCCTCTTTATCATCTTGCCTCCCTTTATTATAGGCAGTGGGTCCAATATTTTCTTTTTCAGGTGACAGAGGTGAAAAGTTACTCCAGTAACTGAGGAACTAATTGACTCCAATTCATTCTCCTAACACCCAGCTGCCATGAACTCTATGTGGTCCTTGACTATTTTCTGCATGCCTTGAGAAGACGTGCTCTTTTTACTTATGCATTTATTTATTTGCACAGTTGGTAATGGGGAACAAAATTACCATTTCCCTGGGGCTGTCAGCAGTGAAGGAAAGCAGGATTTTTATTTTGGAAAAGGAGTGAAAGTTTTGGCTTTAGCCTACAGGCAAATTGGTGTATGGTTCCCCTGGACTCCTTTACTGCTGCCTCTTCTGCGATCATTGGTATAGCTCTTCACTTAGAAATCTGTTTTCAGAATGTGGAAGCAACAGCAATCTTTTCCAGATTCTGGGCTGACCAATTAAACTGCAGAAACAAATATCACAACTGTCTTCAATTCATTGCAGTTAGGTAACTACGTAGAGAGGGTTGATTTTTCAACAGTGGAATGGAGACCGCTCTATCTTCAACATAATATCAAAACCTGTTAAAGCAGATTTACTGGCGGTTAACAGATAACAGATAATCAGAGTTGGAAGGGACCTTGTAGGTCATCTAGTTCAACCCCCCGCCCAAGCGGAAGACCCTACACCATTTCTGACAAATGGCAGTCCAATCTCTTCTTGAAAGTCTCAAGTGATGGCACTCCCACAACTTCCGAGGGCAACTTCTGTTCCATGGGTTGATTGTTCTCACTGTCAGAAAGTTTCTCCTTATTTCCAGGTTAAATCTCTCCTTGTTCAGTTTCCATCCATTATTCCTTGTCTGGACTACAGTTGCTTTAGAAAATAGCTTGATCCCTTCCTCCCTGTGGCAGCCCCTCAAATATTGGAAGACCGCTATCATGTCTCCCCTGGTCTTTCTCTTTACTAGACTAACCAAGCCCAGTTCCTGCAACCGTTAGTTGTATGTTTTAGCCTCCAGTCCTCTAATCATCCTGGTTGCTCTTCTCTGTACTTTTTCTAGAGTCTCAACATCTTTTTTTATAATGTGGTAACCAAAAACTGGATGCAGTACTCTAGGTGTGGTCTTACTAAGGCTTGGAAATGAATGTAAAGGATTATTTAGATAACCTGGAGGAAAGAATCTACATAATGGTAAATACAATGCAATTCAATTCTGGGATAGGAGAGGACACGATAAATAAGTAACCCTGTCTTGGTTTTGTTTGATATAAAGGGGGCAGGGGTTTCAAGATTATGCTATTCTGTTATTATACCTTACAATGATTAAACTGCACTCCTATAATACTTTCAGTTTCTATTTCCTGGCTGGCCACTTCGAAGGGCTGATAGAAAAGGAAATTATATTGATGGAATTTATGCCATCATGAATGTAATCCATTACTTCTCACCTTATTGCCACATAGAAACTCAATATTTTCTCAAAATTTCACTGAAGGGTTTAGGAACTGGTATGTCAACACTCCAAGGTTTCAGGGAAATCCAAATAAAGACAGCAATCCAGCAAATTCTGTTTCGGCAATAATACATTAAACACCTGCTATGAGAATAGCCAGGAGGTAAGGTAATATACAGTGAAAGCTGGAAGAGATCTTGAAGACCATGCAATCCAACATCCTACCCAATATATTAATGGCTTCCCAGAAAAATGGCCGTACAGTCTTAATTTAAAAATCTCTAGTGAAAGAAAGTTCACCTCTTTCCATTTATTTTATTGTTGAATAATTCTTCTCATTAGGATGTTTTTCCCAAACTGAAATCTATCTTCTTGTAATTGAAACATTTTGCTTCTTGTTCTTTCTTCTAGAACAACTCAAGTTCCGTCTTGTACATGACGAATAGTCTCCAAGTACCTCTCAGATACTTGATAATAGCTGCAAATAACAAATGTTTCTGACTCTTCCTCATATTTTTCCTTCCAATATCATTATCAGTGGTGGTATTCTACTGGTTTAGCCCAGTTTGGCCCAATCGGTAGCTCTTAAGAACATCTGTGAGTGAACCGTTTGCTCCAACGATCAGCTGCTGTGCCCTCCTACCAGACTCTTTACTGACCATTATTTCCTGCTTTTCAACCTCAGATGCTTCGCACTGCACTGCTGATTGCCACACGTCAGCTGTTGAAGACGCAGGGAGAGTGCAGGATTGCAGGAGAAGGTTAGTAGCAAACCCTCTATGGTATACTCGCGCAAAGTGCGTGTTTGGCACACATAGGTGCAAAGTGTGTGTCACACCCACAGAACTGGTGGTAAAAAATTTGAAACCAACCACTGATCATTATCATAGTAGTTGCTTTCCTTTGGATATATTCCAGCTTGTTTTTGTTTATTTGTATCAGAAGCATCACAATTAAAGTAAGGCATACTATGCAACATAAAAATTAAAATATAAAATACAGGATTAAAATATGTACAAGCTAAACAGTTCTTGGCCAGAAACTAGCAAAATTAATTGCATTCCATTACACTGCCCTCAGGTGTGCACTGATCAGGACACAAAGGACAGGTATACTTATGTGTTATTGTCTGCATGTCACCACAATGTTTATTAACAATCCAGCTTGTTAATAAGATGCTCAGCGCTAAATGCAGATTCAAGATACATTCAAATAAAAGATGAATACAGACAAACAGTGATTTCTCTTAAGCTTGACAATACTTTTGTTGATCCAATCTGTGATTCCATTTGGAACTGTTTTACATATTGGATCAAATGATTTTTGCAATCCACCCAGACACCCAATTTATTTTATATATATTGTATTGCTGCTTAATATGGTTTTTCCCAGCCTATACTCAGTCCTGCTACATTTCCTCACCCTCCTCCAAGGAAGCATTTATTGGTTAGTATAAACTTTAAAGAATTATCTAAAAGCCTGAGTATGATATTAGTAAATGAACTTAAATAAATGTAAATGCCCTTCAATTAGCAAATTAAAATATGATATACCAGTGAAATGTGGTTGCAGTAGCTGCTGCATCTTTATTTTTTCAAAAGGCTGCAAGGATTTGCCTTGCCTGAATGAATCAATTCTGTTTTTCACAAATGAGGAACATGATAGAGGAATGGTATCTTATCTGAAGTATTCATGTCTGCATATTAAGTCTAAAACAACTCATGGCTATTCTTTTATGATTTGTGGCTTTTTGTATTCATGAGGCCTTTCAATGCACTGAAAGAATATTTAGTATGATATTATATGCAGTCTAATGTACTCTTTCACTGTGGCAAAGAAACTTAATGATGAACAGTGCCTCCTTTAATGCCACCTACTTCGCCATTATCAGTATTGTCATGAATTTGTCTCTCTATTGTCCTGATTGACTCTCTTGCTATGGTTTTACTTTAAGCGTTTGTGACTTCAGAAAAGGGCTTGGATGATCCATAATAACATGAAATCTTTTCACACTTGTCGGAAGTCTTACTTATAAGAGTTGGAAATGGGCAGAGAAATAGCATGCAACACAGGATATTCAGATTTGGATACAGAGAGAGAGGCAGGACCATTGGTGGTATTCTGTCGGTTTGCAACGGATCAGGCGAACCGGTAGCAATAATTTGGCATGGGTCGCCAAACCAGTAGTAAGTTCTGGCTGGCCACATCCCGACTGGGTCGCTCTCCCGCCCGATGTTCGCTCACCCCGCCCCCTGCCTGACATTCCCCGCCCGCCTGCCTGACATTCGTATAAGGTATTTCTTCCTTTTTTTTCCCTCCCAACAATCAGCTGTAGATAAGATCAGCTGTGCTGGGATTCCCCTTGCTGAGGCCCAGGAAGGCAAAAAATGGAGGGAGGAGCTCAGCCCCCCCTTCCATTTTTTGCCTTCCAGAGTCCCAGAGGAGCCTTAGGGGGGCAAAAACGCCCCCCCCAAAGGCTTCTCTGAGGCTAGGAAGCTCCCAAAACGGAGCTTGGAGGACTGCTGCATACCCGCCCCCTGCTCTGTTTTTTTCCTTCCTGAGCCCCAGAGGAGCCTTAAGGAAGCAAAAATGCCCCCCCCCCCCCCGCAGAGGCTCCTCTGTGGCTAAGAAGCTCCCAAAAATGGGTGGGGACTGCAAAAAAGAAAAGCCACGCCCACCAGTCACATGGCCACACCCACCAAGCCTCGCCCACAGAACCGGTAGTAAAAGTTTTTGAATACCACCACTGGGCAGGACTGTTCATTTTAAAACAGAGTTAGTTGAAGCTACAGTAGTTACTCTTTTAAGAAAGGATTAATTCTAGGCTGCTAACTGAAAGAATATGTTTGCTTTTTCTATTACTACTTTGTTAGAATGGAAATATTACAGTAAAGAATGGAAAACCTGTTAATCTCCATAGATACTCACAGAGAGTAGGGGTTATGTGAATTCATATAATTCACACAACGATATCCTAACAAGCAGTGTTAGAAGGCCTTTCTTTCTCCTTAAATTTTATCGGAATTCAACTCATGTAAAATGCAATCTACTGTATAGTCTATGGTAAAAGAAACAGTAAGCTAAGGTTGAGCTCTAGTTGTTCTGGATTACAAGTGTTAGTTATCTGTCTCCTGTTTTGCCTGGGCATCCAGCTGATACACCTCTTTTAGCCCAGGTTCAAGATAGACTCAGAATTTACTTTCTGCAAAATCGTTTTTTATAACCTAAAATTATAATCTGATGCCTCATTTTTACTTTGGCTGTGCAAAACTTGGGTATTGTGCAGGTGAAACAATATATTATCACAGAAAAAAAGCAACAATGCACCAGTCATTACATTTGGCCTGGATATGGACAGATCTGGGACAACATACAAATGCGAAAATCTTGTCAAAGATGCAGTAAAATAAAATATATCATTTTTTTTCTCTCCACAGCTTCTCATGTGGGAGTGGTTTTAGCCAGAGGAATTTTTAGAATAACTGCCCTACAGTAGCAAAATGTCTTCCTGTTTCAAACTTTAATTACAGGTTTATAGGGCCAGGCTTCATAAAATAAAACACAGTATATAGTACAAAACATAATGTAACATGGACAAAAAAAAGGTCTGTAATAATTTTTAGTTTACTTTTTTCTCAACAACACATTAATTTTACAGGTTAACAAAATCGTAATAGTACAGTACAGAAAAGGAGACATTATGCCTAGCCCTTAAAATGTATTTCTGCACTCTGGCAAAGATGAGTGGATTTAGTTTGTGACTCCCAAGTAAATTTTTGAAACTCCCATTCTTATCCTCTGTGAGATTCTATTCATTTTATTCTGATATTCCATGTCATTGAGCTTTCAAGACAAAACCAATCACCCTGCTCATGCCCACTAGAAATAAGGAATTCTACTGAGGACCTATCTGGTGTTAGTTCAGTTCTGTTGAAGGACCTATCCTGACCTAGTTCAGTTCTGTTGAGGACCTATCTGGTGTTAGTTCAGTTCTGTTCAGTTCTGTTTTCCAATTTCATGAATGGTTATCTGCTAGACCTAACTGTCATAAACTTGTAGGAAAGAACTGGCCCTTAACTTGCCCTTCACCTTTCTCTATCTCTCAAAAGCTCTAGTCTGGCAAATTAATGGGTGGACTCATCAGCTGGGATATTCAGTGGTTACTTTATAACAGGACACAAGGAGAGAGAACACGCCCTCTAATGGCTGCCTTTATATAGACACCTCTTAAAGGGATAAAGACTTCTATGGACTCATACATAGTCTTAAAAAGGCAATACCCATGCTGTGCTGATTCATCCTTATTGCATCAGCCTTACATTGCATCAGTCTTACATTGCATCAACCTTACAGCAACTGGTCAGCTCTTAGATTTCAATACCTTAACAGAAGGTCAAGATGGTGGTTCAGAAAGATTGGAAGGTCAAGAGGGTGGCTTCAAAAAGATCAGAAAGTCAAGAGGGTGGCTTCAGAAAGATCAGAAGGTCAAGAGGATGGCTTCAGAAAGATCAGAATTTCAAGATGGTAGCTTCAGAAAATTCAGAAGGTCAGCTTCAGGGATGGAGTCTTCCCTCTTTTGATTCTCTCTGGAGATTCCCCAGTTTCTCTACTGGATAACGTCACTAGGTCAACACAACCCTAGTTTGAGGTTCTTGGTGAAAGGCAACCACAAGTTACTAGAGAAAGCTAGAAACCACAGCCTAGTCATCTGCAGTTCCTCCGAGAGAGTGGTGGCTTTTCCAAGGGACTCGGCAACCATCTCCTGGGTCACAGGTATATATTGTATATATGTTTCTCTTTTTGATACTTAGAATCATAAATATAGACTCTAACCCCTATTCACTTGTACGAATCCATTTAAATACATTAAGTGAAGAGGTATTTATCACTTATCTGGATATTCAATATATTGTTAGTCTTAACTTTCTCTTTGCTAGGATTTTATGTTCTGACATTCAATTATCCTTTGCTTTTCTGTAACTTAGAATAACTATTCCATGATCTGAACTTGTAACATCCTTCAAAGTATTTGAAAAGTGCTAGTATATTCCATCTTAAATTTCTTTTCTCAAGATTAAACAAACCCACTTCTTCAAGTTCTTTTTACCTTATAAAAGAAATAATTTATCTTATAGTGGCTTGATAATCCTTATTGCCTTTTAGTGAACCTGCTCTAGTTTCTATCATTTTTATTAAAAAAAATTATTATTGGACATAATAGCTGTGGTGGGTCTAACACACAGCAAATAAAGTGATTACCACTGTCATTTGGAAACTGTATTTTATTACTATGTGATATATTGCATAGTATAATATTAGTATAGTATAGTATTAGTATTAGACCTCTCACATCCCAGACATAAACTATTTCAACTCCTTCCCTCAAAACGACACTATAGAGCAGGGGTCACCAACCTTTTGGACCTCAGGGTCCACCAAACTCATAATTTTAGATCCCAGGGACCACTAACTGGTTCTGTGGGCATGGCCTAATTTGTGGGTGTGGCTTGGTGGTCATGTGACTGGCTGGGCATGGCTTGTATGTAAATATTATAAATATTTACGTAAATATAGAATTTTTTATTTTAAAAAGAGCAACTTTTACCCAAAAGCAGGCAAAGCAGGCAGGCAGATTGAGTTGCTCACAGAATCACAGATTCATTCAGAGATCTATCTATCTGTCATCGGCTAGCTCAGTCTGTCATATAAAATTTGCTTGCCATGAGTCTGGTCTGAATAATAGAACCTTCAGTCCTAAGGGAGGTTTGGCTGTGCTTAAAAGCAGAGCCAAAGATCTAAAGACTAGCTGAAGATCTAAAGCAAGAAATCCAACCATTTCCTGCTTCCTAGCTAATCTAAATCTCCCGGCACAGCAGAACAGCTGATGGTCGGAAAGAAAAAAAAATAGCAATTTAGCAGGCAAATTTGCCGGGTAAGGAGTGAGTGGGCAGGGAGGGTTCCCGTGGGCCATGTGAGCGGTGCAGCCTTGTGTTTCTGTACAGCCTGGATTAATTGCTTTGGGGGGGTTTGCTCTGGGTGACATTTCTCTGCGGCCCACCAAAATTTTCTTGAGGCCCACCAGTGGCCCACTGGTTGGCGACCACTGTTATAGAGGATTGCATACCAGAACAACTAGACACAAGAACAGTTTTTCCCCGAAAGCCATCATTCTGCTAAACAAATAATTCCCTCAACACTGTTCAACTATTACAAAGTCTGCACTACTATTACTGCTAATCTTCTCATCACTCCTTATTACCCCTCCCCTCCCACTTGTGATTGTAGGACTGTAACTTTGTCCCTTGTATCCTTACGATTTATATTGACTGTTTCCTAGTATGATTTCACTGTTGATTGTACGTAGAACAGGTTCTATGTCTGCTGATGTTTTTGCCCACATGCCCACATGGGCTTTTAACTGACCTTTATTTCCTGATTTTTTTCAACTTCAGCTGCCGTGCGAGGCACAGCTGCAGTTAAAAAAACAGGAAAAGAGGGCTTTTTGAAAAGCTGCTTCTCTGCATACAGATGCTGATGACGATTTACAGACACGCGCCGGCAGCATGCAGGGAAGCACATCGTAAATCACCAAACCTTGTAAATGACTGAACTGGTAGTTAACCCTGTTGGATCCCACCCCTGACTAAGGCAGTCATGGAATGGCCCACTTGATAAAAAGCTACATGAAAGAGAGCTAAACATGATGGATTGATGACATCAGCGGGCCCCATTGGTAAAATAAAGTTCAGGACCATTATTGGTTGGAAACATGTAGAAGAGGCCTTCAACCTGCAATGAATAGACAATGACTACAAATACCCTACCCTACCCTACCCTATCCTATCATATGCTATCCTACTGTATATACACAGCCTAAAACTGCATTTGCCATTTTTCAGCCAATCATATTGCTGACTCCTATTCAGCAACTCACTTAAATGTTTATTCATTTGATGAAGAATCATTACGATTCTTTGCTACAGTGTGTATCTAGTTAATAGCATGCCATACAGGCAAATTTAATCAATCTGCTAATGAAAATGCTATGGAGCACTTTATTAAATTATTTGCTGAATTCAGGCTATATTATATCTACAACCTTCTCACGATCCAACAGGAAAATTAAGAAAACAAGGAAAAATTAATTTGGTGACATAATTTCTTGACATACTTTGCTCCGGCAATCAGTTTCAGTTTGTTTAAAGATCAAAGTCTATTATCTTCTCAAGAACCTTCCCATGTATTGATCTTAAAGTAACTGGTTTGTAGTTTCCCCACCATTCAGTTCTTTATGTTTTACCAGTCATCTGCCATTCTATTTTCTAGATTTTTTCAAGGATAATAATGAAGATTTGGCTAGATTGGAGGCCATGATCAAGTCCTAGAAATTCTGGGATTTGAAGCCCATGGATTCTAAAGGAACCATGGTTGCTCACCCTGGGCTAGATCATCAATGCATTTCTTTAGAAATGTAGGCTACAATTCATTTGTTTCTGGAGGCTTAAACTTATTCAGGTGTATTCCTTGACTATGTTTCTTTGGGTTTCCAGCTTCAATTATGTCTTTTCAGCCTCTTCTTCACAACTTCTTGGTGAATCATATGTTCTGTTAGAGATGTCCGAGACAAAATTAACACTTTAAAGAAATTATATCCCTTTTTGGAATGAAGCATTATTGATTCATGGAGTTACACCTATAGTTCAGCGGACTACAATTTCTTTTGGTGATTATATCTGAAATGATCTGTAGCTCTAGTTGGTATATTGATAATTTCTCCCTTTTTTATTTAGGACGTTTTAAGAAACTCTTTTGTTCTTCTTAACATCCATTTCCATGACCTGTGATTTGTAGGTTTCCCAAAAATCACTTCTGCAGTTCCAAGCTATTTGCGGATGCTCTTTACTGGGAACCTACGGTGTTTCTAAGTCCTGCATGTAGCTTTTGAATATTGCACAGATATTTATTTATTTATTTGTTTATTTATTTATTTATTTATTTATTTTAATTACATTTATATGCCGCCCTTCTCCGGAGACTCAGGGTGGCTTACAGTCTATGGAGCACCATGCTAAGTGCTTGGCAATAGCCTTCATTCCATTGTATATGCCTGCTTATTATTAGGGCTTTTGGCCCCGCCAAGTGGCATTTTTACAAAGTCAGCTTATTGCCCCCAACAATCTTGGGTCCTCATTTTACCTACTCCGAGAGGATGGAAGGCTGAGTCAACCTTGAGCCTGGTGGGATTCGAGCCTGCACTAATTGCAGGCAGCTTGCACTAGTGCTAGATGATTAAGAGCCTGCACCACCAAGGCCCTTATTTAGAATGAATTTGAAGATATTCCTTTGATTACAGAACTCACTGGTGGGCCAAAAAGGAAAAAGATCCAGATTCTATTACTTAAATTTCAAAATAAATATCTTACAATCTTAACCCAAACTCTGTTATCAGCAAGAACATAAACATACTCATCACACTAAAGTCTTAAGGTAAGCAGCAGAAGTATGAAACCAAAGCAATTGGTTTACTATTTATAATGATTCAACTGATATTGTGACTGCCTATTTGCAGTGCCTGGAGGCTGTAGGAACCTGGATGGGAAACAATAGGCTTCAAATGAACCCTGGTAAGATAAAGTGGCTAAGGATGACAGGGGGAACCCTAACTTTTGTTGCAAATCTTTCATGTTCTCAAACCAATGTACCTCTGATATCACAGACATTCTTTATACATTTCTTCACTTACATATTGAAAAGTATACCCCATTTTACTCAATGTTCAATATTAGCCATTTATAAAATGTTTATTCTCATACATTTTATTTCTCGTCCTCTAAATTCAGCACCTATTATGCTATTCTACTTTTGTGCAAAATTTGCTATAGTGTATGACTATTCATTTTATCCTGTGCTTCCCTAAATCAATAATAAACACATTCTCTTACACTCATGAATTCTCAATGATTTGCAGCAAAACAAAAGTCTAAAATGAATGTCCAGTATAAATCTGCACTGCATTTCCCAAAATGTGAATATTGTAACCTATCAAATTTATTTACAAAGTTTTCTTCCAAATGTTGTCAGAGTAATTAAAGTTTGCCCTATTACTTTATGCCCATTCCAAAGATTTCAGTTTTGTTTTGGAGAATATTATTCATGTATTTTTCTTTGCGTGGATAAGCAAAAATAGAAACCAACATTGGTACTCAAGATATAATTCCTTCAGTTATATTAAACCTCTAAGCTTTCTACCGCCCTGTCAAGTTCATTGACTTGAACAGAACTGGATATTTTGAACACACTTCAAACTGTCTGTTACATCTGCTCAATCATATTTGCTTTCTTGTTCTAAACATTTAGGATAATTTCCTATATTCAGAGCATTGAAGCCATTATTAAGAAGTATGAACTAATGTTACTTCAGATTTATCACAGAGTGATCCAATAGGATCAATTATTTCAACACTCCTATTTCTTTTTTACAGACATAAATCTTTAAATTTTTCATTTCCAAGGCCTACAAAATGCAGTTTAAGCATCTTGATCAAGCTCAGTCTGTTTTAGCCTAACAAATGTTTACCAGTTCTTTTAAGATACAATCCATCCAATAATCCATAGTTTTGTTCCTAGAAGTATTCCAAGCAATTGGATGTGTTCTTTTCATAGCAAAAAGTATTCTGTGACAACCAAGAAAATACAGGTCATATGTGAATAGAAGTTTCAAGTTTGCATAGCTGTACTTTATCCTCAATGGACTTAGTTTAAAATAATTTAAGTTTGTATAGCTGTACTTTATCCTCAATGGACTTAGTTTAAAATAATTTGTTGAAATGGAGCTATCTGTGCTCTCCCTTATAAAACAGAAGTTCAAACACTTGTCAATTTCACTTTACATGTCTCAAATGTGAAACTGACACAGCATGAGAAAGAGATACAGTGATGAGGAGGAAAGAGGCAGGAATTGGTGAGCTCTAACAAGGATTTACTTTTAGCAATAAAGCAGCTTTCATTAGGCATGGGAAAAACCAAGAAGTTATTAAGAACTAATAAGAAAAGTTTTCAAAAATGTAAACCATACAATGGGAAAAGGTAATGTAAATAACTGATTCGTTGAATGAAGAATTCCGTAGTGAGTAGAAGCTAGAGAGATAAGATCAGATAATTGGAATGTAATGGGTAAAGGAAGTGAAATGAAATGAGGAGCAGTTAAGCTAGGGTTATTGCTGAATATGATGTGTACCTTTTGATACATGTGGAGGATAGAAAGAAATAGCAGGTGCAGCTTCTCAAATGATTAAATAGCACAATGGGAGCCGATTAAGTTTCACAGGCCTGTTCTCGGGAGTTTTAAAGATGACATTTAAATTGCTATCCAGAAAGGATAACAGGAGTTCCTTCCCCTGACACATGGCGACTCATCAGGCTGACTGCATCTCAAAATGATTTTTTTAAAAATAAAAATGGTAACACTGCATATCTTTTTATATGCTGACATATTCTGACATTGTAATTTGTATAGCTGTATGGAATAGTAAGACACAATTCTTGGCTGATTGAAAGAGCAATCCTGCCCTCTTTTTCACAGATAAATCCGCACTAACTTCATTCTGATTTCTCTCTCCCTAGAAACAGAATGAGGAGAGAATGGAAGGATTGCCTACATTAACTTTTTACTCATGGAAAGAATAAATATAATTAAAAGACTATCAAGTGTCCCTATTTGTCTGTCTGCTGCAGAATGTTAAAACTGAACCCATTTAGAAACTCATAGAAAAGCCAAAGCTTCAAATAAAAATATTATCACATAACAAAGGCAATGCATTTGTGTTTTAAGCACGTTCCTTGTACATGAATCAACTCTTTAATAAAGTCAAATTAATTGTACTACATACAATATTTTTTACCAACGGGGCCTCTAAATGCTCTTTGAATTTGGTTGTTTTACCAAATTAGCTAACATAATCTAATGCTAAAGAGGAGTGAGGTTTGGTTTCATTTACTACTGGCTTGCCCTGTCTGTATCCTGGGAGTGGTATTGATGGTTCCTTGATTAGGCCATTTACTGTTGGTAGTTCCTTGGGGTATTTTTTACTCCTTGATTGTTGGTCTAGTGTTAATCTTTGTGTTTATCTCTGCTCATTTGAATGTTGATTGCTGGTGAGGAGGTGTTTTGTTTTGTTTCCTTTTTGGCTTTTTGATTGTCTCTTTTGAATGTTATGTAAATGTTGTTTATCTCTATGTACTTGCTGATGGCAGATTGGTCAGAGTGCCAGGCTCCAGGAATAATCTGGTGGGTTTTTACTTGGCTTGGCTCACAATTTCCAAGTTGAAACTATATTAAGTTGGTCTGTATGTTGTGAAATTAAGGGTTTTCATCATGTCTTCTGATTGCTAGTTGTTGTTGGTGTCATGGATGTGTTCTGCCAGTTTTCTTCCTGTTTGTCCTATGGAGTGGTTGTTGTAATCACTACACTGTATGTTGTAGATGACCTGTTTCTTCTTCAGGTGCTGCTAGATCTTTCAGTTTGCTTAAGATGTTTGGAGGGCTTTAGTTGATTTGTCTGCTTCAGTGGTTATAATAGTCTGTTGGGGTTTCTGAGATGTTTTTCACATGTAGAAAGTTAGCACCCACCCCTCTTCTAGAAGAATGAAATATTCTAGGAAGTATTAAAAAGGCAGAATATTATATTTCCTTGAGAAAAGAAGAAACATGTTTTTAAAGACAAAGCAGCTCCCTCCCTCTCTCCCTCCCTCTCTCTGTCTGTCTCCCCCATGTGCTCAATTTTGCCCAGGATCTCAAATCATGTAGTCCTGTCCACCATTAAACCATCCTTCCAAGCAGTTTCTAGTGTCTTTTTTCCCACTTGAAACTGAACTCAGAAAGACATTTCTTCCAACAGGTGTATATAATAGTATTCTTTTTGCAGTAATAGTATTCTTCTTGTGTGGATTGGGCTATAGTGGTTTAAGTGATCAGTGTCCATTTGTTGGAAGATAGAAGTTGGCTAGATGATCTATTTTTCTGATATTCGAGATTGCTGCAATTTCTTTGTGCTTATTTAAATTGTGCTCTTACACATCTTCTCTTGTTACTTTGGTAATGGAGCACTTGGATGGTGTGGGTAATTTTACGAGAGACTTGTATTTCTAAATTGACATTGTAATGTCTCCTGATCAGGTGTTTTCTTCTTCCACACCCTGTTTCTTTCATAAAATTAAAATGAGACATTTAGACCTGCTAACTGCAGAAATCCAAATTAAAGCATCCTGGTTGTCCAGATCAATCTGAATACTTTTAAATGAAAGGTAACTCATTGTCACTCTGGAAATCATTCTTTGTTTAATTCTTCATACAGTTACATTCTCCCCTAATATTCATTTATAAATTGTCTTCCTATAACTTAGATCCATTTCTCCATGTTCTGCACAACATGATAGAGTGAATTTTAAAAATTTTTTAGTATGAATTTCAAGTAATTGAAAATGCTACCTTATCCTTCTTCTCTTCTCTAGATTAAATAGACGCAGTTTGTTAATTCTGTCTTCATTTGCCAGTCTCCCTGATTGTATCTTCCTCTTCATTTCAATATCTGGATATGATTGTGTGTATTTGCTAATGCATATTTTGCTTAAAATGTGAGCACAGCACATCCAGAAAACAAGCAGAAACAATTAATAGACTTATAAACCATGTTACAGTGCTTTACAGCAGGGGTGGGATTCTACCTGGTCAGTCCGGTTCTATAGAACCGGTTGTTATGATTTTGTGCAGTTCAGAGAACTGGCAAATAACTCCACTGGCTGACTCTTCCCCTCCCCTCCTTGCCCTGCCCACTCATTCCTTACCTGGCATGGTTGCCTGCCTTTGTAAGTTGCTTACAAAGTTGCAACTTTGTAAGTTGCTATTTTACCTTCCCCCCCCACCAACCATCAGCTGTTCTGTTGTGCTGGGATATTTAGATTAGTTAGAAAATCCAATGATTTCCTGCAGATCTGAACCTTTATAAGACTGAAGCTTCTATTTTTCAGTGCAGACTCAGGCAATAGATTGCAGAAAGGTAAATCTCTGAATGAATCTGTGATTCTCTGAGCAACTCAATCTGCCTGCCTGCTTTGCCTGACTTGGGGTGAAAGTTGCTCTTTTTAAAATAAAAAAATCATTATTTACATACATGGGGTGTTGTGAGTTAATTTTGTGAGTTTGCTTGCTAGCAAATTTTATGAGTTTGCTTGCACGCAAATTTTATATGACAGACTCAGGCAATGGATTACAGAAAGATAGATCTCTGAGTGAATCTATGATTCTGTGAGCAACTCTATCTGCCTGCCTGATTTGCCTGATTTTGGGTAAAAGTTGCTCTTTTTTAATAAAAATAATTCAATATTTACATTTATTTGCATACAAGCCACACCCAGTAAGCAAGCCACGCCCACCCAGTCACGTGACCACCAAGTCACACCCACAAATTAGGCCATGTCCACAGAACCGGTTGTTAAGAAATTTGAATCCCACCCCTGTTTACAGCCCTCTCTAAGCAGTTTACAGAGTCAGCATATTGCCCCCAACAATTTGGGTCCTCATTTTACCCACCTTGGAAGGTTGAGTCAACTTTGAACCTGGTGAGGCAGCTGGCAGTCAGCAGAAGTAACCTGCAGTACTGCACTCTAGCCACTGCACCACCGAGGCTCATAATATTTGAAGACTGTAGTGGAGGGAAATCCAAAGGTTGTCCCTCTTTTGGGACAATTATGACCTGGATGACTGAGAATCTCCATAGACATCTAGTGGAATGAAACTGGAAAAAGATAGATGTCATAGGTCTTCAGAATGATTTCTGATCAGAGTTAAAGAGAAGTTTGAAGAGGTTCTAGTTTCTTCCCAACCTCGAAAAAGAAAATGAAGAATCAAGTAGCACAACTATAGTAGCCTTGTATCACAGAGTTCTTAGGCTGGACCCATGAACCTAGCAACTTGGAATTCAGGCATTTATGAGAA
This sequence comes from Bungarus multicinctus, assembly GCA_023653725.1. NCBI lineage: Eukaryota > Metazoa > Chordata > Lepidosauria > Squamata > Elapidae > Bungarus > Bungarus multicinctus. The sequence goes on along the minus strand of CM042848.1, from coordinate 11,266,217 downwards.
TAGGTCAATCAATGCCATACCCTCCTCTAAATATTGAAGCCACATAAAAACAACATATGTTATGCTCTCAAGTGGGGAAAATAATTTTTAAAAGGACCAACAGCTGGAGTTTTCAAATGCCTTCTGTTGGTTAGAGGGGATTTTAGTATAGATAGTGTTGATCTTGCTATAACTATATTGTTTAGCTTTGACTCAGGACTTCATTGTTCTAAATGGTCAAAGCTTTGATATGTCTGTTGTATTGACTCCCAGTCTGCCTAATTAACTGAACGTTGATTTCACTTGTGTTGCCTGTGGAAGGAAGTGTGTATGACATTCAGACAGCCATTGAAATCTCTGGAGTTTTGCTGTCTGGTGGATTTGCACTGCCTGGACAGGACAAGCTTCTCTCAGTATATCTTTTACAACTTTAGCTTTTCATCACTCACAGCACATATTGGCTTTTTGGATGTTGGAATATTACTGAATCCTATTCTTATTTTAAAATATGAATCTAATGCTTTCAAAAAAACCACTAGATCTGTGCACATAAGGAACTTGTTTAAGACCTAACAAGCATTTTGGAAAATGACTGGTTAGTTTTTACTTGGATGGAGTGAAAGCCAAGTGTCCAGTCTCCCCTACAGCCAAAACCAAACTAGCCATGGAAGGCAATTCACCTGACCAGAGGAAGTGTGGGGGGGGATGTCTGTAGCAGCTTAAAGTAGTCCAAAAGAGCTGGCTAATTCTGAACTTCTAATTGTACCATAAACCACATTGTTGTGGTGAATTATTATCCAAAGCAAAAATGTTTCAGAAGAAATGGAAAAATGTTATTAAAATTAGAATAGCTGAAGACATTGTAAGCACTTCAAGAAAAACTACTACTTGACCCAAATATCTGATCTGACATTTACGTTCCATAATCTGTGATACTTTCAAAAATAAGCATGACTAGCTTTGTATTTGTGGTCCGAGTTCTTTCCTAGTGTAGCAATTTTCTCAATGAAAAAGTTGAGTTCATAATTTTGTTGCTATGACAGAAACATATTTATTTTTGTACTGATTTTTAAAGAGCAATGCCACTTATTACTGTTGTTATTTAAAACAGATAGCTATACAAACAATCACGATGTACACATATATCCTATATCTATATCCCATGCTTATATCCTATGTCCTATATCTATGACTATCTATATTCTATCTATCTATCTATCTATCTATCTATCTATCTATCTATCCAGGGATGGGATACGACAGGGTTAACTACCAGTTCGAGATTTACAAGCTTCCCTGCATGCTGTGAGCCGCGCGCCTGTAACTCGTCATCAGCATGCTGTGTGCAGTGACGCAGCCTTTGAAACAGCCCTGTTTTCCTGCTTTTTTAACTACAACTGAGTTTCATTCAGCAGCTGAAGTTGAAAAATCAGGAAATAAAGTTCAGGTAAGAGCCCAGGTGGGCAGGTGGGCAAAAACATCAGCAGACATAGGACCAGTTCTATGTCTGCTTCTCTTCAGAGTTACCGGTTCTACAGAGGTGGACAGAACCGGTAGAAACTGTATCTATCTATCTATCTATCTATCTATCTATCTATCTATCTATCTATCTATCTATCTATCTATCTATCTACCTACCTACCTACCACTACATGCTGGTGTAGTGGTTAGAATGCAGTATTTCAGGCTAATTCTGCCCACAGCCAGGAGTTCAGTCCTGATTCAAGGTTGACTCAACTTTCCATCCTTTCGAGATTGGTAAAATGAGAACCCAGAATGTTGCTGTATAAGATTATGGAGCACTGTGTAGTGCTGTACCAAATGACAAATTACTTCCTTTCCCCACTCCAGAAGTTACTACAGGACTTGACTTTTTGGGGAAGAAGAGCTAAATAAACACTTCTTTGCAACTCTCTCGATATAATTTGTGATGAGACCTTAATATCAAACTGGAATCTAATTATTATTACTTTCTTGGATGATAACAACTATATTCTTCTTAGATTTTCTAGGCATATATTTCCTTCTCTAGTAAGTGCACTTTCTGTGTACATAAAAGCTTCCCTGAATCTGTATATTATGCACTTATTATTAATATTGTAAAGTTAAAGAGTGTAATCTAGCTGAATATAAGCATTTCCAGTGTGAAAATTATACCCTGTTTTGTTTAAAAATGGTATGATAATATTAGGCAGGGTGATTTCTCAACTGACACCTGATTATTAACTATATAGAGCCAGTAGTTAAGTCTGCAGGCTAGATATTGGGACACCATGAGTTCTAGTACTACCCCAAGCATGAAAGCTGGTTGGGGACTTTGGGCCAGTCACTCTCTCAGTTCAGCCAACCTCAAGGCTTGTTCTTGTGGGGAAAATAGGAGGAGGAAAGAGGTATGTTTGCTGCCTTGAGTTATTTATAAAATAATCAAGGCAGATAAAAATAAACATGCTGGTTTTTATTTCACTTAAAGGAGCTATATACCCTAAAAAACAGCAGGATTTATATCATACCTTTTCTTTGTGAGATCAAAGCAATTTAGATAGGGAAAAATCTACTATTACTTTAATCCCACAAAATAATCATATGAAATAAATTTTATTAGGAGAAAAATGAAAGGTCATAATTACACAAAACTTCTTTCTTTCACTGATTAAGATGAAAGGGAGTGATAAAAGCTGTTCTGGAAACTTTAGAGCAAAATAGGACTTTGGATGCATGTATTCTGGCAAGCAAATTAATTTATAACTAAAATAACAATTCTCTTTAAACCAAAAACTGCACTTGATGTTTCGGTAACATTCGATAACATCTTTAACACATTCTTTGGCTCAGTATTTGTAAACAGCAATGGATCATGCCCAGTATTTCGTAGTCGAACCACAGACAACTACAATGATCTAATATGTATCGATTTTACAGAAGAAAAGGTTGAAAAAGCATTACGCAATCTAAAACCATCTCTATCTATTGGACCAGACGGAGTTTGTGCCTACTTCTTAAAAAAGCTATCCACTGCCATAGCCGAACCTCTAAACATAATCTTTGAAAAATCTTTCAGGACCAGTTCCTTGCCAAATCTATAGTCACAAGCCACAGTCATCTTCATCTTCAAAAAGAGAGACCCCAGCCTAATTGAAAATTACAGACCAATCTCTTTATGTTACGTCACCTGTAAAGTCATGGAATCAATTATTAACCAATCCATCATCCTCCACTTAGAGACAAACAACCTATTCTCTAATAAACAATTTTTTTCAGAAAAAAACTATGCTGTAATCTGCAACTCTTACACTGCAAAAACATATGGACTACACAACTCGATCAGGGCAAAGCACTAGACACAATCTACATAGACTTCTGTAAAGCCTTTGATTGAGTGGTACACGACAAGCTACTTCTAAAACTAAAATCTTGTGGTATCTCTGGACAACTGCATAGCTGGATAGAAGTATTTATTTTATTTATTTATTTATTAGATTTCTATACCACCCCCTCTCCCAAAAAAGGGACTCGGGGCGGTGTACAGCCAGATAAAAATAGAAATAAGATATAAAAGTTGTACAGTTAAAAACAATTTAAAATGATTAAATTAATCGCCGAATTATAAAATTATCAAAATGTATAAAAACAGATAAAAGTTTAAAATACAAAATTTAAAACCCCACAATTATTACTGGGCCAGGCCAGCCTGTTGAAAAAAGTGGGTCTTTACTGCGCGCCGGAAGGTCTGAATGTCGGTGATGGCCTAACATCACCAACATTTCTTCCTGTCAAACAGACAACAAATGGTCAAAATTGGGAGCATCCTATCAAATTCGGTATCTGTCAACAGTGGTGTCCTCCAAGGCAGTGTTCTAGGACCAACTCTCTTCATATTCTACATAAATGATCTCTGTCATCATATTAAGAGCAACTGCATTCTCTTCGCTGATGATGTAAAGCTGTTCAATACCACAGACAATACTGCTACCCTTCAAAAAGATCTTGACTATGTATCAGAATGGTCAAACAAATGGCAACTTCAAATCTCAACAAATAAATGCTCTATCTTACATATTGGCAAAAAAAAATCAGAAAATAAAATACAAGCTGAATAATCAAGACCTTGTTGATGACCCAGGCTGTGTAAAGGACCTTGGAATACTCATCTCTAATGATCTAAGTGCTAGAGCCCACTGTAACCACATAGCCAAAAAGGCATTAAGAGTTGTTAATCTAATCCTACTCCTTTCTCTGGAATATCACACTACTAACTAGAGCATATAAAACATTTGCTAGACCAATACTCAAATACAGCTCACCAGTCTGGAACCCACATTACGTATCTGATATTAGCAAGTTGAGAAAGTCCAGAAATATTTCACAAGAAGAGTTCTCCACTCCTCTACTCATTGTAGAATACCTTAGGCCACCAGACTTGAAATTCTAGACCTAGAAAACCTTGAATTACGCTGTCTTCGGTCTGATCTAAGTATGGTATATAAAATCATACATTGCAATGACTTACCTGTCAATGAATACTTCAGCTTCAACCATAACAACACAAGAGCAAACAATAGATACAAACTCAAGGTTAATCGCACCAAACTTGATTGCAGGAAATACGACTTCAGCAACAGAGTGGTTAATGTCTGGAATACTCTACCTGACTCTATGGTTTCTTTCCCAAATCCCAAAAACTTTAACCTTAGACTGTCTACTATTGACCTCACCCCTTTCCTAAGAGGTCTGTAGGGGGTGTGCATAAGCGCACCAATCGTGCCTACCGTCTCTGTTCTATTGTTTCGTTTATTTTTCTTATATGTACCAATTTCATGTATTCATAACTATGTATATACTTATACCTATTATCTTGTAAGCGATTGACAAATCAAATAAATAAATAAATTTTAAAAAAATCAGAAAAAGAGAAAGATGGAGAGTTATAGTAAAAAGTTTAACATAACTACTGAATATGTAGTGAAGCTTAGATTCTTAGTGATAGTAATAAGGTAAGAAAAATAAAAACTTTCCATTGTCCTAACTGTAAAAGGAAGATTTACACTGGTAGAATACTCAGGGAATATAAGACCTTTACCATAGGTAAAAAAAAAAAAATCCAGATCTTTTAACCTCATCCGATTCACACCAGCCATTATGACAGTCGGGAAATTGTAAGGCAAATATCTAGAAGGTATTAGATATAATGAAACACTGGTTTGTCCCAAACAATATTATTTTTTTCTGCTAGTGGAAAAAAGTTTGCTATTTGTTTTTGTTTTTGTTTGTGTGTGTGTGTGGTTTTTTTTTGAGAGGGGGAAACTTGGATTTGTTTATTTAACAGTCTCTCTCTCTCTCTCTTACAGACACACATACACACACACAAACACACGTCCTCTGTACATTTCTTTCTCACATAGCAATGAAACTCTTTACTTATTCTTCACATAGCAAAATAGTTTGCTCATTAGGTTTCAAGACAGTAGTAGAGATTTAAAATCTGAATGAAAATAGTATTTAACATTTAACAGGACTGAGAAATTGTTAAATGTTGTGTCAGAATGTTTTATTTTTATTTATTTATTTGTTTGATTTGTCAATCACTTACAAGATAATAGGTATAAGTATATACATAGTTATGAATACATGAAATGGGTACATATAAGAAAAATAAAAGAAACAATAGGACAGGGACGGTAGGCACGTTGGTGCGCTTATTTTAGAATTTAGAATTTATTTGATTTGTCAATCGCTTACAAGATAATAGGTATAAGTATATACATAGTTATGGATACATGAAATGGGTACATATAAGAAGAATAAAAGAAACAATAGGATAGGCGTGGTAGGCACATTGGTGCGCTTATGCATAATTCTGTCTTCCTACAGCCTGACAATTTATAAGGAAAGTGGGAATAATAATAAATGTGGGAATAATTAACATTTGAATGAGGAAAAAATACTTCTCACAGGTTCTGATCAATAGTTGAAAATAATGTACTATATCACACTGACTTTCCTTTAACTACCTTTAAAAAAATGATTACTTTTCTTGGCTTTTATATCCATTCATAATCTAATTGCTGAATATACTTTTTTCTGCCATTTAATGTGCATGAAAGATGCTTTGCTAAAATCCGGTTAGGGTTTGTTTTGCACGCAATTCAGGCAGATCAAATTGATTTTGGATTGAAACCTTTTCATTCACTCTATAAAATATTGCAGGGCATGATTTTTGAAAATGCTATTTATCTGAGTTCCCATTCTTCTATTCATTTAATAACTTGTCAGCATGATCATATGCAAGCTTCTTCACCCCAATCAATGTTTTTGTGAATACCAGTAAAATGACAATTATTTAAATGAGTGAATACATGGACGGCAGTTTGAACTATCAGTGAATTTCTGAGCAGACAGTGTTAGGATGTGTATGAAATTTTACTTACTAGATGATTTTTGTTTGTAGAGGTATGTCTTTGAACCATTCTTGATCACTGTTAACTGACTGGACAGGTCCCTTTGCAACTATTATTTTTTCTCTAAGGCCAATAGAAAACGACTGACCCAAAGTCAGCCAGCTGGTTTCATACTTAGGGTGCAGGACTAGAATACACAGCCTTCTGGTTTCTCACCTAGTATCTTTAATTATGACACCAGTCTGGCTATCAGTAAAGGAATTTAATGAGCCACAATTTGGGAATCCCATTTAAACTGAGATCAAGCTACTTCTTGATCTCCAATAGTAATGGATGAGGTGCAAGTTGAAAGATTTTTCTAATCTAAATTTGTCCATCCTAATGTAGATGAAGCCTGATAATTGCATGACTTCAACTGAACAGGTTATTTTAAAAAGTAAATTTACATGATTTTTTTTTTCTTAAATAAGAACGTATGCATGGGTGTTACATAAAGTTCTGTGTCAAACGTATTGGTAAATATAGAAAAGAACATCAGAAGACAGAAAAATAAGCTTTTAAAATAATATTTAGATAACATATTGATTAGCTGTCTTCAGTGCTAATTTATATTCTAAATATATAAACTACATTGTACTCTGTTGGAATTTACCTACAAAGTAAATTGAGTGACTTCAGGAAACAAAGCTCAACATTGTTTACAAAGTAAACAATGCAAAAAAAATAGATATCAACTAGGGAATAGATTAAAGATTTTTTAAAAAATAAATAATAGGGATTGGCTAGAGATATAACAAGAAGATTGAATGAAAGCTGTCTGATATCTTTGAACTCAGGCGATATTAAGCTAAAAATGCCTGGGAAGTTAGTTTTCTAAATTTCTGCTGTTGACTTCTCTTCTGGAAAGTCAACCATCCAGAGGTACAACAGGTTCATGTTATCTTTGAGCCAATATAATAGCAGAAAATTGGTTTTCTACTGAAGCAGTGTTAATCTTGGTAAGAACTAAGCAAGTTTGTTTTAAGATAGCTTTCCAGGGAAAAGAATACCACCAAGGTGTGGAAGGCCCAGATTTTCAGGTTATTGCTTGCTGCCCAATTCAGTTCCTTCTAGTGCACTTCATGTCAATAACTTTTGAGATGTAATCAGGTTTAAAATCTAAAGTAGACTTTAGCTACATTGTTTTCAGAAACAGTTCTTAGGAAAACTTATAGCCAAATATTTGAGAGATTTCTGCACTGGCAGGATACTTTGAGTTTGTGTATTTCACTATAACATTGTTCCTGTTACTTGGCAAATTACTGGAGAAATTGAGGATACTTGGAACACAGATTGTGATTTCACAGATGGATGTCACTGATCCAGGAAAGAGAAACAATTCCCCCAGCAGTAAAAAATGTGGACATACCCAAGCCTCTCATCACTTCATCATCTCTCCTCAAAGTTTTGACTAGGTAAATAATAGTTTTATTTATATTATTATTTATTTATTTATTTATATTATTATTTATTTATATTATTATTTATATTATTTATAAAAATAATAGTTTTATTTATAATAAGTCTGTGAATATATACTTCTCAGCATTTGGCTTCCTATCCTATTGGCCAGTGTCATTCCAGAAATTACCAACAAATTGTTGGTTGCCTTGTCACTTATTGATGCTTGTGAATGTGAGGTGATTCCATAAGAGTAAGCTAATTTCTCTATAGCCTTTACATTTGTTAGACTTGCATAACTAATTTTCCTCTTTTTTCTTTTCTAATATTATATAATTTAATTAGTTCCTGAATTTATATTATAATAGTACTATATCTAAGAATTAGCAACTGCAAAATGAGTTTGTCAGAAATGCTAAGCCATAATATGGCTTCTGTTTCTTTCCATCTACTTAATTTGCAAGTATTAGATTTGCCATGTTTTCTGAAGTGAGATGTGATTCTGTCCTGACATACTCAACAGTAACAAGTGTTTCAGATTCTTAAACTAACAATCTTTGAAGATTTGAATGGATTTGAGTAACAAAATAATTAATTTAAGATTGTGAATAAAAAAATAATTCTCCAATAGAAAAGCACGTCAAATTGTTCTGCTTGAGATACCTATGCACAAAAATAGTTTGCAAGGTATTTGATTATATCTTGGCTCAAAAATGTCAAAAATGCCCCTTTCTAAAATTTTCTAATTTATTTCTACAGTAGGGTTTATATCAGTCATCAGAAAAAAGCCACGTGGTCTTTTTTAAATCCCATTAAGATGACAAATGAGTTGGCTGTTAATAATAGCAAAGTGCTGCAACTGTGTAAGAATTCTTGTAACTATTCAATAAATGTCTGGTTTAAACTTTATCTAATTAAACCATCAGTGATTACCAGTCATTAGACTACAACAGTAAGATGTAACAGGGCTACAATCATTAACCCTAAATACCAGGCATGACAGAGAGGCCTTGAATTGCTATCCTTGGTGGGAAATGTTTATATGATAGCAATTAATTATGGCTTGCCTATTTCCTATATATAGACTAAAGATCCATAATTTGTGTAAGGATGCATCCTGAGTGGCTATCTATTTCTGTAATTGTTCCTGATAGCTTGGTAAACCAGTTATGGGTGTTAAGAATGATTTGAGCTTTAGATCAACCTGGTAAAAAATAGGGGCTGGGATAGAATCACCATAAATGAGTGTCTCATTATAAATGGTCAAGCATATAGTTTCCAGACTTCCTTAATTCTATCATTTTCGTACTTGATCACATTCACTTTTTCAACATGATTCTTGACATTAAAAATATGCAGACATAAGCCCATAATTGCCCAAGCAGTAAATTAATAGCTGTCCAGTTGTGATATATGTTGAAGAATCTAGATATTTCATTTCAACCAGAAAGACCCTTTCCTATCATCTAGAATAGTCTTAATGATTTAGTAGAGTTCTTATATCTTGTGATACACAGAAGTTTTCAGTGCAGCTGGAAATATGAAGTGTACTAATGTTTTTATTAATGGAATGGCTTCATTTTAAGTTCAAAGACATGATGATGCACTTTGGAATGAGTCATTCTTATCAAGTACTTGGAAAAGTAAATGTTTAATCTTTAATTTAAATGTTTAATACAAATGTTTAATCTTAATCTAAATGTTTTACTGTTTTGTAAGACTGAAGGCTGATAAACTTTGTGTGGCCTTAAATGTTTGGAATATATTAAAATTTGCATAGAAGTGATATGTCATGAAGTACAAGTTCCTATTGTACTTAGATTTTTCTTTTTCCTGACAAGAGAATGGCAGCCAAGTCTTGAGAATTGAAGAATAATATTTCTAAGCGATTGTCTGACTATAGACTAATTTCAAGTGTCAGGATATATATGAATCTGTCTTCCTGTTGGATATTTCAAAACGTGAATTAAGATTCAAAAGCTGATTTATGGGAAAAGTATCAAATTAAGACCACCCTAGATGCAGATTGCTTTTTTAGCTACCAGAGCATCCTAAAAATCATCTTTTGAATATAAATAAAAAAAGCTCCTGAATTTTAAGGATCCTTAAAATCTGTCGATGCCTACAGACTATCTAATACCATGTAAAGCTAGTATTAAGAAAGGGAACTAGAGATTTCAATACTTGGAGAAAACTTTATTACAGACTCTGAAAAAAGAAAAACGCCTCTGCTAAAATGTAATCTGTTACATATGGCTTTAGGTATGTTTACATTTTAACTTGAAAACTACATCATTGACTGATTGATATGCAGCAGGAAACATTTGTAATTAAACACTTTATGGCTGTTTATGTGGAGATACTTCTAAGAATACAAAATACTGTGCAATAAGTCATACTAATTAACAAAATGCTCCTTAGAACATTTAGGGATCTCCAACCTTGGCAACTTTAAGACTTGTGGACTTCAATTCCCAGAATTCCACAGCCTGCTGGCTGAGGAATTTTGGGAGTTGAAGTCCACAGGACTTATAGTTGCCAAAGTTGGAGATCCCTGCCTTAGAAACTCATGGGGTAGATCAGGAAAGTAGCAAAACCTTATAGTATATTACAGTATACAGTACGTATAACCAAGCAAAGCCCAGTTTTATTTCCCATTTTGATGGACCAAACTTTTATGTTCATAAGTACTAAACAACTTCTAGGTCAAATCAAGAAATCAGACTAAGTTCTATAACTATTTTGCACAATGAAATATGAACCTTGTGTAAAAAAAAAAGATCAAATATGAGCAGCAAATAAAACAAAAATGAGATTTTTTTAAAAAATTTGGAGCGGATACATGAGTAACGAATATTATCAGTATTGAACTGATACGATAAACTCACAGACAGCTACGGATAGCTATTTTAGTATTTCAGAAATTCTAACGCTGTTGACAAACACAACAGTATTTTAATTGCTTGATACTTTTTTTGCTCATGTTTTGATTGTCAAGGACGTTAGTCTTACTTAATGTTTAGCAATATTTCTCGATAATGCTGCCTTTCCCCGTGTTATGTAATGTAAGTGCTGTAAAGGTGCAATTAAAAATAAATAAAATAAAAGCAGAATTCCGCGTCCCGTGCTCATATTTTCCCTTGTTCAGCTTGGACGATCTCAGCCTTGGGAGAGATCGGTACGTATTTGTCCCGTTTGCTCCGTGGTATCCCTCGGCCTTCATCTTCAGACTTCCCTCTAATTTATAAAGCTCAGCCTGTCTCCTTTTGCTAGGGCGGCTCTGTCTCCGGTACGTTAAGGCGACACGGATCTCCGGCGTCGTCCGTGCTTTTAATTCACAAACGAATAAAGATGGACGGGAAAGCAATTCATTCCACCGAGCGGATCGAAGTGTAAGTTCGCTTGCACTTCCAGAAGCTGCCTCAAGATGGGACTTTTTCATCAAGACACGGTCAGCGTGTCACAGTAAACAGCCCCTCAAAAAACCGGGGCTGAAGGAGCCAGGGAGATTCCCGCCCTCCCTTTCTCTCAGCATCACATATTGGGAACGAAAGCAAAGGAAAATCGCTGCGGAGAAAGGAAGTACCTTATTTCCGGAGATAAATTAAATAAGAAAGCTTGAAATACACACCAGAGATCCCCGCGACAGTTCCCCATTTCCAACAACAGGGAGCGCATTCCTTCAACATCTCGGGCAAAGCTGAACAATTAAGCGCTCCTTGGGGTGGGATCTTTCTTTAAACAAAGTCCTTCCCCCCCACCCCCCCCAACACGGAGAGGGAGAGACGCCACGGCCATTTCGAACGTCAAACCTCCACTTGCAAACTTTGATGGACAACTAATCCAGCAGCGCACCAGAGCAAGCGCCCTTCTTTGGTTCAGGGGCTTCCCCCCAAATGACCACCTACCAGCTGAGCGAAGCTCATTAGGACGCGGCGGGCTCAGAAGCGGGATTTCGACCGCAACTTGCGCTGTTTTTCGCCCCCCCCCCACCCGCCCCAGCCTATTCATACGAGTCCTCGCGTGCACGCATGACTCTGGGGAGTCTCCCTCCACCCCCCCCCTTCGGTTCCTTGCTTCTTTTGAATGACTCGCCTCCATTCAAGAGAAACCGCAGTTAACACCCAAAGTCCTTATTAGCCCCCATCTGTTTCTCGCTGCCTCCGCTCCTCCCGCCGAGTCCTTTAATTAGCTTTTTTTTTTTTTCTTTTTCCTGGCTTGGAAATCAAACCCTGATGCAAACGTTTATTTTTCTGACCGTTGGCGGTGTCAGAGTGGAATAAGGAAAAAAAAAAACAAAAAACAAAAACGGGAGGGAAGAGAAGCAACGGGTAGCTTTGCAGGAAAGCTTTGCAGGAGAGGAGGAAGCAAACGGCGCAGGAAGAAGCGGTGGGGATACGAAAAAAGCTGCCGTGGTTTGTTTTTTTTGTTTTTTTTAAAAAAAAACTAAACCATAAGTCAACGTGGGGAAGAAGATGAGGCCAAGGTTTTAATCCACTGTGAGTTGCTTCTCTCCCCTCTCCCGTTTTGCAAAGGCTGCGGCATTTTCCGAAGTATTCAGAACAGTATCCAGGGTTGGCAATTGTCCTCATTTGGGATGGGAGGGTGTCGGTGTCTGTGCGTTGCGGAAGTGTGTGTGCGTGTGCGTGTGCGTGTGTGTGGGGGAGTGGGGAAGAATAGAGAAAGCTTCCTATACTTTTTCGCCCCCTAAGCCACGGTTAGGCTGAATGGTCTGATAAACGGAGAATTAAAAGACGGGACTTTCGAGACAGACCAATAAGCTGCCTGCCTGTGTGGGAGTATTTGTTATTCGCATGGAAAAGGCTCGGGAAGCGCTGCCTGCCTTTCAGCACCAAGAACAGCGACAAGTGAGCTCCCTCCGGTCCTCGCTTCGGAAGCAGGCAGCGGCCGTGGGAATGCAACGCCAAGGAAGCCCCCGCGGGGCCCGTCTCCAGCCCGGGTGAGTGAGTGAGTAAGTGAGTGAGTGAGTGAGCGAGCGGGGCTGCGTGGGGGTCAGTTCCCCCCCCCCTCTCCTTCCCCCAGGCCTCCCGGGAAAGCCGCAACTTGAAAGCGCAAGCATCAAGTTGACTCGGTTTAGACTTTAACTTGGCTGGCGGTGGGGGAAAGCGAGGCAGACAAGACAGCCGAGGCTTCCTCGTTTTTAGTGGCTCGGCAAGGTTGGCTTGCAAAAAGAAGCCGCGGGGCCCACAAACCCAAGTCCGGGAGTCTCCCCGCGGCCGAGAACTTTGCAAGGCTTTTTAGGACGGAGCCGTGGGAGAGCTAGGTGTGCGCAGAAAAGCGGGGTCGGTCCCTCCCTCCCTCCCCCCCCACGCCCTCCTTCCCCCGGCTCTTTTGCAGCAAATCTGGGATCACCCTGCCTCGTCCGACGCTCCACCGAGGATGGCGGCACTCGCTCGCCCGTGCGGAGGGGGGAGGCGGTGGTGGTGGAGAATGTGTGGAGAGGGGCGGGCAGTAGATCTTGAGAGGGAGGCTCGTGGACTGAAATTACCTAATCCCCTGTTATCCGGGCGGCGGCGTTGGCGTCTATTAATTCCATCACTGACCTCCGCTGCTATCGGCAGGATGGAGCTGTGTCTAGTGCAGATCGAAAGGCGGGATTCGAGGAGGTATAATGTGTGTGTATATATATGTGTGTGTGTGTGCATGTATCACAAAATGCGTATGATCCCTTCGGGGTGGGCCGGGGTGGGAATGCGGCGGGGGAAAAAAAATTCCGGGAGGGAGACCCGGGAGGGGCAGAACTAGCGGGAAGGCAAGTTTCTCTCTTAGTTCATAATACCTTGGCCGCCAGGGCGATCAGAATAGCTTTGTGTGTGAGCCGGACTTTGTGTGAGCTTTGTGGAAGAGGTTCAACACCCGGAGGAGACTCTTGTGGAAAGAGGCATTGGCTTTGCCAACAGGCAGCGCGATCAAACAGGCGTCTGGCGTTAAGACAGGGCTGACATTCAAGTATGACAAGGAAGGGAAGAGGGGCGACATTTCTCCCCTGCTCATTTATGAATTTCCACCGCGCTGTTATCACCTTCTGATTTTTATCTGGTTCTGTGCATTTGAAATGTTCTTCTTGGGTTTTGCCTTGGTCAGAGACTACCTTTTCCACTGAGCTTAGTCTGGAGTAATATTTGCATCCTCCCCCCCCCCCCCCCCCCGCCCGGACGCGAATTTCCAGACGGTTTGCCCCAAACTTCCCTGGGGTTTGGGAAATCCACCCAGTACAGTTCTTCAGGATTTAAATGCCAGCAGCTCCCCCTACAACATGTGTGAGAGGAAAGAAAAAATAAAGATAGGTTTTGCTCCCTAAAGATTTGTTCCAGCGATGGAGGGGAGGGGAAACGACAGAGGGAGGAAATATCCTTAGGATTGGCATATGGTGTCTCTTGGTATCAATTATAAAGTTGGATATTTGGTGGGTATTTTAATGTCAAATTGTGGAAAACATGACTGGAGGTCCCTGAACACTACTGCACCAACTGAATCCTGGTGCTGGTGTTTTAGAGGAGTGGGAAGTGAAGAAGTCCTCTTGAGGTTTCTTTCCTTTGTAAATAAAAAAGCAAGCTATTTATAGAAGGAACTCAGAGGTATCTGCTTAAAGATTCTCAACCTTTGTGGAGATGTCTAATGTGTCTTCATATTTGCTGCAAATATTTTGAAGCAGATAAATGGATCACACTCAACACATACACACATACACTAACTACATCAATTAATTAAGAGCAATTATATTTTAGAAGCATGCAGAGTGAATCAAATAATCAAGAGCAATTATATATTTGAGGAGCATGCAGAATGAATCAAGAATATTTGTCTTGACAAAGAAGTTCCTCACTCTTTTTTTTTGCAGAGGTTGGGGGAGATGTTGAAGTTTTAAAATTGTTACATGCTTATATAAAGATTAATGTGAATGAAAATAACACATGGTTCTTGATTTAAGAAGAAAAAGCTGTGTCACTTGTGTATAAACAAAAAATACAATTACTCTTTCACACTAAACACTTAAAAAATTAATAGCATGTTATGGAATATCCTGTGGGATTCCCCTCCCCCCAAAAAATGGACCAAATTTTTTAATTGTAATTTGACCATTCACATGCTGTGTAGCTCAATGGCAGAAAAATAATAGAAAAGCATTGATAACAGTTCAGTTAGAAAATGCCCAAGCTATATTTGTACACACAAATTTTCAATTAGTATTACAGTGCCTTAGGAATAGAAGGAAGACAGGTTAAAAAATTGACAACAGAGGGCTCTCTTCGAAGCAAATTTACCATCAAGGTAATAGCAGATTTGTATGCACTTGAACAGATCACAGTAGTGAAAGTATCCTTGCAGCCTGAATATTTGGCTTCCCATATCTTAAGCAGATGGAGTCTGAAGCATGTCCCACAAATTGCAGTAATATTTACTTTCTATTGGATGAACTCAGGTGATGGACAGAAGGATTACCTACCATGAAAAAGGATTCAATTTGAGGATTAACATGATTTAATGCAATATTTTAATGGAAATGAAGGATGCCTAGGTACTAAGAATGAAAGATGGACAAGTGGCTTCACATTATTGTAAGTCTTACAGAAAGTGGAAAGGGCAGCTTTTGTACAATGAAAGAAAATGTTTCAAGAGTTAGCAGAGCCAAAGGAGGATTTGTTTGGGTAAAACTGTCATCCAGACAGTCAATAATCCAAGTTGACAGTGACTTGGCAGCAGGAGGCCAGTAATGTTATGGGAAATGGGTCTTGTGCTGTTCCTGAGCGTGTCAGAAGGCCTAGCCTTGCAAATTAGATTTTCTGATTTTTTTTTAATTGAATTTATTTTTCTCAAAATGAATATTCTTGTCAGCATGAGGGAAGCCCTCCTGCAAGCTTAGACAGGTTTTTAGCTTTTCTGAGCACAGTATTTTAGGTCACTGCTGCAGCAGTCTGTTGTCTGTGCTAAGAGTCCTCCAGGCTGTTTTGTAAAGTCTGCTTGGATTTCATGAAGGCATCAATAATGTGAAACTATAATGCCAAGCAAACTATATTTGAAGGATAAATTTAAGCATGGAAAAGAACTTTGGCTTTTTCCTTTTACTCTTATGTTCCTGATCTGATTTAGAATTCTTTTAACTCTTACCTAAAGCACATAAAATCTATATTTTATGTAATCTAGCAAATAAACGTGACGTATTTTCAGTTATGGGCCAAGTTAACGTTGGTAAAATAATACATACAATAATCTTAGCAAGTGTAGACACACGTAAGACACACATAAGAGAGTTGAAAATGCTTCACCAGAACTTAATGGGCAGCTTTTCATCTTCCAGATCCTGCTGAATTATAAACCCAGAACCCCAGCCAAATATAGCCAATGATACAGGAAGCATTTTCATCCTACTATATTGAAGCTGCAATATCCAGATAGTCACTAGATGATAGCAAAGAGATACTTGAAATGCTAAATCTGTCCAGATTTTTCCAGATCAGATCTAGATGCTTTATTTTGGCATATTTTATTTGTTTATCAAACTCCTACGTCATACAGATCACTTAAGTGACCCTGGGTGGATTGAAACATATTAACATATTATTTTAAAACGCAATAACATTCTGTCCTAGAATTCTGTAAGATAAATAAATTTATTACCCATATCATGCAAAAAGGGGAATTAAGGATAATATTTTGCCTCAAGACACTCAGAAAATAAATGGTTGATCTGAGATTTGAATTCAGGTTCATATTCTTAGTCATTCCATATCCTCAATTTTTCACTACAGTATTAACTTTTATAAGGAAATACAGTATATAGACAGAATTATCATATCTAATTGCAAAAACTGGGCAACTAATAAGTGGCAACTACTGTATCTGCCTGCTTCATCTTGCATCATTTGGATGTTTGCATCTGAAATCTGGTAGCCCTGATATAAAGAATTCATTCAGTAATTAATAATACAATTGTGTAAATAATTACATACAAGAATTAAGTAAAGCGGTACCATGTTCCTCCCTAATCAAAGAACAAGTAAAGATTTAGAGCTTCATGAAGTAAAAAGCAATAAATAAGTAATTGCTTATAGTGACTGTGAGGTAGGTGAGGTTGCTACTGGACACCACCAACCTCTTGAGATGCAGGAAGCTCTTCTGATATTAAAAAGGAATTGAACAATGATCCAGCCTTACAAAGAAGTAGAACAAACAATCTTATGAAGTGGTGAAATACAGACATATATGAAGCTGAAAAGTAATTATCAGTTTGGTCCTCTTCTTGAAAATTGGATGATAAGTACAGTATGTGCAATTGTGTTTTGAAAAGAACTCTGGAAACAGAAATTTAAAATTGCCAAGTGTTCTTCCTGGAATCATACTTGTTTATCAACCTGTATCGTAGTCTTTTCTGCTATTTGGAGAATGTGATTTGACCTTTGACTTTACTCAAACCAGAACCCTTGGCTTTGATTTTCAATAAATATTTCCACCAAAATGATTTTGAGTGAACCTTTTATTCCAGTATTGTATATTTGGTTCATTCCCAAACTAACTGGAATCTAGGCTGGACTGAAATGTGACAACCTTAATGTAATTGGTTCATAGTTCAATGTATTGGGGAATCAGATTTACAGATTTCTTCTCAAAGCAGAAAAAGCAGTTTGAGAAAAAGTTTACTCTTAATGATCATTGTTAATTAAATTCTCCAGTTGTTTTCAGTTCCAGTACTATTTGGTTCTAATACATGGCTGGATAGATCATGATTCATATTGGTGTATGTAATAGTAAATATAAGTATGAAAATATGTTTACTTTAAAAGAAATAGAACTTGGGAGCACCTCAAAAGAAATGTATTATTATTGAAAAAGCTTTTCCAGTTTAGGTCCATTTTGTTAAAATTAATCTAGATGCAGAAATATAGAAAAAAAGATAACTAAAGTAATAAGATAGGTAATAAGATAGTTTTTTTTAAAAAAAAAAATTGAGAATGGCTGCAGGATTTGAAACCTTCTCTTCTGTTGTATTAAAGACAAAAGTGAGTAGCAGAATCATCCTCAAGGTTTTTCCAGCTATATCACAGGAAGTGGACAGAGAGCTGTTTTTATCTAACATTTAATGGACCTGCAGCTGGGAATGC
Source organism: Bungarus multicinctus (assembly GCA_023653725.1). Classification (NCBI taxonomy): domain Eukaryota; kingdom Metazoa; phylum Chordata; class Lepidosauria; order Squamata; family Elapidae; genus Bungarus; species Bungarus multicinctus. Next base: position 11,248,282 of record CM042848.1, on the reverse strand, counting down.
ATGAGAATGAAAGGAAAAGGATATGAAACTGACGTCTGATAATACAGAAGTTCTCTAGGAAGAAAGTATCTACGGGAAAGCTGATAGTTTATCACTATTATATGAGACAGCACTCCTCTGCATACATGTATGGTATGATCTAAAGAATAAATAAACACAGTTTTGAGAACCACATTGTCCATCAAAATCGAAGCTGGAAATATCAACAAAATGAGCAAAGATTTGGAGCAACTCTTCATGAAACATGTTTACATCATGTAGGGCTTCTTAGGAAGCATGAAAGGAAAAGCAAGCATAAGCATGAATACTAGAACTTCAGTTCATCCAATAAAGCTGGATGGTCAGAGAAGAAGGGGAAAGAAAAGGAAGAGCTTTCTTATGTAGCATACTGTTGAATTCAAGTCGAATAATGTATGAAAGCCACCAATCTGACCCAGTTTTTAAATGGTTGAACAAATTAATGGAAGAAATGTATTTTGATGCCCATTAGACATACTGGTTATGTATTAACCCCAATAATTGGTAGGTAGCAGAACTTATGTTTATAGCTCCTGAGAGACAATTTCAAATACAGAACTCTTTTTGGGTAGGTCTCTTCCATGTCTAGGCATGGTACAGCAATTTATGGAACAACCTTTCAAAACATAGAATCATAGATCTGGAAGGAAATCCAGAAGTCTTCTAGTCCAATCTCCTGTTCCTGGCAAGGCCATCCCAGTCATATGGTTCTCCATTCTATTTTTCAAAACCTCCAGTGATGGAGCACTCACAATTTCTGGAGGCAAGCTATTTCATTGATTAATTGTTCTCATTAGTTTTAGGTTGGATATCTCTTTAACAAGCTTCCATCCATTGCTTCTTGCCCTGTCCTCTGGTGCTTTTTAGAATAAGTCAATCTTTCTTTCCCTCTGACAGCCTCTCAACTGGAAGACATTTATCATGTTCCTCCTAATCCCTTTCTTTGATACTCCCTCAACCATTATCATATAATTTAGCCCCCAGATCCTTTGCACAATAGGATTGTATATTTGTATATTTTCTGAGCTTTGATGACACAGTGGTTGTGACATCTAACTCTGCCCACAGCCTGGAGTTTGATTGGGCTCAAAGTTGACACAGCCTTCCATCCTTCTGGAATCAATAAAATGAAGATCAAGATTGTTGGGGGCAATATGCTGATTTTGTAAACAGCTTACCTGGTGCTGTAAAGCACTATGGGGTGGTATATACTATAAGTATACTTGTTATTGCTACTGTTTGAATATTTTTAAGAAAATGGATTGGCTGCTAATTTCATACTGAACTATTTGTTGACCTATATAAAGTCTTGAACAACTTGGGACAGGCTAAGAGAATGGCTGTATTTATACAACATGATTAATTTGTCATTGAGCTTACTCATTTTCTAGGTTTATATCAAATTCTGAACTACGAACATAAAATCAGTCTGGGTTTTAACAACATGCTAAGTTAGAAAAGGCAAAACAAGGTAAAAACTAATCAAGCTCAACCATGTCACATAATTGCAGCTGCTGGAACTATAATTGACACAGCTATGAGCACCGTGTGAATGCAACATTTTCCTTCTTTTAATTTAAAATAAAACATCGAGACAGCTAGTCATATGGATCTGTTGCATAGTGTATAACCTGGCATTTATAAAAAAGCTAGTAAAATGCAACAACAAAATTAAAACATAAATAAGTTAGGTAATATTGATAATATTGATAATAACAAATCCATAAAGGTCACATTTGGTTCAGAAAAGAATTAGGATCCTTACTTGCACTATTCACGGGTTGCCATTATTGCTACCATTGCTCTAATTCTGATTAATATTCTTTCCTTTCCTTATAGACAAACAAATTTAAAAAAATTACTGATATAGTGTCAGATGCAAGGAATTAGGATAGAGTTCAAAAGCACTATAAGTTTATTGTTATTTATTGCACCTATACAAATGAATCTGACCTACTAACAGTTATCTGGCAAATTTGTGCCAGGTAAGAGTTAATGGACTTTAATGATTGTTGGTCTTAGGTCTCTTATGAAGGCTTAGTGACCACAAACTGATGCACCGGATGCTACTTTAAGGCTTAGCCAGATCATCTCCAACATATACTGTTGAAAAATCCTTCCAAGGTCTCTAATTCATTCAGCAAAACATAGTCATGATACTCCATGTTTGATGGAGTCTAATAGAGGCCCACTTTGGGCTTCTTCACTTATATAATTGTTTACTCATTGAACATTCTGCAAAAATATATACATCCTCTGTTTGTAGAAGTATTTTTGTGCTTTCAACTGTGTTTTATAATGACTGTGCCTTTGTGAATGAACAAACATTCCACAGCTGGATTAAAAAACAAAATTAATTTAGCTGCAAGCACTATAGACTGTTCCTTCCAATTCAGTGTCTTATTTACATCTATGAGATTCCAGGATCCCTACTTAGAATACAGATTTCAGGAATTAGGTCTCAAATGTTCATAAAAGGTAATTAACTGAGTGAATGTATAATGCCCTAATGTGTATTGGAGTGTCATTTTTCATAGGCACAACTTCTTCAGTGCACCATAAGCAGGTCAGTTTCATTCGGTTTGCCTTATAGTAGCTGCCTCCATGGACTTTTGCATTTTTTATTTAGATCAAGATAGGAACCCAGAGTTATTCATATTCCTTACATATGATTCCTGAGAATTTAAGTATAGCTTCTGGAACCTACAGAACTTGTTATCACATGGTAATGTTTCATCTGACAGAAGTGGGAAATTCTAAATGTGTGAGGTTCAATCATATTGGTATTTATTTTAAATTAAACCCAATTTATTTTTAATCATGTTAAAATTCATTTAAGCTAGATTTAATTACATTTAGTTTTCAGCCTGGATCTGCCCTTTTCTTCTCCCCCCACTCTGTTTTTTGAAACATGTCTTCCATTATGCATTCAAGAATGACACTTAGCCTGAACAACAACAGCAATAAGACAACTGCAATTAACATTTATGGTAATGTACTTTTTATTTAAGTGTGATGTGCATATTACTGTGGTCTCTTCATGTTTTCAATAACTACAGGTAGTCCTTGCCTCATGCCTGGAGCGGAGCTTGCCAATTAGAGAGGTTGCAAAGTGAATGTTGCACTTGTTAAATGAATCCATTGTTTTTTATGGCATGTTTTTATGCAAAACAGGAAGTAAATGCCAGTTTTTGGCAAATAAGTGTAAACTGTGTTCATGTGATCAAGATGTCTAGCAAACAGCTATAGATGTAGGCTGATGACTAAGCACCCAAAATTCAATCATGTGACTGTAGCGGGGCAGCAACTGGAACTTCAGAACTGGGTTGCAAGTAGCTTCTAGGGTGTCCATCAGAACATCAAATGGTTGCTAACATCAAAGCCTACCTGTAATTTGCTGTGATAGAAAATTATGTTTTGCATGAATCTTGGCTTAACTGAGACTTCTGTAACCCAGCCTTTTCTTTTTTTCTAATTATGATTAATGTAATCATAATTAGAAAAATTATGTAAGATCGGGTTCTTTACTACCTTCCTTGCTTATTACATCCTTATGATGGGATAAGTCTTGGGTTTGAGACTTTTATTATACTTTTACTGAGCCTTTATTGTATTTTATAACCAAAACTAAGGAAACATTTTAAAGTAAGAATATATTTGATGCAGATTTCTTAAACAAAACATTTACATTTAATTTAAAAACATGTTTCCAATTGGCATTTCTCTCTTTTTAAAAAAAAAAGAAATACTGTTGGAAATTCATATTTTAATGTATAAAGGATCAGGTTTTTATCTATCAAGAACATTACCAATTTTGCATTCCATTGAGAATCAAATGTATCCCTGAACCGTGTAGCCCAAATGGGCTTGACATTTCCTTAAAATGTAATTGAAAATAATGTATGTGAAATGGTTTGGAATTAGTATTTCTTTTCCATTTCCATTTAGCCCCAGAGTGGTGCTAGATAACTGTACAGAATAAAGGCAGGAAGAGTTGGAGACGGACTTTGAAGCATTAAAACTGCTTTGGGCTAGGGGTATGTTCTTTTAGATACCAAAATTCCTTTGAAATATATTATTTTCATGCCCTTCTTTGGCCCGAATGTCAATACTTGATTAGGACAGTTATATGGAATTCTGGTCTATTATGATATTATGTAAGAAGCATCTTCTAGGCAAATGCCTTTTTACAATCAGATCAGGTCACTGGCATGTTGTGAAGCTTAACTAATCAAAGTAAAATGCAATACATTTTCATGTTGTACAGTTTGTACTTTTGAAAACATACAGCAAAATGAATTAGGTTAACTTACTGCATGATAGAAAGCTGAAATTGTCTCTGTACTATCCAGAGTCAAAACAGATATGTGAGAAATTCCTACCTGAAATTCAGCTGGCTAAACTATGTACATAGTTTATCATGATGTATGAATCTAGTAATTTGTAAATCATAGGTTGTAGCAAGATAAACATTTTTTTAAGATTCGAGACTTACAACAGGCCCTCGTGTCGTTGTTGGAGAGCCAAACTTTGAAAAATAGAGAATAAATAGAATAACATCTACATTTGATTTCATTTAATTTGATCACAGTGCATGGTAGCACTTAAATGACAAGCTGAAAAGCTAAGCAGTATCTGGTTAGTAAGGGATGCGGTGGCTCAGTGGCTAAGACGTTGAGCTTGTTGATCAGAAAGAGCGGCAGTTTGGCGGTTCAAATCCCCAGCGCCGTATAACAGAGTGAGTCCCTGTTACTTGTCCCAGCTTCTGCCAACCTAGCAGTTTGAAAGCATGGTAAAAATACTAGTAGAAAAATAGGGACCACTTTGGTGGGAAGGTAACAGCATTCTGTGTGCCTTTCAGCATTTAGTCATGCCGGCCACATGACCATGGAGATGTCTTCGGACAGTGTTGGCTCTTCAGCTTTGTAATGGAGATGAGCACTGATCTATAGAGTCTGAAACAACCAGCACTTATGTGCAAGGGGAACCATTACATTTATCTGGTTAGTCCTTGTATAGGATATTATTTAGGAACTGTCAGAGCTATATATTGGGAGCTTAAAATAAATCTAGGAAGACCACAGTGACAAACATTGTTTTATTATTGTCAAGAAAAAAAGTCACCAAGAACCAAGTCACCTTAAGTCACCAAGAACCAAGTCAGCTGATTTTTTTTACTTTTAATACATGTTTAAACTCAATTAATATTAGATAGGTACACTATTGAAGACTGCAGAACACTATTAGGTAAATTATGACATCTCTGGAAGGGATGTGGCTGAATGTTTTGTTCTACTTTTTTTAGCATTTTCAAGGAATTTAAGCACTGGTATGGGAGAAAAAGGCTTTTGAGAGGTCAACTATTTCAATCTTTATACTTAATTTGGGAGGAGAAATAAATAATCTATAACTTAAATGTGGCTGATGGAGGCTTCATAATTATGATGTATGCCCCGTCTTGTTTTTTGGATTGGGTCAGGGGCATGCTGGATGTCAGTCTATGTTTATTGATTTATTTATACACCACCATTCCATGGCCTCCAGACCATTTGCCAAATTAAACATTTTATATATGGAATTATATACATATACAACATTCCCTTAAAGTCTATCACCCCAAACAGCCATCCATCACATCAGTTATGGCAGACTCTCTAAAACACAACCATTTTGACAACACAGCAGAAAGTTGATAAGTAACCCAGAAGGGCCACTATAGCGAATGACCTTTGAGTTCATGATCTTTGTGCATGTTTTTTGAGGTCAGAGCAACATGAAGGAAGTAAAATCAGACTCTGTGCACCCCTGCTTGCATAAACAATGTTCCTGAATGAAACATGAATTCATGTGATACAGTCTTACATTAATGACAAAACATTTACTTTCTATGTAACAAATCTTAGTTTTGGTTGTTTGAATTTTTAAAACCAGAAACAAACCTGAAAAGTGCAACATAGAGGATGTTTGCAGATGATGCTTATCCTTTTTATGGTAATTATAATTTATTCCATTAATCTGGGTTTGCACGACACATAATTAACTACACTGGCTGGATTTGCACAAAACACTAAATTAAAATGTGGTCTGTTAGTTTTCAATTCATTGTGTCAGGTTAGCACAGCTTTCATAGTATTGGGAGAGAGGAATCAATTATATTTTTCAGTGTAAGACTCCTATGTGCATTCAGAAAATGTAGAGATGCATTTTTTAAGATGAATTACCTGTGACATATGGTAGCTGGAACTGGGCATGCATTTGATTAGCCATCCCTCAGACTGTTTCAAAAATACGATTTTAAGGAAATTATCAAGCCAGATAAAAGGGTGGAAAAGTTTTCTTTTCTCATTTTCTAATGGCATTATGATTCTCTGTTATAACAGTGTGGAATTCCAGTGCAAATCAATGCAAATGGAAACACAAGTTATATACAGGCTTCAGAGAAAGTCAGGCAAGTCAAATGTGTCAAAAAAATTCAGTAGTCAACTTTCACTTTCCTATGATAACACATTGGATTTGGATTGATTATGTGCCATCAGGTTGGTATCACCTTAGCAACGACATAGGTAGACCTCCATTAGGGTGATTTATGCCTAATGTTCTGGGCTTCCAATAGTTCACCCATTAAATCCAAGCATCTTTCTACTGGTCACTCTCTTCTCATTCTTTCCTCTTTTCTAAGCATTACAGATGTAAGAAAATTTGTGTAATGCACTCAAAATCTGAGACTTTGAGCCTGCTCATTTGGACTTCAAATGAGAACACTTGATTTCATTGGCTCTAGGATCCATTTGCTTGTTTTCCTAGCGATCCATGTTATTTTCAAGAGTCTTCATTTTTTCCATCTTGCTTCAAAATACAAATTTGTCTTCCATAGAGTATCATAGAAAACAAACATTGCTTACCCAAGGTGATATTGGCAGGCACAGATCCATCACAGTATCCAACTATCTTATCCCAGGCATTTTTTGCTAATTGTCTGTAGTATATTTCCTAACAGCCGGTTCCTTGAGTGCTGATATTCAATCATAACACATAAAAAATACCAAGTTTTAGGAAATCAACTTGTGAAGCACTTTTATTTGTATTCATCTGACTACAATTAGTATAAACAAAATTCCCAACAATCCTCTCACCAAAATGAACCCAATTGTTTGCATGGAGCTAGCGCTGCAATGCATTATTTAAAGTCCATTAATATAAAGTACATTGGCGCTGACACTGGCGACTTCTGTAAAAAGTAATGAGGTTGTAATAAGAATAATGATGAGTCCCATTAGCCTTCTTTCCTTCTTTGTATTTGCATTGTCAGTGTGGAGTTACATGCTGAACATAAACCTGTTACAGATGAGTTTTGGGAAAATATAGTAATCCCTGCACATTTCTAATTGTGTTCCGTTGTTAGTGTCATCACAATATACTTAGGGCTGGAATCTTTGTCCTGTATTTGTTTATTATATTATCAGTCCTTGTTTCCTTGTGACAAACATTTCAATTTCCCCTTTTATAGAATAATGTTTGATTTTCTAATTTAATAGGTAAATAGATGTAGCTTTCAAAGTAGCCTGGTGTTTTAAAAATTATTATTATTTTTATTTATTTGTCAATTGCTTACAAAATAATAGGTATAAGTAAAACATAGTTATGAATACATGGATACATATAAGAAAAATAAAATATACAGTAAAAGAAACAATAGGACAGGGACGTAGGCACGTTGGTGCACTTATGCACGCCCCCTATAGACCTCTTAGGAAAGGGATGAGGTCAATAGTAGACAGTCTAAGGTTAAAGTTTTTGGGGTTTGGGGAAGAAACCACAAAGTCAGATAGAGTATTCCAGACATTGACCACTCTGTTGCTGAAGTCGTATTTCCTGCAATCAAGTTTGGTGCGATTAGCCTTGAGTTTGTATCTATTGTTTGCTCTTGTGTTGTTATAGTTGAAGCTGAAGTATTCATTGACAGGTAGGACATTGCAATGTATGATTTTATGTATTATACTTAATTTGGACCAAATGCGGCGTAGGTTTTCAAGGTCTAGAATTTTGAGTCTGGTGGCATAAGGTATTTTGCAACGAGTAGAGGAGTGAAGAACTCTTGTAAAATATTTCTGGACTTTCTCAACTGTGTTAATTTCTTCCCCCAATCCTGTTAATATTGATTCAAGTACTTACCCATAACTAAAAGCACATCTGTACTTCCACTAATTTCAGTTTGAAAACCACTAGCTCACTATTCTTTACTGATATGTCTATATGATATAATCTTACTTTAATTCACTGCCTAGTGCTGAAGTCAACTAAGCTCAGGTTTGGAAATCCAATGTGGAAGTTGTGTTTTCTATATTTTCTTGGCAAAACTTTGCTATCTGTACATTTGGTGCTTCAATGGCAACTGGAACCCCCCTACCTTCTTCTGGTAGATATCAGCTAATTTGGGCAAACTCTCTCTAGTCCTTACTTTCCTCCATGGCCATTTTAGTGAATTGCTAGACCGGTATGACTGCAAGAGAGAAACACCAATACCTGCATTACTAGAGAAAGCTTACTTATACATATGACTTTCTTGGATTCCTCCATCCTCTTCTTCTGGTCAGTTTTCTCCCTTTATTTTTTCTCAACTTAATTGAGATTGGAATGCCATATGATTATACCTCAGGAATGATCAATTGAAGACAAGGCAGTCTAGTCAACCCCTTCCAGCTTTGTGACTCTATTAGTCATTAAAAGCAATAGTGTTTTTAATATCTATAGAATGTAAACAATGTTTTTGAAACAGCATCAACAATATACTGTATGTTTCTATAATATTCTTCCTTATAAACATGTAATTAATCCTAAAAATGCAGAGAAATTTTAAAAGTTATATGCAACTACTGGTTAAAGAAAGGGTCCTGTAATTTGAAAGTACAGGTAAATTAATTCAGATTTATAATAAAAGGTATTAATGTTAGGTATGAAAACAACAAGAAATAAATAAAATAAAATAAAACTTTACAATAAAACTGAATATGGAAAGGAGGTAATTGGATTTGTAGCCTAACAAGTCAATATTTTTTTATTTGCCTAAATTCACTGATAACAATGAACACAAATGTTTATGAAATTATTTGTCTGTTAGTTGCAGGAGCACACATGATTGCACTTGCATTGCTATAATATTTAATATTAATCAATAGAGCACAAATGATATGGTTTGAATGAGCCAGTGAAAGCTTTTAGCAATAGCACTTAGACTTATATACTGCTTTATAGTGCTTTGTAGCCCCATCTAAGCGGTTTACAGAGTCAGCGTATTGCCCCCAACAATTTGGGTTCTCATTTTACCCACCTCAGAAGGATGGAAGGCTGAGTCAACCTTGAGCCTGGTGGGATTTGAACTGCCAAATTGCAGGCAGCCGGCAGTCAGCAGAAGTAGTCTGCAGTACTGCACTCTAACCACAGAGGCTCCTTATTTTACTTATTGCATGACATAAAGAACATAAAAGTAATTCAGTGTAATATAATTTTCATAGCATTGCAGTGTGACATATTACCGTATTTTCCGGCGTATAAGACGACTTTTGAAACCAAAAAAAGACAACCTAAAATCCGGGGTCGTCTTATATGCCGGGTCGTCTTATACGCCGGAAAATATTACGGGCGTCGCCGGGAGACGCTCCTCCCCTTCCCGAAGAGAAGACGGCGGCCGCTCTGCCGGCCCATCATGCTCCGCGGGAGGCCTGGTCGTCTTCCGTGTGTGTGGGAGAGAGACCGAGAGAGTCGCCCTGGGGCTGGAGGAGGAAGGTTGATGCGAGCGCGAAGGAAGGAGAAGCATTTACAAATCCTTGCAGCTTAATTTTGAATACCCGTATTTTCTGGTGTATAAGATGACTTTGAAAAAAGTCAACCAAAAATCAGGGGTCGTCTTATACGCCCGGTCGTCTTATACGCTGGAAAATACGGTAAAAATATCCAACCATTCATTTGTTTCTCTTCCAGCCAGGTTTTAACTATCAACAAGAATAAACTGCACCACATGTCTCCTCTTTGGCAGAAGAGATGATCCAATTCTTTGATGCATGAACTTCAAAAGTATATGTACTATTTATTCTGCTTGTGGGATTTCTTTTTTGCTTCCATACACTATAAACATAAGAAACATTTATAGAGTGTGAAAGTATAACAAAATCCCATAAGGAGAATAAAGCATTACATATACATGCATCATAAGGTTAATCATCCCCATTGTCAAAGCGAAATGCAATTCCTTCTTGTTAATAATGACTTACGATAGTCGGAGTGGGGAACCATGTCATTTCTAATTCTGTTGATAAAAATACTACATTGAGTACACAGCCTACAAACAAAAACTTTGCTCTAATGGTAATCCTTGGAATCTGAATATAGTGTGATTACAACCAGTGTTTCAATGGGTCATGCCTGCCTACCATGCCTGAATGAGTTATTGGGGATAAATTGATTGTTAGATAACCCATGGCCATCATTACTGGGTAGTGTAAGATAGCCATTTGTCATTGCTGGCTAGGCACTCTACATTATTTCCAGCAAGAATCGGAGTATGTAAGTAGCTTTATATCTGGTTTTTCCATGGCTAGGGGCTTCAGCTCACTCTGTAATAAAAAGTAAAACAAGATACACACTCAAATGACAGAGCTGTCTTTTGAATCTCCACTTGTTTTCACAGGTTATTTAATATGTAGCAAATTATGTTTACATATTCAGCAATCATTCCTTTCATCTACCTGTGTTAGTAGGGCTGACTGGTCAGGTTCTGGATAATTAACAGCCATAAATTAGTTTGCAGTTTGAGAGGGATAATTCCCCCTGAATAGTCAAAGGAATAGTAACCAAGGTAGAAGTGTTTTCACGTAGAGGATGTACTTCCAATACTCAGACTGCTTTGCAGGAAAATTATTCTCACTTTGACAGGTTTTTGAAATAAATCTTTTGCAGGATGCTTCTTAATTTGAATTCGGAGAAAGCATATTTCAAGTTCCAATCCTATGCACAAGTGCTTCTGAATGAAAATGAATAAGGTTGCATCAACAGCTGTCAGAAATTGTACTTAGGTTGTATTGACTAAAGGCACTTCCTAAAGGCAATAAGTTTTGCTTCTCTTATCTTCTGAAGTAGTTTCATGGCACTTCAGAGCTCCACCCTGCTATGCTGCAAATCCATCTTATCTGCCTGAAGATGCAAAACATGGCAAACAGTTCTTCCAAACTATATTTTAGGGAAGGAGGAGTTACACATTTCCTAGCCACTGAGTGTTCAGAGTATTCTTCCAAACTATATTTTAGGGAAGGAGGAGTTACACATTTCCTAGCCACTGAGTGTTCAGAGGAGAAAACCTCATTCTTTGGTGTGACTGGGTAAGGCATAACAAATAGCTGAAAGAAAACTCACTTTGCCACACCCAAAGAAAATTATCTTTGCAACATTTCCTCTAGATTGCAAATTAAATTAACCATGGATCAACATGATTTTCTAGGCCCCTGGCCCTGCAATAAAATAGAGATCCAGAATTGATACTAATCTCAAATTGTTGTGTTGCCCCTGTGCGAAAGGGACCTTTCACAATCAAGACTGTTTTCAGAAAAGCAGGGTTTGCAAAAGATGATATAAATAAAGCAGCAGCTGGTATAATTATTTATTTAATGTATTTGTATTGTTACACATCTCACATAATGACTCCTGGGGGCATAACACATAATAAAATACATAAAAACCAATAAAATTATAATTTAAATTAAAAATAAACACTAAGTAAAAAAAGAAAATGGCGGCCAACATACCGAGTTAACAATATAGTTAACAATAATTATGAAACAGGCTCCAATCTACCTACCATGGGGTCTCCAGACTCATTGACAAAAGCATATTTTGAGAACTTCTGGAAGGCTAACAGGTTAGGGCCAGACTCACACCATGAGGACTGATATTCCACAGGGTGGAGTCTACATCAGAAAAGGCTTTCTTTTAAAAGTCCTGGCAGATAAAACTCCCCAGCCTTTGGGACTTGCAACATATTTCTCTTCAAGCATGAGTCACGTGTCCAGAAGAATCCCCAAATTGAGCACTGGCTCAGTTTGGCGTGGTGCAAATATGGACCAAATATGGTAAATCTCCAGATAGAGAAGGCTCCAAAACCTAAAGCAACTGAGTCTTAGCAGTGTTTAGTTTAAGCTTTTGTTCCCTATCCAGACCCGCTACAGCTTCCAGGAACTGAGAAAGGACATCAAGCGCATCACTTCACTCACTAGAAATGGAGATATACAACTGGGTGTTATCAACATACTGATGATACCTTACTTACAAACTTAGCAACTTTAAAATGTATAGATATCAACTCCTTTGTTGACTGGGAGTTGAAGACTACACATTTTAAAGTTGCCAAGGTTGAGAAACACTGATTTCAGAGAATTGCTGGTTTAACAATATTCTATGGGGTTTTGGTGAATCTTAGACCAATAGCACATTGCTTCTTTAGTGTGCCAAAAAGTGATTGGCAGGTCAGGAAGCTCACTAGAGACCAGAAGGAAAAGCACTTGGCTAATGCATTAGGATTGTGCAAAAAGGGTGAAGCTTCCAGTACTTTCATGATTTTGACAAAAGATGTAGGCACCTTATGAGGGCACTCAGGCTGATGTCCATAATTTTTAAGGCTGACCTCAGCCTGCACATCTCTGATTTGCACAGCAAATGGAATGTTTGGGAAAAGAAAGCTGGATCATGGCCTCTGCATAATGCATCCATCTTGCTTTCAGCACTCTGAAAAAAAAAATTGCTTTCCTGAGGCATTTCATAGGCCTGGTTTCCCTCCCCCCTTTCAGTTAATTCACTAAAAAGCTGTAAAGAACATATGTTTCTTTCCAGAAGCTAATTTTCCCTGTTTCAATCTCCATTTTGATTTTATTGTTCTCGTTGCAGTCCAAGGAGAGAAATGTTATTTCAACTATTAGCAATCAATGTCTGGTTATCTGACTTCTTCAGATTTCAGTTGACATTTAAATATATAGGACATATAGATATTTCTGCCTTCAAAGAATTCTGAAGCCTACATATAACTTTTGCAAAGTAATGTGCAAAATCAGTTTAATATTAGGTGATACAATTTATTAGAATGATGGCTTAGATATTTTGTTAAAAAAAACCTAATAGGATAATTTATATACTATTTGCGTCTATTTGTAACCTTCGACTGGACAAAACTAGAATATATAGGACAACAATTATTGAAACAAAGTAACTCAAATGAATTAACTTCTAGAGTTCTGGGACACAGAACTCCTGTAGGAATGAAATTTGGGAAACCTGTGGCTGATTCAGCACCATCACCCCTTCTGATTACCCTTCCCAGAAACTTGTAGTTGCAAGGCACACGGGAAGATGGGGAGTTGTGTATCCCTTCCTTCTTTCCTGCCCATCTCTTGTCTTTGAATTCAATCAGCTGGTGGCAAGTTGAGTAGACATTGCTTGCTTTGGAACTGTGGCTGAAATCTGAAATCTCTTAATGGTAGTGGCTGGTGAAGGAACGATAAAGGAGTAGTACTGATGCTTGGTGGTAAGGTAGGGTTTGGGAACCTACAGGAATGAGGAGTAGGGTTGCAATTTTCCTTGTGGTCCATGGCACCTTTTGTTCCTCCTTGCCTCAACAAAATGGCAGGCACTTCCACCAAGGAAGAGAAAGTAGTGAAGTGAATGAAGTGAAGATGACTGTCCTGAGGCTCTCTTGAGCATTGTGAGAAGAGAAGAAACAACACAATCCTATATTATGTGGAAAGAAGAATAAAACTAGTTACAAATATTCTAGTATTAAATAAATGGCTAGTGATTCCTAGTTATCTGATTATTAACTGAGTCACATTCTGCTTTTATACAACTGTAAAGTGATATTCTTTATCTCCAATGCTAGTATTTTAAGAATCTGAGTGCAGTGCAGTAAGACAAAATCTACATTACTGTACTGCATCATACTTTTAATGTATCAAGGAGGTTATTTTGTTGGGTCTGAATACTTTTTAAATTAGCATAAGGAACTTGGTGTTCCCTATAAGAAAATGACATTCTTTAAATTAATATGAATTGAAATAGAAAGGGAAATGATGCATATTTCACTCATCCTTGTTCTCTAAATACAGTCACTTTCTCCTTTGACACAGACAATTCTGTTTCACACCACTTCTGTTTCATTTTGGCTTGAAATCCCAGTGAGATATTTTTACCATCATCACATGATACTTCAGTCAGATACATTTTCACAGACTTTGGAATGCTCATCCTTTTTTATCATTGTCTTGTAGGTAAATGCAATATTAAAATTTAACAGATGCCATATTAGAGTCCTGGTCAAGAATTAGCAAAAGTTGGCAATTACATAGTGGGGGAATATGGACCATGAAATCTGTAGAGTAAAGTGTCATTTTTGATAGTACACTGGACAGATGGCCTGAATTTACACATGGTGCTGAGCCATAAATTATGAGGTTACTATAATGGGTCAGTGAATTATTTATTTAAACATTTAATATGAAACTATGTACAATTTTTGGCTTAATTATTGCCGCTCCAGTTTACCATGACATCCAAAAAATTGTTTACAATATCTTGGATTATTTGATCTTATGCCCCGCCAAACTTCTGTCTAATATATAAATATGTAAATGAAGAATAACTAAACAAAGGGGGTGGGATGGGCAACCAAGCCAGAATATGGACCAATAAAACATGGTTGTTTTGTTATTTGTAAGACTGACTTTGACTTGTTTCCAGCTGGTTCTGCAAATCACAATTAGACAAGGCCTAGTTCAGCCTGATGTGTGAATGCAATTATTAACTTCAGAGAAAATGAGGGTAAAATTTCAGAAATAAGCTGCTATAAAGAAGTAATACAAATTGCAACATCTACCATAAGATAAATTAACTAAACATTTTCTCTCTTTAATACTTCAGGAGAATTTCAGTTACAAGATATTATCCAAGGATTTGAATTGGTGGCCTTTTCCTGACTCTGGGAACACTTACTCTAATATTAATTTGTAGTCATCGAAAACACTTGAAAAGCAAGCAAACCTCTTGGCATACTTAACTGAAATGGATTCTTTATGTCAGAAACTACTTAAAGACATTTATTAAAAATAACAACCAACAGCTCTTCTTTTCTACCTACTACAAGATCCTATATTCTGAATCACCGGGGACTGATGATAGCCTTCAGAAGAGATAGTTTCAAAATATCCACTACTTCCTGTAGCAAGGAGAAAATCTGGATCTTGGCTTGCAACACCATCTTCAGAAAAAATGGTATACAAGGACAAGCTTCTAGCATCTTGCCATCATTTTTTTCTGCTTGCAGCCAGATTCTGTTGGATAATTCCTATGATACGAGGAACTTATGGCCAGGAATATGCCCATTCCATTCGACTCGATGGAGATGTGATCTTGGGAGGACTGTTTCCTGTCCATGCCAAGGGAGAAAGAGGAGTACCTTGTGGTGAACTCAAGAAAGAAAAGGGAATCCATCGGCTTGAGGCAATGCTATATGCAATTGATCAGATCAATAAGGACCCTGATCTTCTTGCCAATGTCACATTGGGTGTTCGGATTCTAGACACATGTTCCAGAGACACTTATGCTCTGGAGCAGTCTTTAACTTTTGTTCAAGCTTTGATAGAAAAAGATGGGTCCGATGTAAAATGTGCTAATGGAGATCCTCCTATTTTTACCAAGCCAGACAAGATAACCGGAGTAATAGGTGCAGCGGCGAGTTCAGTGTCCATCATGGTGGCTAACATTTTAAGACTTTTTAAGGTAAGTGTATCTTCATTTTCTATTTTTAGAAACAGAGGCAAGTATTACCACTCGTTGCAAGATATCATAGCAAGGAATCTATCAACACAGGATGTGAGGATGATCTGGCTGCAACATCTGTCATCCCATGGATCACCAGGCTGATCTAGCTGGCTAGGTGTGTGTCCCCTTCCTTACTCACTACTCCATGTGCATCCATCCAAAGCTGCGTACTCAGTGGAACAAGATGACATCCCAGATAGAAGTGTAACCAATCTTCAGTCAAGCTATACAATAGTTGTACTCCCTGTAGACTATATTAACATCCGTAAAAAGTATTTTGCCTCAAATATGATCACGCCAGTGTTTGAGTACGGATGGTACTGGAATTGACCATTATTGATATTTTATAAAGTAAAACCATCGTTTAATGTTATGAATAATACTTTAATATAAGTATATTCTAAACTTCGATTTATGAAAGTATTACTGAAAGTATTTCATATTTTAAATTTTCTTAAATATCAAGAAGGTTCCAGCAGAAAGAAAAACAAAACATGGTACATTTAGAGTCCAAAATGTCTTCATATGCCACAATTTTTCCAAACTTCACCAGATTTGGATATGTAAACACTTCCATCATTGAGAGCCATTCTGGAATTCTCAAATAGATCTTAGCTTTTATTTTTTCCCCCATACACATAATGGTTTCTTATATACTGATTTTTACATCTGTGAATTTTATTCTTCTTATACCATAAGAAGCCATGCAATTCAAATTGTAAATCATTTCCTTCCAATAACAGTCTC
Source organism: Bungarus multicinctus (assembly GCA_023653725.1). NCBI lineage: Eukaryota > Metazoa > Chordata > Lepidosauria > Squamata > Elapidae > Bungarus > Bungarus multicinctus. The sequence continues at coordinate 11,231,665 of CM042848.1, read as the reverse complement.
GTGTGCCTGAGGGTTTTCCATTCTTTTAGCCATGTTACAACACATGCTTGGTAATATCAAAGTCAAATCCTCCATTTTCTTTAGATTTCTGCTAATCAAATAAAATAATCCAGACAACATGATGTTTATTAAGCACTAACAAAATATAAATAATAGAAAATTAATAAAACTTTATAAAAAAAATAACCATAGTACCTTATGGGGCAGGGAGTTTCTTACTGTGACAGTGATAATCTAAGCTGGAAGAGAATGGAAAAACAGTAATGGGAGAAGCAAAAATAGCAAAAAAAGAGAGATTAAAATACAATTAAAACCATTTGTGAATGCTCATGACAAAAGCTGTAGATCATACTAAAAACTTATCTAGTCCAGAATGCTATCAGTTGTTCCTAGGAAATTACAAACAGGATCTAATTGCAATGGTATTCCCTAAGTCATGTTCACCAGTAATTACTCCTTTAAGGGTTGACATCTAATAAATCACATATGCAGGTTTAGATTTATGTGTAAAATATATATTTATCCTTTACTAACTTTAATTGCTTCTATTTAATGAAGGAGTATTTGGAACAACAAAGAATATTTTTTAAAGATATACCAAAATCAAGCTGTTAAATTCTGATTCAGAAGAAATGGCACAGTTCTAACTCCTAAGGCCTTAAGTTCAAGCAATTTAAAATCAAATAAGAGACTCACTACAAAACAAGTTCCTGCCTTAGTCACCACCCTCAGGGGTAGGATTCTACCAGTTCACACCTATTCTCTAGAACCGGTTGTTAACATTCTAAGCAGTTCGGAGAACCGGTTGTTAGAAGAAATTACTGGCCTACTCCTGTAAGGAAGGCAGGAAGGAAACATTTTGGTGTTGCTTACAGAAACTGCCTCTCCGTTAAGCCTTATTACATTCTTGACAGGACTAGACTTCCTGTCTCAGGAACTTCTCTGGAATTTTTTCCCCCTCCTTTGTGGATACTTTGCTTGTGTGGAGTGACCATTCAAAGTTACAATGGCACTGAAAAAAGTGACTTATGACCGTTTTTCACACTTACGACTGTTGCAGCATCCCCACAGTCACGAGAGGCCAGGCGAGGAGATGCGTGCCTCGATGTGAATGATATTGAGTTGGCCACACCTAGCCAATAACATGACCACCAAGCCATGTCCACCCAGTCACATGACCACCAAGCCACACCGACTACCTAAGCCACGCCCATAGAACCAGTTGTTAAAACTTTTGAATCCCACCCCTGAGCACTCTTCTTACATACCTAGGAGGTAAATCATTAGGTACTTAAACCCTAAGTAATGCAACATAGAGAGGTTAAAATTACAGGTAGATCTTTTGATAATATTTAGAATGTGTATTTGTTTTTTCTGTATTACTGTATCCTGTATGTGGATTTGGAAAAGAAAAATAAATGGCTTTTCTAAAAGACTCTTCTGGATTCTGGAATTGTTGATACAGAGTTTTGCCTGGAGACTTTGTTCAGGAACCTGTCATTGTAAATGAATGATTGAACTGAAGTTAATATAGCTACCAGGTGAATTACTTCTTATGGCACAGACAACTTCTGATTAATTATATATTGTTCTAGGCTGGTTTTGTTTAATTATACAATCATGGATGATCAACTGTCAGTTTTACATTTATATTGGTTTATAAGAATGCCAAGGAGGTAAACATTGAAATATGTTTAAAATTCCAGAAATTTTGGTCTGTGTAAAAGTACATATAAACATGTGCCATGGCTATAAAAAAAGTAACCTCTCAAGTTTTACAAGGTTATAATTTTTCCTGGATGAATTTTATCAGCTCACTTCAGAATAATAATCACATTGACATGTTATTCCTGGACTTCATAATATATTTGTTTAATTCATAAAGCATAAGCTCTGGAAAGGTAAACCTGCCACATCTTAACTTGTCAAATGTAACTGATAGATGAATTCAACTGGAATTCATTAGGGAGCAACATTTTTTAAAAAAAGATTTAGTGGATAACCAATTGATGATGGCACCCTGAATTTGGGATATGTTCAATATATGCTAAAAACAGTATCTTTTATAGAGCTGTTAGATTTGGAAAGCAAAAATTGGGACAAAATTAGATAATAAAAAAGTAAAGAGAAATTTTTTTTTGTTTGTAACTGCTACCATATAATAGGTGTCCAATTTTTGCAGTGTAAATCTGATAACCTCTTATTAAGATTTATAATCCTGCCCCTTGTTGACTAGGAGGAATGAAACAAATCAAACTTTTCTCATTTTGTCTTGGTTATAATCAGGGCATTCAGCTGCAGGGGTTAATTGTCTGCGCTAAAAAAGGGGTTCTGTGTTTCAGTCTTGAGAACATTAAAATTCTGTTTCATTCTTAAGAGCCTGTGAATGATAGCCAGAAAAAGAAGCCTTATCAGGTTGACTTGTTAGAGATGAAAAGAAAACCTGGCTCTAAAACACTCTTATTAAGATGCAATTGAAGGATGGATAGCTATAGGATTTTATACAACCTGGTTTGTAAAAACATAATGCATAGATGAAGCTCAATCTTCCTTTACTAATATACAGAGATACCAAGTGCTCAGCAACTTTAAAATGAATTCATGTTCATTTCAACGTTTTCCTTTGCTTCTCAGATTTGGGCAGACTTTAGCCCCACTATAAACACATGTATAGTTATTTGTTAGCTGCTTCTTATTCCTGAAATTTCTCAGGAAACACACTTATTATTCTGACTATTCATCTCTTTAAATTATAGGTCCACAGTGTTGCATGAAACCAATCCTTCATAAAGTTATACCACTGAAATGAAGATTTGAGGGAATAATACAGAATTCTGAATCCTCCTTGACTACAGCGCTGTCTTTAGTGAGATTCATAACATAGGCTGCTGCATATTTATTTGTTTAAATATTTTTGACTCTTAAAATTTCATCCTATTAAATAATATGAAATTAAGAAATGCTGATAATGTTAGTTAACATTATCTCTAATACAGGGTCATCTAAATTATAGCTCTCTCTTTCTCTCTCTTTTAACTGCCAAAGACAGTGAAGGAGACAGATTTAAGAAACTAATCCCTGCAGAACATGCATTAACTGTGACTTGAGAACAGCAAAAAGAAAAGGGGCCTATGAATTGTCTCAGATGCCAGCAATTTGTCTTTTGAAAGCATGACAGCTACTTCCTGATTGCCATTGTGCAATGCAATTGCAAATAACATTCCACTGCAGTCTTAATCAATACAGGATCACATGATACTCCTTCTGGGGACAGCTCTACTTACCCATTTAATTGATGTAACACGGTTACTAGCAAGAGGAGGAGGCATCTCTTTTAGGTTTTAATTAGATATTCTTCCCACTATCTTTAACAAGAGTGACGAAGGAAATCCAAAGAGCCGTCTATGAAGAAATTAAATCTTGGGGCTTGTTCATATTTGGATGTGTAAATATTAGAAAAGTAGTTCTTAAGGAGGGGAATAAAATATGCAACTGATTGGTTCTATGAGTTATAAGAAACATTTATTTCATAGTAGTCTGTAAAAATATAACTTAAGACAGGAATTGAAGGCTAGCTTTGCAGTGGCTGAGTTTACATATTATACCGAATCTTAATGTGATTTATTCTGGCTCTGTGCGATTTGTGAATCTAGCTTGTGGGTGTCAAACTCACGGCGTCATATTGCCACCATGTGACGTTTCATGATGTTTTTTCCCTTCATGGAGCTGGGGTGGGCGTGGCCTGCTCATGACACATCCAGTCCACGGGCTTCCAGTTTGACACCCCCAATCTAGCTGCTTTGACTTGTAAAATGAATTTTATGATTTAGTATTATATAGAAGCTGGCCGCTATGGCTTCTGCAACCAAACTTGGTTAAAACAAATACTGAATGATGTGTTATGCATGTGTTGCAATCAATGAGATATTATGATAAATTCCTTTATATGACTAACCCATTTTTCTACTTAAAAACAACCCATAACCACATATTTTTGAAACATTCCATATATCTTATTGAAATCAAGAAAAAACTTTGTTATTGTTATCCTAATAGCAGCTAGATTTATAGAAGTTGGAATTACAATGGGAAAAGAAGCTAAATTTTGTTTTAATCCCCATTATAGTAATATGTTGCTAAACAATTCTGATTCTCCTAATAAATGCAATACACTACTGAGATCTTTGGATAGATTTTGTGTGTGTTTGTTGCATTGACTAATGTACAAGGATTAAAATGAAAGTTATGCCTCCTATATGCTAAATCATGAGCAGATGACAGTACTAACACACTAGAAGCTCTGAAGTGTTCATTTCTTTCTCTGATGTGTACCTTTCTTTCACTTCAGTGGACAGAAAGTTGATTTGAGAAAAGGTTGTGTTGCTTTTCTTTGTGAAATGGAAACCTGCTGTGAATACTCATCAGTGAACTTTAAGCAATGTGCCACAAATGAATTTTTGACTGGTGAAGATGTTCCTCCAATCGAAATTCACTATCAAATTCTAGTAATTTATAGGGATTATATTAACTTGAGTACTGTATTATGCTGGGTCAAAAAGCATGTAAAGATGGTGAACTGGGAAGAGATGATTTGTGTTATTAAGAATGAAGTGGATAACCTGTGATAGCAAATGTTTTTGTATAGGAAAACTGATGAACTGATTAAGGACAATCAATAGATCACTCGAAGGGAAATTGCTATCCCTTTGGCACTTTACAGGAATGTATAGGCCACATTATTTATGTTCTTCAGCATTAATAAATTTGAGGCAAGATGAATTCCTCACATGCTGATGGCAGAAATAAAACTTGAAGAGTTGAAATTAACCAGCAATTGTCATAAGTTGTTAGGAGACCAAAGGTGAGTAAATTCTTCACAACATTAGGACAGCACATGAAACATGAGCTCATCATGATGATTCAGAAGAAAATGTCAGTCCATTGAATATGAATTATAGAGCTTCGTTTGTTTAAAAAGGTATAAAAATGCAAGTTTCAGTAAGGAAACCTTTTTGGAATGCAAATATTGTTACTTGCATAGATTTCTTCGGACCTAGCATCATTAGCACCTTAGAATATTACATTACAATACTTAAAATTTTGAAATAAAAATCAAGCCAAATTTGGAAGCACAAATTTGTTAGGCCTCATACATCATGAGCCACCCAAAAGGCAATTGCAAAACTGAACCTCACTATTTTTCTCATTTATTTATTTATTTATTTATTTATTTATTTATTTATTTATTTATTTATTTGATTTGATTTGTCAATCATTTACAAGATAACAGGTATAAATATAAACATAGTTATGAATACATGAAATAGGTACATATAAGAAAAATAAAAGAAACAATAGGGCAGGGACAGTAGGTACGTTGGTGCGCTTATGCATGCCCCCTACAGACCTCTTAGAAAAGGGGCGAGGTCAATAGTAGACAGTCTAAGGTTAAAGTTTTTGGGGTTTGGGGAAGAAACTACAGAGTCAGGTAGAGTATTCCAGACATTGACCACTCTGTTGCTGAAGTCGTATTTCCTGCAATCAAGTTTGGTGCGATTAACCTTGAGTTTGTATATATTGTTTGCTCTTGTGTTGTTATGGTTGAAGCTGAAGTATTCATTTACAGGTAGGACATTGCAATGTATGATTTTATATACCATACTTAGATCGGACCGAAGGCGGCATAATTCTAGGTTTTCTAGGTCTAGAATTTTGAGTCTGGTTGCATAAGGTATTCTGCAACGAGTAGAGGAGTGGGAAACTCTTCTCCTGAAATATTTCTGGACTTTCTCAACTGTGCTAATATCAGATACGTAATGTGGGTTCCAGACTGATGAGCTGTATTCAAGTTATATGAATTATAATTATATATGAATATATCTCTATCTCTATCTATCTATCTATCTATCTATCTATCTATCTATCTATCTATCTATCTATCTATCTATCTATGAATATAAAGTTATATGAATATAACTATATCATATTTTATTATATGACTCATCCGCCATATAAGCTCAGGCTTGGTATCATGTAACATTAATCTTTTCCAGAATGTAAGGAATATATTTATGGATACCTGTTTGACTCAAATAAGTTGAAAGAACTATCATGACATGATTGAAGAGATAAAATGTGGATTTTTTTTTGTTATGGACAAGCTTGAAAATATATGAAGGTGCGGACATTTCATTCAACCCGTGTAGTTATCATTGCTTTTTAATTAACAAATATTGTCTGCAAAAGGTGCACTGTTGGGGATGGCAATTCCAGTAATTAAAGTGCAGGTAAGGAAAGGATTAAACATTCCAAACCCTGGAATTCTACAGTTGTTTATTTTCTTGGACATTACAGGTAATCTTTGTTGAGCAACTGTTCAAAGTTACTACAGTACTGAAAAAAGTAATGATCTGTACTATGACTGATCCTTGTACTTATGATTATTGCAGCATTCCCATGGTCATCTCATCAAAATTTGGGTACTTAGCAACTGGAAATATTTGCAATAGAATATTGTCCCTGGTCACTATTTGCAACTTTCCTGCTGACAAAGTCAAGAAGTTGGATTTGCTTAACAAAAATATGATTCACTTAACAATGTAGTGATTCACTTAACTACCATGAAAAAAAAGATACTGACATTTTGTGTAACCCACTTAACAATTGCCTTGCTTAGCAACAGAAATTCTGGCTGCAATTGTGATCATAAGTCAAAAACTACCTGAATTGCTGTATTGTATATACTCTAGTTATACAATGGTAGGAATAAGTGATGGGTATTTAGGTTTGTTTGAAGCATGTAGTTTTTGGAATTTTGGAGATGCTGCTGCTGTGTTTCTCTGGACTAGTTAAAACAGTGAAATGACCAAACTCTTGGTTGTATTGTTGATTTTGGTTTCTGAATGTTCTCTTCTTTCAGTCAGTCCTCTAACGTAAAAGACATAGCGATAATTTCCTTATTGCTACAGAGTGTTCATTTCATTACTTCTTTTTCTTAGCTATATTAAAATTGTATCTATCATGAATTCATCTCTTACAAACTTGTTTGCAAGGAAGACTGTTGCACATCAAGGAAGACTGTTACAAGAGTTGGTTTTATTAAGGATATTGGTATTTTGAAAGATTGGTTATTGATAGACAATAACATGCTTTGATTCTGACTTCAGAGAGACAGATAGCACATTTACTGCATGAGAATTATTATTTTGCAATGATATATTTAAATATCCATGAGTAGCCATGCAATGATCTAGTGCAAGGGTCTTCAAACTTGGCAAGTTTAAGACTTGTGGACTTCAACTCCCAGAATTACTGAGCTAACTTGACTGGAGGAGAAATTCTGGGAATTGAAGTCCGCAAGTCTTAAAGCTGTCAAGTTTGAAGGTCCCTGATCTAGTGATATATATCAATTATAACCAAGTTAAGATTATATTTCAATGGGATGTTATTATAAGTAATGCTTCAGTTTTACATATGTCCTTTTTGGTCTGGAGATAATTGCAATGAATGGCTATAGGTCTGCGAAACAATCCAGCCATCAATCCCCAAACACCTTTGTAAATACTTTGTTGGAAAACATAATTAGTTTTTGGATGCCACTAACATAATAGATTAGTAGCATCAACATTAGTTCCAACTAATTTTCTTCAGGTGAAATCATTTGAGATATACAGATTATTGTACTAACTTTTTCATTAGTGCTTGGTGTAAGAAAAAAAAATTCAGTTGACAATATTTTTGAGAATCTGCAATGTCCTTGAAATATTACTAGATCTGAAGGAAAATAAACTGCTTTAAGAACATAATGGGTTTCTAGTGTCTCTTCAGAAAGTTGAGTGGGTAAGATTTTATTCAGTCTTCTGGCTCCATTCAGCCTTAGCACCATGTTTATTGCATTCATATTTTTAATTCGCATGAAAAAGATATCTGATTCTCTCCATAATATCATCTAGTAGGGTGGGAATAACTTTTATTTGAAACTGTAGGGAGTTCCCAGAAATTATGTTAAGTTCAATGGTGTTTGCTGGTGTAAATCCATGCCAGTAGTTTTACATCAGAGATGATATTCAGCAGATTCTGACCAGTTCTGGAGAACCAGTAGCAGAAATTTTGAGTAGTTCAGAGAACCAGCAAATATGACCTCTGACTGTAGATTTTACAGAATCCTTCTCCTGCCATGCCCACCAAGCCACACCCACAGAACCGGTAGTAAAAAAGTTTGAATACCACCACTGTTTTACATCTGATTTAATAAGTGCCGGATGGTCTTGCATGGTACAGTTTTCCTTTGCAGAAGTAAAATGTTCAGATGCTTCTCAAATGGTTAAAGTGTGACATTACATGAAATATTAGGAATACATAAATGAAATTGGAAACACTGACAGTCATATTTGTTTTTGACTGCTAATTTCAAAATTACCAAGCTTAGCATCAGGGGTGGGATTCAACCAGTGTTACTAATGGTTTGGTGTTTACGTTTTGTTTACATTTTGTGCGCACATGCATGCTTCACATGTATGCATGCGTCACGCGCACTGTGCATGCGTGTACTACACCTAAAGCTGTGTCGCCTGGACAGCTGGTAACGCATGGGTGAGCAGCATTTGAAAAGCCACTTTTCCCCTGCTTTTTCAACCTCAGCTATGCCGCGCAAAGCAGCTGAGGTTGAAAAAGCAGGAAATAAAGGACAGGTAAGAGCCCGGGTGGGCATGTGGGCCAAACAGCAGCAAACACAGAATCAGTTCGGTGTCTGCTGTTCTTCAGAACTACCGGTTCTATAGAGCCGGGCAGAACCGGTGGCATCTCACCCCTGCTTTGCATGCCTTAAGTGAAATAGCAAACATTGCAAAAAGGAATTACATAAAACAAGACTGAATATGAGAAAAATGCTTGAGCGGCACAATAAATGTTGGGGGGCAGATTTTTTTCAACATATTTTTAAAAATTGATTTTGGATAGGGTTTTTAAATGTGAAAATCCATTTAAAAAAGGTTCCCAAATGGAATAGCTCTATTTCTGCTTTCCAGCAAAACAGGTACAAATATTCTGCAAAACAGGATATTTAGGGATGACTCAGCACTGTGAAACTGTTACAGCTGGGCTATAGATCTTCAATATTATGGGTTGTTGGTGAGGTCTAAACCACATAGATGAGGACATATTTTGTAAGCACATGGGAAAAGAAAATCTGAGAATATAATTGAAGGCTTTTGATTGTTTTGTAATTTCCACTGAGTTTGAAACAACTTCACCTTCCAAGAAAATGTGATGACCCATGGGTGGGATACAAAATAAACACAAAAACAGGTGATGACACAGGGTTTTTTTATTCCTTCACTTTGCTTCAAAGCTCCAAATATCCTTGACAGGAGACAAAAAACTCCCCCACAAGCAGTTATGAAAAGGAAGAAATGCCGTTTAAACTAAACATGCCTATAAATTATAAAGAGTAAAAACAACACAAACCACACTGAAGCAATTAAGGGAACCAGCAAGATAAGGGCTTGAAGAAATCCACAGATATTGGAACACACACTGGGAAGGACGCCAAACTCAGAGGGGAATGACAAACTAGAGATATTTCCAAGCTTTGTTTCCAGCACTGGCCCATACACATGTCTGTCCTTTTAACCAGTTCTCAAAGCTGCAGCCTATGAAGAGGATCAAGGTCCTTTCCTTCTCCGTAGAACATGCCATTCACATCTCTCCCTTATCCTCTCCACCCTTCATGCCCTAGGAAGGAGAGGGGATGGGCCTGGGTCTTCCCCTGACTGCCCAGCCTCCTTCTCAACCTCCAAAGCCACACTTCCACTCCCTATCAGCTGTTCCTCCTTTCCCTCGGAGTCAGACTCCAACAGGGGCATGACAGAAAATGTGTTTGAAATGTAGATATTTTACTGGAGTTCCTAATCTATTTTTTTCTCATTTTGCATAGGATGCAATCAGACCCAATAGCACTTCTATATTGATTGACAGAATATATAAAATGTGATTTTAATTTTACCTTAAAGCAATATTTATCTGAAGCAGATATTTGTTTGCTGGTGCTGCAGAGATTCAGAGATGCAGCAATAATTCCAGAGGTATTGTGTTGTAACTAAGGTAATTTATATTTTGTTCGTTACCCTTCTGCTCATTTTCTACTTGCATCCTTCAAGTCTTTTATTGTCTTCTGTACTCCTCAGGAGGAGCAATCTTTCAACTGGCCAAAGTTGATTAAAAATAAATAAAAGTATCAACAAGTAATTCTCTTTCTTGCTTTCAGATCCTACAAGATATCTCTGTGTTGCACTCACTATTAGCAAAAAGCCATTCTAATGATATGAGAACACAATTAAGAAATCTAGAGTAGCTCATATATATGCAGGTAATAATAATGGCTTGGTAGACAAACAGCAGTTTCAGAATGAGGAAAGGGAAATTTATTTAGATTTAACAGTCTGGGAATCAGACACACCTCTGCTACTTTATCAACCTTTCTACACTATTATTCTTTTATATGCTTGGTTAATCTGCTTTCTTCTGGTTTAAAAGTCTGGTTAAATCAGAATATTTTTCTTTGGACATATTGAAAAACTAAGCAGCAAAAGAGTAAAACATCAAAAGCTGAGTTCAAAAAATTTAAAAAAATATAGAAATTTGGGTCTTGTTATATGAAAAAACCCCAACTTTTCACTGTGTAATGTGAAATGAATTGACTTGAACCTTGGGTTCAAGTGTTGTTGAAAACCAGCATTCAAAACTAATCAGTGATAAATTACTATACATTTATGGATTGACTCTTGTCATAATACAAAGCACACACAAACAAAAATTTAACATTAGTATCAAATCAACTGCAGTTCATCTGGGAGAAATTATGTTGAGCAGAAAAAACTTCATTCATTATGAATATCAATTAGATTAATCATTCAGTCTCCAAAACAGAGAGATAATTTTATTTTACTCTACAGGCAAAAATAGTGTTATTTCTAATGGCTTAGAGTTTAAATACTTAGAAGAACTGTCAGTAAGATGTATAGGTGATGGTTCATAAATACTAACTACAGAATTAGTCTCAGATTATCACCTTTTGAAAATATGAATGATGATTGTTTTTATAGTTCTGAATACATCACAAGAGAACTATAATTATATTGAATACACCTTGCTTCTATCATGTTGATAGCTATAATACTTCTGGCGTATTAGTCATTTGTAAAGAGGAAAATAAAAAAATGATATCAAAATAATATAAGAGAGACGATGATAGACTTAATATACTTTTTTTAGATTTGAGAAGTAAAGAAATTTATAGTTCATTTACATGGTTTCTTGAATATTGAACATTAAAAATGTAAAATGTTTATTATAGTCAAAGACAAGTAAAATTAAAAATATTCAAGGAATAGTTAACAGTTCTAAAATAAAATAATAACAAATAACAAAATCTGTTAAAATCCTAATTTAGCATCCTATCTGTCAGTCACACATAGATAAGAACACAGCCTAAACAATATTATAATAATAGTCCTGAAATTGCAAAGGTCTATAGTCTTTAGATACTAAAATGTAACAAGGTGATAATATCAAAGATTTGGTGCATTAATTGTATGAAATAACTATAATGGATTATTCATCAAGTTCTGACGAATCCTTAGTGTTGCTGCAAAGAATATAGCTACTGAAGCTAGCTACTAAAGATAATTTTTAAAAAATCTGAGAAAGCAGGGAACATAATGAATTTTAATTCATGCGTCTACAGTCTACTCCTCGTTTTATTCAGGTTTTGTGAAGATTTTGAGCACTATGCCTTGAATTATATTTTAGTCAAGAATGAGGACCGGGACTCCTGAATACTAAAATCTTGGCTTAAAATCAGGAACTAATTTTTCCTTCTGAAGTTTGTTTCTCAACTAGTGAATAATGCTCACTAGTTAGAATTCTATCATGTTAGATAGAATAGAATTGTGTGAGATCAATTTAGAAACTGCTGGCAGCATAAAGGGTTATCAGTTATCCAACGGAGAAGAGAGATGCTCTTGGAATTCAGGTACTTCTGTATTCAGCATAGACCAAGATAGTTATAGGATTACATGGCTTTTCTGGCAAATACACAGATCTGGCTTATAACCATAGCAAGTGAAACACATCAGGGAGCTTTCCAGGCTACTGTATATCTAGCAGCCAGCTGCTATAAAGTTGAAATCTAATGTTTTTAGTCTTCCTTTGCAGTTTTGTGGCATTTGCTCCACAAAATGTAGTTGAATTACATTTGCATTGATCAGACTTCCACTGGGTGAGATGAGAAGCCCACTGAGCCACATTATGGAATGATGTAAACTGGCATTTAATCCAGGGTGGGATTCAAAATTTTTAACAACCAGTTCTGTGGGCGTGGCTTAGTTGGTGAGTGTGGCTTGGTGGTCATGTTATTGGCTGGGTGTGGCCAACTCAACATCACACACATCGAGGCACGCGTCTGCTTGCCTCATGACTGTGGGGATGCTGCAACAGTCATAAGTGTGGCACATGCCAGCCAGCTCCCACACATGGTGGGCGGCAGCAACAACAGTCCCCTCCCAGTTTTGAATTGCTCCCGCCTCTCTCTCTTTCCTTCCCCCTCCTCCCATGCCGACATGCAGGCAGGCAAGGAAAGAGGAACAGAGCCATCCGCAGCTCTCGGTTCCTCCAGCCCTTGCTGCCTCTTCCAACATCAAAGCTTCAGAGATGCAGACAAAGTCACTGCAGTGGTAGCACCCTGAGTTGCTTGCTTCTCTACTACTGCCTCCTCCCCCTCCTCCAGCACCTCCCTCTCTGGGTAGGGCAATTCTGAACTAACCAAACATGCTAAGGCAACTCGGGCACTACCACTGCAGCGGCTTTGCCTGCATCTCTGAGGCCTCAATGTCCCTCAAAGAGCCGGGACACTGAAGCCTTGAAGAGCCAGGAGGCGCAAGAACTGCGAGTGGGAGCATTTGGTGATTTCAAAGAACTCCTAGAATGTGGTAGATTGGCGTTTTGTAGGTCTCGGTGAAAGAGTAAGCTTTGTTTTACCTCCTTTCCTCCCCTGCTTTCTCTCTCTCTCTCTCTTCCTCCACCCCAAATAATTACTGGCTGTGGCTGGGTTTGGCAGCAGCACTAAAGTCTCCAGGTGAGGAAAGAAGAGCCCCCTCCCCCAGCTTTTCCTTGGCTGCAGATCTGAGTTCTCTCAATCCTCCACCCAGGATCTGAAGGGAGCTCCCATTTTTTCTCCCTCACCGCCCCCCAATTCATCACCGAGGGTGGCAGTCCTTCTGTAGGCAGATGCCTGCTGAGAAGCCTCTTGAGTGGCGGCTGAGGGATGATTTCTGAGGCCCCCTTTCTGCCTCCGCTTCTCCCAGCGGCAATTGCCCTTCAGCTCACACACACACACACACACACACACACACACACACACACACACACACACCCCGCCCACTCTTCTGTCTCTTTGGAAGGTGCCAGGTTGGGGGGGGGGGGGGGAGGTTTCCAGCCCAGAATGTTTTATTTTGTTATCATTAAGCATTTACATTTTTGTTATAATTAAATAAGGGTGTATGTGTGTGTGTGTGTCTATGCATATATATATAATATTAAATTTATATTAAATGTAATTTTTAAAAATATTAAATATATTAGCTGCTTAAAAAATGCGTATTAGGGGTCCTTGGGATTTAAAACTATGAGTTTGGTGGTCCCTGAGGTCCAAAAGGTTGGCGACCCCTGGTCTAGAAAGTATTATCCGTATATTTAAGGGAAGGGGGAACAGTGAGGAAGAAATAAATAAAGTGAGAAAGGGAAGGAAAGAAGGAAGGAAGGAAGGAAGGAAGGAAGGATTTTAATGTGCCCTTCTAGCTTCCCACAAGAAAATTCAATGGGAAAATTGGCAGAAAATAGGAAGTCACTCCCAATCCCACTGCTTTTTTTGGGGGGGCCTGTCTGTGATTATTTTGTTTCTCTATTTAGATAAGGAAATATCTTTGAAACATTGACCCAGTAGGGCACAGATTGTCTAGTACTCTTATAATGGGGATAGGGTACATTCCTCCTGCCACTTTTCTTCTTGAAGATCTGAAAATATATTTTCCCTATTCACACATTGCAAAAGTCTACCAAACCTTTCTCGGTTATAAGGAAGAAAATTAGGGTAGGATCACATGTAAAATGATGAAATAGTTGAGAAAATAAATAGATATATAAGCCCTTGTACAAAATAAGCACTGAGAGTGATTTTCAGATACTGGGAACAGCTTAGTTGTTGGATGGGTTAGAAGTCAGGGGAGAAAATCATGCCAAACTTTTATTTTTCTATAACAATGCCATGAAATTTGGAGTATTGGTTTGTAAAATAAGCAGAATAGATACCTCAATACCAAAAAAGCTGGATCACCACAGACTGAACAGAAGTACAATCCATTGCTACTAGAAACATGCCTTTTGCTGTATAAACTCAATGTTAACTTTAGCAACTTATATAGATCTCATCCAGGATGATGTGTCTTCATTATGGCCATTCAAGTCCTCTAACAATGCATCCACCAATACTATCATCAGATATATTCACCTTATTGCTGATTGTCCTTTTCACTTCACTCTCCTTTCATTTTCCTACCATTATGGATTTTTCAAAGGAGCTAGGTTTTTTCATAATTTGTCCAAAATATGATAATTTGAGTCTGATCATTTGTGTCTTAAATAAAACATTAAATCATTTGAGACCAAAATTTGCTAACTGCCATTGTTTCACCTACCAGCACTCAAAACTGATTATTATTAATAAGGCAAATCCGTTTTTTAAAAAAATAAATTTCATTTGGTTTATTTTTAAATGTAGCTCTCTTCTTTCTTTTCCTAGGGCAAAAATGAGAGTGTGGAAAATACACAAGATGAAATTCATCATTCTGTGTAAATATATTATTATTATTTTATTATTTATTTATTTGTCAATTGCTTACAAGATAATAGGTATAAGTAATGTTATGAATACATGGAGACATATAAGAAAAATAAAATATAAAAGAAACCATAGCACAGGTGGTGTGCTTATGCACACCTCCTACAGACCTCTTAGGAAAGGGGTGAGGTCAATAGTAGGCAGTCTATGGTTAAAGTTTTTGGGGTTTGGGGAAGAAACCACAGAGTCAGGTAGAGTATTCCAGACATTGACCACTCTGTTGCTGAAGTCGCATTTCCTGCAATCAAGTTTGATGCAGTTAACCTTGAGTTTGTATCTCTTGTGTGCTCTGTTGTTATGGTTGAAGCTGAAGTATTCATTGACAGTTAGGACATTGCAATGTATGATTTTATATACTATACTTAGATTGGACCGAAGGCAGCGTAGTTCTAGGTTTTCTAGGTCTAGAATTTCAAGTCTGGTGGCATAAGGTATTCTGCAACGAGTAGAGGAGTGAAGAACTCTTCTTGTAAAATATTTCTGGACTTTCTCAACTGTGCTAATATCAGATACGTAATGTGGATTCCAGACTGATGAGCTGTATTCAGCAAATGTTTTGTATGCTCTTGTTAGTAGTGTGATATTACCAGAGAAAAAGCTACGTAGGATTAGATTAACAATTCTTAATGCCTTTTTGGCTATGTAGTTAGAGGGGGCTCTAGCACTTAGATCATTAGAGATGAGTATTCCAAGGTCCTTTACAGAGCTTGGATCATCAACAAGGTCTTGATCAACAAATTATTTAGCTTGTATTTTATTTTCTGATTTTTTTTTGCCAATATGTAAAACAGGGCATTTATTTGTTGAGATTTGAAGTTGCCATTTGTCTGACCATTCTGATACATAGTCAAGATCTTTTTGAAGGGTAGCAGTATTGTCTGTGGTATTGAACAGCTTTACATCATCAGTGAAGAATTATGCAGGTGTCCAGAAATACCATAAGATTTTAGTTTTAGGAGTAGTTTGTCATGTACCACTGAATCAAAGGCTTTACAGAAGTCTATGTAGATTGCGTCTATTGCTTTGCCCTGATTGAGTTGTGTAGTCCATATGTTTTTGCAATGTAAGAGTTGCAGATTACATGATAGTTTTTTCCTAAAACCAAATTGTTTATTAGAGAGTAGGTTGTTTGTTTCTAACTGGAGGATGATGGATTGGTTAATAATTGATTCCATGACTTTACAGGTAATGCAGCATAAAGAGATTGGTCTGTAATTTTCAACTAGGCTGGGGTCTCCCTTTTTGAAGATGGGGATGACCGTGGCTTGTGACCATAGTTTAGGCAAGGAGCTGGTCCTGAAAAATTTTTCAAAGATTATGCTTAGAGGTTCTGCTATGGCAGTGGATAGCTTTTTTAAGAAGTAGGCACATATTCTGTCTGGTCCAATAGATAGAGATGGTTTTAGATTGCGTAGTGCTTTTTCAACATTGTCTTCTGTAAAATCAATATGTATTAGATCATTGTAGTTGTTTGTGGTTTGAGTAGGAAATACTGGGCATGATCCATTGCTGTTTACAAATACTGAGCCAAAGAATGTGTTAAAGAAGTTGGCTTTAATAGTGTTGTCGTTGCAGTCTTTACCATTAGGTCCTTTTAGGGGTGGGATGGAGTCTTTTAGTTTGTTGTTTACAAAATGGTAAAAAGCACGGGTGGAATTGGTGTGTAGAAGGTTTTCTTTTTGTTTAATGTGATAATTGGTGCATTCAGTTTTTATCTGGTGGCATAAATGTTTGTATCGGCTTTTGAAGTTGGCAACGTGACCAGATTTGTTTTTTTGCCAAAGTGATTTCTTTTTGGATTGAAGTTTCCTTATTGTTTTGGGTAACTTGTTTTTTCTGGTTTGGGGAGTTGTTAATGGTACATACAGTTTGACGACTCTTTTGACTTCAAGTAAAAATATGTTGTAATGGTTTTCTGCAGTATTACATCCAGAGAATAGAAATTGCCAATCAAGGGATGAGAGATCGTTGTTTATAAGATCATGGTTGCCTTTTTTGAAGTTATAATTGGGGATTCCATCGTTGTGATGATTTTTGTGTGGACGTATGTTGAGACAAAAGTCAATCATGTTGTGGTCACTGTTGGAAAAAGGTTCTTTAATTTGTATTCCATAAATTGAATTCAAACTATTGCAGAAGATGAGATCGAGGCAGTTGTTAAGTCTAATGTTGTTGTAGTCCCAGATTTGTTACTGCATTGTAGAAGGTTGCATGTGTGGGTTCAGTTGTACATTTGTTAAGAGTCCAGTAAATATGAGGTAGATTGAAATCACCAAGAAAGATAAAAGTGTGTGGGCAGGATGCTGCCCATGTTAGTAGTGAATTTAGCTTGTTTGCATGTTCGATGTCATAATCAGGGGCTCTGTAACATAGTAAGAACTGAAATGTGATATTTAAGGACAGTTCACAGACGATGGTGTCAGGAATAGCAAGCTCCTGGGTAACTTGGATGTTTTTTAGATGTAGGGATTTTTTATAGAAGATAGCAACACCAGCTCCTCTACGGATTTCACAATTTGATCGGTAAACATGATAGTCTCTTACTGTGGTAATGAAGTCAGGGAGAGATGCATTGAGCCATGTTTCACAGACAAATATAATGTCGAATTTAGCCGTATTTAGTAAGAGGAGAAATTCAGGTATTTACAAGGCTTCTTGCATTGAGTAGCTTTCATATAAAGCCAGTTGTAGTTGGAATAGAGGTAGTTAGGGGCATGCATGCTTAGTTTTGAGTGGTGTTGGATTGGATAGGGGTTGGATGTGGAGTTGTGGGTTATGTGACTTTCTTTTGTTGCAATCAGCTCTGTAGTCAATGTATAGGTCCTTTTCTCCGATGTCTAGATGGTTTTTGAGTTCAATGGGAGCAGATTCTTTGCAGTATGGATAAGTCTGGTCTTGAGCGAATTTTTTTGTGGTTGAGATTGGTTTTTTCAATGATATTTATTGTATGAATAAATATGCGTTTGCTGGACTCATTTTTGCATACAACTCTACAAAATCTTGGGGCCACAGAACCATCATTGTATTTGTACCCATGGCCATCTCCATTACCATTACATTACATTACCATGTAAGGATTGTAGTACAGGTTAAATGCTATTTATCATATAAAAATACAAAGTCAAAGTAATTATGTTTGTTGACAAAAAATCAAATTGCTACAAAAACCCAATTTATTCAAAATATGTCTGACTCAAATAGCTTTTAAAGAAAAAAATGGTAGCGATATAGCTTGTATGTTTTATAAAGTGATTTGCATCTAAAAATAGACAAGGCATTATCAGTGTCACTTAAATTTACAATCATTCGCTCAAGGTTAATATTATTTTGTATAACTGTATTGGAGTTGTTGAAATGGTAAAAGTATAGGTGAAACAAACAATCTGCTTTACTACTACCCTTTCAGGACAGAATTCTAGGACCATCTTTAGACAAATGAGCACAAGAAACCTCAAGCATAGTAAGATAGGTTTCTTATATTTTGAAGTAAATAAAAGAATGCACATTATGAATACTTTTAACCTAGTGAGTTTAGAGTTCAAAAATATCTAAGAACATGAGGTTATGCTGAGGGAGATGGCTATTGTATGAATTTCTGCAGGTATAAGTATTTATCTACTATATGGTCATTTATCATGCTTGTTTGTGCTGGGGATTCAGACAGATGGCAGTAGTTGGTTTCGTGAGAGTCATTATGAATTGTGTTCATTACCTGAGTTGGGTTCTGTATTATAATATGAAATATTTCCATTTTATGATGCTTACCTGCTGCAACCCTACAGGCAATCTATTGGCACAGAGTCAAAGTCATTAAACTATTAGAAAATGCAGACCATAATACTGAGGTCACACCGACAGATACAGCTAAATAATTTGGCTGTTCAAGAACCATTTCTAATAGAAGAACTTTGAAACCGTATCTTTGTAACCCAAATTTATTGTCACTATAACTGAAACGAAGTCATTGTTGCATTTGAAAGATTAGACAGAAGCTCCCCTAACATTTAGATATTTTACTAGTAGATTCTTCAAGATTTTATTAAATGATATACTAACTGGGATGTAATTGTGGATGCACTTTAGCTCTCTTGGAGAAAATAGAAACTGTATAAAATGCCTGCAGAAAACAGGTTTTTACAAAAAAGCATACACGGCTTTATTACAGTTTGAGAATGGGTAAAATCACTTACAATTCTTTATCATTTACAGCGGACTCTGTATCAAACATTCACATCGATTTGTCCTTAGTTGCAAAGCAAATATTAACAGATTTAATATTGTGCTAGCAAATCCCAAGAATGGGGGACTTGCCTGATTTAATATTTTATTTTTTCCTGTCCTGACATCTTTTGCTGTTCATGCCTGTCTTCTGTTCCATTGTGGGATTTTAAACAACCAGATGCCTCTTACAAACACATATTTTTGTGCACATTTTCTGGTCAGAAAAGGAGAAATACTATTAGATTTCATTTGACAAGGCTGTCTACAAGTCATTTTAAGAAAGCTCATAGATTCAAGGTATTGGTGGTCACCTTTAAAACATTCCATGGCTTGGGACCGCCTGCTGCCACCATCGGCCTTCCACCGGCCAATGCGCTCTCACAAGGTGGGCCTCCTCCAGGGTGGGCGATGCCGGCTGGCGGCTCCAAGGGTGCGGGCCTTCTCTGTGGGAACACCCTCCCTCTGGAATGAATTACCCCCGGAGATGCGGGCCATCCCTGACCTACGAATCTTCCGGTGCTCATTAAAGACCCACCTCTTTCAACAGGCTGGTCTGGCCTAGTATTATTAGAATGATTTTTAAATTTCTTAACTTTTTACCGTTTTTATACTTCTATTGTAATTTTAACTTCAGCCACTAGTTTAATCTTTTTAAATCTATTTTAAATTTTCTATTTTGTAACAGTATCGTTTTTATTTGGGCTGTACATCACCCCGAGTCTCAATTTGGGAGAGGGGGTGGTATATAAATAAAATAAAATAAAATGATCCACTCACCAATTTGACACAGGACAACTCACCATGGCCAGCTAACCATGGCACAACTTGCCAAAGGATCATTCAACAAATACAAAAATTAAAATAATTTCAATGGGACTGTGGTCAATAAAAAGAACATAAAGTCAATCCAGAAATACAAGAATCACAACAAAACATGGTCACCAATAATAAAAGTGACTGAATGAAATGATTAATACAGTGTTGAATTGTCCTATGGCGAGTTGGCTGTGGTGAATTGTCCTAGATCCTTCTTTGACATCTCTATCTGGAAATAGTGATATATCTAATTCAAGGGGCTGCAGTCTTTTCTATTTCTAAGCACTGCTGGGCTTTTTGATGCATCATCCAAAATTATCTATATCCCAACAAGTCTTGCATGTGTTTGTGAGAGACCTTGAATGAATTCAAGGAACAGAAGAAAGGAGCAAAAGAACATTTTGGAGATCCAGCAGCTGCCTTGGGTATCTATAACTTCTGCATTGCCGATTTAATGTCCCTGAGCACCTCTGTAACTCAGTGATTTTAAGGTCTTGACTTGTTCTTGAGTGCATACAAATTAAAATAATTCCAACAGGTCATAGTTTCACTATTTTTCCAGACACCTGATATGGAAAAATTCCATTTCCATTTTCCAAACATCTATGCATAAGATCTTAGTTGAGAACTGAGAGTGAAACCCTTGCATCTCAAGTGACTGGTAAAATAATTAAAAAGTGCACTACTGAACTTTTTCTTTCTTTTAAGCCCAAGGGGAAAACCAGTTCAAGAATACAAGAATAAAAATGTTTTTAAAAACCAATGGTAGCACACGCAAATTTTTTTGGCTATAATATAAGTTTAGATGATTGGGAAGAAATTTGGCAAGGGAAACTTACACTAACAAAATCAGTATCCTATAAAGAAAATTTATACAAAATGTTATATAGATGGCATCTGGCACCCTCTAGATTGGCAAAAATTATCCAACAGTAAATCCAACCTGCTGGAAATGTAAGGGAAATCATGGTACCTTCTTCCATCTCTGGTGGCAATGTCCAGAAATTAAGAAATTCTGGATCAGGATTAAGGTATGGATAGAAGAAATAATCCAGGATCGATTGGAATGGAAACCGGAATTGTTTCTTCTGGGCATAATTAAAGGGGATTACTCACTCAAAGTAAGATACTTAATTATCCATATCTTAACAGTGACATGAATTGCACTGGCATATTACTGGAAAAAGCCTAACATACCACCTCTACATTTTGTTATTCAGAAAATATATGAATGTGCTGAAATGGAAAGGTTTACATTGAAATTAAAAGAGAAAGATGATACAGAATACTACCGGATTTGGGACAAATGCTACAAATGGATAGATCGTGAAGAAAAATAATGTATAAAATAAAAAGAAATAAGGACTTTAAGAAATATATTATTATATATAGCTCGAAGGACAGAGATTCATTGAGTATGAGTCTTTACTCCTCTTTCGTTTTGATTAAGCCAAATAAATGACTTATTTATAAAATTATATAGTTGTAATCTAGGAGTAAGAAATGATTAATAGATAATATATATTATTAATATAGTTTTTTTACAATAGATACAAAGTAACTGCCACTTAATAATCTAGATGGAATATTTAAATCACTATCAAACTGTACTAGAGAAAAATAAGAATGGTTGCACTATAGAATTTGTTATGATGCTTATTTGTATAATTTTGTATTTTTTACTTTTGTATTTGTATATTTTAACTTTTTGTATTTAATAAAGTTTTTTAAAATAAAAAAAAAGAATGTTTTAAAACATGTTGTTTCTGCCTGGCTTTTTGTTTATCAGCAATCTTCTTTATGTGTTATTTCAACACACTTCTGTAAAGAGAACAACCTTCGATATGTGTTCTTTCAACACACTTCTGTAAAGAAAGGAACAGAAACAGTGGTGGGATTCAATTTTTTTTACTGGGCGTGGCTTGGTGGGCGTGGCAGGGGAAGGATACTGTAAAATCTCCAGTCAGAGGTGGGATTTGCTGGTTCTCCAAACTACCGTATTTTCCGGCGTATAAGACGACTTTTGAAACCAAAAAAAGACAACCTAAAATCCGGGGTCGTCTTATACGCCGGGTCGTCTTATACGCCGGAAAATATTACGGGCGTTGCCGGGAGATGCTCCTCCCCTTCCCGAAGGGAAGACGGCGGCCGCTCTGCCGGCCCATCATGCTCCGTGGGAGGCCTGGTCGTCTTCCGTGTGTGTGGGAGAGAGTCCGAGAGAGTCGCCCTGGGGCCGGAGGAGGAAGGCTGATGCGAGCGCGAAGGAAGGAGAAGCATTTACAAATCCTTGCAGCTTAATTTTGAATACCCGTATTTTCTGGTGTATAAGATGACTTTGAAAAAAGTCAACCAAAAATCAGGGGTCGTCTTATACGCCCGGTCGTCTTATACGCCGGAAAATACGGTACTCAAAATTTCCGCTACTGGTTCTCCAGAACTGGTCAGAACCTGCTGAATACCACCTCTGGACAGAAGCTATTGAAGTGCAATGTGAACATGGATTTAGTTGAATATAAAATAGCCAAATAATTACTGGGATTAAGCTACAACAAACTGAAACACGGTATCTTAAATGGTGAAGAGCATGAAGAGCAGAAAAAACATATCCTGAGGTAACTGATGGTGAGTGGAGAATTAATAGAGGATGATTTCTGTTTCTGTCTTCTAGAAACAGTTATTTTCCCATTCTGGCAACGGGCCAATTGAGTAGCGTGGAAAAGCACTAAGTAATGATGAGCTTTGAAGGCTATTGGAAACTTCACATTTCTTTTTCTACCTTTTTTATGAGCTCATTAAATCAGACCAGGATTTTTGATCAGATTCAAGAATATTATCCTGAATGTTGTATTAAGGACTTGTCAATCTCAATCTCTATGCCCCTTCCTAGTTTGGTGTAGTGGTTAAGGTATTGGATTAGAAACTGAAAAACTGAATTGTAATCCTGCCTTATGTACAAAACCACTAGGTGACTTCGAGCCAGCCACTTTCTCTCAATCTTAGGAAGGAGGCAATGGCAAACCATTTCTAAAAAACCCTGCCAAGAAAACTGCAAGGATTTGTCTAGGCCAGCGGTAGGGAACCTTGGCTTTTTTATCACTGATGGACTTCAACTCCCAGAATTCCTGAGTGAGCCATAAAAGTTTCCCCATCCCTGGCCCAGTGGTTTTTCAGTTGTGAGGGAAATCAATTTTTGACTTGAATGGGACTGTTTAATATACAAATGTAGGACATATAAAGAATATTGATCATTCAAGTCAAAAATTAGGACATTTGTATATTGAACAATCCCATTCAAATCAAAAATTGATTTCCCTCACAACTGAAAAACCAGTAGGCCAGGGATGGGGAACTTTTTATAGCTCATTCAGGAATTCTGGGAGTTGAAGTCCATAAGTGATAAAAGAGCCAAGGTTCCCTACCCCTGGTCTAGGCAGTTTGTGAGAATTACCCACAAATGGAAGGAAAAACTAATTAAATATTGTGACCCATTTTTCTGTTTTATATGATGATTTAACATAGTACCTCTGGTTTCTGCAAAGCTATAGATATTTATTTTCTGAAACAAAGTTTACCTTATGTCACATGACTATCATATATGCATCAGACGTGAATTTAAAAATGAAAAGAAGAAGTATAATCATTTCTTCTTCAAACTTGCACCATATGCTAATAAGAATTAAACAGCACAAGTGAGATATCTGATCATGGCAGGAAACAGCCTACCAACAATCATCTTGGCATTTATAATACTGAAATGTTCGCTTTCCCAATAGGAGCCTATAATATCAATTTAAGTTCAACTTAAAGTATACAAGGAGAGAAAACGATTGTGCATATTTGCACAGTTGCAGGAATAAAATTGAACCTCAAGACACAATCCTATCAGTTATCACAGTTAATAACTTGCTATGAGATTGCAGCTGTAATTTGTACATTGGCTATCTGTTGCATTTTGTAAGCATAATACACAATTTGCTCTTTTTTTATTGCTCAGTTCTGATTAATTATGTGAAACTAAGTGTGGAGGGCATATTTTTCCAGGATGCCAACATCACATAATTTATTTATCTAAACTTATCCCCTTAAAAAAATTAAAATTTAAAACTTTCCATATTTTTGTTTAGACTACATTCTTGGATATATCTACTTTTTCTTTGACTAAGATACAATTTGCCTCTGGAAAAAAACACATCTAAAATGCCAGTGATGCTGCTGCTGTGCTGATTCTATAATAAAGCTTCAGGAGTAAACATATCTGATTCTTGACAAATAATAAGCATTGGCATTTGGGGAATAAAATAGTATCCATCAAATTCCTTAAAATTTAGTTTTATAGACATTTCAGTGGTTATTGCAAGCATTTGATCCACTTCTCAGTATACCAAGCTCTTTACTATTTTCTTCCTTTTCTTTTTTAATTCGATTTAGTCTAATCGTTACAGGACTCCATAGTTTCCATTTGTTTTACTTTGACATGCTCCATTAGAGGATTGCAGGATTGGAGAGCTCTGGCTGTATGGTTCAGAGTAAGAATTTAAATAGTCAACCATTTCTGGGGGTAAGAGAAGAATCTTTGGAAAATTATCAAGATGAAAATATTTGCCCTTTGCTGTGAATGCTAGGTGTAGCTAGGTGCAGTAGTAAAGTTGTCTTTGTCTTATGCAAATCCTCTTCATGCTATACTATAGACTCAACCAGTTCAGCTTGCACAGCATGAAGACGACTTTCGGAAGCTCCAAATTCCTATAATTTTGCTTAGCACAGGAATTCATTTTTAAAAAATGCTTATTTCTTATCTCCTGTAATCCATGCGATCAACTTGCACCAGTGCAGAAGACCCAAAGGCCTTATTTATCATTATTGTCATTATTGTCATTATCTGTCCAGCTCTTAATGAAGAAATCACACACATATTTGACAAGGATGGAATATTCTTCATTAGAGTTGTGGTGGTGATTTTTTTCTTAAAAAACAAACACACCAATTTCAATGTAGATCCTCCCACCCTTTTCACTGTTTAATATATGAGGCTTGTTTTCCATTCCTTCCTGTCCAAACAATGATAGTGGATTTACAGTTAAGTATTCTTTGCTTTTTGGTTTTGAAAAAAGAAAGAAGAATTTTCTCTCATCTGCACAATCTTTGTCTTTGGCACAGTCTCAGAGCCTTTGTACCCATAGTTCTATATTTGATCTGCCATGTGAAAATAGTTGCAAATATATTATTTCACAATTATTATTGTAAATTATTATAAATAAATTAAATTATAAATTATTATAAATTATTTCACAAGAAGAGTCCTCCACTCCTCTACTCGTTGCAGAATACCTTATGCCACCAGACTCGAAATTCTAGACCTAGAAAACTTAGAACTATGCCGCCTTCAATCCAATCTAAATATAGTATATAAAATAATACCTTGCAATGTCCTACCTGTCAATGAATACTTCAACTTCAACCATAACAACACAAGAGCAAACAATAGATATAAACTCAAGGTTAACCGCACCAAACTTGATTGCAGGAAATACGACTTCAGCAACAGAGTGGTCAATGTCTGGAATACAATACCTGACTCTGTGGTTTCTTCCCCAAGCCCCAAAAACTTTAACCTTAGACTGTCTCCTATTGACCTCACCCTTTCCTAAGAGGTCTGTAGGGAGCATGCATAAGCGCACCAATGTGCCTACCGACCCTGTCCTATTATTTCTTTTATTTTTCTTATATGTATCCATGTATTCATAACTATGTTTTTATTTATACCTATTATCTTGTAAGCAATTGACAAACCAAATAAATAAAATAAAATATGGCCTAAATTGGCTTGCCTTTTGTGGCAGCTTCCCAACTGTATACAATAGAGAAAATTCTGACCTTGTAGTTTAAAGGTATTGTGAGCTGTTGTTCAGCAACCAGAAAGGCCTCTTGATATTACATAGCCAAAAAGGCATTAAGAGTTGTTAACCTAATCCTATGTAGCTCTACTAAATCAAATAAATTCTAAATTCTAAAAAAATATAAAATTACATTTAAAACTGAAATAAACACATTTGATTACAAAAAATGGTGATTATTTGTCAATCATTTAATATAACAGTGCTATTAATCTTAGTTGGCATGTTTCTGTTGTATTGAGAACTGAGATCACTCTGCCCCACTGCCTAGATTCCCATCAGCTTATTTTAGCCCTTGTTATGTGAGATCTAAACTCTGGTTAGATACAGATCATTATGAAGCAGAAAAATGCCCTTCTCACTGCAGTTTATAATTTTAGATCTGGCAACTAATTAGGTTCCTTCCAATGCTCGGAGAGAAAAAGAATATTCTTTTAAAATCTAAGAAAGAGCTAGCACTGAGAAAGGATCTGGGGAGATTAATTACAGAAGCTAAGCTTATGGTTCCTGCCTTGTTCTGATGCCTGGTTAACTGCTCTCCTACGGGCAAGACGCTCAGTGCTGTCTTCCAGATACCTGCAGATATTTGGAAGAATTACTTTCAAAGCTTTTTCAGTTTAGAATTATTAAATAACTCAGAAGTGCTTACTTACTATAATATACCTCTCAAATAGCCATCTAGGTCTACAACTGAGGTTAAGGATCCCATTGCACAATGGCATAATTAATTATAAATTATTCATAATTAATTGTTATAAATAAAATTTGCATAAGCGCAACAAAGTGCCTACTGTCCCTGTCCTATTGTTTCTTTTATTTTTATTTTATTTTTCTTATATGTATCCATGTATTCATAACTATGTTTTTACTTATACCTATTGTCTTGTAAGCAATTGACAAATAAAAATAAATAAATAAATAAATAAATTGAAACCTGGAAAGCTAATAGAGGTGATTCCCTCCCTCCAGAGTTACTAAAGGCAAATAAATACCCGTGTGCTAAGCTGTCCCATGTACTCATAATAACATGATAGCATGTTTTCCTTCTGAGTGGAGTGAGTCCCAAATCATTCTTTTTTATAAGAATAAAGAAAAATATATTTAACACTGCCAATTACAGATCCATTAGCTTGCTTAATACAATAAGCAAGATATATGCAAAATACCTTCATTTAAAATTATTGCGTTGGATCAACAGTCAGAATATTCTTGCTGATAATCAAGTGGGAGTTAGAGGAGATTGTTCAACATTGGGCTACTGCCAGTGCTATTTAGTTGAGAAATACACCTTGCTACTCTCTCTTTTTTTTACAGCCTTTGTGGATTTCAAATCAGCTTTTGATTTGATTCCAAGGGACAGGCTGTGGTAAAAACTACACAAATTCTCAATGGATAAAAATCACTCCTTTTAATTTGGACTATTTATTCTAACACCTGGCCCAGAGCCAGATAATTGCCCCAGTGGTACCTTTTGGCATGTTGTCTGTTTCCTTTCAAAAGGAGTAAGCAAGCCTCCTATTTTTCAATTTTCATGTTAATTCAATAAATTTAAGCTCTCATATCTCCTTTTCATTAGTCTCCAATATTAGCAGAGTGTGCAATTCCAGCCTTGTTAAATGCAGATGACACAATAATGTTGTCTGTTTTCCAGGTGGGAATGAGAAGGGTATTGAGGGCATTCCTTTTGCTGAATTATTAAAAAAAGAACCAAAAATCCCAAAGTTTTAGTTTTTAAGTTTCAGTTATAGGATGTATAAATGGCAAATTAATAGAATTCCCAATAAAGCAAGTATAAACTCATATATTAGGGATGCGGTGGGTCAGTGGCTAACACACTGAGCTTGTTGATCAGAAAGGTCACCAGTTCGAATCCCTAGTGCCATGTAATGGAATGAGCTCCCGTTATTTGTCCCAACTTCTGCCAACCTAGCAGTTCGAAAGCATGTAAAAATGCAAGTAGAAAAATAGGGACCACTTTAGTGGGAAGGTAATAGTGTTCTGTGTGCCTTTGGTGTTCAGTCATGCTGGCCATATGACCACAGAAATGTCTTTGAATAGTGCTGGCTTTTCAGTTTTGTAATGGAGATGAACACCGCCTCCTTGAGCTGGAAACACGATCTGTCTTAGTTACTTCTCAGCTTAGCCTTATCAATAATTTTAGGCATATGTGTTTTTTGCGTAATGTTTTCTGGCCTAAAGGCTGTAATAAAGTATTATGCTGTTGTTGCAGCTTGCTATTGTAGAGAGACCTGTGATCAAAATAATGACGATCAGTGATTTAAGGAGGAAATTATTTATTTTTCTTTTGCACCTAATTGTGTGAAAATTACTAAAACAATGTAAGATAAAAATGCCCAGTTTTAGAGAGACTGGAGACTTCAGCTCTGCATCTTGCTTTTCTATAGAAGAACAGGAGGAGGGGTTCAGTGAGTCATTAGTCTAGAGTCATTGATCCTTATCTACCATCAATTTAGTTGACTAGATTCTTGTAGATAGGCTTGAGCAATAAATGTTGACTGCAACTTAATGTATGGTACTGATTCTTTGTGCCTGACCCTTCCTTTAGCATTGCTGCTGGTCATTATGACGTTTCCTGAAGGACAAGGTGAAAACTTTTTATTCCTTTTAGGTATGTGAATGGAGACTCCTTCCATTCCAATCTTAATCGCAACACAAAATGTTTGCCTAGAATTGTACTGCTGATTTCAATTTAAGTGACATGATTTGTGGTTGTGTTGGGGCTATCTTTTCGACCTTGCCTTTGACTATGCAGTCACTTCGCTGTTAAATTTCAGGGATGAGAATCAAGTGCTGGAGAAGGACCTTGAGTCATTCATTTTGGGCAATAGCTTATATTTATTTTTTATTTTTATTTATTTTGTCAATTGCTTACAAGATAATAGGTATAAGTAAAAACATAGTTATGAATACATGGGTACATATAAGAAAAAAAAAAAAGAAACAATAGGACAGGGACAGTAGACACGTTGGTGCGCTTATGCATGCCCCCTACAGATTTCTTAGGAAAGGGGTGAGGTCAATAGTAGACAGTCTAAGGTTAAAGTTTTTGGGGTTTGGGGAAGAAACCACAGAGTCAGGTAGAGTATTCCAGACATTGACCACTCTGTTGCTGATGTCGTATTTCCTGCAATCAAGTTTGGTGCGATTAACCTTGAGTTTGTATCTATTGTGCGCTCTTGTGTTGTTATGGTTGAAGCTGAAGTATTCATTGGCAGGTAGGACATTGCAATGTATGATTTTATATACTATACTTAGATTGGGCCAATTATATTCAAAAAGCTATCTCACATATGTTCAAGGTTTTGATAAGGGAAGTAGAATTTATGATAGCAGGTGTTTTTTTTTCCTGGTTTAAACTTCATAAGTTTTTGAAACTTCCGAGTATTAGAGCAAATTTGTAAAAAAAAATTGCTCCTCTAGCTCTTCTTATATTTGGCCCAGGAACTACATCCTACATAACCAAGATGATTATCCAGAAAGTGATACATCATACAGATACAATAGGCTTTGTACCTATCTTATAGGCAGCAATACCTATGGTATAAGCAGTAGTAAGAGGGGACTGACATAATTAGCCATTTCATGCTTTCTTTTTCTTATAGATTGATAGCCAGGTGGTGGTTAACTCGCCATGTCTATCGTAATGGATCCTTATATAAGTTAAGAATGTAACATTTGGCAACATATTATTTCTTATTCTCAAGAAAGTTATGTGGGTATGTAAGAGACAGCATCTGTAATGAAAGCAAAGTGAAATATTACCTTGCTGCAGCACTACTTGATGACTAGATGATAAAGAGCACATGCAACAACTTTTAGTCATGGCAGTAGAGCATTCTTTAGCATGTGCACAGCAGCTGCCTTTGGAACAGTTTCAACAGAAATAAAATTCACTAAGTCAAAAAAACTAAACTGGACCCAAACTATGTGTACATGTGCTGTGTTTGTTCATGAGCAGGATTTAGGAAACTAATAAAATGTAACTTAAAAGCAAGCACCATACAAAATATAAACTAAATAAAGAATGGGGGAAAATAATATAAAACTAGTACAGAAGACTGTTGAGAGAGGTTATTTGGCCTTTCCTTCCTTCCAGAGAAAATATTATATTATAAAAGGCAGTATATTCTCTGAGTCCTTTTACTACAAAGATATTTACTTTTGACTTCTGGAAAGAAACATTTATGGTCCAAATATTCAGAGGACTGAGATTTATGAATGGTACAGACACAGAATATGTATGAATATGTATCATGAAATATGCATCCTTTGTCAAAATTTTAGTGTAAAATTCTATATACATATATGCATGGATGAGATATCCTTATTTGTGTGTCTCTTTCTATGTATATTTTTATTGTTTGTTCTTTCTCATTAAATGCTAATAAAATATATCTATTGTATATTTAAGTTTATTGAAACAAAAATAAAGGTTAGTTGTTGTAAGAACTACTGTACTTTTGATGAATAATAAATTAAAAATATTAGTCTAATTAAATCAATACTACAAGTGCTTGCGCTTGCTGTAGAGTAATATCAGAACAGGGCTGGTCTACCCAAACATGATTGATCCACTTGTGTAACAATGGCTATGTGTTTGTGTGTTTGTGTGTGTGTGTATGTGTATGTGTGTGTGTGCGTGAGAGAGAGAGAGAAAGAGAGAGGCAAATGTGCAGAAGTAGCATATAATCATTATCTCAACTCTGCTGCTTAGAAGTAGGATCTTGATATGTTGCTCAGAAGGGCTCCTTTGCTCAAATACGCAATGCAGTCAACCCTCTTGAAAGTCTGCATTGATGACCTAATGTTCAGCTTCATCATACTGAAGGTAAAATGAGGCTACACTAGTTGGAACTATCCTTCTGTCATGGTCTTATCACTGATTTATGCTGTCTTCTATATTATAGTGAAAAAGGAAGTCTGAGGTAGAGAATCTGCTCTTGACATGTATAGAGGCTCCCCTGTGATTTAGAAACTTATACTGGATTCTTAACATATTAGAAATCTACACTGCACACATAAACATCCATGTACTGTACATGTTTATAGTAACCCATGTGTATGATAAATGTTTCAAATGACAAAACACTTGCTATTTATATAGCATGCTAGGCTAGCACTATACATGTGCCTGACATCAAGATACAAGTACAAAAGGCCAAAGTTTGCACTGAGACATTGGGATGCCCATTTTGATTGCAATTGTTCATAATCACAGTTTGTATCTGATGCCTATATCTGCTCATGCAAAGCAGAATTCTTGCTTCACAGAGGCCGCTCTGAATTCATAATGTGAATTTCTGTTCTCTCTTTTCATATAATTGCAATTGTATCAGAGAAACCAGCCAAATATAATTATTGAGCGATACAAACTTTTCCCAGTGGAACAATTAAATTGTAGTATGTTCTCTCAAAATTCTACCTGTGGCCTTGATTCTTGAATCTATAAACATACCACTTGATATTTCTGAGTGAGAGGTTTAAGTTATAAACATTTCACTATTAGAAAAAGTGTACAATTCCATTTAAATGCTTGGTGCTCCATGTATTTAATATTCGGTGGAAATCATAATCTGAAGAATTGCATGTACTTGAACCAAGACACTTATAGATGTTTGGAATGTAATTTTGGAAATAAATTCTTAAGCAGATGTACTATATTTTCAATGTATCTGAACATCATTTGCCTTGGATTTAAAAACACTTGAATAATATAGTAAAATCTTTGTAAAATTCATACTGAATCAGGTCGTTATGAATGTTTAAAATTCATACTGAATCAGGTCGTTATGAATGTTTGACATAAAAAACACATCAATTGTTCCTGTTTACTAATGGTAGGCTTTATATTCTCTTACGTGCCTCAGCAAATTCTTACTCTATTTACTGTATCTGTGTTTGAAAAGCAGTTGTGGAAAAATGGTTTTAAACTCTTGCTTGAGCAAGGTTTAAAAAAGAATTTAAAAAAGAATTCCCAAAATTTGTAAGTGTATGTTATGTATTATTTATCTCACTGTTATTTAATTATTGTATTTAATAGCCATAAAGGCACAATGGTTAGAATGCAATACTGCCTGTAACCCACTTAGAGAGGGCTGTAAAGCACTGTAAAGTGATATATAAGTCTAAGTGCTATTGCTATTATGTACTGTCCTGACATCCACCCAGATATCAAAATGGCATCCATAATGTTAACTATTAGTTTGGACTATAACTCCTGATCCCTATAGGCCTAAGTCTTATAAATATAGTTAACTATATAAAATATAGTTAAGTGTCCCATAAATCTCCCACTGGGAGATAACAGCATGGCTATTCCAATCCTATGTTTCTCTGGCAAAATAACTGTTGGAATATTATAAGTTGAATTTTGGAGATTATAATTCAAAATATATGTGCTGGTTTATTCTTCCTCAGGTTTATGACTGCTGTTTCATATTTCCCCAAGGCAT
The DNA here is from genome assembly GCA_023653725.1 of Bungarus multicinctus. NCBI lineage: Eukaryota > Metazoa > Chordata > Lepidosauria > Squamata > Elapidae > Bungarus > Bungarus multicinctus. Next base: position 11,199,308 of record CM042848.1, on the reverse strand, counting down.
ATTAAATGCTAGGAGAATAACAAGGTGGTCAAAGGGAGGACTATTAAGGTTACTAATAAGTATATGTCACTCAGCAGATTCCTGTTTTTAAGTATCCATTATTTCATCATTATTGTTTGATTATTTAAATGAGTTTATCATGATTCAACCCTAGGGCTTATAGTGTCTGACATAGAATTATGAACAAAAGAGATTCAGGCTGCTTTGATAGGGTGGTGGGAAGGGAATAATAGTCAGTAGCTCTCTGATGCTGTTATTGTCACATAGAAACATCATGTGCAGACCTAAAGTGGAATTTCTATATTCTTCTCATCCTATAAAAAACTTCGCACCACCTTTATTTTCAATTGAAGCAATGTTTTTTTATTCAGCTACCTGAAATAGACAAGATCTTCAGTGTCAGGGTCATTTGGGATTGTCCAATTCCTTTTTTTCTTTTTTATATGCTTTCTGAGTACAATATTTTTGATTTCCTTATCTACTTGGTTAGACCTTGCCTGTTGTGATTTCACCTTATTTGCTAGCTTTCTCCGTGAATCTTAACTGCTTGAATATACTGATATTTACTTAGGAAGCTCTATGAACTACATCAGAGGTCTCCAACCTTGGCAACTTTAAGACTTGTGGACTTCAACTCCCAGAATTCTCCAGCTGCCAAGGTTGGAGACCTCTGAAAACTACATAAACATAGGCATCTAAGTTACAATACAAAAGGGCAGAGTGTGCATCATGATGTTAGGTTGTACATTTATCATTTTGTGTCGCTGTGGCTACTTGGCAGTGTCTGTGAACTCAGTCTACCACAGGTGATATCTTTTGGCAGTTATTCTTGTCATGATATGGCTGCTCAGATCTGCTCCTAACAGTTTTCCAACTATTGATTCTGAGAATTTGAGTTCTGCAGGAATAAATTTCTATTCTGCTGATAAAAGGAATATAAGGTATAAGATGATACCCAGCATGAATATTGGAAAGAAAATCTGAGAAAAATATGTACTATTTAATTAAATAATTGATTTCAAGATTCAACTATTGGATTATACCAGCTACAGTAAATTTAGAGCTGGCAACTATGGAATTAACTATTTCTAAAGGACAGTGTCCTTTGAGCTTTATTTCTCTCCTATCTGGTTTGTGTTTGCCTCCAAGGAAAGGTGAGAAACTAGATAAGGATCTTGTGAACTATAGAAGGCAGTGATGATTGGAAAGAACCTTCAGGAGTTCCCCCTGAGCCTAACTGTATCAAAAATCTACAACACTACCTCTAATTGGTTATAGTGATTGAGAAGCTGTCAGGCCATCAATTGCAAAGGAATCTGGACGAAAGGATGCTGTATTTGGTCATTCTTGATGATACATGATGTTGGGAAACACCAGCCAGGCAGATGGAAAATCTCAAGTGCATTATTAGCCTTGAATCTTTGAGCAGATGCAAGAGATCCAGAACTAACCCCCCAGAAGAGCCTTATTTACCTGATTCCAAAGAAGGCAGAATTCTGGGGAGATTCCTGTATAATAGGTAAAATATAATAAAGTAGTTAGCTTGAACTTTACATATGAAGTTCTAGTTGCTTGCGCCTGTACGTGGTGAGGTTTAAATGGAGGTTGTGGAATTCTGGTAGTCCTGCTAAACCTCTTAGCATCTATTGACCTTGTGCTAATCAAACAATCTGCACATGCTGGCAATTAGGGTCTTCATTGCTTAGCAGATTATTCTGGTGGTGTGCATTGGCAGGAGTGGTTGAATTCTAGGATATTACGATATGAGCTTGACTCTCCCTATCCTATTAACATCTATATGAAACTGTTGAGGGATGCCATTGAATCCTTATATATTTGCATACTTTTCTTATTAGTCAACGAATAACTGAATGCAACAACAGCAACAAACTGATTCTCCTTTGCATGTCCCTTAGGAATTAGTTAAAGAAAGTAAGGTCTTGCACATTCCATAATTATTACATTTCTTAGTATTAAAATTACTTTTATCTCTCTTTAAATATGCAACTTGTATATTTTGTTATACTAATATCATTATCATATCTGGGGCATTTTGTTGGAATTTATATTTCTTTCCATAGTGTTTGGTTATTATGTTTTAGGACAAAAGCTATAATGCTACCTCCAATGGCTGTTTCTTCCATGGCCTGTGGACTACTTGCACATGCTTAATTCACAAATATTAAGAAGGCAAATATCAAACTAAAAAAAAAGTTATCTCATGTTCTTAGTTAGAATATTGGCAGCTATTAAAAAGGCACCCTTCCTTAGTCTTTCATTCAGACTGTCATTCAATTATTCAATCACTTCCAACTCCTTGTGATATCATTTCTGCTGGATTTTGGAAGACAATTTTTATAATTTGGTTCCTTCCAAATGTATTGGACATCAATTCACATTAGTAGTAGGGAAGACTATACAAGGCACAAATCTATTAAACTCTTTTAAGGAAAACCTCCTATCTTAAAAATAAATCAAGCAAGACAAATGATTTTTGATTAATTCCTTTAGAACAAATTGGAATATTATATCGAAAAGATTAATAAATTAACCATTTCTGCTCTATAAAAGATTTGAAAATTGTAGCTCTAAATCATTGTAACGTGGCAACAAAATAAATAACAGATTGTTTTGGCTGCTTGAGGTAACCAACTCTTCCCACAGTAATATGCTTGTGTGTATTGTTGAGCAACATATTCTTCATATTTATAGAGAAAATATTTAATAGAAGAGGTGAGAATTTAGAATTTAGACTTTCTAGTGGCTTATATTGGGAATTGTATATTATGCAATATATTAACTGGCAAACTAGATCAGCAATATACAAGCAATTACTACACAGTTATGTTTAATAATCTGCTCATAAATCTCTGAAATGATCATATTACATCATTATAATTGCATTGAAGGTAGTAAGTGTCTAGGTTGACAGGTAGAAACAATAGTTATAATGATCAAGATTTTCTAAATAAGTGCAACAAATTTATATTAGTCAAGAAACACAATGTAATATAATTATAAGGAGATCACATCACAATTTTTAGCTCTCTCTATAATTATACAAGTTTGAACAAGTACTGCTTAAAATGAAGTTGTTGATAAAATTCCATACATAATTACAATGCATTTTTATCATTTTCTTAAACCATCATGGAATCATTGCTACTGACATTTTTATGGTTATATCTGCTTTAACTGTATGCTAATGGGCTTTATTATAGTGGATTAGATATACATAAAAATGAGGAAAACATTGAGTCATCCCAGACAGATGGCTGTTCAGTCTCTGCTTGAATAGATACAGTAAAGGGAAGACCACCATTTCTATGAGTAATTGGTTCCATTGTCAAACTATTTTTACTGTTAGTACGTTTTTGCTTGCATACAAATGAAGTCTGCTTTCCTATATCTTAAACCCATTATTTCATTGTCTTGCTTTCTGGGACAATACAAAATAGATATTAGGACATCCTTTCATGCATTGAAGAGTTCTTCCACGATCCTACAGACTCATTTTTTTAAAGGCCAAACATATTCAATAAGAAGAATGAAGCTGGTGAGGCAATAATTTGCTAGGTAAAGAAAACCTGTATCTCAGCAGAGACAAGTCAATTACCTGTAAACTTGGAAAGATAGAAAGAAAAAGAGTAGCATTTAAATCCTGTAATGTAAATCTATATAAGGGCTTTAAATATTGTGTATAGTATATATTTTATTACTTTATGAAAAGACTAATCTAGTTGACTTTGAGACCCAGTGTGATCTTCTGATTAGGTTGATGGAGTAGGAGTGGTGGAACCAATTCTAGAAAGCTAATTGGATAATCTTGGGACAATAATTTTGTCTCACCCCTAATGAGGTTCTGTGATAAGCTTGATGAAAAATATTAAGTACTTCACTTTTTGAACTGGACAAGTGTGATATAAAACCAAGCAAACCCTGTGATCAAGTAGATCATTAAGAACAAGAACAAACAACATACGGTGCCCGCGATCTTCTGCCTAGTAAGGAAATTCCTGAATAAAGGAATATGTTTTTGGATAGCTTGTCCTATGAATGAAAGTAACAACCAGAAGGAAAAGATCTAGAAGATAATGTCCACTACTGAACCTATGAAATAGCTTTCATACTCAAGGGTGTATTTATCTTTATTATAATGTTCTTCTCTGTATGTAAAGTTACAAATCCCTGGGATTTAAACTAGTATGAGCTTTAGTTCCAAGAAGTAGAACAAACTAGTAAATTGCTGAGAAGCTTGACTTAGATGTTATTTTGTATGCTTCACATTTCACTCCATCTTACACTTTGGTAATTTTTCAAAGACCAAAGCACATTTTCCTTTTGGTTATGGCAGATTGATGTTTTGATTTCACACAGTTAATTCTGTCAGTGCAGAAGCCTGTGGGCTGTTTCTTTTTGAAAAATATAAAGAGGTACATTAAAACCTCTTCTCTGTGTCCAAGTAATAATAGTGGTTATGGTAATGTTTCCTCAGTCACATTTGATTGAATGCATCTTAAAGTATAGTGTTGTCATGTTAGAAAACTAATTGGATTTACGTAATTTAAGAAGACCTAAGAAAGAGCAAAGAAAGTCTCTGCAGCATATTGTACTTATGCTATGCTTCCTCCCCCAGCCTCAAGGGATGTCAAATATATTTCCTTTCCACTACAACATTTTATTCTTTCAACAGCCTTTTGAAAAAGATTAAGCTGAGAGACTATTGGATTCAAGGACACTCAGTAACTGCCTTAGTAGGAATATAAACCCTGAATGCCCCCAAAGTAAGACCATCAATGTCTATGCTGTATATCTCTGGTAAAGAGTTTCCATTTGTTGTCATTTTGATAGGAAAAAATAAGTTGGATCGATAAATAATTTTGAGATTCTTATTTTTATTTTTCATATTTTTCTTTATAATTTCAATAATTTAACCATTTAAAGTTTTTTTTTAAAGACTTCCTAATTCTACATGCATGATAGATAGAACAACCCAACTCACATGGTGATCTGGCTGCTTATGAATTGTTGATCAATGTAGGTAATGATGATGTGTTTAATTGTTGTACTAGGAGAATCTCTGCTTTTCCAGATATCTGTTTATTTCAAATTTGAAATAAAATTTTGTTCTAGTATAAATTTATTTCTAAATATCCATCTGAACAAAGCAAAATCATAACACCATTTGGAAAGATACAATATTCCATTTATCACTACATTGAAAAATTGCAGATTTTGATTGAAAACTTTAACTTTCATTTTGTATTAGTTTCTATCTCTGCAACACTTTCTGTGCTTTTTTTGATATAGCTGCTTCTTCACTTATTATGTGTGATGTGTATCTCTAATAATAATCCTTCTAATTATTAAAATTCTTGATCATTTCCAAAACCTTCCTATGAATGTTCCATGATTAGGAGGCAACTTATGTATCAGTATGACTTAAAGTAGTTAAGTAGGATTTAAAGCAGTTTAAATATGCATATACATAAATTTTAATGAAATATGTATAAGTACCCTTACTTTAGGGAAGCATACTGAACACTATGATTAAATTACTTTTATATTTAAACTTTTGGATCTATCTTCAAATTCAACATTTTAAAGTTTTAGTTTGTAAATATATAAAGGAGATTGATATCGTAGTATGTTAAAATTGGCTGTTAGCTAAGATCCCTGATGATAATGGGATGTTTTAAAAACTACGTGGGCTGCTGCTGTTGTATGAAAGAGAAGTAACAGATTCTGGCTGATGTAATTCAGAATTAGTAGCTAAGATCCACTCATTTTTGCCTGGCTAAAATAGCAATACTGGTTATGAATGCTGAAAATGTGAATAGCCATTTACAATTCCACATAGACTAAAGGGTAGGACAAGCAGAAAACATGTTGTTGAATGTGAACTCAAGAAAAAATAGTTGTGGTCAACAGCCTGAAGGCAACCAACTGTTTGAAGAGGCTTGAATTCCAGACTATAGGAACATTATATTTTCTACTTATTTGAAGGTAAATTCAACTGTAGTCCATCACAGGACAGTGAAGGAGAATTAAGGAATTAAGAAATAAATGTGTATGGAAAATATATGGAGCATGGGCCATATTCTTGGCTTATTTCATAGAAATGTTCATACATTTCTTTCTCAACCAAATTACATACATCCTGATGGTAGACTAAAGGAGAATTTGTACATTCTAATAAGGAGAGAGTTTCTTGACTCAGCATTTCTTTTATTTAATATCATGGTATATGGAGTTTTGGCTGAAAGAGATAGGCAAAAATCTTAAAACTGTTCTGATTTGTTCTGTGTTTATTCATCTTGCTATTAAGCCATTAAGATTCGAGTGAGGGGGGAAAAAAACCACATTTGGGGAAAAAAAACTCCAGCTCTCCTCTTTCTTCTTTCTTATAATTTGAGGGAATTGTTTGCATTTTTATTTTTTTTAATTTGGAGAATGTCAAAGCAGATAGGCTTTAAATGTATGTGCATTTGGAAATTAAATCTTAAGAAGTTAACTCCGAAACCATTTAAGTTGCCTAATCAGCTTCAGGCTTTGCATGCAAACAAAAGTAAAAGATATATAATTTCCCTATGATTGAATGATTGAAATGATAAATTTTGATCACTTGAAATGTCACAATTGGAAGGGGGCGAAAACACTTCCAAAGAGACAAACATCATCATCTAACTAGAAAAGATTTCTTTCTTGCTTATTTCTCTGAGGTATTGCTCCCCATCCCCTTTTAATTGTGCTTCTCAAAATTGTTCAAATCAAACATTGACTTTACCTCCCCTCAGGGGCAGAAACTGAAGGGAAATTATATGCAAATCGTTAAATTATATTCTTTTTAAAGTGGTTTAGGTCACTTGGAAGGCAGGTTTGTTTCCTCAACAGAGTCTAACTGAAAGCACAAGAACTCAGAAGGGATACACAAAGAAATAATACAGCAGGTTGAAAAATATGCTCCCTGCACAGTTTTTTTTTTTTTTTGGGGGGGGGGAGAGAGGTTTTTTTTGGGGGGGAGAGAGTGTTGTGTTCCTCAGAACAGGATTAGGATGACTATTTTGGCCTATGGCCCACCGCACATTTTCCAGTGCTCCAGGTCCCAGGTCTACCACAGAAAAATCTCCAATTATGTCACTGGAATTGGAATGTGGAGTTTGAAAAAAATCAGTTTTTAGGCAGTTGGGGGATTTTAAGAGAGGAAAATTTGGAGTTTCTCTTCCCAGAACTCATACACTTTTGTCTCCACTGTCATGTTTCCTGGACTTTAGAGTCAAAAGAGTTATCATCAAAATTCAGAGATTTGTTACTGAATTTTGGTGGCAACATCTCAAGGAGTAACAAGATGAAGGAAGTGCTTCTGAGCCACAGGTTACCCAGTCCTGTCCTGGATTATCCATAAGTAACATCTTTAAATTAAATTGATAATTAGATCATTCTAACCCAACATTATTTATTTGCAAAAGTGTCTTATCCATATCTAGAAACATCAGGAAGAAATCCTGGGATCTTCCAAAAAAAAAAAAAGAATATGTACTATAGCCATTGATGCTGTTTTCCTTAAAGAAATAAATTCCTATCTATTACAGCATGCATACTGAAATAGACATGATAGAGTCATATTCCCAGTGTATTTGAGAGCATCAATCTAGGGGAGACTAATCTGACATGATTGTAAGTGATGTTATGAAATCATCTAATTATTGAATATACTTGTTCATTCTCATTTATTTTTAGTGCTTTTATCAATCATTTAACTTCAAATTCCTTACTACATACATTACAGTACCATACCATTCAAAATTATCAAATATATAAAATAAATTAATCAACATCACTACTTATAAAAACCATTGGATTGACCAATTAATTGAGGTAACATTTGTGTTCTCTTCACAACTTTACTATTGCTATGAAATATATCATCTGAAAATACCAGATGGGATGCATTTAGTACAATTTCATTATTTCATGGCTCACATACAAATGTTGCTTTCCATGTTTCACAAATATATCAAACCAATGCTTTCCCTTTGTAGTGCAATGTAGATGTCGGCTTCAAACTGAACTTGACCGCAACCATCTTTCTGTTCCTCAGTTGTCACACAGAAGGGGAAGGGAGGAAGGAGGTTGGAATGCAATACTACACACAACAGAGATTTGTTTATACAGTATGTGCAAGGTCATCTCTACTGGCAACAGATAATGTTGGGGAAGGGAGCATGTTTTTAAGTGCCTGAAGAGCCCACCAATTAACCCAATTGGCCAATGTGACCTGTGACACTTGGGGATGGGGTTATTTCCTAGTTTAATTATATTGAAACTTGGTTTTCTATTGAAGCTGTGCCAATATGATGTACTCAATAAACAGGACCTTGGGAAGGAGCCAAGTCTCAGAGGTCTGATTTGCTTGGGTTCATTAGTCTGAGCCTTGACAGTAGACATATCTGGAATTCAACATTACTTCATATGTGCATGATTCAATTTCAGTAGAAGCTAAACCCCTATTGAATGAATGCTGACATCTTTTCAACATCATAACTCTTGAAGGAAGATGCACTGCTTTTCAAATTAAAATAATGTCAGTACATTAAAATAAAAGCACTCCCTTTTTCTAATTAAAAAACATATTCTGACTGAATTTGTGTAAATAGTAAAATAGTTATCCATATGTATCCATTTATAAGACCCCACATTTAATCAAAACCTTTGACCAAAACATGAAGATAATGTTTGATCTAGGAAATAATTTAAGAGTATTTTGCTTTTATATTAGTGACAAATAATTTAAGAGTATTTTGCTTTTATATTAGTGACATATTTTGCTTTTATATTAGTGACATTTTTAAGAGTATTTTGCTTTTATATTAGTGACATTTTTTTAGAATAGATTAATTCTTTGAAAAACTGAATATTACTTAAATGTGTAGTGTATTTAGAATTCCAATAACTAAAATCATTTATTTATAAAAGTTTGCTGGTTTTGTAAACTCCTTCCTTCCTTCCTTCCTAAAATCATACATTGTTGTTTTACAAATTACAAATTCTTTAAAAAAAACAAGTCATCTGAGCCTCTGAAGACTTCATTTATCCCATTTTAATGGCTATAGGTTGCTTTTGCAAATTATCTTCATATCTTAAGCTTATGACTTTCTTTTTTCGTAGGGTTGATCTATTAAAATAATCACCGCCACCTCAGGCAATGAATCCATAGAGTGGCAGAAAAGTACAAGCACTTGTCTGCCACTCTATCAGAGTTTTCCCTCCTGCTATCCATCACTCTGAGGCATCTTCCTATTGAGACATCTGGGTGTTGGGCAGCTGTTCAGAGAAAGCTATTATTTTGACATTGTATTTTGAAGACTACTTAAAGCCTCTGATATAAAGAGTGCTTTCTAATCTTACTAGAAGTGGCTGAGTCAACACAAATCAGCCTTCTGGTCAGAAAAGTATTAAACAATTTATATGCCTCAACATCTTAGAAGAGTTTTTTCTAGAGCTCATTTTGAACAACTAGATTTCATGGAAAGATATGGGTGGCTTCATGGAATTCCATTTGAAAAGAGGTTCGCCAGCTGTTGAAGCTTTACACATATTTCACAACTTCTTTTACCAATTAATAGAAAAAACTAATGAAACACCATTATTAAACATCATAATTTTTCTTAAAAAACAAAAACAACCATATTTCAAATAATGTGACAAAATTCCTTGCCCCTTCTCAAACAAAAACTAATTCCAAACCTGAAACATGTGCCACAGCATCAGTGTTGTGACAAAGTATATATATGTGTCATTCCAATATTATACAATAATTTTCATGTGGAAAAAATTGTATATTTCTGAGGTGTTGATAGGTTCCAAAGGCTTGGAATACAGCTGAAAAGAACACATGTATATTTAACTCTCAATGCTTGGTCATATTAACAATCTGGTGTATTTCAACCCAGAATATAGCAAGATTAGGATAGGTCCAGACTATGTAAATGATCATTCCAACTGTTTCAAATTGCATCTCCAGTGATAAGGAAAATGAGTCCATCCAACCCTTATGAAATATTATCTGAGGTATCAAATATATACAAAATATTTTTTTTCTTTTATGTTAACCTTATTTTAAGATCAGGGAAAACTAACTTCACATCCTTTAGAGTAATCTTCATTTGTTTACAAAAAAGAAACATTTGTGCTCAGTATTTCAAAAGTCATATGAATTATTAACATCAAGTTCCTTCAGGTTTTTTTATAAAAATAGGCACTGTCTTTGGACACTCTGTTGCTTAATCCAAAACCTTCCAAGAACTACTCTGATGTAGATTAAACCTTTTTTAAAAATTCTAGAAAAGTTTTTAAAAGAATGTTGATCGAAATTTATTGAAAGTATGCATATAATACCCAATATAAAGAAACCCCTGACAATAATATTGTCAAATATTTTAAAAGCGGTATGATAAAAGGATCAGAATTATATTTGCTGCAAATATTACAACAAATGTGCAGATTTATGTATGACAAATACCTGTCATGATGTCAATGGGTTCAAATAATAACAGTCAACTTGAGCCTAAAGAGGATGTCAGTTCTGATTTTTTTTATTATACCCATTGTGTAAAGTCAGAAAACATGTTAGTAATGAGTCTAAAACTTGGCAAATTAAAATCAGATTTCCCGACCCATAATTGTCATTTTAATAATACAAATCTTGATAGATGGCTATGTTAGATAAAGTTATTTCAGGTGTTAAGCACTAAATCACAAATCTGTCCAGAATTTCTTAAATTTGTATAAAAATAGGTGTAAATTCAATTTTACCAATTCTAGGAATCCTTATATTTAGGTAAATAAAATAATGGAAACATGATCTAAAAACCCAATCCCTAAACAGATTAAAATGATATGTTATTCAATTTATTGATTAAACAAACAGAATAGTAAATTCACGTACTAATGAAAGAAGGAATTAAAGTTACTGGCTTAATTACACCATATAACATATTATCCTTAAGTAATATTTTATATCCTGCTTCCCCTACTGTGATTCTTTCAATACTTTCTAATAATTTCTAATAACATAAGCATGAAATTGCAAAACTAGTATTCTTTATGTGTTCCATAACATAAATTTAGTCATAGAAAAAAGCACATCCTTAGCAATCACATATGCCTTATTAATTAAATAAAGAAATAATTATATAGAGTACAAAATTTGAAAAAAAAACTCACAATAATTCAAAATCTGTTTCAAAAATATATTTAAAACTTTCTCATAATATAAGAAAACATAACTGCTGGAATCTGTCAATGGAGTTACATCAGTTAAGAATTTAATATTGCTATATTGCAATGTATTGCAGTAAAAATTCTGGTTCTATAATATACATCTTGTTAAGTTTATTTTTAGCAGAGAACAGAATGCTTGCTGACCAGTTTAATACTGAGCAGGCAGCAAGCCAAACATGTGTGATGTCCTTTTAATATTTGACATATGGATAAATGAATATAGAATGCTTGGGGTGATGGTAGATGTCTTACAGACATAAATATACTTCTGCATGCAGATGATCCAGGCAGAAGGAGGTCCAGGCAGAAGAAGAACATCATGGCTTCAAAATTTAAGGGACTGGTTTGAATAAAACTCAACAGCACTTTTTCATGTGGTTGTTGATAAAAATAGGATCACCAACATGATCACCAATGTCCCATGATGGCTATGGCACTACAAGAAGAAGATGCAGATTGTCATGCCCCTGTTGGAATCTGATTTGGAGGGGAAGACTGAGCAATTGATAGGAGTGAGTGTGGCTCCATTGGCTGTGGAAAAAACTGGGGAAGGTCATAGTCTGGCTGGGCAGAGCAGAGGAGAGGTAGAGCAAGGCAGAGGGAATTTGGATGAAGACCTCTTCATCCTAGGGCACGCAGGGAGGAACAGAAAAGGGAGCAACAGAAAAGGAAGTTGCGTGGCTTATGGGGGAGGAAAGGGCTCTGATTCCCTTTATTAGCTGCAGCTGGGAACATATGTTTAAAAAGGAAAGCTGTGCACAACAAAGTTGTTGGAAGCAAATTGTGAATTATCTGTGTTTCTGGCATCTTCCCAACTATGCTTGCTTTCAAGTCTGCAATTCCTTCTTCTGCCCTGTCAAGTCAATTACTGCAGCGTGGTTTGGATTTTTAGTTACAGTTTGCATGTACTTTGTTTTCGGACTGAATCTCCACTTCTAAAGACTGTTCCTGGGAGAGTTTTTCTCCAGCTGAAGGTAACCTGGACATTGGGGGAAAAGTTGGAGATAATAAAGGGACTCTTGCTTATTTGACTGTGTTGCCTTTGTGCCATGACCTGGGTCATCACACAGATGATGCCATGTAGTTGACTGAGAATCTAAATGATTTGCAGCAAGGGTTGGATAGATTGTATGATGCAACAAGGATATGAATCTCAATATTTATCTAAATATCATGGTAGTTGTGTTTGCTGGGGAAATGGAGCAAACATTTGCAAATTATACATACATTGCAAAAAACTAAAGCAAGTATATGAATATGTATTCCTTGATAAAAATGTTTACTGAAGATGAAAAAACAGAGACATTTCAACATGTGCAAATGCTGGAAGAAAGATTAATAGATATTATGTAGGAACATGTTTGTGGAAGGAGCAAAAGGAATGGCAAATAAGAAAATGCTTTTGCCTCCTTTACTATATAGAGTTTTGGCTATTATCAAGAAAAACATAAAAGTAAGTGAAATGTAAGAGGAATAGGCTTCTTAAGAAACATATGTGGGTTAAAAAAGAAAGAAGGGATAATGTCAATTGTGTACAAAAGGGATTGAAATTGATCAGTATAAAAGAAGTCTGTTGAAATGGTTTGATTATTTGGAGAAAATGAATTGGTATTGAAGTCTAATGCATAGGAAGGAAGATTGGAAGTGTGAAGAGTAAAAGAAAGACAGCTTTGTTTGAATGGAACTAATGAAATCCTCAAAAGGATAGAGGTGAGAAGTTTAAAAACAAAAGACAGTGTAAGAACTGCATGAGAATAGCAGAAGAAGAATTTTCCTGGACCGAAAGATATGGGAAATTATAAAGAATGGTATTGCCTTAAACTGGCATTAACTAGATTTTCTGCTCCATTTTTAAAATCTCATCTTTTTCATTTTTTGCTTACCATTCTGTTTCTACATTCTGCATAATATTACTTGTCCCAAAGGCAAAAATGTGATTGGTATATATGTGTTAGGATTTGATTGCCCTAAGTCACAATATTTAGGATTTCCATTAAATAACATTCTTTATCAGCAAATTTATGATAAGAGATGTTATGACATGACATACACAAAATAATTCACATGGGAGACAAATACTTCTGAAGACAAGTTTAAAAAGAAAGGCATGGGAAGGCTAAGTAACTAAACAGTGAAGTCCTTTGCCTTTATCTTACATAGAACAGTATATTTTGGAGGGTATTTGTTTAATTTAAATTAATATTTTGTGATGATCCTTTTCCTTCAGCTGGAATTGCTTCTAGGTTCTGCTGGTAAAGGGATCTAGCCCATAACACCTATATATGGTGTCTTGGCTCTCTGTACTACTATTATTTCACATCTGCATGAATCACTTGATGAGGTTATTGGTTGCTTTGGAGATCACAAGCATGTTAATGATATGGGGAAATCCTTGCTTAACAATCACTTATTTGGCAATCATTTGAAGTTGTAATGGCACTGAATGAGTAGTATTTATACTTGGTCCTCAAAGTTCTAGCCACTGAGGTATCCTGCAGTTATGTAGTTGCCATTTGCAATCTTTGCAAGCTTCAAGAATAGAGCTGGAATGAACCTTGAAGACCTTCTAGTCCAATCTCCTGCTCAAGCCTTATACCATTTCAGACAAGGGGCTGTCCAATCTCTTCTTAAAAACATCCAGTGATGAACCACTCACAACTTCTGAAGGCAAGCTGTTCCACTGGTTAATTGTTCTCCCTGTTAGGATGTTTCTCCTTAATTCCAGGAGAGAATTGCTTCTCTCCTTGATTAGTTTCCATCCATGGTTCCTTGTTCCACCCTCTGGTGTTTTGAAAAATAAATTGACCCTCTCTTCTTTGTGGCAGCCCCCCCCCCCCAAATACTGGAATACTACTATCATGTCATCCCTAGTTGTTCTTTTCTCTAGACTAGCCAATGGGGAAGCTGGCAGAAGGTTGAAAATAACGGCCACATGATGTCCTTGCTTAATGATGATGCAGGATTTGCTTAATGGTGGCAATGAAACTGCCATTGCTCAGCAACGCAGCCAGATGAAATTAAGGTCCCAATTGCTGTTGTTAATGTAACAATACTTATTCATAGATCTGCAACCTTGACTGTATAAATGGTGCTTATCTACTGCTGAGAAGCTCTTTGGATCTGGATGGGGAAAACACATGTGACTCAATTCTAGGAAAACTGAATAACTTTGGGATTTTTAATCTGTAACTCTTGATAGGATAGGACTTCCTGCTGGATAGAGTAAGCATGCCACTTGAGACATCTACTGAAACCACAGCTCCTGCTTAATGACCAAGATGGAATCATTTGAAGAAAGCTATTGATTTATTTGCTATATGCCCCAGCAATACCACCTTGCCCCAGAAATTTGGAGAACTCAATTTCCCTTGTTTTCCAGAAAATAGCGAAGTCCTGCCTTTTTCTTCTCGTACTGATTGATATTAATATGTAGTGATATGGATATTAATTTATTGAACCCACTGCAGGTGTAATTCTTTTGTGAGTCTATTATGGTGCCTTGGATATTGTAGCAAGATTATTTTAACTTTGCTTTGCATTTTGGGCAAACAAGGAAGAAGAAAGAAATATATTCATATTGGAAAGATCAACAGAACATTAAATATCCCCTAGCTTATATTTGCGCTGTTTTTGAACAATGCGAGAATGTATCATGTGACAAATTGATCTAGAAAGGGATCCCTGGCTTGATTCCAATCACCAACTATCATGTGACTTATGAATTTCAGATACAAATGATAATAACCATTCTATATCTGGTGACAACCATTCTATATTTATAGAAAATAGTTATGATGAACAGTCTGAAAAGTTCATTGTAATATTGGTAACCAAGACAATTATACATAGAAATGTTCTACAAATCATAACATTAAATAAAGACTAACATTGTAGGTATTTATTTTAAAGCATCAACTATTTTTGTTCTGATACCACGAGCAAAGTTCTTTTATTACTGAAAAAAAGAAGAATAACACTAATCAAGCAGAATTATATTGCTAATAGGAATTATGCTACTAATAAGATACAAACAAACCATTATATAAAGCTTTGGTAACAGATTGAAGAAGCACATCTAAACATGCTTGTTTGTGAATAAGGTATACATTTTTAGCAAACGGTAGCACATGCAACCTTCACCTGGATTCAGAAGCAATGCAAGCAAGATATT
Organism: Bungarus multicinctus; assembly: GCA_023653725.1. Taxonomy (NCBI): domain Eukaryota; kingdom Metazoa; phylum Chordata; class Lepidosauria; order Squamata; family Elapidae; genus Bungarus; species Bungarus multicinctus. The sequence continues at coordinate 11,183,854 of CM042848.1, read as the reverse complement.
TGGTTCATCACTGACCTTCAGAATATAAGAGGATTATAAACTAAACTTTAAAAAAAATCTCAGAAGGCAATGGCAAACTAATTCTAACTTGTTATAAAAAAAAATATAGAGTTGAATAAGACTATCTTACTTTATTTTTCTTCCTGAACAACAAGGCAGCCCTTTTCTAAATAAATTACTATTGAACATGGATAGCTCTTACTTCATATAAAGTAAATATAATATGCCTAGCCTTTTGGGAGTAGAATACAGTGAGAATTCTCTGGCCATCCAGATATTGATCAATTACAGTACTTCCTTACGTCAGGTTCCAAGTAATGCAACCATTATAAAATTTGTTGCTATGGTAGTTGTAGGTATCCATTCTTGGCCTGCAGGTCCCTACTTAAACTAGAGCTTTATCATTGAACATTTTTGTTAAAACAACAACTCCGCAGGAAATATTATTGCTGTTGGACTGCGTTGGGTTACAGCAATGATTTCAGCTATGGAAATGATTTGTTTGCCTTGCTGCATTTTTTGTCTTACTGATCTATGTACATATTTTGCTCTATTAGTTCTGGTATCCTGCTTTTCTGATTAATAGGCCAACAGCCACAGGAGGGCAGGGCTGATGTCTGTGTTACTGAGTTACACATATGCATACTCATTTCTAATGGCTGTAACAGTTCGTAGTAGCAAACTTTTGTATTACGATCAAGACTATAGAATGTTATTTAAATATATCTCAATAATTCTCTATTGTTACTCATCTGCTAAATTGAGATCTATTTTTATTGGTAATTTTACTATTCTGTTGTTCTAAATAATCAAATAATTGCATTATATAAATTATATGATACTCTTCTACATGAGTTTTTATTCCCTAAAGTCTTAAACCCATATTTACGATTTTTTCTTGTATTGTATGATTTGACAATTTGTTCTGCTCTAGTCAAACTCTGTGCTGTATAAATTATATTGATATTAAGTGAACTAAATGTGACTCTTTTGTTCTGCCTTGCCCAAAATAAAATGACCAATTGACAGACAGAAAAAGACACTGTAGCTCACTTCATATTACACATTATTTAACAACTATCACCAGTTGTTTTCCAAAGTACAGATATAATTTTTGCATTTTATTCAGTGTTAACAATATTTTTCAATTGTTATGCATAATTTGCATAATTTCTACAAAAAACAGTTTTTCATTTTGTCATTCTGCTTAGAGTGGCTATTTGAATTCAGAAATATGTTTATGGTTCATCAGTTCATATAACCACATACTAGTAGAGAATCTGCCATAAATTGATTATAATCCTGCTTGGATTGCTGCTGAATGTTCATTTAAAGAAAATGTTGTAGTATATTCCCCTTATTCAAAATGTTTGTCCTCTTTAGTGCCTTTAGTCTCTCTCTCTCTTGCTCTACCTCTCCCTCTCGGTCTCCCGCCCTCCCTCTCTCTCCCTCTCCTAAAGGCAATAAAAAGGACAAACATTTTGAGTAAGGGGAATATACTACAACATTTTCTTTAAATGAAGATTCAGCAGCAATCCAAGCAGAATTATCATCAGTTTATGGCAGATTCTCTACTGTTAAATGGTTATATGAATTTAGGAACCATAAACATATTTCTCTCTCTCTCTCTCTCTCTCACTCTCTCTCTCTTTCTCTCTCTCTCCCTCCCTCCCACCCTCCCTCCCTCTGAGAGTGTGTGTGTAAGCTGAGATGATGGCTGCAGCAAAGACTGAAGAACTGGAAAGTAGATTGTTTTTATGAAAACTTTCTGGAAAAGGAGAGGATGGGACATTACTAGTATGTACTCTAGATGGCTAAAGCATGAGGAGCTCCTCATGAGGAGACTTCAGGACAGTGATTTCCCATGGATTTGAGTGCTGGAACAAGAAGGGATTAGCCAACATGCTTGCAGCTGTGGCAGAGCCTCATACAGGACATTGGACTTGCTAACCTTATTTTCGAATCATTTTTGTAAATTACCTATTTACTATCTTAAGGCTATTAGAGGTCTTTGGAATAGCACATCTGAAAAGCCCCCTAGTGAGTTTACCTTCATTCTTGAATATCAGCAAAATTAACAATGCTTAAAAATTTAAAGAACTGGAAATAAACAGCAAAAAGCTAAATCTTTGACTCAAGAAAGTTATAAATGAATGGAGTCCAGACAAATTTGGAATATTATTACTTTTACTATAAGATTTTGGCAATAATTAGATAAATAGTCTTTTGTGGTAACTAAATTGTTTTTTGTAACCTAAGCCATAACATAGTTTGATTTGGAAGACTTTATGACTTGGAAATTTGGAGGAGACTAAATATTCCAGGCAGAAAAAGAAAGGGAAGGGAGTAAAGCTTACCTTTTGTTTTTACTTAGTATACAGAGATTTGTAAAACAACAAAAAACATTCTTACATTTGAAAGACCTCTAGGAATTTTTGAAGAATGAGAAATTACTACCCACAGTGTGATCAGTGTTGTTCGCTTCTATGGTTAGATTACATTCAAAAGCTGTTAATGAAGGAATGACAGATGTAAAATAAATTTTGCCTGATGTAGAAATATTAGAACCAAAAAGATTGGACAATAAAGTAAGTATGGGTTACAAGACAGATATGAGGCAGGTAATATGAAAACACAAATGACAAACCAAGACAATGAGTCAGATAAGGACTTTCTACTGGATGTACAAAAGAGTTTATTAAAGCTTTGAAAACTAATGTAGAATTAAAATGACAAGCTAGGAGAATGACCTGAATAATTTTTATGGGATTTACATAGAGGAATCCTAAAGCCTCAAATAAGCCTTTGGGATAGGAAAAAGAAAATAATGGAGATAAAATTCTATGGCAACATCTGAATGAATTAAACATCAAGACTACTAGGAGTAAAAAAAAAAAAGGAATATACATTAAAGTTTGTTTGCTTGATCAATTTTAGAATTAAGGCTCTGCTAACCCTTTATGGACATATTTTTACAAACTCTGTTTATCCTTTACAGACTTATTGTTGTCACAAGGACTGAAAACTTAATGATTTAACAGAATAACAGAGTAGGAAGAGATCTTGGAAGTCTTCTAGTCCAAGCCCCTGCTAAAGCAGGAGACCCTGTACAATTTCAGACAAATGATTGTTTAATCCAGGGGTCTCCAACCTTTTGGACCTCAGGGACCACCAAAATCATAATTTTAAATCCCAGAGACCACTAACTGGTTCTGTGGATGTGGCCTAATTTGTGGGTGTGGCTTGGTGGTTATGTGACTGGCTGGGCATGGCTTGTATGTAAATATTATAAATATTTATATAAATATTGATTTTTTTATTTAAAAAGAGCAATTTTTACCCAAAATCAGGCAAAGCAGGCAGGCAGATTGAGTTGCTCACAGAATCACAGAATCACAGATTCAATCAGAGATCTATCTATCTGCCATCGGCTAGCTCAGTTTGTCACATAAAATTAGCTTACAAGCAAACTCATAAAATTTGCTAGCAAGCAAACTCACAAAATTAACTCACAACACACCATGTATGTAAATATTGAATTTTTTATTAAAAAAGAGCAAGTTTTACCCAAAATCAGGCAAAGCAGGCAGGCAGATTGAGTTGCTCACAGAATCATTCAGTGATCTATTTATATGCCATCGGCTAGCTCAGTCTCTCAAATTTGCTTGCTATGAGTCTGCATTGAATAATGGAATCTTCAGGGAGGGTTCAGCTGCGATTAAAAGCAGAGCCGAAAATCTAAAGATTAGCTAGAAAGCAAGAAATCCAACCATTTCCTGCTTCCTAGCTAATCTAAACCTCCCAGCACAGCAGAACAGCTGATGGTCGGAAAAATAGCAATTTAGCAGGCAGGTTTGCCCAGTAAGGAGTGAGTGGGAGGGGAGGGTTCCCGAGGGCCATGTGGGCGATTAAGCCTTATGTTTCTGCGCAGACTGGGTTAATTGCTTTGGGAGGGTGCTCTGGGGGTGAGTTTTCTCTGCGGCCCACCAAAATTTTCTCACAGAACACAAGTGGTCCACAGACCACCGGTTGGCGACCGGTGGTCTAAACTCTTTTTAAAAACCTCCGGTGCTGGAGTAGCCACTATCAAGTCATCCCCTATCTACAGGCAAGTCATTGAAGTTTGTTTATATCGTCTAAAAGTTGGAAGTCACTTCTTTAAATATTTCTTTTTCTTTATCTTATTTCCCTTTTTCCTTTTTTTCTTTATACTTTTTATTCTCTTTCTCTCTGCCTCTCTTACTGTCTCTGAGTTTAGTTTGTTTTTGCATTTCTATGTAATCAAAATTGTTCATAAAAATATCCTTTGAAAAGAGACTGTGTAAAACTCCCAGATGTCGTCATGATTTCCCATGTATAGGTTGCTAAAGGATCAGGGAAGAAATAAAATTAACTTAAAATATTAGAAAGTGCCAGACAATAAAATCTTAGTTCTACTTCATCGGGTACTTACCCACTGCTGCAGCTTTACGGTAGCACTGACTTTGTCCTTAATTTTTAGTCTTTTTCATCTTGTTTTCCATTATTGAAATAATTAAATCCAACAAACCAAAGGAAATCCAAGGTACAGCAACCAAATGTGGAAGGAATATGTTAGAAACCCTCTCTCTTTCTCTCTCCCCTTCCCTCCCTCCCTTCCCCCAGGAGCATTTTCAAATTATTTTACTTTTGCAGTAATTTCATGCGATCTTGCAAATGTTTTAACTGTTGTCCTAAGGCTGGGGAGGATGAAAGTTGAAAGATCCAACATCCATCTCCTGGGAACCCTTCCTTTATCCTGAAGCCATGATTTCATACCATCATATGACTTCAGATTCAGTTCAAATCTAAAATGGTTAAAGTTATCCCTTGGACTGAATCTAAAGAATAACAGGAAATAAAGAATTCATTGGCAGGACTTCCAGCTTTTTTTTCAAGAAAAAGAAAACCCCAAGAGTTGGCTTTCAGGATAAGGCAGCAATCCCTGCTAATGAATAACAATTGCTCTGTCTTTACAGTACTGAAAATCACCGATCCCCGTGTAAGCTGCATGAGTCTATAGAGCCATGGGGGCAACATCAAAATGACTCATTTGTGTACAGAAGAGACAGAGAAAGTTAATCTAATTCTAAATATGTGCAGCGTGTATATGTAGAATGGATTGTATACTGTATGGATTTTTTTTGTGACAATACATCACTCCATGGCAGATCTTATCATTTTATATTTAGTTTTGAGTGAAAAGCAGCATCTACCAAGTTCTAATCTTGTATCACACAACAATATGAATTTGTTATCCCATGTTGCATAACTATGACAGCAGTTGCTACCATCTGTGAAATAGATACTGAATAGATTTGGACCAGATACAAAATTATTAGTCTAAAGCAAGCTCTTTTTTGCCCCTTCCCTTCCCTCCCCAATAATTTCCAGACACTTTTCAAAATGCCCAATTAGTTACCTATTCTGCTTAGCTATATGAGTCAAACTCTGTTAATATATTAGGCAATAAAAGAAATTATTAAGAAATGTAAGTTGCATGGGGTAATTTGTGGCTCCTCTGCCCCATCCACTTAATTTTTGATCTTCTCAGTATTCATAATTACATATTCAAGGGAACATATTTAGAATTCCCTTTGTGTACCTTGCTTCTCAAATGCAGGATGATTGGAGTCAGAGAGCTAATATTGGTGCTCTTGTACCTCTTACATGCACTGCAATTTCTACTATTCATTATCACTTTTTCCTGTGCTTCAGAACACATCTTTATAGAACTGTACATATACTAAGTCATCCCCCTAGGTCACAAGTGCACAAACAGCAGGACTGGGTGCTGTTCATAGTCTCTTACTAGATTAATGTTTTATATAAAGACATTGGCAATAGAAACTGTAGCTGCTGACATGAAGTTACTGTCTTAGCCTGAAAGGACACGAGGCTGCTAAAGCAGCATGTGAAATATTTGTGTTTTATTTTGTTATCTTGTTTCTAAATGTCCTTAGGTTTTACTAAGATTTTGGGAGGTTGGCTTTGATCCAAATATTTTTTAAAACAATATTACGTTTTATGTTGTCTTTTATTTGACAAGGGTTTTTTGTTTGTTTGTGTGTCCTTGCTTCAGTTTGATGATTTTCTTTGGTGGACATTAAAATTTATTTTTTTAACAGTAGATTGCTTTAGTTAATAAATGACTTATATGTTTAAATCATTATACTTCTGTGAAAAGACAATTGGTATAACTAGAAAAAATAATTAGGATTTGGCCTTTGATCTTGAAATGGTGAAAGGTGAAAGAATTTCACCATCTGAAGAGAAACTGCTAGAGATATAAACTTTTTACAAGGAAACTATACTTGTTTCTGTTCAGATATGAAAGATGAATCTGTTTCATGTGTGCTATTAAAGTATTCATTGTATGTCCGATGGGGATTGAACTTAATATTTCCAAACTTAATTCTTGTTAATAACTTTAATTGCCATTGTGAATAAGAGACTGCTATGCTTTTTTTGGCTAATCATTCAAAAACCTGTAAGAAGGTTGCCAAATTTCTATCAACAGCTAGAACACTTAAAAACCATCTGGTTCCTCCCTCGTGCTATTAACTGTTAGGTGTTAATTATCTCAGAATTTTCTTGATTTTTTTTTTAAATCTTATCTCATATTTATTGTATGATTGGTCTTTTTCTTTTGTCAGACTGTAAATAAACTTTTGACTTGATATTGTAATTCAGTTTGAAGTGACTAAGTGCATGAAGGCCACTCGGTAAAGGCCAATAGTAAAGGTGGGCTTGCATTTTGGAGAGAAGTATGAAAAAGGGTCAATTTATCAAAAGAGAAAGAGCTGTAGATTAAAGTTTTGACCAGATTAAAGTATTAATCTCAAGCACAGTCTCACTTTATTGCCAATATGAAATGGGGAATTTTCTTCTTCATGTAGTTTAATTAATTATTTATGACCGTTCTCAAGGGTTAAGGTATCTTCTACATTCCTTCTATTGCTGGGGCTCCTGATCAGTTTTCTTGAAATTACTGTAATTATTAATAATTATTGTTATGGGATATTTTTTTTATTAATATACATTTTATTTGGGTTTTCACAAAAACATAATACAAATAAAACACCTTTTTTTTTGAGAATAGCATGATCCTGGGTTATCACTTCTCCATACAGACAAAAACTCAATTTCATATTCATCTTTGTGTTCTATTCCATATCTTATTACTATTTTAATATTTTCTCTATAATTTTCCCCCTCCCTTGGTTTTTTCAACTTTATTTTTAATTATATCATATCTAAATTCAATTATATATCTTTTTCTAAGTTTCAATGTCTTTCTAATCATTACATTTATACTTTTGTCTGTCCTGTTTCAATTTCATATTATCTTTTCTCATTAAACAAATTTTCCCCTGTAGTTACTAAGACCGCCAGCAGGGTCGAAGAGGGTCGAAGAGCTGCCATTACTCCCTTTTCCAAAGGCGGTTGCAGCGGTGGTCAGAAATGGCCACCTCAAAGAACATTATACTGGTACACTATTTTTTCTTCTGCAACAGTCTTCTCTTGTACAAAACAGGAATTGATAACTAGAACATAATTTCCATCCAAAATGCTAATCTACAGAAATGATAGACCGCAATAATTCATAGATAGATGAATTATTATTATTAAGGAAGCAAAAGCAAGGATGTGTACTAATGATGTTGTAGTATACATCATTAAATATGTATACAATGTCACTAGAAACTGGGAGATGTATAACAAATTTTGCTCTATATTTCTTGGAGTTATCAATCTGTTCCCTTCCTTTATCCAATTTCCTTGGAAAACAAAAACATATTGCTAAATAATAATGTGACTTTTTGGCCTAAGAAGTTCCAGAAGGAATGTGTTAGTTGTAGTGTCAAAATGGACTACTATGAATTTACAAATCTTGAGTCCTTGGCTTGTGATGGTCTTCAGAATCAATGGCATCATTTTGGAGGCAGAAACACCACACTTTTTATCTTTGGTTTATGTTCAAATTTGTTTACAGTCTCTGTTCAATTGAGTGTGATAACTATGCTCCCTTTGAAAGTTCTATATATGTACAGAGCAGCAGTCTTAATGGAGAGCTTTTTCTATTCATGGATAGTTAAGATCATTAATCATGTAAAGAGCCTACTTGAGTGGATCGTCAAATCTTTTTTACAATCAAAGCCCAGCATAATTCTTGAGTAGTGGAGGCTCCCCAGTACAAGTAGTTGTTCTCAATACATGAAGATGTCAGAGCTGGTGAACTTAATGTCCCTCACACACCTGCCACAGAATCTGATTTTTTCCTTCTTCTATATAAAGCCTTAGGAGAACTTTTACTGTATTCTTATTAAATATTTTTCTACCATTCTGCAAGATGACAGAATTACTTTTAAGTACCCTATACTCAAAACCTCCAAAGAGCCTTCATTCTTCTTTTCTCTTGATCATTATGGTACTTTTGCCTGTTCATCTTTCATTTAAATGCAACAAAAGTGATGGTGTGTGTGTGCAAGTGTCTGTATTTTCTTATGATAGCTGGTAACTTCCAACTCTAATATTTATCATGTTATGCTGCAAATGAACTATTTTTTATTTTAATAGTTATATAAGACATATAGCAACAATCTATTTCAATATAAGAACCATAGGCAGTTCAAATTTTGATGCATTATGGTAATTTTATAGTTCACCATCCAAAAAAACAGCAAAACATAAAACATTTGCCTAATTTTACCTTAAGTGTGCAGAATTGCCCACTAAAGCACAGTGTATATTTTTCTTTGAATTTTAATGACTATGTGTTTGCTTAGACTTAAAAGATTTCTTTTTTTAAAAATTTTTTTAAAATAAACTTTATTGAATACAAAAAAAATCAAAATACACAAATATTTATTTATTATTATTTATTAATCAGATTTCTATACCGCTCCCTCTCCCAAAAAGGGACTCGGGGCGGTGTACAGCCTACTAAAAAACACACAGAATAAATACAATTTAAAACTAGATTAAATATGCAAATCCCGCAGAATCCCATCCAACTACAAATTCAGACATTTAAAATCCGGGATTAATTAAAAATTTAAAAATTATAAAATTTAACAATTAAAACCCAAATTAAATTTAAAATCCATAGACCATTTACTGGGCCAGGCCGGCCTGCTTGAAAAATAGGGTCTTAACTGCGCGCCGGAAGGTCAGGATGTCCGTCATGGCCCATATCTCCGGGGGGAGATCATTCCACAGGGAGGGGGCTCCCACAGAGAAAGCCCGTACCCTTGGGACCGCCAGCCAACAACGATCAGGCGGCGGCACCCCAAGGAGGGCAACCCTGTGAGAGTGTACTGGGCGGCGGGAGGTTGTTGATGGCAGCAGGCGGTCCCGTAAGTATCCAGGTCCCGAGCCATGGAGCACTTTAAATACAGTCAGTACCACCTTGAATCGAATCCGGAAGGCCACAGGAAGCCAGTGCAGCCTGCGGAGAAGCGGTGTCACGTGGGAGCCCCGAGGGGCACCCACGATCACCCGCGCGGCTGCATTCTGAACCAGCTGCAGCCTCCGGAGACTCTTCAAGGGGAGCCCTATGTAGAGAGCATTGCAATAATCCAAGCAGGAGATGACGAGGGCGGAAGTGACTGTACAAACTCAGAAGACAAAGATTCGTACAAACAAACATCACAATAATCTCTGTGCTAAAACTAATTAAACTTTCCTTTAATACATTTGACAGTGAGTTAAATATTTCCTAAAGTATGTTATGTGGCAGTTATTTCTTGTTTCCTATAGGTTCTCTGTTATTTATATTCTATCAAACATAATGTTCTGTTATTAATGTTTGTTGTTGGATTATACATATTTATTTTTACCGATGAATTCCTTCTATTGATTGTTTGAAGGACGAGGAACTCTAAAACTAACATTAACAATTCCTGTTTGTTATTGTATGTGTCATAATCTGTTTCATAAATTTGTTTCCCCCCCTTGATTCCCCCTTTCATTTTTTTTTACATTCTAGCCAATCGTACCACTTATTCCAGATCTAGTAAAATTCCACCTCCTCTTTTCCTTTTAATTTTAATGTGAGTTTTTCCATTTCTGCACATTCACAGATTTTTTTGAATAATAAATTGTATTGGTGGTATATTAGGCGATTTCCAGAATTGAGCCAAAAAAAAAAAAAGATTTCTTCAAGCTTGATATCTATGGGTGGCATACATGGGAAGTTTTGACTTTGATGAAGTATGTCCTGATATATCCTGGTGCAGCATAGTAAAAGTATTTAAAAATCATGACTAGGATTTAGATTTTGATTCAGAAACTGTTGGCAATCAGTTAAGCAGTCTCAAACTAGGTTATTTATAGGGTTGATGCATTAGGAGGTTATCTAGCACATTTCAGTTGTAATTTACAGTTCTTCTTCAAAGACAGCTCCACATAAAGTATTTCAGGCAAATGGTGGTTCCAACATGAGTTACCATTACCAGAGCTAGTATTGGTTGGAGAAAGATTGTAAGTGGCACAGCAACTGAAGCTGACTTCCCTGGTGAGCTTCCACTTGCTGCTTAAGCAGGAGCTATGAATTCAGGAACTCTCCCAAGCCATAAACTAAAATCTTTGGAGGCAATGTGATTCTATCTAGACTATAGTCTTGAGCAGAGGTCTTGATTTTTATTGACAAGGAGCATTCTGTTTTGACAGAGTTTTAATGTAAACTTATTTTCTCTATCTAGAGCAGGGGTGTCAAACTCGATTTCATTGAGGGCCACATTGGGGTTGTGTTTGACCTCAGCGGGTCAGAGTGGTGGCATGGGGAATGGCTGGGAGGGGCATGGCCGTGGTGGATATGTCACAGGACTCATGTTGGAGGCCCCTGTGGTGGCCAAGTGCTAAGACAGCACTTCCCTGAGACCCTTCTTCACTCTCATTATAATCCCTTCCTTCCTTCCTTCCTTCCTTCCTTCCTTCCTTCCTTCCTTCCTTCCTTCCTTCCTTCCTTCCTTCCTTCCTTCCTTCCTTCCTTCCTTTTCTTTTTCCTTCCCTCTTCATTCTCCTTTCGTTTTCCTCCCCCTCTTTCCTTATTTTTCTTTTCTTGTTCTCCTCCCATCTCTTCTTTTTCTTTCTCTTTCTGCTTTCCCTTTCTCCTTTCCTGTCCCTTCTTGCATGCTCAAATGCAAAAGGGGAAAACATTTCTCCTTTTGTTTTGTTCTTAGTTTGTTTTGTTAACCCCAGTGAAAAAGGAGCTCGGAAGACCGCATGCAGCCTCCCCTGTCCTCCATTTTTGGCCTGGATGGCCTCCTGCAGCCCTCTGCAGTGAAAAATGGAGCCATTTTTGCTGGCAGAAGATGCAGGAGGCTGTCAGAGCCGAAAACAGGGCATGGGGGGGCTGCCTGCACCCCTCCGAGCTCCATTTTTCACTAGCAGAGGCACCGCTGGTCAGTCCTTTGCTGTTTCCAGGCCTGCCCCATAGGCCAGATCTAAGCCCTTGAATTTGACAGCCCTGTTCTAGAGACTTACAGTCTCCAGACACTATCAGGACTTTGATGGCATGTCTAGCATTTTCCAGGTGATATAACAAGGTATTATGAGTATATTGACGATTCTTCACCAATTGGATTTCTAACTAGAAATATATAAATTTATAAACTTCTGTCTTGAAGATGCTGGACTAGTTGCCATTGCCAGAAAGGGTGGATGCTAGTTTGGCAGCATCCTAGATTCTTCATTCTTTGTAATGAGCAGGCCAAGAAGAAAAAGAACTGCAAAGTGCGAGATTTCAAGCAGGAAAGGAATTATTTTCAAAGTCAAAATCCAGTTTCTTGAAGTAGTGTGAGATCATAAGCTCTTGCAGAAGAGTGACTTTTTCTGACATTCCCATGATAAATCCTGTTCCTGAGCATTGCACCCTTGGAACAATGTACCTGAAGGCAGCTATGATAATAAAACCTTTCTGTTACAATACATAAAATTGAATAGCAGGTATAATTTGGATCCATGAAAACCTTATTTTATGGGATAAGCACAGTTTATAAACTGTGTAAATCAATTGTAGAATAAACTGGGCCTCTGACAGCATTATTACTTTTGCACAAGTCAGTTCTGGAGAAGTCATTTGACATAAGGGAAAGAAGATTATTCAACAATATACTCATGTTTTTCTGATTTATTCATTTTATGATATAATTTTACAGGGACTTTCCTTGGTCTTCCTTTTCCATAATTAATTTTGTGCTAAAATTCTTTTGTTAATACTATTTTTGGTGTGCGTGTATCTTTTCTCCTCTTAATTAATTTGATACAATAAAATGTCTATTAAAGAAATAATAATAATAATAATAATAAGAAATGTCTTAGATTTCATGGAAAAATCTCTAAGGGCAAATTGATCCAATTGATTTTGGTTACTCTACCTAAAAGCACAAGTTTGCAGTACATTTGCTATCATTGGCTTAAAGATAGTAGTCTTCTTTCAAACTTAATATCTCTCTGAAAAACTACGATTTATTTTGGTACATTATTTTATGATTGGACAAATGTAAAAGTATAGTTCTATGACAAGAAAAAGTAACCTATTTCAGTAAAACCAATGTTTGGTTGATATTTTCAAATAACCTTGCTAAGTAGAAGAAAGTATTTTAATATTCCTTTATTCTCAGTTACTCGAGATCTGAAAGGTGGCCAAGTTCAGAAACTTGAAATTTTGGAAATATCTTTATTGCCATCACAATTATGTCACAGAATGTTGAATGCCTACCACAATATTTTCCCATACAAATTATATATTGTAGTAGCTAGGATAATTAAAATGGAGTTATTCTTGAGTCTCTTTCTCACACTTCTCATTGGATTCAAACATTTCTTTTGGAAAGGACTTGTTTCCTCTCTTAACTGTTTTGTTGCCTCATCTCTTCCCAATATCCATTCTTTCATAGTTGATAATATCAATGCATCTTCAAAAAACATGTTCTCTGAAAGTGATAATTCACAATGCTTCTGTTTTTCTCTATTTTACTATGTAACATTTACAATGTTTAAGGTTTTACTTCTACCTGGATATAAATAGAAAGTAACATTTATTATATCTAGGTCATCAAAAGATTTTATGTTTTCACAGCTGAAGTCTGAAAATGCTAGAATTCTTTTCCGGATCTTCATATATGATCACATATAGGCAAGGCAAGTCTGAAATTTTGAAAGTGCTCCTTAACTTTGTGCATTTGTTAGAAATATGCTGCTAAGCATTGATTAATTTTAATTTGGCATGAATATAATCACAAGTGTATATAAGTGGAGAAAATATTGCATTTTTCAAGGTGGTGACTCAATAATCCAGCTGCAGTAAGGTATTATGATCAGGTTAGTTAAATTTAAGTGCAGGCTTAACAGATCTTCTGAATTATAATTATAATTATATATTGTATAAACATGATTAAGATTGTATTTGTAAATTTCATGCAGATATACTAGACAGCTAGTTCTCCAGAGAGTTGTAGTTCCAACAGCTGAGATTGTAGATCTTACATTATATGTCACATTCTGCTTCATTTTTACCAAGGTGTTGGGTTACTACACTGTGAAAATTTCAATTTATCATCTATTCAATGCACTTGAATTGGAGAGCTGGCTAGAATGTAGTTGTAATTGTTCTTCTTTAGTGGCAACATTGTCAGCACCTTACAGAATAAATTCAGAAGATTCAAGAAAGCTGAAAAGACTAAGCTGTATTTTTCCATTCACGTTTTTCAGTATGTTAAGTAATAAAACTCATTAAAATTAATCAGCTTCAATTTTAGTATAGGTCTTCTCTTTATAGATGGAATTATTCACATAAGAGACAGATCTATGCTGATGCACACACTATTATATCTCCTGGGTACATTATGCACTATTGTTTTTGAGTTAAAAACAGTAAAATCTGTCCACGAACTGTAAAATGCAACATAAAATGCTGTATTAGAAGAATATATTAAAGTGAGTACAATAATGTTTGCTTATCCAAGACAACTAAATGTAGAACTGGGAGAGCAAACCTAGTGTCTTAGATTTAATGCAAGTATGGTATCCATGTCTTGCTGTTTTATTGGATTTTAGTGCATTCAATAATGTCTTGTTAGGTGGTAACATCTAAGTGGCAACTTGGATTATTTTAAAAACAAAGTAGGATTGAATTAGTGCTTAGATGGGAATTTATCAGAAAATATCAGAGCTGTAAATTAGACTGTGGAGTTGTAAAAACACATCCTGGAACAAGGCAGTGGCAAACATTTCAGCATTATTGCCAAGAAAATGACATAAATCTGTCCATGAAGATGTAAGAAATAGGCCAACTCAAAGGTAGTATTGTTATACTTTTTATACAGAAATAGGAAGTGCTTTGTGTTTCCACCTGAAGATTACAGAATTAGTCAGTTAATAAGCATTAAAAATGATGTTCTGACATTCCAGAATTCCAATCTTTGAAGAAGTCAATTTCAGAAGCTGGTTATGATGCAAGAGGAATTGTTCCAACCTCTAATATTGAGGACATAAGAGTGAGGCAGAATTATGCATTACAAGTGATAATGAGTCTTAAATCACACTAAACCTTGGTGGCTCTATAAATCTATTAATCAAACCATTTTGTACCTCTTTTCAATGTGAGGTCTTTGATACCCTCTGAGCTTGGTTGTTTTCTTGCTATATTAGCACTGATGATATTACCTAGTTTGGATAATGAAATGTCTACTAGAAAACAGTCAAGCTCAGAGTTTTGGCATAGGTATAATAAATAATCTCTTATAGTCCCTTGTTACTGTAGAAAGGAAATTTTTTATTCTACCAATCTTTCTAAATCTCTAAGCAGATTTGACTCTGCTAATGTTTAAGAGCATTTGAAGGAGCTAGAAATGGGAGGATGTTCTGTGTAATGATTCTGCTTTTATCTTTCTGGAAATGTTCCTATCATATTAGATGGTATTTGGAGATATGTACACAACTTTCAGAAATTCCTTTGGATAAGGTTCCATATTGTCTACTCCAGGGGTGTCAAATTGGCAGTCCGCAAGCTGGTTGCATCATGCTCAGGCCACGCCCATTCCAACTCTGCGAATGGGAAAAATGTTGCAAAATGTCATATTCGTGTCACGTTTCGTGACACGAAAAGTTTGACACCCATGGTCTACTGCATTATTTAATATCTGTATGAAGCCAATGGGAGAGATCATATATTGCATATGTATTCTGACGTTGTTGAGCTGAAGTTGCCTTGTCCTGAAAATTCAAGATTTGACATTCTAAATAATTCCATGTAATATGAGATTATAAAAGGTTTGAATTTGAGAGGATGAGCAGAAAGTAATCCAAACAAGATATATCCATTCTATATTTTTCAGGATTCATTTATATGCTTACATTAGATAAGGCAATTTTCCTTCTTTAGGAACATTTCATAAATTTTACCCCATAGAATGAATACATATCATGGTACAGTGTTTTTTTCTGGCCTTACTTCAGATAGGTTTCTGTTATTTCCAAATGTCCCAGACTTTTTCCCATCCTAGTTATAAAACTTGCATTAATTGGGTTTAATCAGGGGTAGGATTCAACATTTTTAACAACCGGTTCTGTGGTCATGGCTTAGGTGGTGATCATGGCTTGGTGGTCATGTGACTGGGTGGTCATGGCTTGGTGGTCATGTTATTGGCTGGGCGTGGCTAACTCAATATCACTCACATCGAGGCATCTCCTCACCTGGCCTCTCATGACTGTGGGGATGCTGCAACAGTCATAAGTGTGAAAAATGGTCATAAGTCACTTTTTTCAGTGCCATTGTAACTTTGAATGGTCACTCCACACAAGCAAAGTACCAGCAAAGGAGGGGAAAAAAACTCCAGAGAAGTTCCAGAGACAGGAAGTCTAGTCCTGCCAAGAATGTAATAAGGGTTAACGGAGAGGCAGTTTCTGTAAGCAACACCAGAATGTTTCCTTCCTGCCTTCCTTACAGGATTAGGCCAGTAATTTCTTCTAACGAACTGCTTAGAATGTTAACAACCGGTTCTAGTGAATAGGTGTGAACTGGTAGAATCCCACCTCTGGGTTAATGAAAAGAAAATGTTTGCTCAAAATCAAGCTCAGAATGTTTAAATTGAATTTTCTTTTCATATGCAAAACAGGAACGGAAGGAAGAGAATAAGATTATCTAGTTTTACTTAATTTTTCTCATCTGTGTTGATGAACAATTGATCCTGATGAGAAAAAGGGTCTGTTATCTTGCACAAAGCAGATTTTGGTTCACCGGACTGCAAAATTTATTTGCAACAATATGTACTTGTCCACAGATGTAAACAGCTATATACAGGAGCAATACATACTATCTATATACTGTGTGTATGTATTGTGTGTGTGTATGTACATATACTGATATATGGAGTATAATTATACTCCATATATTTAATGAAATATTAGGAAATTGCTCGAATGTATAAATTTATGTATAATAGAACAAGAAGCTATTCTCAAATTATCTGTACAGTTGTTAATTATCTAAATATATTTGTTATTTGAAAAATAACGTGAGCATCTGAACTACAATTTATTTTAGATTTTTAAAAAATATAAAATAGAATTAAAAAATAATGTAGTTCCATAAAAAAAATATAGTAAAATTTTCATAAGTGAAAATACAGTAATTTAACCTAGGTTGTCAATTGTTTTTTAACTGTTAGGAAACATTTGGCAAGTCATTGCACAATATGAAATATACAGAGAAATGATAATAAGCATCAAACATAGGTGAAATTCTAGTTTGGACAGCTTTGAGAATACAAACAGCATGATTATTTCATTGAATAAGTGAAAGGATCAAGAAGAAAAAAAAGGTAGGATTTTAAAAAAGGATGCTTCTGGAGTTGTGATTTGCTGTAGGTAACTAGATGATCTTATGGGTAATTATTAGGATGGCTTCTGTGATGATTACCTGAGGAATAAGTGGAGATTTTTCAAGTGCCTGAGTATCCAAAGATTTACAGACTTAAAAACCTATTACTTGGTTACTTTTATTTGATGAA
Organism: Bungarus multicinctus; assembly: GCA_023653725.1. Classification (NCBI taxonomy): domain Eukaryota; kingdom Metazoa; phylum Chordata; class Lepidosauria; order Squamata; family Elapidae; genus Bungarus; species Bungarus multicinctus. The sequence goes on along the minus strand of CM042848.1, from coordinate 11,166,818 downwards.
TCTGCATACTAAATATATTTCTACCTGAGATGAGTTCAGCTAGTCTTCATTATAACATAATTGATTACTGTAATTACATGAGTTACTGTGGTGTGCTCTCTGTGTAGGGCTATCCTTATATTAAATCCACAATCTACAACAGGTAGAGAATTAAATGGCCAAGGTTTTGACAAGATGAGTTGTTCAGGCACCTACTGTATTATATTGTGTTCAATTGGAAGCTGTCCACTAATTAGATTAATAGGAAAGGTTAAAGGTTCATTTATTGGCATAAAAAGCCCCGAATTTGTTCTATGTTAGTTACTAGACTGCCATCTATATTATAAACTTGAAAAAGTCAGTAAGTTTGTGTTTTCTTACAGTTTTGTTCTTTTAATCTTTATTTTAATTCCATTTTACACATAACAATATTCTTTTATTACTCTTAAAATTTGATATAAACCATTTTGAGCTTTTCATACAAATAGGAGGTAAATGTTTTTAATATTTTGTCTTCGTTGTATAGTTTTATTATTGTTGAAAGCAATTCTTGGCAGTTCAATTACAACTGGAAAAATAAACTTAAATATTGTTTTATTTTAAATAAAGCAAGTTCATTTATTTTCTGCAACTTCTGAGCCTATCCCCTATGATGGCATCAATTGCATTCAGTGAATTGCATGTGCTTTTTGCAAATTTATGAAACATTTTATTTTGGCACCTTGAAATTGGACAAAAAGGCTAGTGATCTGGTTCCCTGTTTTCTGGACTCAAGCTTTGCTCTTTTGCTTCTGGAATTTCAGATAGGATTTAAAAAGAAATGTAAATTTATTTTTCATTAATTGTTCCTTAATTGTCAAATTTATTTTTCATTAATTGTTCCTTAATTGTCCTCTGTGGCAGTGGTGGGATTCAAATTTTTTTACTACCGGTTCTATGGGCGTGGCTTGGTGGGCGTGGCAGGGGAAGGATAATGCAAAATCTCCCGTCAGAGGTAGTATTTCCGGTTCTCCGAACTACTCAAAATTTTTGCTACCGGTTCTCCAGAACTGGTCAGAACCTGCTAAATAGCACCTCTGCTCTGTGGTTGTAAGTAGAAACCCTTATCAATTTCTCTGAGCTTGCTTATTTTATTTTCATTATGGAAATTTTATAGAATAATAAAAGTTTTGTCTTCTTCAATTTCTATGTATGATCTCTTTGATAACCCATTCTTTGCTCACTATGAGTTATTGCTAAATCCAAATGGCCACAGAAATCAGAGTTCTGACTCAGCTGAAAAGTAACAGTAGTTGTAGTAATAAGCTTCTGTTATGCTTTTTCAGGCCTTTTCCCCCTGCTGATGATACTTTGACTTACTCCCATTTTTTTGAAAGAACATAATGAAAATATTATTTGAGAATAATGTTTTGCTGTAGTTTTAAAAAGCCACACCTGCAGGCATGTCAGCAGATTTTTGGGCAAATGGATGGTTCATTCAGATTTAGTTGCATAATCAAAGACCTGGGAAAGGGCACAAGTAAAATTCTAAGATTCTAATTGTGGTCAAGGCTATATTTTTGCTTCATTTTTTCCACCCAGGAATGATAACAGAGGTTTGATTTAGGAGCACTTGATAAGATTAAACCTTAAAAAAATATTTTGTACATCCTTAAGATGTTTCAAGTGCCAAGAGCATGAGAGAAATGAATGACAACAATTTAGTATATTAAGTAAAACTGACTCTCATCCCACTGCTTTCTTGGATCGTGACCCTTGAGTACATTTTCCTTCAAACAGAACCATACTGCCAATTCAGTGGAACTTGTATGTGGATTAAAGCACCCATTGTTCTGGATAAAAATTTACATTGACAGAATGTGATATATTTCCAATAATGTGCATGTGATGGTCTGCTTCTAAACAGGATGCAATTTAATTGATATATGGTACATACTTTTAAATAAATATCAAATAGTATCTCTCATGCATCAGTATTCAAGAAAATAAACTTTTCTTCTCAGCAAAGAAATCAGAAAAAATAATTGTAAACGCATCATGACTAGCTACAATTGATTTGTTTTATGTTTAGTATTGTTTGAAGCTAGCCATGGTCTTAAATAAATTTAACCATTGTAGTTTAATTATAGTTAACCTAGTTAACCTTAGTGTGTATATAGCGTATATGTTATACTTCTGAAACTTATAGGTCACAGATAAAGACAACCCAGAGTCCCCAAATCCCTAATGCTTGAAGATATTTGTGTTCTGGATTTTCAAAATAGGTTCTGCAATGAAGGTCTTTTTGCTATCATTTACCACTGTCATTCCTACTGAAGTTTACACAATAACAATCAGGTAAGGAAGAAATGCAAAAATGAGTCATTATCTGTCTTCTGGTATAATTATGTACCTTAGTTTCCAATTTTGGTTTCTTTCCTAATTTCACTAACCCAGTATAATTATTGGAAACTTATACAATCACATCTATTCATCTCATCTTTATAGATTATTATTGGGTTATTTTACCAGGGGAGACATGATAGCAGTGTTCCAATATTTGAGGTGCTGCCACAGAGAGGAAGGGGTCAAGCTATTTTCTAAAGTGCCTGTAGGCCAGACAAGGAATAATGAATGGAAACTGAACAAGGAGAGATTTAACCTGGAAATAAGGAGAAACTTTCTGACAGAGAGAACAATCAACCCATGGAGCAGCTTGCCTTCGGAAGTTGTGGGAGCGCCATCACTTGAGACTTTCAAGAAGAGATTGGACTGCCATTTGTCAGAAATGATGTAGGGTCTCCCATTTGGGGAAGGGTTGAACTAGAGAAGATCTACAAGGTCCCTTCCAACTCTGTTGATCTGAAACTTAATCTGAAACTTTAATCTGTTACAAGTAGTCCTTTCCTAACAACTAGCTTAACAACAGTTTAAAGTTATGAAAGCCTCAGAAAGGATGACTTACAGCCTGTAAAGCACTTCCAACCATTGTAGAATGACACATTTCCGCTCTGCCCCCTATGCTCACTTGACTGAATTTCAAGCACTTGGCAACTGACTCGGATTTCTGATATCCTGCAGTCACAGGATCATGATTTGCAATGGTTTGGTTTTTTTTTTTTTTTTGCCATTTTCCACATAAAATGAAAAAAAAAATAACCCAACCCATTGAATATGCTGATTTTGCTTAATAATCACATGGTTTTACCTAAGGACCGTACTGATACATTTTATTACCAATGTAAAAACAATCATAAATTGAAACCTAGCCACATAGTGATCCAATTGAAAACTACCCTGACTTAACAACCAAATGTATGAAGTCAATTATGGTTGTAAGTCGAGGATCACCTAAATTGTTTGAATAATTTTCAGCAATGATCAGAACATCTGGCCAGATGAGAAGAGATTTTCCCCCTCTCATTCTTGTACTTATTTTTAAATTGTAAGCATATATCTGGAACAAATAATGTGGCGCTTTTTCCTACAATGGTACTATGACATAATTAGCGTTTCCCTTGGAAGATCTAATGTACTGTATGTCATTTGCCTTGGAAAAATTGATTTTGCCATAGTAAATCAGACAAGATACTGTATTGCTATAAAAATGGAAAATGTCAACTCATAAAATATTTCTATGGTCTTTTTAGAGTTGCCAATAGAAAGGGAGGGGGGAGCAGTGCAGCAGCTTGCAAACTGAAAGTGCATTCCATAAATAGTTTTCAAAGATAATAAAAGAGAGTAACCAGGTGACTGAAGTTTCTGCTGCACAAAATTCTAACTGGAGAGCATGATTGATGACTCTTGGCTATGGATGTATCCCATTGGAGAATATGAATTACGATACACCCTTGACTCTGCTTTTCCTGGGGGGGGGGGGGGAACAGGGTCAAAGGTGACAATGAATCATGTGTCTCAGAATCAGCTACACCCAGGCAATTCTGGACATTTTAACTCCCAATAAATCCTTTTGGAGTTTTGGAAGTTTGACTTGAGACTCATGATTTAAATGGGGGTAGCTGCCGGAATCCTGACACAAGTTAAATCACAAAAGGAGCGATCTCATGAAATCTGTCTTTTGCTTTTGTGTGCCTTCTGGGTGTCTTGGCCATCAATGGAGATGACCCAAATGCAAGTGCACCCAACATTGAATGAAAATCACTTTACTTTCATAATCTATCTTCCGATTTCTGAAAAAGCTTTCTCTACTATAAAAGAGAATTCTTATTTTCAAAACTAAATTCCATAGGCGATTTAGGATATTTAGGAGTTGGTTACATTTTATCTCTCATGGTTATACATTTTATCATTCTTGGCTATCTGCACTTCCAGATTTGATGTGGCATTTCCTTAGTTTTTCTTAACCTAATTTAAGCATGAATAGCTAAGAAAGCTTCAAATTCCTGGGGAGATAAAGATTGAACAATAATAGGCAGACATTCATCAACAGACCTTCGTAAACCAAATGAGTACCAGTAACTACTTTTCTTCCTGGAACAAAAGAACAATGTATGTTCTTTCAAACTTAAGGAAACTGGTTGAAAAAGTATGAATGCAAATTAAATTAAATGCAAATGCAAATTTTAGTGATTTTTTTTTAAAATTCCAGTAGTTTGTGAGATATCTAGGCAATGAAAATGGATCTATCTAGTTCAAACAATCATTTTATTTAAAGATCTTGACATGGAGGGATGCCTTTAATGTAGGCAGAAAATAAAAAGAGGTTGAAGAGGCCTTTTAGAATTACCATCTTGAGCTGGTTTTATTTTATTCCATTTACCAGAGCTATCAATATCAGAACAATAAATTTGGATTGTATGTAGTTTGTGCCAGAGTTAATATTACAATTTTTACCATTCTTCGGTGATAATTTTACTTTGACTTATTTTGCTTGACATCTTCTTAGTCTGAAAAAAAAAACTATACCAAATGAATAAATGCAACATGTGCAGTAAAGGCTGGTTATTATACTAAAGGATTTGACACTTTTTATTTATTCTTTCATTCATTTCTATTATAGGTAGGAACAAGTAAAGAAATGAGATGTGGAAATCGATGTCATTAAGTATTTGATGTAATTTGAGAAGATTCTCAGGTGGCTTTCATCTCCTAAGAATGCATGTGAATATGTTTAGAAATTATAAAGAAAAGGATGATTTTACGTACTTAATCTCTGAGCTGTTCAGGAAAAGATGAAAAGATTGTTTTTAAAACTGATATATGGACACTGATTCAGATAATCAGATGATCAAATACTGATAGCTAAATGACCCAGTTGGAAAAGAATTGGTATCTGCTTCTCTTTTGTTTTCAAGGAGATTACAATTTCAGCATAGACAACTTCAAAAAGAATTTCTACTTTAACTATTATCCATATGCCTTCTCAAGAGCACTCCTCCTCTCCTTCTATGGTATATGTAGTTAAATGACAGCTTGTGAGGGGCTATAACCTGAAGGCAGAGTGCCTTTTTTGACTGCAGAAAATCCCATATTTAATTCTTGATAGCCCATGGTAGGACTGGATATATTCCTGTCTGAAAGTTCTTAGCACCAATTCGTATGAACAACATTGGATCAAAAGTTCATCCATTGGATGGTTGAATAGATTTTGTTTATGGCAACATTCCATGTTTTGGTGTTTGAAACATTAAGGAGAAAAGACTGAGTCTTTACCCCCCTTTATTTTGGTGTGTTATAGATAGATGTGATATATCTATATCTATATAGCTAATCTATATATTATATCTATATAGCTAATCTATATATTATCTATATCATTATATTTATATCTACATCATCTATCTCTCTCATAATCTATCTATCTGTCTATCTATCTATCTATCTATCTATCTATCTATCTATCTATCTATCTATCTATCTATCGTCTGTCTGTGTATCATCTATCTACAGTATCTGTACACACACACACACACAAAAACACACACACACACGTATACAGTGGGGGAAGAGAGGAGGAGAAGGAAGAGGCAGATCCACATGTATTCCTTCTCAGAAGTAAGTCTATTGACTTCAGTGGAATTATATCCTTGGTAAATCAATATTGCAGTGCAAATTATTTTAATAACTTTTATAATAATTGATATATTGCATCAGTAAAACAATAACTTTTTTTTATAGCAAAGGTAATATTATACCAGCCATACTCCAAAACAGAAGCTATGCTTGCTACCCATAAACTGCTCAAATCCAAATCAATTTGTTTGCATTTTTGCAAAAAGCTGTCTAAGAAGTGGAGGTGCAGGGTTGCTTATTTGATCACATGTAAAGGAAATATATTCATCTAAGCAAAAGGCATTAGAGATTAAGCATTTGTTAAGCCACATTTTAAAAATGTGAAAGCAGTATTAGAAGTACAATTCTAGACCAACATCTGATCTGGCAAGAGAGGCATGTTAAAGGTCCATTAAAGAAAGTATTTTTCTCTTCCTGTGCCTACTCTGCAGAACATCATCTTCCAAAATTGGCCCTGACTCAGTTGGCCTTTCAAAAGGTCCGGAAGCCATGGCTTTGTTCCCAGACCTGGAACTAGAGTATCTGTTGGAGCTTGCTAATTAGTGTTATTGAAATATTTGTATGGCATTTGTAGTGATGGGGTTATTTTTTTTTTGTTTGTGTCTCAGTGCTCATTGTATTTTTGTGAGTATCAGAATCAAAATTTGAGTGGGCCGCCATATAAATAAAATAAAAATTTAAAAATGCTTCAGTGGTAGATTTGATTTTAATACTTTTTTTTTAAAAAAAGAGCTGAGCCCAGGTCTTAACTATTTCAAAAGCTCTAGTAAATGAAGACATGAAATCTAATGAGAGAATATTCCTCTGCAAAGTATCCAATACCTGTGAAGATTAGCTTGCAACAAGCTATAGGCCAAATAGAGAGTGCTATAGAGTGCTATAGGCCAAATAGAAAGAAATACCGGTACTCATGAAATAATATATAATGATAAAAAGCACACTTTGAAAACTGAGCAGAGAAGTCACTCTGACGAAGAACAGGCTTGATAGACAGTAACATCATCCCTATTTGCTCTATCCATCCATCCCTAAACATCCCTATCCAGAAAAAAATGGCTGCTTATTCTCATGATGTGGAAAGCTCTTATCTAAGTCTTCTACTCCATACTTGTCTACTTTGGCTAGTTGTGAGTATGAGATTTTACTTGGGAAACCTATTCCTTGCAATACAGTAAAGAGTAACATAATACACAATGTAACTTCTTCTAAACCTATAGGGAATGCTCTTTGGAAGTATTGATATATTACCAACACATAGTCAGTAGGTTTGGGAAACTATAGGTAATAAGTAGAAATAGAGAGGAAATTAACTTAAAACACATTATAATGTAATCTTATTCAGTTTGCATTTTTCAAAGCAGTAGGTAAATTAGAGTACAGTTATGTATTCTATGGATATTTTCAATTTTGGGGTGTGGTCCCATAAACTGAGAAAAGGATACATCAGGGAAAATGAAATAAATGCCATTGTAATGCAGAGAATTGTTTGCATAAAAATTTTGCCTATACTATGTAATATATATTCAGAGAAGAGCAAGGGGCGAAGTATACTGAAATGTTTTTGCAAATAAATTTAAAATAAATTTGGAAATCAATGCAGAATGGAATACATAAGGAAAATAAGAAATAAAATAATAGTTGATAACTCTTTCCTTGTAATAGATCTTGGAAAGATTCCCAGGTAGGAAAATTTCCCTGTTATTGTTTATCTAGCAGTCAGTGAGAATATGTGATACAAACGCTACTGCGGGGAAGAATTATATGCAATGCGTTCTAATAGATAAAATCAAATAACATGCATTTACATTTATCAATCTTAGTCCGTAAGAACTAACTGTGTAATTAATAACAGATAAATGCATTACACAGATTGTACTGGGATAATATATCTTAGGAATCAGCGCTAAAGATATTTCTCTGTGGGGAGGCAAGCCTTTTAATGACCCCAATATGTAATTTTAATTATACACAAGTAAATATAATTTAAGTGTCCACAATATAACAATGACTTATTCATCTCTTGGAAGTAATCCTCGGTTGATAGTTCACTGAATGGAATGAGATTAGCACCTCACAGCCTTGTTTTTATGCTCTCAAACTACACACTGTGTTCATCTGTTAGTCTGTATGTGAAGAAGTATGCTTTAAAACCAGCCAGGCTTTCTGTATGCTTCCAACTGTTGTGACATCTGTGCATATAAAGCTAGCATTTCAATCTTCCCATAGCAATTTAGTGTTAATCATTGCTTCAGTGTATTGCAGGGAAATTAACTCTCGTTAAACTTAGTATTTTTTTTTTAAACAATGCAAAGCTTTGAATCAGCTGGGTATGTTTATCAAGATTTGGAGAAATGCATATAAAAGGAAACCAATGTCGGTTTCAAATTATTCAATTTTTCTATGAGGCTGGGTTTCTTTTGGAGGAGGAGGAAAAGTGAAATTTACTGTAATCAGAAAGGATGTCATTTAAAATATCCATTACACTGATTACTGTGTTTGTGTTCAGTATTCATCCTTCAGACCTGTTTTGTGCATTTAAGACAGTGCAGAGTGTACAATGGCATTTTTTGTCCATTAAATCTCCTATAGATTTGTGTCCCTGCTTAGAGTGGTCAGAAGAACAAGTACATCTTTGGTGTGTATTTGTTTTTAAGTGACAGTAAAGGAGAAAATGTGTAGCTGAGGCTTGAACAGTGGGCTTAGCTTCTTCAGCCCTGGCCTAGAGGTGGTGCTCTCGCCTCACAATCAGGAAGCTGTAAATTCAGTCCTAGGTAGAGGCAGCTTGAGGTAGGTAGCTTGAGCAGGGGGTTGGACTAGATGGCCTCAAGGTTCCTTCCAACTCTGTTATTCTTAAGTTCTATGTTCTTAAGTGGGGACCTCCCTGAGTTTGTTTGCTTTTTTTTGCAGACATTTCATAAGCTGGCTAGGTAACATCTTCAGTTCAGTACATTGGTAATGAAACATCTGCAGGAAAACAATGATTCCATAGGTGACCAAGTTTTGTAAGCAAGCAGTAGATGCTCCAACAATCTGAAGTTTAATCTTCATCAGGAGATAAAAAATTGTAGATCCCTTTGCTATGCAAAGAGATGGATTGATTCTTAGAAAAGAAGCATAGCTTTCTAAGTATAGCAGGAATCATCAATGTTAAATGGAAAAATAGAAAGGTAATATAAAGTAAAAAAAATTGGACTATTTTTTTCCATTGGTCATGTTTTGCAAAATGTAATGGACCTAGGGATGGATCAGAAACTTATCCCACAACAAGAGGATCATAGCAATAGGCAGTGCATATTCTCCCACAGTGCCTGTCACCAGCTGAGAAGATAAGCAAGTTAGCTTCATTAAATGTTGCAGGAACACTATTGGGTCTTGCTCAACTCAGCAACTAGAAAGACTCCATAGACTGTCTTAAGTTGTCCCACAGCAGGGAAATGTTGGCTGACAATGGATTAAAAGTAACAGTATGCTTTTCGACAGTTTGGAAAATTGGCTGGCAAAGAATAATAGCATAGAGAAAATGACTGAGAAAGCATTCAGGAGTGAAAAGGATTCATTCCAATGAAAAGTATAACAATGGTAAAGAAAAGGGATGGGATATATGGTGGGAGATGTTTTATTTTATTTTTTTTGTTCAGATGAAGACTCTGTTACATATTGGGTCTTCCCAATAATTGGGAGGAACTAGATAAACTGGGAAGGGTCTTTAGTAATTTTGCTTAGCCCAAGAGAGGTTATTAATTTAATGGTGAAAGGCCACATATGATATTTTGATTATTGATGCATTTATTTGGGATGTCTAGGATGAGATTTTGAAATTTTATTTTTTAATAAATTATGATTTGCCAGTTGTTATATGAATTATCAGAATATGGCAGGAAAGAGTTATCAAATTTAGAGCAGTGACCACAAAAAGGACCTCTGGGTCCTTTTTATCTCTGGGACCAGATAAATCCTACAGATACCTAATCCCTTGTAGAATCATAAAACGTATGTATTATATCTGGATAGCAAGCATGGTATATTACTCTTCCAGAAAACCACTGAAAGGTTGTTTCGTAGGCCTTAACAATGGCTTGTATAAGAAGATAGAGACAACTGGGAAATTGTCAAAATTAGCAAAGTGAAATGTAACCATGGCAGAAAAGACAGCAGTAAAGCACTATCCTCTTTAATTAGTAATTAATTAAATTAATTTAACATAATTGTTGGAGGTGGTCAGATTTATTTCAGCTTTTCCCATTGCCTGTATGCGTGTGTGGTTGTGTGCATCTACTATATTACTATAGATCCCAGGAATATTTGATTCATTTTAATCTATTCAAAAGGGATATATACTGTATATAAACGGATATATACTGTAATTAGTCAAATTCAAATAAATATACCAAGATCTTCATAAACACGAAACGTACATTATTGCTTCAAATATGGCTGACTGAGGGAAATCAACATTGAGTGATTTCCAATAAGATTCAGGCTGGACAGGATTTAAATGATAAATCGCAAGAAATTTTTGACAAATACTATCTGGAACACTTTTACTTTCAGAACAGTTTCTGGGCTTTGATATATTGCTGTCATGTGCTACATGAAGTGACATGTAGCCTAGGACCATTAAAAACAACAACTTAAATAAACTTCATTGCAAGTGCAACATCATCTTTCAAGATCTTTTGTGACTGAGTGTGAATTAATCCTGAAGCATGTGAAACTGTGAAGAGAAACAAGGTAGTGCGCTTTGAATTCTATGTCAGTGATTCTAACTGTGTTCAAACATGATTTCCTTTCCATTTGTATCAGACTGATCATTATAATCAAGCAGAAACTTTGTGGACCCAAATCAAGTCTTAGGAGTGTAGGCTGTGTATTTCTATCTTATATAACGCTATCCTAATGTCCAACAGTGGTTGGAGGTAAACCAGAAGTTGAATTATAGCCAAGGCAGGAATTGAATTCCTTAAAATAATAAATAAAACTGTCTCAGATTCTTAACTATTTAGACCAGGCTTATCAAAATCCCAGTCCATTGGCCAGATGCATCATGTGCTGGCCACGCTCACACCAGTTTAGCGAAGGGGAAAAAAAGTCCTGATACATCACATGATGCTGCCATGACGACATGAGTTTGACACTCCTGATTTAGACTATCACCTCCTCCTGTACAGTTCATCTGTGATCTTTTGTCACCAATGAATTCTTTGACAAATCTGTTGTGGATTTATCTGGCATTACCATTGAATTTTATTTGTTTTAATGCTATATCATGTGATGGAATAATTAGTCACTGTATTTAAGGCAAGCTCATTCCTTATAAAATTTTAGAAAGGACCAAAAACACATTCATTTCTTTGAAGTCTGGTGTTTAAATATTAAGAGGTTACTGTTTGAGTTTCTAGTTAAGTTAATGACATTTCTCTGATTGCTTTATTGTATTTTTGTAAGCTATAGGCAGCCATTAAAGGTTAGCAGATTGATTGCATAGTTATAAATAAATAAATCACCTTCAAATTGATTAGAAAGCTTCTTGCTTTGCAGAAAACCAATACATTTCCAATAATAGCTTAAAAAGAAAGAAAAAAAGCTTCTATTCTATGTTAAAACTCAAATTATTTAACAACTATCTAGTAACAAATTATTAGATGTACAAAGGTTTTCAATTAAAACAAATTCCTGAATGTTTGTATCAGATTTTAATTTGATCTAAGCCAAATAATTAGCTGTTAAATATACTTCAGACTGACCAGGTACAAATATTCTTGAATGTTTTCCTCCAACATGTTGATGAGTAAAATTTGATGGCCAGTTTCAAAGGTTCTCCATTCATTTCTCAAGAACACAAAATTGTTAATTTTAATGCTCAAGGAAGATAAACTGTTGAAAAAGTCAGGTAGCTGGAATTCCCATATAGTGCTTTCTCTTGGGATGTAATCAATGCATAAGAGCTCAAAGGAGAAGGAGGCCAGCATAGAGAAAGAAATACAGTAAAAGACTATTTCAGAAGCAAATTTTGTTCCCTTCAGTTGAAGCACAGGTAATAAAAGTGGCAGAAAAAGATTATCTGACCTGCACAAATATAAAATTTAGAATTTAGTTCTGCAGAAAAGTGAATGGCATAATGAAAACAGAGTCCTCAAATAAATAGAAAATGAGTTTGATTATTTTAGCTCTTCTTTTGATCTGCTAATTGGAAGTACTTTCTGATGATGAAGTTATCTGCAAACTTTCCAGCCTCTTTCCTCAGATGTTCTTAAGATGTCATTAATTTTCTTCATTTTTAAAACTGTGTCTTTTACTGCAGAAAACAGACCTTTCTTGCATTTAAAATATCCAGGTAGAATGTGTTTATGGATGGTGGGTAATTTAATGAGCATCTGTTTAATCTAGTAAGGTTTTTAAAACTGAGAAGCTGGATTTTAAGTGATGGGAAGTATTAGACCAGTTCTCCCTTGCTGAGAAAAAACAACTGTTAAACATTTATCAATAGATTTTCTTGCAGAGAGAATTTTGACAGCTCAAGCTGTCCTTCGTTGAGGTTATCTTCTTCCTAGTCTATCATTATATTGCACAAACTGATAAAATTCATTTCCACTGCAGATACCTTAAGTTCCTAATGACTAATTATTTTTTAAACCGTTGATCTAAAAATGTGAATTTATATTTATCAACATCAATATTGCTCCTATTTTCTTTCATTCATTCTGTTATATGGGATCTTAAACTTCAGAATAAAATTCATTTTCAACATCTCTTGTTAAAAAAAACAGTTTTCAATGATTCCATATATCTTCATTTGCTACATAAAACATTTCCCCAACTTTTGGGAGTATAATATGGTACTACAGGAATTTATGCATCCTGTTAATACCTTGCTAATAAAATACCTAAACTTGTTGTCTAAACTTATTCTTGTTTTAATGCAAATGAAAGATAAACCAAATGCATGGCCTATTTTTCTTTTCAGCATTTGAAGTAAGATAAATGGGATTAAATTGAATTTAATGCCAAGGTTTATTTTGTATTTTAATAGTTCTTCCCATTTTCTCCAAGCAAATAGATAGGATATCAAATCCTATCTCTGCCTTAGTCATCTTTCAAGTTTTTCATTGTGTACATTGCAGCTGCATTTAGAAAAGGTACATTTAATTATCCAGACATTCAAGTTTATCTCCAGGTATTTATTTTATCTTAAGTTATTGGTAGGGATTCAACCCTTTTTGGAATTCAGCTTGAAAGCTTTTATGTCACACCATAAAATTCAAGTCTTTATTTGGATCTTTGTTGAATTTCAGATAAATTTCAGTATTCTGAACTTAATGCTTTTAGTTTAAAAATAACTAATAAACAGTAGCTGGTGAGTTAATAGAGCTTTCACAGCACTATTACTGTTGTGTTCTTGTGAAAAAACTGAAGAAATGCAAATAGACCAAATACAATTAACTTTTATAAATGTGTTGTAAAGAGGGCTAACAAAACTCCACTCAAGAAATATGTTTTTTCCAAAATTCCTTCCATTGGGTAGACCAAAATATTATACTAACATACAGCACCCCCAATCTACAAAAGATTTGATTTGCAGAATATTGTTCTAATGCCTTGTAGAAATCAAACCAAGCTTTGTGCTCAATTATTGAAGTCTTTTCAGGAGTCACTCCTGGTTCTTAAACTGGTAACCTATTTTTATGAAGAATTGGAGGAAGCAACGAAACTGGAATGAAGTGGTGGACAAGCTAAAATATTGAGCCTGAATACTTTTTTTTTTGTGTGAACCAGCAGAATGTTGCCTTAAAGCCTCAATTTCTTTTGATCTTAAAATGGGTTAATATACAGAAAAAATATTTCTGGTATATTGGCATTTCAGAGAATGTTTAATAAGTGTTGGATATAATAATCACCTTCTGCTGAAAATGCAATTCAAAAGTTGGAATGTTAATTCACATGGCCTGGATGTGGCCTATTTTTGACATACTTTGAGCTGAAATCCAAAGATAACACATTCTGGTAAAGAATGTGTAAAGTGACTTGACTATATATTGCAGTATTTGTAATTTGTAATTCATCAAAGCATAGGGAACTGGTAATATTTTTTGTGAATCATCAAAAAATTATAGTATATGGCTGTATGTATATCTGATTAGAACTAATCTGAACTAATTAGAACTAATTTGATCTGGAGATGTTCCATTGTTAACTTTAGATGTGGTTAAGCTTATATATTCAAAAGTGGTACAGGTAGTCCTTGAGTGACAACTAAAATTGAGCCCCAAATTTATAAAACATTTTTCTTGCCACCGTTGTTATGTGAATCACTACATTTGATTGTTAATTTAATAACTTAACTTGTGCCATAAACTAGAGTTAATGAGCATTTAGTTTGCCATTCTAGAATGTTCTGTTATTTGGTATGTATAGTTTTCCACACAGTAAACTTCATGCTCCCCTTATAACCAGCTAATGCCCCTATTTTTAGATTCTTTTAGATTCTTTTTATGTATACTTCTGTTTTATTTTATTTTTTAGCATTTTATAATTATTATATTTTTAGATTCTGTTGTATTTTCTGTGCTTTTTAATTGACTGTACTTCTTCATCCTTATGCTGGTCTTTGACTATAATAGAGATTTGATGGTGAATTACCCATATCTTTTCAGATCCCAAATTTAAATAATTACAATCTTAATTGTAAATTGTTAATTTTTATAGTAGAATTGCACTTTGTTTTGTTAGTTGGATATCAATATAACAAACAAATAAATGGAATAGTGGTTAAAGGTGTAAATAAAATAGGTTTCATGTTCTTATTGTTATTTGAGTTTAATAAAATCTGTGCTGTGAAATTCAAATGCTTTGTCCCAAACTCCAGTGGCAACCCACAGGTGAACTTTTTAAATGGTGACCTTCAGAAATACAAAATTAAAGAATGTTTCTATTTGTTTTTCCATTGTCTGGAAAACACATTGGTGCAAAACCTGGGAATCAGTAAGAGATACAGTTTCTCTGAAAGATGCTGGTGATACTTTTTCAATTTTGATGGGCTTTGATTGCTGCTTACAACATAAATAAAATACTAGTTGTCTAAGGCTCTCTGTTACTGTGAAAGTGATATTGTTATAAATGTCTACATCTATAACTATGAAAAGACCTCCTTAGAAATGCATAGGATAAAGCTCCAATAATGTGATACTTCCCTAATCTATTCACTGCCTTTACTTTGGGTAGCATTTTCTCAGTCTCCCTTGAGGTTGCCTGTGGCAATCAATCTCAGATATGTCACTTGCTAGACATTATAAAATGATGAGCACTGCATGGCAAGAGATCTATTGTACTTTGATATTCATGCCATGCAAAGTCATTGTAGCAAAGGTTATAGATAAACAGTACAATGAGTTATATTCATTGATGATGGAAAAGAAATAGAAGAATAATTTTCAGCATGCATCTTTTTTGATATGATTAGCCAATACATCTGGAAGGGGCAATTTTTTGTTGTTATTTTAGTGAAAGACAATATATTTGTGGAGGATGGCTTTCTGAAAACTGGTGAATGAGATTGAAAGGCCAATGGCTACAACTAAAAGACACAGGTCTCATTTTCTGCATCCTTTCCTCACCTTTTTCTGGCACTCATTTTTTTTTTTTTCATAATTACCCCCACAAAGCAGGCTTCTTGGGCTGGATGGGAGAAAGAAGTGGTGGGATTCAAATTTTTTTATTAGCGGTTCTGTGAGCGTGGCTTGGTGGGTTTGGCGTGGCTTGATGGGTGTGGCTTGGTGGATGTAGGGGAAAGATACTGTAAAATCTCCCTTCCCTTCCCATCCCACTAACCTGTTTTCCAGCTCCATTCTCCTGTGCAGGGCAACAAAGGAAGACCCAGCCGACCAGCTGGGATTTGGGAGGCAGAGAATAGATTGGGGCAGGGACAGTCAGAGGTGGGATTTGCCGGTACTCAAAATTTCCACTACCAGTTCTCCAGAACTGGTCAGAACTGCTGAATACCACCTCTGAGGAAGAACATGAATATCTCTTGTCAAGCTTTAATTTGTCAGTTACTTAATGCTTTTAGCATGAACCTGAAAGCCTTTGCTGTGCACAATACTGAATTAAAAGGTCTGAGATTCTTCTTCATGTTCATTTCAGATTGCTTTCAAATGTTATTTTGGGGCTTCAGGAGAATGTTTGATAAGCTGGAGTTTGAAATCAGGAATGCTTTCTGTGGATGATTTTTTCCTTCTTCTGTGGCTGGGGAACTTTGAAGTGAATATATGATATCCATCTTTCCATTTGTATTACACATCGGATACAGGTAGAGCAAGTATTAAGCCATATAATGTGTTATCCTTGGATCCTTTTTAAAAAGGTCCGTGGCTAACATTTCTGTAGGGTTTTGTAGTCCACATAAAACCGCCACTAACTGACATTAAATCTCTACCTGATGACACATCTGCAAGAACTTTTGTGCCTCCCAGCTTAAGCTAAAGCTTTTTTTCCTTGATAGTTAAGGTAGATCATCAGAACGTTTGTCAGTTTATCTTAGTTAGTCCCATCAAATAAATAAAGCTGAAGGCAGCCTTTATTCGCACTGAATTCTACTGAGTTTTTGTAGTTTTAAAAGAAACTGTGGGGAGGGAGTTTCTAATGACATTGCTGTATGATTTCTGAAATTGGCATTAAATGTTCTTCTTCATTCCTGGATTAGAATTCATTTATTGGCATCAATTTAAAACAAGAAATATATTTGTTTAAGAACATAAGCACATTTTATATATTAGCATAAAAAGAACTAAGAAAAAACTGAGCTGTATTTTGATCTTTCTTTTGTTCATTTTTTTAAAAAAAGAATCACTTTCAAAAGAACTTAGGATTCACTACATATGATATTTTATCCTATGGGTGACATACATTTGATTCATATTATATGGGTGATTTCATTTGTATTTTTATTTGAGATAATTAATAAATTTGACCTTGGAAAGAAATCAGTACAGTTGTGATGGCAAATAAGTTGCTAGAGCAGCCATGGGTAACTTTTTTCTGACTTATATTTCACATTTATGTGTGTTTGTGTAGGGGTTGTGGTGATAGTGATGGTTAGAACTACAAAGTGAATTGTTCAGAGGTGTTTTGTGGTGACCTCTTTCTTTGTATATGTGTGGGTGTGTTTGTGTGGGTTATGGATGTAACTGAGCCCACCCCTTTAGGTTGAGAATTGTAGCCTCATTGGGATTCTAAATGAGATATTTGTAACTTTACTAAAGGCAGCTGATGGCACATATTTGAGATTATAACTTCCTTAGGGACAAAGAGCTTCCTAATTTTGTTTGGAAATTCTGAAAAGTGCCAAGCATATTAATGTATTTCATTATATATATATATATATATATATATATATATATATATATATATATACACTGATATTTTTAGGTGTTGGTTTTAGTACATTTCAGGATATTTATGTAGGTCAAACACAAATACTAATTGACTAATTACACTTCCACAATTTACATGTACACTGGGACATAAATATTCTAAGCTTTGATTTTTTTTGCAAGGCAACTTGCCTCCCCTTCTCTCAAGCATAAATATATGCACAGAAATAAGAGCTTTGTGCAAAACTGCATACCATTTTCAAGCATATGAAAATGTATGTGCATGATTTAAAATACATAGTTTAAAAATTCAGAAACTGATGAGGAAAGAAATGAAAATGCATGTAGGATTAGCACAGAAAGTTCTAGCAGATTTGTCCATCTCTGTGCACATCATCTGTATATATAGCATGAGTAAGATCATTGAGTTGGCTTTTCTGCATCAAAGGACTTGCTACAAGTAGCATTCTGAATGCACAGTTCTATTCCCTGTACAAGTTGTTGCAGCTAATATAGACCTTTGAAGTTTACAATCACAATATAAGCAAGATGAAAGGGTGAAAAGCTTTGATTGTTGTATGCCTTTGCTGAGTGTACAGTACACATTAAATAAATTCTATCATATGAAGGCATAGGACAATTTACAGAGAGGACTTATAGGATAGGTAAAAATGGTGATTAATGATGGTAATTTTCCTTGTGAAGAGTCCATGTCCAAACTGATTTTAATTCCAATGAAAAAATAATTGTTCTTTTAAAAAAACAAAGTAATACATATTTAAGAATGTAAATGCAGTTAATAATTTGTGATAAAAGTAGAATAATACAACACATTCAATGGCACATTTAATGGGTACCCAAAATAATATATATCCAAACCCCAAAATAAATTTTGCCTGGAACATTAAAACTAAACTGGTTGATTTCTTGCTGGTTTTGTAAACTAATCTTTATTTAAATTCTATTATATACAAAAAGAGGAAGCAACAACAAAAATCTTTGATATGCTAATGATACAAATGTCTTCTCAGAAACCAAAGAAGGCCTTAAAAATCTGACTCAAAGGATTAAAGAAGAAAATGAGAAATTTGGCCTCTTCCTGAAGATCAAAAAGAACAGGTTCATGACTACTGTGAAGCATGAAAATGTCAAAATAACAACTGATGGTGAAGACATTGAATGCATGCAATAATTCACTTTCATGGGATCATAGATTGATCAAAGCAGGAAATGCAGTGCAAAAATAAATAACTGAATTGCACTGGTCACACAGTATGAATCATGTATGGAAAAGCAAGGACATCAGCCTCGCCAGTAAATGCAGATTAGTTCATAGTATCATATCTCCCATAGCTACCTTTGGTTTAAAAAGTTGGATCTCGAGAAACTGGACAGGAACAAAATTGACTTGTTCCAACTGTTCTGCTTGTAATTGTCAGTGATGAAAGGAAATGAGTCTACCTGAAAACATGGTGATTAGACACCACCAAAGCTGACACAAGCAAGGGCATGGATCATCTGAAAGAAGCTATAAAAGATAGAACAATGTGTTGAAAACTAATCCATAGAATTGCTGAGAATTGGACATGATTGAATGGGTACCTCCTCCTCCTCCTCTTCCTCCTCCTCCTCCTCCAGCGTGTGACACATTTTTTCCATATTGTGTGCTGTTTTTCCCTAGTGCATTTTGAATGGGTGTAATCAGAGGTGGAATTCTACCAGTTCGCACCTATTCACTAGAACCAGTTGTTAATATTCTAAGCAGTTCAGAGAACCGGTTGTTAGAAGAAATTACTGACCTAATCCTGTAAGGAAGGCAGGAAGGAAACATTCTGGTGTTGCTTACAGAAACTGCCTCTCCATTAACCTTTATTACATTCTTGGCAGGACTAGACTTCCTGTCTCAGGAACTTCTCTGGAGTTTTTTTCCCCTCCTTTGCTAGTACTTGGCTTATGTGGAGTGACCATTCAAAGTTACAATGGCACTGAAAAAAGTGACTTATGGCTGTTTTTCACACTTACAACTGTTGTCATGAGAGGCCAGGCAAGGAGATGCATGCCTCGATGTGAGTGATGTTGAATTGGCCACGTCCAGCCAGTCACATGACCACCAAGCCATGTTCACCCAGTCACATGATCACCAAGCCATGCCCACCAACTAAGCCATGCCTACAGAACTGGTTGTTAAAAAATTTGAATCCCACCCCTGGGTGTAATCCTTTGGCTTTTTGTCTTTTTCATTTCTTTCTACATTTCTGTTTGGAGATGAATTCATGACATATATATTTTATACCAAATAAATAAGATTTATTTTAAAAAGAATGCCAATTGCAATTTGCTCCCATCTGTTCTTATTTTCATAACCCATACTGTGTCTTTTGGCATTGCTTGGCCCAGATATTTTGAAATAAATGTAATAATATATTTGCTTACACCTTGACCAACATTTATAAAGAAGTATTTTTCTTTATACATTTTGGATGATCGACCTTTATATTGGGGATATGGAAAGCCATCAAACGGTCTTTTCTAAAAGAAATTAAAATAGCAAATTCATTCTTTTACCTAGTAATATTGCTGTCCATGTTCAGAAAGGAATGTTTCCTAAGCTATCTGTTACAATCTGTTCAGCCCAAGCTGAGGAAATGCTAGTCATTATCTCTTCTGTAACCTACACCCTGGTTGTAAACAGTATGGAGAATAGGAAATCCACAAAAAATAATAATCTAAACCCAAAATAGTTACGGTTAGTGGTAATAATCAACATTTCATAATAATTATGCCATTATCTAAACTGGCAGTGAGGGATCTTCAAGCAATATTGTCAGCTCTGAAGCCACCTGGGATCATCTTCAGGGGTGCCTCAGCAAGGCCGGTTGAAGTTGTGGGGACTTGAGAAGGGAGATAGAGATAGCTGGGGGATATGTAGCCAAAATAGCATTCTTTCTTGTGGGAGCCAAGGACTCTTTACCAGGTGTTGGAGAAGCATGGACAAAAGCCAGCCAGAATTGGGGCTGCGATCTGATTGGACAATGTGATGGGAGAAAAGAACTTTGGGGTTTTGATTTGGGTGGGGGAAAACTTGTCAGATTTTCTCCAGATGTGCCTAATAAATTTATACTTTGAGGAACCTCCAGGCCTCAGAGTTTTTATTGCCTTGAGTCTGTTACCTGGAACCCTGACAAATGTATGCTTTTTTCTAATTTTAATATTTTCTAACAATTAGAAATTTAATATTTGAAGTTTTAGTGAAGGGAAATTTCTGGTTGTTGAATATCAATTGAATGTTAAAGGATTAGAAATACAATGCTGATTTCTTTTGTACTGTTGTATAGCTTCATGATTTCAACTTCCAAATAGAAAACAAAATATTGAAAGTTTGGAATACTTGGTACTGTGCTAATCTTTTTAAAGGTTATATGATAAGGAAATAATTATGAGATACAAGACTTTGTAACATAGATGGTCATGCTGTTTAGGAATATTGATAACTGATAACTCTTATGTTTTGATATACTTACTTACCTAGCTATTTTTCATGAAGGAGATTATAGATATAACCATCTATGTATTTTTCTACTTTGTGGAAAATTATGTTCAACTATGTGATGAGGAAATGCAAGAAAAAAACATACCTTGTCACATTTTAAAGACTTTTTTCACAGGATAATTCTTCATTTTGGAGTATAACCTGAATCAGAATATAACCTGAACTTGATAGATAATCACTACTGCTGATCACTTTTCCCAACACTGAGACTATAGAATACCATTGTTACTTAAACTTCTTGAAATGCTAATAAATATAATAATGATAATTACATAATTATAATAATTATTACAATTATAACTACCGGAGCTCTGACATATAAGTTGGATACTTTTTTGCTTTGTGAAAAAGTCCTTTCTGCCTCAGGTCTCAAATGCTTTGACTTTCCCTTACTAGGTGAAAAAAAATTGCCCATCTCTCTCTCAAAATTATTAAACATGTTTGAAATCATGAAAGATTAAGTCTCTAAGGACTTTTAAGGTGATACCGCACATCAAAGAAAGGAAAAAAAAAATACCAGGAAACATTCCTAACAAGATGTATTATAAATTATTACAAGTTTCTGAGAAGAGGAAAATAGTGTATTAAAATGCTGCTATAAGCCTATTGTACCATAAATCTTCAAATAGATTTTTGTCGCCTTGATCTAAACCGGTTTGTACTTGACTGAAATATAGTTGCTAGAATTTCATTGCTATTAAATGGCATGAAAAAGTTGGCCCACCATTAAGCAAGAAACAAATACTTCAGCAAACAGATTTTGGTGTTATGAAAGGGCAGCAGATTGTTTGATACCTAATTTGTTATTGTTGCATTTTCCTTTGGAGTGCTTTTTCTAAGGATATTAGTCTTATATGCCAAAATAACTTCCTTCTTCCAGCTCAGGGTACAAAATATCCTGGCTTGCAAAGAAGAAAAAAGCATTACATTCATTTGAGAGATGTCCTGCTTGTATCCCATAATGTTCTGCACAGTATTACTGCATTTCGATTTTTACAAATGAATAATTAATAAGATGGTAATCAAATACATTTAGTATCAATATATACTTCAGCACAGCATTAAAATCTACTAGGTACATGTAGATTGAATTAAGTGAATATTGTGTGTATATGTTTATTATTGAATAAATTGGACAACTGATTGATTACAGCACCTGTTCTGTTTAGAAAGTATTATATTCCATAAACTAAAAAAAAGTTCCCACAAACATGTGAGATGGAGAGCTTTTTAAACCTACTATCTAAATTCTTGACATTTAGATAATGAGATCTGCAAATTGTATTTGTTTTTCTGTCAAAAAATATCCTCATGAAATGTGATAAAAATCTCATTGTCTTTTAATAGCTTTTTCGGTAACATGTATTTGACCAAATTTCTTGGCTTGTATGTTACAGCTCTTTATTTGTAATTCAGATTTTCATAGATATCTTAAACATGAAAGATAAGTAGAATAATCTGTTGTCAATTCTTCCTCTATCAGAATAATTGGAAATTAATACAACACTGTATTTTAATTTCCACTTGTTGCAAAGAACAAATCTTGATGGCCTTTAAGAAATAATAATACTGATAATTAGTGTCTGTTTACCATGTAAAATATGCATTTTGCCTTGTCCAATCTGAAAAGCCGTTTCTTTTGATTCCCTAGAGTGAGAGTGTTCTAATTTGTTAGTATTGAAATGCATATTTTCTAACATTTGTACATGCAAATTTATTGCCTGCTAACTAGTTACTGCTCCAGCAGTTTGTGTTGCTAGCGGTTGTGCTTACATTCGATTCATTAACTGTATAAACAAGGAATATATTCTGAATAAACCCTAAAAATTCTGACAACAAAATCAACATAAAGCTACATAAAGCAAAAGGAAGGAAGGAAGGAAGGAAGGAAGGAAGGAAGGAGGGTGGGAGGGAGGGAGGGAGGAAGAAAGATGGGAGGAAAGGAGAGGTATGGGAAAGGAAAGGACAGAAGAAAAGGAAAAGTCTGAGAAGCAGATAGAGTGAAATCAAGATTACACAAATTCTTTTTTCAAACTGAAATTATTTCCTGTTGAATAAATTTGTATTTTATCATTGCTTCCTAAAGTCATCAGCTAAACTCTGCTGAGAAAGTTTATTGGGAAATATGCATGATGGCCTCTGTAGTGATTGACTAATTAGGAATATTTTTAAGTAGAAATCCAGGAAATGTTTAATGTTCTACTATTTGTATTATTTTACTTGTTTTTATTTTGTAAATTTTGTTCACTGCAGAGTCAGTTGATGAGATTGCCTACTTTACAAATTAATTAAATAAATAAATATGAGCCAATCTGTTAATCACAGTTGACTTAAATGTATAAAAATATAAAAGCAGTTGCACTACTGATAGAAAATAATACTTACTTTTTCCTGGGCAACTGAGTCAAGAGAAGGATTCTCTTTCAGTAAGTCAAATAATTATGCTTTTGTTGGGAGTGAACAAAATGAATAAAAATGGGCTATTTAAAATGAACAAAAATTGAAACCAGATTTAACTGTGATTTTAATAGATCAGTTTAATGGAGTGTCGTGGTGACCTAGAGGTGAAGATTCTCGTCTCCCACTTGGAAGACTGAGAGTTCAATGCAAGGCAATGACAGATTTTCTCTCTCAGGTTGCAAAGATAAAATATCTGCTGCGAATTCTGTGTAGACATCAGGAAGGGTATCTGGCCAGTAAACAGTCAACTTCACTCAGTTAAAGGAATTAAAGGATCATAAAAAGAAGAAGAAGAAGAAGAAAAAAAAGACCAATTTACTATTTATGACTGGGCCTTGACATTATAATCTACTTTCCTGTCACATTTGTTCCAGTCTTATATGTATCTGTGATAATTGGGAAATCATATATTTCTTATCTAAAGCTGTTGCTTTATAAACACTGTATCATTATTTACAAATTTAGAGGTCTGTAGGGGGCGTGCATAAGCGCACCAACGTGCCTACCATCCCTGTCCTATTGTTTATTTTATTTTTCTTATATGTATCCATTTCATGTATTCATAACTATGCTTATACTTATACCTATTATCTTGTAAGCGACTGACAAATCAAATAAATAAATAAAATAAATTTACAAATTTAAGAAATAAGCACTTTTTCATAGAATCATGGTTTCTATGATTCATAAAAACATAGAAGTATAGCGCTGTAAAGAGCTTTTTAAACCATCGAGCCCCATTCTTTGCTTCTTGCACGAACCCAATTTCTCATGTTTAACAGATGCCTGTCCAGCCTCTGTTTGAATGTATGCTAAAACGAAGAGCCCAAAATTGTTACGAAACCTTTTATTAGAAGGGCCCTTTTTTGTATCATTATTATGTTTGCAAGTCATCCTTGAGGTTTTTGAAATATGTTTCTCATGCTGGTTCTTTGCAGATACCTCAAATCAGCTATGCATCTACAGCTCCAGAACTGAGTGATAACACCAGGTATGATTTTTTCTCTCGTGTGGTCCCACCAGACTCCTATCAAGCCCAAGCTATGGTTGACATTGTGACAGCACTTGGATGGAACTATGTGTCAACACTGGCATCAGAAGGGAACTATGGGGAAAGTGGTGTAGAAGCTTTCACTCAAATCTCTAGGGAAATTGGTAAGTGAATCTGTTTTAAAAATTATATTATGGGTGTGAATTTTAAATCCTGGGCATGGCCTGCATGATTTATATAAAATAATGATATATTTGATGAGAAAAAAGTGATATACTTGATGGGACAGACTATTCATTCTCTTCCCCCCAGACAACTGCTTCTTTTTAATCACTGCTTATTAGGATGGTCAATATAGAATGGAAACTTTGTAAAACAAAAAAAAAAAAAAGGAAGAGTTGGGAGTTTAGGAACATACAAATCAAATTGTGGCCGCATGGAGTTCTTTAAGTAATATATTACATGGATGATCTCACTCAGGTCATTTCCACCTGGAATTTACAATTCAGTACTTAAATAAAGTTATCACCCAGACAAAACTGTGTCAACTTGATCTCCTTTTTTTGACCTTTCTGATAATTTACCTGTTGGTACATCTATATTGACAAATTGGTTGGAAAATCCACTTTGGAGGAATGTGAAAATTCTCTTTGAAGAGACTAGACAAAGTATCATAATATGTAAAAGATTTTGGGTTAAGCATTGGTGTGGGTCATTTTTATGGCAGCCCATAAAGATCAATTTTTCTTCTCATTTGACTGACTGTTGATATACTCTATTATTTTTAGGATAAAATATTTTTGATCAATCAAAGGTTATAATCATGATTCCTGTTGCTTTGGATCTCACTTATTCTATTTTAATTCTATTTTAATTAGACTAGTTACTTTTTGTATTTAAAAAAACTGGATTTCTTTAAAGAACTGTAGATTTTTAGTCATTATAAAATGATAAAAAGAGGTTGCAATGGCCATGGTCTAAAGTATGCATCTGTGAATTTTAATCTGATAAATGATTCTTATATTACATATAGAAAAGAGTAACTCATGTATGATAGTTCTACTGTTGATATCTACTTGGGAAAAAAACCCTTGGATATTCTTTCTTCTTTCAAAGATCTCAAAATAATAAACCTGTGTCAAAATATCCCCCCCCCCAAAGATGCTTCATGAGGTAGGCTAGCCTGAAAGAATGCAACTGAATTATGGGCTACCTTTATAGGTTGAACTGAAATTTGATTCATGATATCTTATTCCGCACTGGCTTTTAGAAGGTATTTATTCTAAACATGTATTGAAACAATTTTATATAAACCAAGTAGCGCAAAACATTTTTGTAGGTTGTGTTCTGACAAATTGTGGTTAAGACATTTTTAGCTTCAGATCTAGGAATACTGAAATATCAAAGTTAAAATTAGTTATATTAAATGCATAGAAGCAGAAATGTATACCCTGTAGGACATGTTTAGCATAGACTGTATCTAAATTGCAAAGACCTGACTTTTTTCTATTCAGTGTATCCTTCAAAGTGATTTTATCTGTTAGGCTGATTTCATCTCTCAGGTTGGGTATGCTGTGTAAAAATAATTGGAGTGCAAAAGATGGGTGGATGACTCAAGCAAATAATGACTTGTAAGACTAAACATCTGGACCTGAATCTGCAAATAACAACTTTACTAAACAGGATAGAACAGAAGTTATGACTTCCCTGGAAGACTCAGGGAGTAACTCAGAAGCATTATCAGAAGTCATTATAAACCAAGTTATTTCTATTGCTCCTTCTTAGCATTAGGAAACTTAACATATGCAAATTAGAATGATGTTAAGAAGCCATGCTCTTAAAATGTTATATGTTTTAGAATTGGGGGACTACAAATGGTTTTTTGATTTAAAATGATTTGTGTTCATTCTTAAAAAATTAACTTGTGAAAAAAGATACATTTTGTGTTTTAAATTATGATCATTTGGCCTTTTAAAGATTCAACTGTTGTTTCTCGTCCTTCTTTAAAAGATTTAGAAAGGAAATTAAGATTGTCAGCTGAAGTGCAACATAATGAAAAGGTCAATGCTGGGTTTCAACATGTCACATTGTTATATTAGACATAAGCAGAGAGCATATGTAAAGTAACAATGCACATAAATATTAAAATTATGGAAGCATTTATCATTAATGCAATCAAGAAATTCTTGATTTGAAAATAGAGATATGTGAACTATTTCTTAAAATTCTATTTCAGATATTCTTGATTTAAGGGTTTTTTTTGCAAGATGGTTTAGGTCTATATATTCATTCTATGTCAATAAAATAAATCATGGTAAGCTTTACTAATGTAGCTGAGAAGAACAGAATTAATCTGTTCACCTATGATCTGAACAATTTATAATATGTACATAACATAAATGAAATGCAATACATTTATTAACCAGACTATAAAGGATACATATCAGATGTACACAATGATGTGCTTGCTTATGCATGAGGAAGTTCCTGCGATAATTATATCTAACTAGATCTTAAGAACTAAAAACTGATTCCCTCCCTCAGTTAACTGGTCCTAACAGGCTATAAACAGTGGGAAGAACTAACAGCAATGCTCTGAGCAACACTGATGGCAGGATCAAGCTCCTTTAGTACCAAGTAATGCAGACTAGTAAAAATGCAGGCCAGAACTTGATTTACTTTTTGCAAATATTACAGAGGGCAGGTCTGTGTTACCAGTGGGACAGTTAGGTTTGTGTGTAGAATCTTTGCTTGGCCCCCAAGAAGCAGATACTTCTGAGTGTGATGAAGTTGTTTATTCTCAGATTTCCCCAACCGAGCCAAGCAAGATCGTGTCACCACCTAAGGCAAACTAAGAGCCACATCTTATTTCTCTTGACATGATTAACAAGGAAGTGTTGATTTGCTCATTGCAGTTTGGAAAACCGGCAGCATTTATTATCAAGCTTTAACAGAATTGTCAAGCTTACTGCTTTTTCTATCTCTCTTTACCCAGGAGTTTATCAAATATCAGTTGGTAAAGCCAGAACTTCCTTCTCTGTATTTTTTTTTTTACATATGCAGACACATGCAGGCAAACACACACACACACACACACACACACACACACACACACACACACACACCCATACAGTGATATCTTTTGAGCACCATGTGTTTGAACAAATGTCAGCAAGAGTCTGATGGCAACCAGGAAACACTCTTGACATCTGGCAGTAGAGAATGATTAAACACAGTCTCTCTAGGATGCTGGCTTTTGCTTGGTTCAGTTATTGTGACATTTTTATTACAAAATCCAGTCCATCCCCCAAATGGAATATGGAATGCTGTGCAGCCAGGTTTATTCCTGTTAGTGGCCACTGAAGCATCAGGATAAATCTACATGGGAAGTTGTTGCCTCTTCTGGCAGGCAGTTAAAGGAAAGAATGAAGACAAAACAGAATACTCCAGTTTATGATTAAGGGGAAACACTTAGTGCTTTTTTTGAATTCTCCCTCGTCTCCTGTCCCTAATACTGCGAACCTGAACATCTGTTAATACAAAGGTGTTATTAGAAAAGACTGCAAGTAAAATGATTTGAGAAACGAAGCTTTGTAGCTTTGTACGATATTAAGGTATAAATTGTATCATAATCCCTTGCTCAATGATGTCATAGCTGTGATGACCCAGGGTGGGGATACAAAAAATCCCGGTGAAGCAGGGATGGGATTCAAATTTTTTAACAACCTGTTCTGTGGGTGTGGCTTAGGTGGTGGGCGTGGCTTGGTGGTCATGTGACTGGGTGGACATGGCTTGGTGGTCAGGTTATTCGCTGGGCATCGCCAACTCAATATCACTCGCATCGAGGCACGCATCTCCTCACCTGGCCTCTCATGACTGTGGGGATGCTGCAACAGTCGTATGTGTGAAAAATGGTCATAAGTCACTTTTTTCAGTGCCATTGTAACTTTGAATGGTCACTCCACACAAGCAAAGTACCAGCAAAGGAGGGGAAAAGAAACTCCAAAGAAGTTCCTGAGACAGGACGTCTTGTTCTGCCAAGAATGTAATAAGCATTAACGAAGAGGCAGTTTCTGTACGCAACACCAGAATGTTTCCTTCCTGCCTTCCTTACAGGATTAGGCCAGTAATTTCTTCTAACAACCGGTTCTCCGAACTGCTTAGAATGTTAACAACCGGTTCTAGTGAATAGGTGCAAACTGGTAGAATCCCACCCCTGCGGTGAAGCTCCTTTTTATTCCTTCACTTTGCTTCCAAGCTCCAAATATTATTGACAGAAAACAAAAAAATTCCCACACAAGCAGTTACAAGAAGGAGGGAAAAAACAACACAAACCAGGCAAGATAAGGGCTGGAGGACGTCCACAGATAACAGAACACACACTGGGAAGGACGACAAACTCAGAAAGGAACCAGAAACTAGAGATATCTCCATGCTTTGTTTCCAGCATTCACCCATACGCATGTCCATCCTCTTATTCAGTTGTCACAGCTGCAGCCATGAAGAGGATCAAGGCTCTCTCCTCTCAAGTAGACCAGGTCTCTCCCTTATCCTCACCTCCCTGCGTGTCCTAGGATGGAGAGGAGATGGGCCTGGGTCCTCCTCTGACTGCCCAGCTGGCCTCTGCCCTTCCCCAGTCTCCTCCACAACCTTCGGAGCCACATTTCCACTCCCTGTCGGCTGTTCCTCCTCTCCCTCAGAGTTGGTGTCCACCAGGGGCATGACAATAGCACTTGACATTTTGGTGTCATTTTAACCTGTAACAAATAGCTAAAGGAAGAAAACCTATTTTTTGTTCAGAGAATAACAATTACGGATACTTTTGTGGGAGAATATTCAGGATGCTTGTATGGTCCTGTGTGTATTGTTGAATTTTCCTTGCCAAATGCAAGAAGTGGTTCCCTTAAAAATATTTAAAGGAGGTTTTCCAGATGACAGTAATTGTACACATTGTCATGAAAGACAACAAGCTTTATTTATTTCATCTGTATCCTATCACAATTAATCTGTCTTCATTGTTCACTATTGTATTTAATTTTGTAGTGGACAGACTATTTCTTTAATTCTGTGGTAGGCAGTGGCTTGTTATTTCTCACGATAAAAAAAGATGGGAATAATACCTATTTGGTATAATTCCTATAATTTCCTATCATCTGATGGTAGTGCTAGATGGGAGCACTGGAGCTACATTCACAACTTTCTAAGGAGTCAGTCTAAAGACAGAAGCTTTATGATAATACTTTACAGTTTACTTGTGAAATTCTCAAACATCTTTTTTTATGGAAACAGGGTAATATATTATAATTCATTATGGAAACTAAACTTGAGGTTGGATACTCAATTTCAGTGCTGAGAAACACTGTGTGCTCTTTTATGATGAGGCTGGCCATCTGAAGCTAATGAACAATGTTACATCCTTAGAGCCCAATTTGTCTCTTTTATATATATATAGGGGCCAAAAAGTTATTGGTGCCATATTAAAAAAAAACTTGAATGGCACTAAAAATCTGTTATTGTAGGCTTCATCTTTATATCTCTTGATGATTAGGCCATTTGACATTTCAGTTCCTTTTTATTTTGATTTATTGCTACTTTACACATTTGGGCTGCCACAAAGATCAGGAAATCAAACTATTTTCCAAAGCACAAGTAGACAAGGCAAGAAACAACGGATGGAAACTAATCAAAGAGACAGGTAACCTAAAACTAAAGAGAAATTTCCTAATGGTGAGAACGATCAACCAGTGGAATGAATTGCCCTCAGAGGTTGTGGGTTTCTCATCAATGGATGCTTTTAAAAGAGATTGGGCAGCCATTTATCCAGAGTGATATAGGGCTGTGTTGGTGCACCTATGCCATGTGTGCCAGGAGTGGCACGCAGAGCCATTTCCCCCAGCACGTGAAAGGTCGCCTGGAAGAGCCCCACTGTGCGTGCATGCGTGTGCCACTGCCCGACAGCTGATTGTTGAGTATCTGGTGCGCTTGCGCAGGAGGTGGAGGAGGGTGCATGGGAGACACATGCTGCACATGGGGTGGGATTGTGCGCATGCACAGACATGCTGCGCAAGAGTGGGAAAGCATGCGCATGTGTAGATGTGCTGTGACAGGAGTCACGTGCGAATGCGCAAAGGTGCGTGATGCACAAGGGGGAGAATTGTTCATGCATGCGCGAGAGGTGTGGTGTACGAGGGAGTTGTGTGTGCATGTGCAAAGATACACGGTGCGTGAGGGGGAATCACATGAGCATGTGCAGATGTGCAGCGGGTGAGGGGGAATCATGTGTGCATGTGCAGACATCTGGCGCACGAGGGTGGAATCATTTGCGCATGCACAGGGGGCGTGGGACTCAAGCGCGCGCAACGATCGGCATGAAAGCTGAAAAAGGTTAGCCACCACTGATATAGGGTCTCCAGATCAAGCAGGGGATTTGACTAAGAGACATCCAAGTTCTCTTCAAACTCTGTTATTTTACGTCTATAGTTCATCATTAGCCAAATGTTTAAAGTGGATGTGGCATGTTTACCTGCCTATTCAGTCCTTCCCAAGGACCTGAGATAGGGAGATATTGTTGTTGGTTGGTATTAAAGCAGAGGTGGGATTCAAAATTTTTAACAACCGGTTCTGTGGGCGTGGCTTAGGTGGTGGGTGTGGCTTGGTGGTCACGTGACTGGGTGGATGTGGCTTGGTGGTCATGTTATTGGCTGGGTGTGGCCAACTCAACATCACTCACATCGAGGCACGCATCTCCTCACCTGGCCTCTCATGACTGTGGGGATGCTGCAACAGTCGTAAGTGTGAAAAACGGTCATAAGTCACTTTTTTCAGTGCCATTGTAACTTTGAATGGTCGCTCCACACAAGCAAAGTGCCAGCAAAGGAGGGGGGAAAAACTCCAGAGACATTCCTGAGACAGGAAGTCTAGTCCTGCCAAGAATGTAATAAGGGGTTAACGGAGAGGCAGTTTCTGTGAGCAACACCAGAATGTTTCCTTCCTGCCTTCCTTACAGGATTAGGCCAGTAATTTCTTCTAACAACCGGTTCTCCAAACTGCTTAGAATGTTAACAACCGGTTATAGCGAATAGGTGCAAACGGGCAGAATCCCACCCCTGTATTAAAGGTATTATCACAAAATGCAACTTGTTCTGAGTATACGTAGTTGCCTTCTTCAGTTGACTAATGGTGATTTTGTTAATGCTCATGGTATTCGAGAGGTGCTCTTGAACTAGTAGTATTGTACTGTCTTTGCTTTCTTTTGTCTACTTCTATATACAGGTCTTTGCGTTTTATGATTTTATCTAGTTTTTTTTATTCTATTTTGCTATGTCCAGGCACTGCAGTGTCCACTATAATCATCATTGTTGTTAGTTATGTTGTATGTGGCTCAGAGTTACATCCTCTCTTTAAATAAATAAAAAAATAAATTTCA
Organism: Bungarus multicinctus; assembly: GCA_023653725.1. Classification (NCBI taxonomy): domain Eukaryota; kingdom Metazoa; phylum Chordata; class Lepidosauria; order Squamata; family Elapidae; genus Bungarus; species Bungarus multicinctus. Next base: position 11,135,034 of record CM042848.1, on the reverse strand, counting down.
AAGGAGTAATGTTTGATATTGATACATCAATGTTAATTTATTTTATGTAATTTTAGCATATTTTTGTTGGATTAATTATAGTTTTATGTATTTTATTTGAATTAATTACAGTTTTATGTATTTTATTGTTGTGTTCTATAGCCTAAGGGCCCTAATAAAGATTCTAATTTAATATGATTTGAAGCGTGGTTAAAAATCAATATTCGAAAGACTGGCAGAAGATACATTGCTACAGTTAGATACATACAGTATGTATCACAATCTTACATTGCATTTCACCTTGAAATAACTTTCCAATTCTGAATAATTCCCCCCCATAATTCTTTTTAACATTGTGATAGTGTTCTCCCCCTTTAAAATATGCAGAGTTCAATAAAGTACCTTTTATGCTAGTCTTTGAGATAAATGCAGAATCTTGGAAACTGCAAGTAGAATTTCTAACCTTCATTTACAATAAATTAATTTAGGCAGAATCTGTTTTTATTGCATTTATACATACAAAAATAACAAGTCTCAACAAAAATAAAAACATGACACTCAGTCAAGGATCCATAATATTTCTATCCTGAATACCTATGTGCTGGGCACAACTCCAATTCTAACCCAAAGGATCCATAATATTTCTATCCTGAATACCTATGTGCTGGGCACAACTCCAATTCTAACCCAAAGGATCCATAATATTTCTATCCTGAATACCTATGTGCTGGGCACAACTCCAATTCTAACCCAGTATCTAGGAGAAGTGCTAGATCTTTGTAGTCTTACAGAAGGTTAAGAAGATAGAGACTTCCAGACTGTGAGAAAGAAGCTGTTCCATAGAGCAAACAAGAGCAAGTTCCATCAGATGACTTCATTTAATAGAAAGGACCTAAATGTGCCCACTGTGTCTGATCTAATGGTGCCATATATCTGGAAGAAGCAAGGAATTAACAAAGTTCACACAGAGGTGATGTAAATAATAAGGAAGATAACCTTGGTGGAGATCTGCAAGTTCTATTGTCAAGGTAACAAGGAGTAATTTTTTTAAAGATTATCCAAATAATGTATGAATGTGGCTCTGACAGACTTCTCTGTCAGAGTTCACAGCACAATCAGACTTGCAAGATTCTGTTATAGCCAATCTCAATAAAAATAGTTTTAGCTTTGCAGTGATGTTAAGTTCTTGAATTGATCTTCAGGCTGACAAATTTTGGGCTGATCTGAACTGTGTGCATGCTGTAATTCTGGGAGCCTTCTTAGTTTTCTTACCATTCAAGTGACGTCAGTTATAAAATAAGGTGCCAAACTGATTATGTCTGAGCTTCCCTTCTTTTGTACTTCCAGCCTTATTCCACTATTACCAAGTCTGCACTACTATTACTGTTAATCTTGTCATCACTCCTTATCACCCATCCCCTCCCACTTGTGACTGTATGACTGTAACTTTGTTGCTTGTATCCTTACAATTTATATGTACTGTTTCCTAGTATGATTTGATTGTTTGATTGTACCCTATGACTATCATTAAGTGTTGTATGTTATGATTCTTGATTCTTAACGAATGTATCTTTTCTTTATGTATACTGAGAGTATTTACACCAAGATAAATTCCTGTGTGTCCGATCACACTTGGCCAATAAAAGTATTCTATTCTATTCTATTCTATTCTATTCTATTCTATTCTATTCTATTCTATTCTATTCCTTTGTACAGGTGTAGTGGAAATGAAAAAATTGCTTGTCCTATTTTCCTAATGGATTTATACTGTTGAAAATTTAAAAGAAAACATGTTATTTCTTTAAAAAATATAAGCCTAAACTGGTATCTCCCTTGCCATTAAATTTCTCCTGGAAAGCAGTAGAACCTGTCATGGCTACCATTCTGCTAAGCTACACATTGCAAGCTGACAGCCTGACATTTTCAACCGAGGGGGGAGGGAGAGACCAGTGGGGCTAGAAATGCAGGGAAGTAGCCAGGAAGAATTGAAACCAAGCTGTCTCATCCTGTGGGAAGCACTAGCCACCAAAAGATCAGACATAAACAATGCTGAATCAGCAAGCACACGAAGACAGGGACCATTTCCCATTTGACTGATAACCTGGGGGTTGGCCAGGAACAAGGGAAAGTTAAACTGTATCTCTTGTGTCCAAAAATCTCAGATCCACTTTTTCTTCTTCTGTAACAACTTTGGCTTTAGTAAAGTAACTTTTGGCTAATCATGGGATAGGAATCTTTCATTTCTAATTGACCAAGATGGAATGGTGACAGAACCAAACTATCTATTATACAGTATCTTACTATGTTAGCTTTCACTGTTTTCCAGGCCAAAGGCATTTTATACTCAAAGAAGCTTGAAGGCCATAAACAAAATCATTACTGGAGAAGGGTGTAGAAACTGCTGTGGTAATTTTTAGTAGATTCAAGGCTTGATTCGGTCAAAATTCATAGCTGATTTTTTTTATTCCTGATTAAAAAAAAGAATAGAATTGAATATTTTATTGGCCAAGTGTGATTGGACACACAAGGAATTTGTCTTGGTGTAAATACTCTCAATATACATAAAAGAAAAGATAAATTCTGTAAATTATATAAAGATATAAGAATAGTAAACATAGTTAAAGCTATTATTTAGTAGTAAACAAATGTAATATAATGTATTATGATATTTAAACAAAAAATCTGTTTAGATGCCAAGAACATTGTTGATACCATGATATTTTACGATGTAACAAAAGAAATTTAATAAAAATATATTATTAAAAAAAAGAAAAAAAAAGATACATTCGTTAGGAGTCGAGAATCATAAGGTACGACACTTAGTGATAGTCATATTTATCATACTAGGAAACAGTCAATATAAATCGTAAGTATATAAGCGGCAAAGTTACAGCCATACAGTCACAAGTTGGAGGGGATGGGTGATAAGGAGTGATGACATGATTAACAGTAATAGTAGTGCAGACTTTGTAATAGTTGAACAGGGTTGAGGAAATTATTTGTTTAGAAGAGTGGTGGCTTTTGGGAAAAAAACTGTCCTTGTGTCTAGTTGTGCTGTGCTCTACAGCCTCATTTTGAGGGTAGGAGTTGAAACAGTTTATATCCAGGATGTGAGGGATCTGTAAATATTTTCACAGTCCTCTTTTTGACTCATGCTGTATACAGATCCTCGATTGAAGGCAGGTGGATAGTAATTGTTTTTTTCTGCAGTCCTAATTACTCTTTGAAGTCTGTGTCTGTCCTGTTGGGTTGCAGAACCAAACCAGACAGTTACAGAGGTGCAGATGACAGACTCAATCATTCCTCTGTTTAAAAAAAAGGCACACAAAACAATCACAAAAGAACTGTTTCATAAAGCTTTTGTCGGAAATAGTATTTGATTCTCTGCAGTTGCAAACTGGAGAAAGACTCCAGTTTTTAAAAAGTAGTTTCAGTTTTCATAACCTTAATAAAGTTGTTAAATAGTCATATTTTTTCATTCATCTGATGTCAACCCTTCAATGAAGTTGTCAGACCTACTAGATAAATGAAATCAGGAAATCAACTCCCCAGAAAGGTTAAAACTATTTTTATTGAGTTTGGCTGTAATGACAAAACCTGCAAGTCTGATTGTGTTCTGCTCCTCTTCCTTCTTATATCCATATAAATTAGAGAATCATCTTCCTGAGCTGTTTCCAAATCTTATCTTCTTGTTCTGGGCCTAAACAAAAGTTTCAGTCCCTTTTGCTCAAGTAACGGTTCCTATCTATCAAGATAATCTTCCTTACTTTTCCCTAAAGTCCAGGTGAGGTATCAGATGAACTCTATTGTTGTATGGTAGGATCAGGGGTGGGATTCTTATTTACCAGAACCGGTTGTTAACATTCTAAGCAGAGAACTGGTTGTTAGAAGAAATTACTGGCCTAATCCTGTAAGGAAGGCAGGAAGGAAACATTCTAGTGTTACTTACAGAAACTGCCTTTCCATTAACCCTTATTACATTCTTGGCAGGACTAGACTTCCTGTCTCAGGAATGTCTCTGGAGATTTTTTCCCTCCTTTGTTGGTACTTTGCTTGTGTGGAGTGACCATTCAAAGTTACAATGGCATTGAAAAAAAGTGACTTATGACCCTTTTTCACACTTATGACTGTTGCAGCATCCCCACAGTCACGAGAGGCCAGGTGAGGAGATGCGTGCCTCGATGTGAGTGATATTGAGTTGGCCACGCCCAGCCAATAACATGACCACCAAGCCATGTCCATCCAGTCACATGACCATCAAGGCACACCCACCACCTAAGCCACGCCCACAGAACAGGTTGTTAAAAAAATTGAATCCCACACCTGAATTGAAAGTAAATGCAGAGTATGCACAAGGAGCATGCATTTGGAGCATGCGTGCCCACCGAACTGGTTTTTATACCGGTTGCAACACACCCTGGGTAGAATAACAATATTATCCGGAATATATGACAGTTTCCCACTGCCTAAAGGGACATTATATTGAGCTTTTTTCCACCCTCTCCTTTCCCCCCAAGTATAACCAATTTTTTCTTGATTATTTTCCTATTCTTTCATCTAGGTTAGCTTTGTATATTTAAAGATCTACTTCAAATATATTTTCACAGGATTTCTTCAAATGAACTCTACTGATAATAAATATCTCAACTTGCAAATTGTAATTAATATTATATATCCCAATTAAATAACAGAGGTATGAGCCTCTGTGGCACAGTGGTTAGAGTGCAGTACTGCAAGCTACTTCTGCAGCCAGCTGCCAACAATTTGGCAGTTCAAATCCCACCAGGCTCAAGGTTGACTCAGCCTTCCATCCTTTTGAGGTGGGTAAAATGAGGACCCAAATTGTTGGGGGCAATATGCTGACTCTGTAAACTGCTTAGAGAGGGATGTAAAGCACTATAAAATGGTATATAAGTCTAAGTGGTATTGCTATTAGAACCATAATATAGAATTCCAAGCGCAGCAATATTGCAGGTTATTGAAGGGATTCCTATAAAAACAGTTAAAAATAACTTTAGCAATTACCCTAGTCTTGTTAAATGTACAACTTACTTTCTTATCAGTGCGTTATTAATGCCTGTTTAATGCTTATCCTTACTAATATTAATAATGTAGTATTCTTTAGCAACATGTCTCCAGTGAGTTTGCCTGGACAGTGGATTTCATCTTAAAATAATTCATAAGGATATTTTGCTGCTCAGTGTAATTGGATTTTTCATTGCATCATTGCATCAATGTTGAAGACTGAGATTTTTTGACTCACTTAAAGGAATGAGCATACTTACTAGCTGTTAATTTAGGAATAAAGCTTTGACAGACTTGGCTGATGAGATCGTGAACCAAAAATTAATGGCATTAACTGGAATATATGATTTGTCATATGAGTCAGAAAAAAGTGGGGATTTAAATTAGTGACTGCAATATTTCTGTAGTTTTTCTCAGTTACATTTATATACAGTGTTTACATGTGCCATATATCCTATTTTATACATATAAAGTAACATGTCTTGTCAAAAGCCTGAAAAGGGAAATGCATTTGGTTTCTAGAGTCCTAAGAGCTACAGAGCTGACAATACAAGTGTTGGGTGAAGACATAAAATGTACCACTTGGGATTAAGGCTCTAGACTTATTCTAAAATCTAAGCTTCTCAAAATGTCATCTGAAAAGGTGATGAATATATGTCTCAAACATGCTAAAAAGTCTCACAAACCAGTAGTATTTTTTCATAAGCTCATGTGCTCATATTTCTTATGTCTTCTTTTTAATGAGGATGTTATCCTTGGATAACATGTTATCCTTAATCTGTAATGGCTGCAATGGTTGGATAAATTATAACAATATGTAAAGTGTGCCAAGATTTTTTTTTCCAGCCCTCACTTGTTTAAACATCTTTCTGCTATGTGTGTGGGTAGTGATCTCCATAGGCAATCTCTCCTGTGCCTGATTCACTTTTTTCTTCCCTCCCTTCACAAAGTAGAAAGATTGGAGAGAAAGGGATTACAAGAGAATAAGTAGGCAAACAGGGAATATCTTGGGCTGATTCTGTAGTGTGCTGGAGGCTTCCGGTCCCATGCATATCTGGAGCTGCCAGTGCTGTTTTGGTGTGCATTTCCCATTACGTGCCTATTTATTCTCTTGTAATTCCTAACTCTGCAATTTCTCAACATTATCAGGGGAGATAAAACCAATGTCATTGTCCGATCTGCCACCACACCACTTCAGCCTTGCTCTGCTTTGATGGCATTCTGCCATAAAAAAAAGAGAGGAAGGAGAATGGGGTGGGAATAGGGAAGAGGGGGTGACAGGAACCACAAGTGCCAACCGAAATCAGAGGCAATAGTTGAGAGATCCAAGGGCACAGGCATGGAAATGGAATGAAAATACCCACCAAAGAGACACCAAACCTTAGAACTGTTACCAAACACCTAGTCTGAATATCATTGGACATTAACAAGATGACCAAGTGGGGAAGAACCTGGAAGAAAGGAAAATCACAGGGTTTACATGGGAATACTCACATCAAATGCAGACCCTGGTTGTAAAATTATTTTTTCAGCATCTTGGTAACTTTGAATGACTGCTAAACAAGGCAGTCATTAAGTGAGCTGTACTTGTATTATGCTAAGGCAAAATCAGAGAAACCTGTTTTGCTATATATGGGCTTAGCAATAGACACCTAAGAAAAAGTATCTAACTACGATGTATTCCAATAATAAAGTCTCTATCAACCCCTTTGGGAACTCCAACCATAATGTACATGTTAATACAGACTTATTGCCAGAATGAATAGACTAGCTATGTTTAATATGGTCGTAAATTGTGACTTAATGCTATAAAAAAAGCCACAAACCATACATCTATCAGTAATGTTACCTTGCTACTGGCTAACCACATTTTTATGCTGCTCAAACTGTTGCTGATACTAAATATACCAAATATATTTTTGTGTTGCTCCAACTACATATATTTCAGCAATATATTAAATATTCTTCAAAATATAGTTTCTGAATTTGATTATTTCTTTATCAATTTATGTTCATCACAGTTTTAAATAGAGATGATCTACAATATTTGTTTAAATATTATGAATAAGCACACCCACTGCTTTTTTAATATTCTCATGTCATATTCTACTATCATGATAGATTTGGTTCTTCCACTATTGATTTCTAGGCCACTTTGGGCCAATGGTTTAGATATCACACCAGAAACTGGCAGACTATGAGTTCTAGTTTTGAATTAGAACTAATGTAGCAATGGCAAGCTACTGCTAGAAATAAAGAAAACAGCATTACTAATCCAGGAAGTCACCAGAACTCAAGACTTACTTGAAGGCTCTATCAGCCAATCATTTATAAATATCCTTAAATAGAAAGGAATAGAAAATATCTGGAAGAATATTTAAAGAGACAAAGATGTCTTAAGGAAGTTGTTGTTTATCTCAAGATTGTGCCGATCAGAAATAGATAGTGTTCTTTGAAATTAAGAACAAAATCAGTTTGACTCTTCTAATATTGACATACACTTGAGGGATCTGGGATGATAATAAAGTTATATGTGTCTTTCGGTGGATTATAAGAAAACTCTCTATTTATTTATTTGAAAATGCACTTGTATATGGTAGAAAAAATAGGAAAGTTAGTCATATGGCACATTATTCCTAAGAAATAGTTTTCCTAATGCAGAAGTGTCAAACTTGTGTTGTCATGGTGGTGTCACGTGATGTATCGGGACTTTTCCCCTCTTCACTAAACCAGCTGTGGGCGTGGCCAGTATGTGATATATCTGGCCATGGGTCAGGAATTTAACAGGCCTCTCCTAATGTATTATTTCATGTATTCATATTAAAGTGAAAACTATATATGCATTCTCTTTAAAATATTTTCAGATGATACGTTCTAAAAAGCCTTAATCAGGCTTTTCTCTTATGGAACTTTCGTATTATTATTTTTTGTGGTTTCTGGCTTTGATGATTAGTCAGAATACTTAATGGAAAAAAGTGTATACTTTAGAGACACAGGTTAAAATATAATTGTGCTTATATTTTATCAAAATTCACTTCTTTATATCTTTTTACTTTCTTTTCTATTCTTCTTTAGTTCCTTCCCCACTTTCTTGCACTTTTTGCTTTTCCTTTATCTATCATTCAGGGATGTATTTAATTTGGGATCAAATCCAGCATTGCTTAACCATTATATACTTGTTTTCAATTAGATGTTTGTATAGTTATTTTGATAATTCATCAATTAATAGCTATTAGCAGACACATATCCCAAAGTATAATTTGAAATTTTCCTAAAAGATGACAAAATATTACATTTTATTACCAGCTCACAAAATGCATCCATTTTAAAGGAACAGGACAAAAATAAAATTAAAAATAGAAGTGTCCTACAGTGTCAGAATTACATAGGGTTATTTATTTATTTATTTATTTTATTTATTAATTACATTTATATACCGCCCTTCTCCCAAGGGACTCAGGGCGGTGAACAGCTCATCTAAAAACCCCACAAAAATACAAAAGTTAAAAAGTAATTAAATATTTAAATCAGCTGCAGACTAAAATTAGGAAACCCCCCCCCACCCTTAAAAACCCAATTTAAAGTTAAAAATGGAGATCAAATTTAAAATCATTATCTCAGCCCAGGCCGGCCTGCTCAAAGAGCCAGGTCTTTAACGCGCGCCTGAAGGCCCTCAGGTCCGTGCCGGTACGAAGTTCCGGTGGCAGAGTATTCCAGAGGGCGGGGGCACCCACAGAGAAGGCCCTACTCCTTGGCGCCGCCAGACGACACATAGCGGCCGACGGCACCCGGAGCAGACCCTCCCTGTGGGAACGCACCGGCCTGTTGGAGAACGTTGGCAGAATGCGGTCCTGAAGGTAACCTGGTCCCATGCCATGGGTCGCCCTAAAGGTCAAAACTAGAACCTTAAAGCGAACCCGGAGAGCCATCGGCAACCAATGCAGCTCGCGCAGGAGAGGCGTCACATGGGCGCTACGCGACGCCCCCATAATCACCCTCGCGGCTGCATTTTGCACCAACTGGAGTCTCCGGATGCTCCCCGCAGGGAGCCCCATGTAGAGGGCATTACAATAGTCCAGGCGAGAGGTGACAAGGGCCTGAGTGACCGTGCGCAAGGCGTCCCGATCCAGGAAGGGCCGCAACCGGTAGATCCGACAGATCTGATGAAACGCCCCCCTGGAGACGGCCGCGATGTGATGTTCAAGCGACAGCCGTACATCCAGGAGGACTCCCAGGTTGCGAGCCCTCTCTGTGGGGGGCAGAACTTCCCCCCCAATAGCCAGCGAAGGTGTCAGCTGGCTATATCGGGGCGCCGGAAACCACAGCCACTCGGTCTTGGATGGGTTGAGCCGAAGCCTGTTCCCGCCCATCCAGTCCCGCACGGCCTCCAGGCACCTAGACATAGCCCCCACAGCATCGTTGGGGTGGTCCGGAGTGGAGATGTACAGCTGGGTGTCATCTGCATACAGATGACACCTCACTCCAAGACCACGGATGATCTCGCCCAGCGGCTTCATGTAAATGTTGAACAGGAGGGGAGAAAGGACCGACCCCTGAGGCACCCCACAAACCAGGGGCCTAGAGGTGGACCTCTCCCCCCCCACCAACATGAATTGCGAACGGTCAGAGAGGAAGGAGGAGAACCATCGAAGGACGGTTCCACCAATCCCCAACCCCTCCAACCGTCGCAATAAGATACTATGGTCGATAGTATCAAAAGCCGCCGAGAGATCTAATAGGACCAGGACAGAGGAGAACCCTCTGTCACGAGCCCTCCAGAGATCATCAACCAACGCGACCAATGCCGTCTCAGTGCTATGTCCAGGCCTGAAGCCCGATTGGAACGGATCGAGGTAAGTTGCTTCCTCCAGGTACTGGGGGAGCTGACGTGCCACCACACTCTCAACAACCTTCGCCACGAAGGGAAGGTTGGAGACTGGACGATAGTTGTTTAAAATAGCTGGGTCCAGGGAAGGCTTCTTGAGGAGGGGGCGCACCACCGCCGCCTTCAGGGCGGTAGGGAGCACCCCCTCTCTCAAGGAAGCGTTGACAATCCCCTGGAGCCAGCCTCGTGTCGTCTCCCTGGCGGCCGAAACCAACCAGGAAGGACACGGGTCCAATAAACAGGTGGTGGCATTCAGACCCCCCAGCAACCTGTCCACACCCTCAGCGGTCACAGGATCGAACTCCCCCCAGATAACACTCTCAAGACCTGCCCCGGACACCTCCCCCGGGACCACCCAATTGGAGTCGAGCCCCTCCCGAATCTGAGCGATTTTATCATGCAGAAATCGGGAAAACTCCTCTGCTCTACCCTGCAAGAGGTCATCCCGCGCTCTCGGTTCAAGTAGAGAGCGGGTCACTCTAAACAGGGCGGCAGGCCGATTTTCTGCCGATGCAATAAGGGCGGAGAAATACGAAGATTTCGCCGCCCCTATCGCCACAAGGTAAGTCTTAATATGAGATCTCACCTGTGTTCGGTCAGACTCAGAACGGCTCGCCCTCCAAATGCCCTCAAGACGTCTTTTTCGGCACTTCATCTCCCGTAGCTCCTCCGCATACCACGGAGCCAAATGGGATCTGTGCCGAGTCAGAGGTCGCATAGGCACAACTCGCTCTAGGGCCCCGGCGGCCAACCCCTCCCAGGTGGCCACCAGGTCTCCAGGCGAGCTGAGAGCCAGAGATTCAGGAAATGGCCCAAGCTCCCTCTGGAACCGATCCGGATCCATTAGGCGCCTGGGGCGGAACCATCTAAGTGGCTCCGCCTCCCTGCGGTGGGGGGTAGCGGAACAGAAATCCAGCCTAAGGAGGGAATGATCTGTCCATGACAAGGGTGTAATAACTAAATCCCCCCAATTACAGTCATTCAACCACTGCCCAGAGACAAAAATCAGGTCCAGCATGTGTCCTCCCATGTGAGTGGGGGCAGAAACTAACTGGGTCAGGTCCATGGCCGTCATGGAAGCCAAGAACTCCCGGACCAACCCCGAGGTTTCACCGAGCGATGGCAGGTTGAAATCCCCCATGACCAAAAGCCTAGGGGTCTCAACCGCCAGCCCGGCTATTACCTCTAGGAGTCCGGGTAGGGCCGATGAGACATGGCAGGGAGCCAGGTACGCCATCAAAAGACCCATCTGTACCCCTTGCCCCCACTTCACAAATAGAGATTCACAGCCAGCCGTCTGAGGGACAGTGGCCTCCCTAGAACAAAGGACTTCCTTTATAAGCACCGCTACCCCACCACCCCTTCCCTGAGCCCTAGGCTGGTGAAATGCAAGGAAACCTGGTGGGCACATCTCAACCAGAGGGACACCACCCTCTGGGCCCAACCAGGTTTCGGTGACACCTACCAGATCCGCGGCCTCCTCCTGAACCAAATCGTGGATCAGGGGAGCCTTATTAACCACGGACCTGGCATTGCACAACAACAGCCGGGTATTCAGGGCCTGAGATTCCGGACAACCAGGGCTGCAGGATGGGTAATGAGGGTCGGAGCGCGCTACCGTTTGCAAACATCGGGAGCGCGATCCCCTTACCGGATATGGCCCTCTACCCCCAGCATATCTGCCTCTCCCAGTCACCGTGCTAATAAAATTGACCCTCCGCTGCCCACCCCCTGTCTGCCACCCCGACACAGAAACCCCCGAGGTCCCCCAGGCGCGCGCGCCGGCCTGGCTGCCCCCATATCCATGCGGGTTATCTATTAAATGCATTAATTTCATATATTTTAAATTATGAAATAGGATGATTTCTTACAGCATTTAGGAGAAGTTTAAGTGCACTCTACTAATAAAATTACAAATCTTTTGATTTAAAAGGCTATTCTGAGTACCAGGAAGACCAGTTCTAATTTTTCTTCTGTAGGATTGAGAAAGAAAGATGAATTCTTTTGAAAATTAACATATATGTTTAAAATTAATGAAATGCATTTTTGGCAAAGAAAAAGAAATCTTGATTCCAGAAAGAGTTCTCCTGGGAAAATAGTTGACAGATTTGTAGCATTTAAAGAATACGATTATATTTACACATCACTTTATGACCTGCAGCTTGACCTGAGTACTAAATTATGTCTATGGGAGGATGAGAGAGATCTGTGATAGTTGATCCTTCACAATTAGTTAGATAAAAAATGTTTACATTTTTTTTTTTTGCAGTGGCCAAGTGGAAAATATATGGAATGTTGGCTCTGCCTTCACAGTTCAGCATAAAGTTGATGTTAAGATTTTCTGTGTATCCAGTTAGGTAATTATACAGCCAAATTTAACAGGTCATCTAGCACTGGTTACTGTCCTACATATAAAACAATAACTCTAAGAGTGTGCAGCTGCATGGGAGAAAGCCTAAAATGGCTGCAAAACAACACGGTATTTGAACTATGAACAATCACAATGTCCATATTCTAAAATGCTAATGTTTATGGTCTTTTAAGATCATGATACAAAATGCATTGCAGTGCTATGCATTTTCCTTTCCAAAGGGAAGGATATGTCATGTCCAGATGAGAAAATTGGGAAGTGGGCAGTTCTGCCATTAACTTCACACTGGTATTCAATTATCATATGCAGCAGGGTATGCAACTTCAATCAGTTCAGCAGCCACACCTGACTTTGTGCAACTTGTCAAAGGTTATAGTCCTCAAAAGGATGGGGGCTATGACTCTAATTATTGAGTATGCTCAGAATTCTTAAGCATAAAAATGGCCTTTTAAACTTGTGCAAGACTGGTGGTAAACCTCTTGAATGGGACTTCACCTACTTTGACTTCACCTACTTTGGACCACAGAGGAATGCTGGTAGGCTGCTATGTTCAAGAAAATATTTACATCTTACACATAACACTGCCTACAGGTTGAACTTTTGCACCTTTCCTCATGCTGTTGTTTACAAGGAAATTCCAGCCCCTTGCGGTGGATCATTGAACTGCTGGTGACAGCTTTAAAATACCTTCACTGCCTAAGCTAATGTTTCCACCTTAGCTAGTCATTGGATTCTGCTGGACACAAAGGGATGTAACATGTTTTCCTGTTTCATCTTATCTTTGTTCTTGCAACAAAGCTTTCAAAAGCTCTTGGATATTTCTGTATCGCCAATAATTATTTGATTGCGATTCATTTTTGTTTCTTACATTAAATTGATTGTAGCACTCTTTGAAACTAAATACACGATGGCTTTGTACAACTTGCCTAACAGCTAGCTCGTTTTCCACAGTCCAACCCTGACAATGAGCTGCATTCACACTGGGGATATCATGTTTTAATGTCTCAATGAGGTAACAAGAAAAACCAAGCATTCATTTTATAATTATCAGTTACCTTATGTAATGTTAAGTCTATGAAATATGTTAATAGAGTCAACACTGACCAAATTTTAAAACAAATATGAAAAAGTACATTTTGAATTTTGTATAAACTGAATTTCTGTTGGTTTACAGCACTGAAACTGCATTTCAATTTTGATAAGAAAATCCCTGAAAGTATGCAGAATGTAAAAAGTAAAAAAAATGAACTGTAGTTTTGCTTTTACTTAAGTTTTTCTTATGTTTCTACCGTATTATCTAGAGAACTATTTACACTATTGCAGAGAATCACTTCTAATTGTGGACTAAAAGCACAATTTTCATTACTAATTCAAAAACAATCGACATTGTATTGTGCCTTGCTAATATTTGGAAAAACTACCTTCTCTTGGTTGCAAAAGATGATGCCTGATTTAAATGCAAATTACAAGCTGTGCTACAATCACTATAAATTGAGTTTGCAGCAATATGCATGTTTTGTGGATTGTTTTTTTAAAGGAAAGCTCTTGTTCCTTGTTGGAAGACAAATAAGTTCCTACAGTTCAACACATTTTTCTATGTTACTGTCATATTCTTCTTTTTCTTTTTTTTGTGTTCTTTCAGGAATGGCTAGGATTTTCAGAATTCTGTTGCAATGAAATTCATTTAGAGATTATTGTTTCAGTAACCGAAGTGCTATTCTACATACTTTTTTCTTTTCAATTCTTTCCAATAATTCTTTTAAGCCTGTTTTGAATAACATATTAGGAAATAATCTATAAAATACAGGGAGGAAGTGTGGTCTAATCATGCTTTCTCTTTGGATGTTATTTATAAACTACATCAAGTGAAAACTGGTTATATTTTCACTGTGGTGAGCTGCATGAGTCTCACCTGGAAGCAGGTGAATTTAAAAACAAAGATGCAGAAATGTTAAGTAAGAGTGTCTTATTGGAATCATCTAAATTGCAGAGATCTAACTCAACTGTGGTGATTAGCAGTAACATAGGGCTGCTTATAGATCTCTGAGCTTCTAAGGGAAAGTACCAGCTCTCAGTTAACTGTTAATAAAAGCAACAATGAAAGCACCATCAAGAGATTGTCCCCTGGACAGTCACTCTCTCACAACTCTTCTAAGAGTGCAGAGAAATGTACAAAATTACAATTAATGTCTTGATCTTGTCTAGTTAAGAAAATCATTCAAGATAGGAGCAGGCAATTTGGAACTTAATGATACTGTGAAAGAAATGGAAAGAGATTGTCAAGGCATAGCAGTAACAATATCAGAAGTGATAATCTGGAACCTTTTCTGTAAACCCGAAGAAAATTCAATCCTATTATGCTTAAAAAAGAAACTAGCTTTCTACCCAATACAATTTATTATATAAGATGAATGCTTGGTTGGCCAGAAATGTCTTCTAGAAGAAAGCCTGGAATCCTCAGTGCAAGTGGGTTGTAGAAAAGTGGTTTCATCCTCCTTTCCCTTAGCATTGTCACCAGAAGCATCCCTTCTTATTTATTGTTTGGTTCTGCTACAGTTTCTGGAGACAATTTACACCAGAAAGTGAAATGTAATCTTGAAAGCTGACTTACAGAAGCAATCTGCAAAGTTTGCAAAGGTTCATTTGCACACAAATGGTCTAACACATTGTGTACTTTAGACTTTGAAGCAAACTTTCCAACAAAGAAGCATCTTTTCAGATTAGAGATATGGTCTTTGATAATCCAAGAAAATATGTGTCCTTGTAACTAGATGGTTAAATGCAGTGGTGGGATTCAAATATTTTTAGCACCGGTTCAGTGGGTGTGGCTTGGCAGGCACACTTTGTGCGCGTGCACACACTGTGTGTGGGCATATGCCAAATGTGCACTTTGCACAGGCACAGAGGCATTCTAACTCACCTCCTGCAAGCCTGCACGATCCCAATCACTTCAGAAGCTGCCGTATGGCATTCTTCTGTGCTGTGCAAAGCAGTTGCGCTTCAAATTCAGAGGATAAAGGTGAGTGTGGGAGCCCAACAGCAGAACAGTGGGTGGGTGGGCCCAACAGCAGAACAGTGGAGAGAACTGGTTCGGTCTCTACTGCTCATCGCTGATACCAGCTCTGCAGAACCAGGCCGAACCGAATACCACCACTGGTTAAATGGAAAAATACTTGTTCTGTCTTTTGCAGTACCTATTAATATTGTTGTATATCACAGATTTTGGTGAAATATTGGGCAACCTAAAATGACTAGAAATTTAATTATAAACTTATAAAAATCTGGTTAAATGAGTTGTCATAATAAAGTATATTTTATCAATTGTTGTAAGGATAATTTATTTATATGTTTAAATTTCAATTGATATGTCTGCTCATCTCATTATGAAGTAAACTTTTGAAAGCAGTATAAAAATCTTAAATATAACATTGTAGAATTTCCCAGTTTGTTTATTCTCATTACACTTGGTTTCTTTCTTATAGAAGGTACAGGTTTCTTTTCCATTATCTAAGCTGTCCTTTTCCGGACTGGCACTTCTGGCCAGGTAAACTGTGATGACCCAGGGTGGGATACAAAACAAACACAGTCACAGAAAACAGGTGAAGCCCCTTTTATTCCTTCACTTTGCTTCCAAGCTCCGAATATTCTTGACAGAAGCAAAAAAAAACCTCCCACACAAACAGTTACAAGAAGAAGGGAAAAAGCAACACAAACCAGGCAAGATAAGGGCTGGAGGACGTCCACAGATAACAGAACATACACTGGGAAGGACGACAAACTCAGAAAGGAACCAGAAACTAGAGATATTTCCATGCTTTGTTTCCAGCGTTCGCCCGTACGTAGGTCCATACTCTTTATTCAGTTTTCACAGCTGCAGCCCATGAAGAGGATCAAGGCCCTCTCCTCCTGAGTAGACCATGTCTCTCCCTTATCCTCTCCTCCCTGCGTACCCTAGGATGGATAGGGGATGGGCTTGGGTCCTCCTCTGACTGCTCAGCCAGCCTCTGCCCCTCCCCAGCCTCCTCCACAACCTCCGGAACCACACTTCCATTCCTGTCGGCTGCTTCTCCTCTCCCTCAGAGTCGGTCTTCACCAGGGGCATGACAATAGCACTTGACATTTTGGTGTCATTTTAACCTGTAACAAATAGCTAAAGGAAGAAAACCTATTTTTTGTTCAGAGAATAACAATTACGGATACTTTTGTGGGAGAATATTCAGGATGCTTGTATGGTCCTGTGTGTATTGTTGAATTTTCCTTGCCAAATGCAAGAAGTGGTTCCCTTAAAAATATTTAAAGGAGGTTTTCCAGATGACAGTAATTGTACACATTGTCATGAAAGACAACAAGCTTTATTTATTTCATCTGTATCCTATCACAATTAATCTGTCTTCATTGTTCACTATTGTATTTAATTTTGTAGTGGACAGACTATTTCTTTAATTCTGTGGTAGGCAGTGGCTTGTTATTTCTCACGATAAAAAAAGATGGGAATAATACCTATTTGGTATAATTCCTATAATTTCCTATCATCTGATGGTAGTGCTAGATGGGAGCACTGGAGCTACATTATATATATATATTGATTATGGTATTTAAGGATTGCAAATATTTAATTTCAGCATTTCTGGACAGCAACAGATGTAGGATCAGAAATTCTAAAAGTATTGTGATGACTGATGTCACAAAATGGCTACTCAACTCTGGCCTGGCCAATGACAAAGATTTCACAGCAAAGTATGAATTTATTTCCCATGATCCTTTATAATCTCTATAGGTCTTCTTCAACTCCCACATACTACTTTGTTATCAACTTTTACCTTATTAAGGCACTGGGCTGTGGCCAGTAGGGCTATAGTGCTTCAGAGTTTGAGTGAGTGATACTCCACTCTGCTGTTCATTAAAGCAGTCAGTCTTTTTTCATACTTTATTTTCTGATTGAACCCAATCATTGTGATGCTTAAAGCAGTACTATATTTCTTCAGGTTTTAACAAAGGAAAAACAATGTAACCTTTATTGAATTGCTGCTACACTTAACCTTGTGTAAACTCCAATCTTCTGAATAAATTTGCTTGTTTTTATTATATTCCTCCCGTTACAATATGATGAACTTAGTGGCTTGTAAAGTGTGACTTATAACAAAGAACATTGGATATTAGTTATCTAAAATATTTAGATCCAGGAGTGCTCTCTTTAAAACAAAACATGCTCTAAATCAGTTTGGAGTCTAGTCTAGTGGTTAAGGTGCCAGACTAGAAAGTTCTATCTTAGCTATGAAAGTGAGTTGGATGGTGTTGGTCCCATCACTTTCCCTCAGCCCTTCAGCTTTCCCTCAACCCAACTTTTGCGGAAGAGGAGGAAAGAATGTTGGATATGTCCACTATAATGAGTTATTCGTAAAAATAATAAAGACAGGATAAAGCCTTCTTTGAGAATGTATTGGTAATTTCCCTTTGCACAAGGGGTTTACAATCTTCACAATCCAACTGGTTACCTCATCACCTCTGAAGTGCAAAGCTAGAAAAAGCAAGGGTTGAGGAAGAGGTTACAGAAGACAACATATCTATTTCCTTGGTGCTGACAGGCCAAAAGGAATCTCAGATAATATAGTTAGATAGTGCCCCACTCAGCACCATGGAATCTTCCCAGAGAAATAAAACTTTAAAAATCTGAGGCAACTTTACCCGCAAAATTCTGGATGATGACTTGCCATTGCAATAGAGAGAAGAAGTAATTTCAAAAGTATGCACTACTCCTCTATTATAATTAACAAGTAAAGAGGCAGGATTAGAAATATTCAGTCCTGAGACAATAGTCAAAATAAAATATTTAATTATTTGTAGTAGAAGTCTAAAATTTAAAATAAGCTGGGATTTGATGCACCAGTTATCCATAAATATATTTGTACCTGCCATAACTGCACTACCAAATTTATATGGCTATGAATGTTTTAGTCTAATGTCTTGGAAGGACATGTGTCTATGGCTTGGAATACCCCCTGTCTCTTTCTTGAAAAAGTTCATTTACAAAGGATAAACCTATAAATATTAAAGACGTAGGAAAATAAAATGAAGTAAACATGTTGCGCACTTTATTAATCTTATTTTAAGAAGAAGGAGGTAGAACTACTACAAAAATTTTTACAAGCCGGACTGTTGGTTTCAAACTCCCATCAGATATTTAAGATTCAAGGCTACCTGTGTGCTCTCAGTAAATGATGATCAAAGAAACATGCTTCTTTTATCCTATGCCTTTTCTTTTAAGTTGACTTCTTTTAAATTCTTTTAAGTGTTTTAAAAATTACTATTTACATCTTAACATTAATATGAAAATGGGGAACATTGTCTAAATACGTCAGGTTTAGTGAGGTTTTTTTAATGACTTTTAAATCAAAGTCAAATGTTGTCATGCACAGATTTTTGTTTTCTTCCAAATACCATCACTGCTTAATGTATATTATATTGATTTTTTAAAAAGTATGCACTTTTACTTGAGATATCTCCAGGCACTAATGTTAACTGGCATTCCTTTTAGTCAGTAGATTCCAATACATTAGATAGGATGCTTGCTATAAGGTCCCTTCCCACTAGTGGATGCATTCATAAAAACATGAAAAAGATGGAATAGTGTGTGGTTTGCTGGATCCAGGAAATGCCAGTGCCTTCATTCAGACTTTGAAAGACTCAACTATGAATCCACTCAACAAGGATAACCATTTCTCCAACATTGGGAGTAGCTGAAGAAGCAGCTAGAGCTAGTGTATGATGGTTCAGGCCCAGATATGGAAGGGAAACTACATTTTTTTAAAAAAATTGTTTGTCAAACATGTACAAGATAACAAGTGTAAGTATGAACATAAATAAGAACAAAGGGAGTAAATACAGATAAATGGGGACAGTAAGACAGGGATGGTAGGCATACTGGTACACTTATGCATGCCCCCTTTAAGGACCTCTTAAGAATGGGGTGAGGTCCACGCTAGACAGTTTGAGGATGAAGCTATGAGGGATTGAGACTGTAACAATGGAGCCAGGTAAGTATAGTATGAACATTGATCATACTGACTGATAACTTTTATTAGGTGAAATGCAGGCTTTCTGGTTTTCTTAGATTTCTTAGCAGCCTTTGGTACTATTGACTATGATTTCCTAATGGATATATTTGCAAATGATTCCAGTTGGTGATTGTGGAGGAGAAAGGTACAGTGCACAAGGCTTTCACATATGAAAAGGAAGAAAGTTTAATTCTTTTCTTTCCCTTTCTCTTCTCAATATTTGGGTACAGTATCAGCAAAATTTGATGATACCCAACTGCACATTGCCACCGTGATATACAAAAGAGGTACAGTCAAATAAGAGTCTGGAGATGAAAAGCAGTCTGAAGTTGAATCCAAGGAGGATAAAGTTGATGCTTGTCTCTGTCAGTTGTGTTGTTGTTTCTTGAAGGGATAGCACTGCCTCTGTAAGTCACCTAGGATCTCACATTTTTATAATAATAATAAGAAGTAACAATTGATTGAAATTAAATGCTTTCACATAGGTAATTAAGCCAGAAAATTAGAATAGAAAATTAGAACATCAGAAAAAGAAGCTTCAAGCCATTCATCATCTTTCATCATCATGCTGTCATAGAGAACTTGAAAAGCCTGATTGTAGATTTGTGTGGATTGCATTCATTAGACTTAGACTGTCTTCAAGATTTTTTTTGAGTGTGTCAGACATCAGGCAACCCTTCCTTAATGTCAGTTGACCTAATTCTAGCCATCATTGATTTAAATGGGTCTCTAAAACCATCCCTTTCCACACACACACAAAAAAAAACAACCCTTGAGGAAATGCAAAAAAACCCCCAGCCTTATATATGCTTCTTCTCCTTTAGCAATAGCGGTAGCGCTTAGATTTATATATCTCCTCAGGGTGCTTTATACCAATCTCTGGGTCATTTACAATGTCACCATAGTGCCCTCAACAATTTGAGTCCTCATTTTACTGACCTCAGAAGGATGGAAGGCTAAGTCAACATTGAAATTTATCAGGATTGAACTCTAGGCTGTGGACAGAGTTTGCCTGTAATACTACATTCTAACCACTATGACACGTGGACTCCTTTCAGCAATTCCTTTGCAGAAATTAATAAGAATACATTTCTGTCATCACTGACACTGCTTTTAGCAACTGTGGAAGACCAAGATAAAATAGATTTGAAGAGTAAGAAGGTGTCATGCATTTGATTAGCAGAGTGATTTGTGAGTTAACATAGAAATTCCCTACTGAGAGATATGTGAGTAAATAAGAAATAGGCCAGAAAAGAATTTAAACCAAACATCTTACATCATTGATTTTCTACTGATGTATTTAAAACAGTCCTTTGTGAATCTAATAATGACTTTATGTAGCCTTTTATTTTTGTATTGTATTTTCTCTTGGAAAAGTTGGAATGTTTCAGCTTTGAAAATTACTTGAAAACATAATAAATGTTTAGGAATTTAATTTTATTTTTTTCCTGGACAGACCAAATGACTGCTAATATCTCAAAAATAAAACTTAGCAATATGATAAAGGTGATTTTTTTCTTTCAAGTCATTTGTTGTGTCCCAGATTGTACATGGATAAAATAAATGTAACGATGATTTGTGAATTAAGCATTTGGAAAGAATCACATGCTATATAGCTTTCAGCATTCAAAATCTCCATGTAAATACTTTTTAGAGATATTTACAGGAGTAGAGTAAAATATATGAAATTTGCTTAGTAGAGTGAATGCGTACATACTTCTCTGTTGTCATATAAATAACTTGTCTTTGTGTTGTGTTGTGTCTGTGATGTATTTATTTGGTTTACAGACCATCTTTCTAAAGTGAATATTCAGTGAGTATTCATATGTATTCATTCATACTCATACTATATATGAGCCACAGTAATGCAGTGGTTAGAGTGCAGTACTGCAGGCTACTTCTGATGACTGCTGGCTGCCTGCAATTTGGCATTTCAAATCCCACCAGGCTCAAGGTTGACTCAGCCTTCCATCCTTCCGAGGCGGGTAAAATGAGGACCCAAATTGTTGGGGACAATATGCCGACTCTGTAAACTGCTTAGAGAGAGTTGTAAAGCACTGTAAAGTGATACATAAGTCTAAATGCTATTGCTATGCTATTGCTATAATTAAAAATATTTGTTATTAATGTATTATTAATTCTGAGTTACTTGCTTTTTGTGTTGTTTAGACTGCCAAAAAGCACTGTCACATGCTTTGAAAAATGTTAACTCAAACTTAAGACAAGATAAATGTTGATTTTATTTATTTATTGCTTTTTTTGGCTGAAAGACTGGGTAATGAACATTCCTTTAATACATAATCAAGAAGGTTAATCACTGTACTGCAGCAATTTCTAGTAGCAATGTATTGACATTCTACGCAATCAGACTTGGAGGCCCAAAGTGAGAGACGTGAAGCAGTATATTCTCCATTTTACCAAGGAATAAATAGACTCATACTATCTGGTTCAGGGTCCAGCCCTATCATGCATGAGGCAGAGTAAGGCCGCTATCACAGATTGTGAGATTCTGGAGAATGAATTTGATGGTGTGCATGAAATGAGATTCTGTTACCAGTCTAATTATCTTCTATATATGGAATACCAGCAGAGCACCATTTTTTCTTTTAGTCCTACACAGCACATTTTGATGCCTTGGCTATTAGAAATTTACACTACATGGGTTCCATTGAAATTAATGGCCTTTTTGGTGGAGAACGAACATGCTTTTCGCATCCCTAAATCATTTCATGGATATCAGGCAGGAGGACATTCTGGTATATTGTGCTGAAAAGTTAGTTAATGAATGGCCTCTCTTTTTTTTTTAGTTTTCAAAGATTTTTCCTCTAGTGCAGCTCATTTACTAAATTCTTACCTTCCTCTGTGAACTTGTGATGGTACAAAACCTGAAGTATGGGGCTCATTCATCACTGAAGAAATTAATTAATTAATTCCTTTGTGGACCTGTTTTGCCCATTCATCTTGTTAATTACTGAATGGGATTTTCCTAAAAACTAATACAGTGAGAGTTTACAATTCATTTATTTGTTGAATATGGCTACCTCCCATCTCACCCACAGAGTGACTTTGGGTATAGTATAATTAAAACATAAAAAACTTTAAAAAGCATACAAAAGACAACACTTACTGTAATAATAGAGCCAGATAAAAATAAGAATCAAATATGTTAGGAGTTAAAAGGGGGAAATAATTTGGGATATTTTTTTTTTTAAAGATACAATCTGTGTGGCTCTTGATTTCAAGTATATATTTAGATTTAGTTCCTATTTTATTGTAAATTCACTGTTAGATTAGCATACTTTATTTAGTTGGAAAGAGGGACACATTAATGTACCTGTTAATATTAGTTTCACACGTCTGAGTTTGGGAAGACACACAGTTTTTCATTAGGATCTTAGCAAACTAAAAACTTAAGGTCTTATCTAGACATAATAAAAGTGAAAGATACTTTTGTTAGGAGAGAAAAATAGGTATAAGAATCTGGGTAATTTACTGCAAGTTTTTAAAATATAAGAAAGGCATCCCTCAAGAGTCATCTTGGATTTTCTCAATATATATTATAAAAGGGCGGGTACATTTATAATTATTATTTATTCAGTAAATAAAAGACTAAAAATACTCCTATACATACTTTAAATGAGGATGAGAGGAGATATATTCACCTTGCAGTAAAGCTACAGTGCCTAATCTGTGTGTGTGTATGTAAGTTTGTGCACCTTTCTGATATCTCCAGGAGTCTTTAGCCATTGCTCCGTGTGATAAAGCATGTTGGGATGCTGTTGAATCGGGCAGCAAAAATACCATTTCTGATTCTCTCTTTGTACTTCTCTTTCCATGGATACCAGTTCTTCAGTCCTATGGCTTAATCATTCTTCCATATCTTTCCACTCCCAACCCAAGATTAGCACGGTAGTGAAAATTTTGAGTAGTTCGGAGAACCGGCAAATCCCACCTCTGACTGGCCCCGCCCCATCTATACTCTGCCTCCCAAGTCCCAGCTGATCGGCTGGGTCTTCTTTTGTTGCCCTGCACAGGAGAACAGAGCTGGAAAGCAGGTTAGTGGGGTGGAGAGGGAATGGAGATTTTGCAGTATCCTTTCCCTGCCATGCCCATCAAACCACACCCACCAAGCCATGCCACGCCCATCAAGCCACACCCACAGAACTGGTAGTAAAAAATTTTGAATCCCACCACCACTGGATATGGTACAAAAAGTATAAGTATCTCAAGACCCCAGTAGTATTTACCTGCTCCATAAGCTTTGGTCAGGTCATATTCAGGTTGACAAGTAGAATGAGAACCTTTATTATTGGATAGGTGGCTATTCTTCCATCACCCATCCCCAACACTGTGCATTTCTTTTATACCCTTCAAACCTTGACAGACTGTTAATCTGCTACCAGGTTTGATATTGTTTGCAAAAGAAGTAGCTGTTTGGCACAGTAGGAATGTGCTGAGATGCATAACCAAATGGCAAATGGCCTTGAAATTACTGCCCCAGGATTAGAGGGGATGGCATGCTTATAGCAACCTCTGTGCCCAGTAGAGTCAGGGCATGTTCTCATCTGAAAGATACTTTTGATACAAGATGCTGTAGTGTAGACCAGGGGTCACCAACCTTTTGGACCTCAGGGACCACCAAACTCATAACTTTAGATCCCAGGGACCACTAACTGGTTCTGTAGGCATGGCCTAATTTGTGGGTGTGGCTTGGTGGTTATGTGACTGGTTGGGCATGGCTTGTATGTAAATATTATAAATATTTAATTTTTTATAAAAAAAGAGCAACTTTTACCCAAAATCAGGCAAAGCAGGTAGGCAGATTGAATTGCTCACAGAATCACAGATTCATTCAGAAATCTATCTGCCATTGGCTAGCTCAGTCTGTCACATAAAATTTGCTTGCAAGCAAACTCACAAAATTAACTCACAACACACCATGTATGTAAATATTGAATTTTTTATTTTAAAAAAGCAACTTTTATCCAAAATCAGGCAAAGCAGGAAGATTGAGTTGCTCACAGAATCATTCAGTAATCTATTTATCTACCATCGGCTAGCTCAGTCTCTCAAATTTGCTTGCCGTGAGTCTGCACTGAATTTGCTTGTAAACAAACCTTCAATCCTAAGGGAGGTTCAGCTGTGCTTAGCTAGAAAGCAAGAAATACAACCATTTCCTGCTTCCTAGCTAATATAAATCTCCTGGTGCAGCAGAATAGATGATGGTTGGAAAAAGGAAAAATAGCAACTTAGCAGACAAGTTTGCCGGGTAAGAAGTGAGTGGGCGGGGAGGGTTCCCGTGGGCCATGTGGGCTGAGCAGTCTTGTGTTTCTGCACAGCCTGGATTAATTGCTTTGGGGTGGTACTCTGGGGGTGCACCACCAAAATTTTCTCACGGCCTACCAGTGGGCTGCCGCCCACCGGTTGGCAACTGCTGGTGTAGACCATCTGAACTGCAAATGTTGGTAGAAAATAGTAAAGGACAATTCTGCACGGAAGGCCAAGGGTAAATTAAAGGTGGTATCTCTTTGTGGTTGCTGAGACATCTCTAATGGGTTGCGCTGAGGACATCTAAGATAAGAAAGAATGGTCTTATACTTCATTGAGGAGAAGCACTTATACAAACCATGCCCTAAGTATACTTTTCATGTTTCAAGGCAAATGAAAATATGAACAAAACAAGCTAAAATAGAATAGAATACTTTATTGGCCAAGTATGATTGGACACACAAGGAATTTGTCTTGGTGTAAATACTCTCAGTATATACTCTAACCCTATTAATAGTTAACTTTTCTTCTTTCCAAACATATTTCTGTCTAAAACAAAGTTTTAGCCATCAGTTCAGAACTTCAATTTGCCATTGCTAGATAGTTTTGAATAATCATTCATTTTAATGTGACTCATGGTCCTCAAATTAGTTATGAAATTTCACACTTAACACCAGCAAACATGAAACTTTTAAACCAAAACCATCAATTAATTATTCAGTAACTATCTACTATTGGACGTCCACAGTGTCCCCATATATTCTTCTGTTCTGTTTACCTTGCCAATAATGCTTGTTAGTAGTTTGGTGCTTGGCATCCTATAAATAACATTGTAAAATCAACTGCTATGGATCACAAATGTCAACATTTAATCATCTCCATTCTGCATTAGGTTTTCCTGCAGCTAGTATAAAAAGGGTATATCAGGAAGATCTCCTGAAAAGATACAGGATGAAGATTTTCATCAAGTATAGTTCACCCTATTCTGCTTAGCAGATGTATGTTTAATATATAGCTCTAAGATGCACAACTAGAAATGAGGAATAAAAAAAATGAAGAAAACGAGGTGAAGGGATAGGTCTCAGCAAGCCTGTTTCTGAAATGTAATGTTAATAAGACACTAAGAAAATTGACAACACATCAGTGTCATTTTAAATGAAACCACAAGATACTTTTCATTTCATTTAGAAGCTTTGCGAAGTATAAATTAACACTTTGCACAGGTTATTGTCAGTGAATGAAAATAAATGCTAAATGTAGTTTTGTATGGGTGGAAGATAGAAGATTTCTAGACAATTACTGTGTTAATTCTGCAGTACGACAAGTCTCATTCCATGAAATGGTACTGTGATGAAGGCAATAGCATACACTACTGGGCAGTGATATTTCATCAGTTTGAATTCAGGCCAAAACTTGTTGCATGTGAAGGGAGGTTTATCTTGATTAGCTTATGCAATTTTTGAGAGAAGACTATTCATTAATATGTTGAAATATTTAATAAGGATATTTTCTATGAAATTGTATGCAACCAGAATGTAAAGCTAGACATAGAATAAGCTATGTAAACACACAAATGCAAATCAGAATGCCTTTGTTTTCTGTTCATACCCTGTTAGCCATCATCTTGACAGAGAACAATCCATATATGTTTTTTTAGATAATCCAGTCTATGTTGTTTGTTTGTTTAAATTTAATGACTATTCATCTTAAAACGAGGTAACTCTGGAAGTTATCTAGTGCTTTTTTCAAAAGGCATCTGATTACTACACTAGGTTTATTTATTGGTGCTAAAAGGTTTTTAGGGGTGCTGTTTTACTGGTAAAATATTAATTTTTTTGAGAGAAGGTTATCTTGTATCATTTAATACATTCCAGAGTAGTAGAACAGAAGATCAGTATGTACCTACAATTCTTTGAGACTGCTTAGACAAGTCCTTGCAGTTTTTTTTGACAAGGTTTTTGAGAAGTAGTTTGGCCTTCGGTCCTTCCCTGGGCTAAGAGAAAGTGACCAGTCCAAGGTCACTTATCTGGCTTTGCTGCTAAGGCAGAACTAGAATTCCTAGTCTCCTGGTTTGTAGTTCAATACCTTAAGCCAGGGTGGAGAATTAACTTAAGCTGGCTGGAGAATTCTGGGAGTTGAAGTCCACAAGTCTTAAAGTTGCCAAGTTTGGAGACCTCTAGCTTAAGTGCTGCACCAAACAAATGTATACTTGTACATATATATATATATATATATATATATATATATATATGTATGTATGTATGTATGTATGTATGTATGTATGTATGTATGTATGTATGTATGTATGTATATACATACATATATACATACAATGAATAAATACCATTTAAATGAATCATTAAAAATAGAGCAGAAAAGCCATGCCTGATTTCAGTACAAAATTCATTTTTGTATGTGGAGCGATTTCTTAATTTTACAATTACTAATGCATAATATTGATCCATAATCTTAAAAAAATACCAATTCATACTTTTCTTGTGAGCAAAAATGTAGCCAGTATACTCCAATTATTTCCATGCTAGGACTTTTTTTCATTCATTATTTTCTGAAAGAAATCTAGCTGACACATTTTCATTGAAGTCTCATTTTCCTCCTTGTGTTATTTTCTATTATCCATCTCTTCTGACTTCTTCATTTGCCCATTATCCAGCCTTCATCCACTCTATTACCTTCTTGCTTGAGTTATTGAAGTTTGACCCAGGTTTCCCCTCAGATGCCAATGAGTGACAATCTCTTTTCCTACTTAGATGTAACTTTTCTGTGACTTTCCTTTAACGAGCATCATATACTTGTAATGACACACAGTATAGATTTTGGTATCCCTGTTGTCCCTTTTCTTTCATTTGTAAGCCATACTATTTGCTTTTTCTAGTAGTTATACCCACTGGTTTTCCTAAAGCATTTTTTGTATTTGAGCATGATTAATTTTCTATGCTTCTACTCCCTTAGTAATATGTAGCTCTTCCTAGCCCACTGTGCAACTGTACTAAGCAAACCCAAACAGTTGAACTAACTTATATTTTTCCATACTTTTAATTTCGCCTACGATCTTTCTGTTTGTAGAGTGGAAATACCTTGGTGCAGAAATTATATAATTTTTATTCCTTACAGTATGAACCAATAGGACAATTAGCATATTTTAATAGTGTTATTACTTTTATAACATTTTGAATTTTGAATTAGTGTTTTCATTCAGAATCATTTTCTTTTACTGATTGTTTTATATCTCGATACCTTGCCATTGAAGATTTCTAGTAAGCAAGAAATGGAAAATAGAAAAAGAAAGAACTTTGGAAAAAGAAAAGGGATTTTATTTGTACTTCCATTGCTTTTTTGGCAGAAGAATAAATGATACCATACATGATTTTATGGTCATAGATTGTCATGCTTCTGCCACAGAACTAAGATAACATACACACACAAAATGATTCTACTGAATTCCTAAATAGTTCTACCTAGAGGTACTGAATTTGGTCCCCATTCTAATTTACTTTGAATAAACCTATTTCTCTCATAAGATCATATAATTTAGTAGAATTAACTTGCTGAAATCAATATGAAATCAATATTCATTCCATAAATACAATATGGAATGAAGCTGGTTAATGTCAGTTGGATAAAGCAAATCCATCCGTTGTAAATTGAAGAAAATATTCCTACGCAAACAAGAAAAATGTACATTCAAAATCTTTCTTGGTAAAGGAAAATGACTGGTAAAACTGAAGTGAACTCCCAAAGAGACAGCTAAATCTATCAGGTTTTTACTGCTTTTTTGTAGGAGTTTTAGGATTAACTCTCCTCAATATAAAGTATTCTATGCAACCATCTGCTGCTGTTTCTGTTTGGGGTTGTTCTGTGTGATTTACATATTATCAGCTGTAAAATGATGATATTTTTGTATAATATTTTATATAATATGTTATATTTCTATCTATCTTGGTATTAGATTTAGGATTAAAGCTAAAGAAGACAGTAATTTGAATTTGAATACAGGTATACAATTGCTTTGAAAAAACCTTAGGAAAAAAAATTAATCTCTGTTGGAGGACCAAATTTACACGTACGTTTCTACTTCTGTTCTATAGCTATGTAGTCAACCCATAGCCAAAGTTCATATGACACTTAAAAAAATAAAGAAAAAGAAAGTCTGTTCAATTGGGATCAGCTTCTGTTGGTTTCATGCATATATCTAGATATTTACCTTGGCAACTATGCAGAAGTAGCTTGTCACTTTCTAAACCTAAGGAGTTTAACTGATAGCCCTGGAATTTCTGGAGGAACTCTATCCAGTTACTTAAAGGAACCTGCTTGACTTTTAAGCCTAGAGATGGTTCCAACAACTAAGCTGATCTAATGTCAGTCACTAGAGTTTACTAGTAACAGTGTCATTATTGGCAAAAAATGGAAAAAATAATATTTTCATTTGAAACTTTTTTGGTAAAATTGTTAAACTTATATAATTTTACTGAACCCTTTTTAGCTGAAGGCTGAATAAGATAAATTTTAAATGGGTAAAATGGGAATGAGGCAGGGGCAGAGGAATTTCTGACTGACTATTCTACTCTTGTGACACAGTCAAGCAGAAATCCAGGTTGGTCAAACACAATGCATACACTGTCATCTGATTAGTTTTTTTCACCAGAAGACATGAAATTTAATTATGGAAGCCTTGACTGGGAATAAGCCTTAGAGCTAATCTTCTAAGTGGTGCAAAACTTGCTATGCTTGACTTGGTAATTTCAAGCCAGATATAAAATGTTGAGATGCACTGAGAATTCTGTAAATAGGACCTTAGCAATGTTGACCTTGCCAGTGATGCTACTCAAAATTAAATCCTTTCAAATTTGCTATTTTTTTTTCTGTAGAAGCTCTGTTATGTAGCAGATGGCTTTCATTTTTGTATAGATAACAGTATGCGATAATTGTAGTGTTGCGTTTGGTGACTGCGTATTAGAGATGTGTATTAGCTCAGAATATGGGTTTTTCTCTGTTTTCCTTCTGAATACTTTTACATGGCAGCTTGTCACAAATATTGAACACTGGTATATGTGGTGAGAGAGGGCACTTATCATCAGGTGAAGTAGCCATGTTGTAGAGGCAATTCAGATATCCGCCACAAACAAACTGAGGTATAATGAAATAACACAAGTAGTCAAGTGAATGAGTTCCAGAATGTAATTTATTTTCCATTTTCCATTACATAAGTAGCAGGGTCAGGGTTCTTCCTGCTTCTCTTCTGAAGTTCTTAATAAAGACAAGCTTCATAGCTCTTTCCCCATTAACACAGAATTCTCTAGAGCAGCTTAAGGAATACACTCTTGAGATAAATGAATGTAATGAGGAGTAGATCATGTAGCAAGCAAGTTTTCTGTAGGTGCTGGCAGCAGAAATGCATCTTTCAGAATTATGTGTTCCTCGCCAATTTTTCTTCTTGTCACAACATCACGATGCAAATATTGCAGCATTTTGTCAGAACATAGTGAATGGATTGCTTTGTGGCTCCCTCAGGATTAATTCACTGACAGATATTGAAAGTGTCATAAGATTGATGGAGACAGTCACCCAGTTGGGAAAAGAAAAGGAAAATTGGTTAAGAGAGTCAGCACTTAGGATGATTTGCTTCTGCAGTGTTATATTGCTTGAGGGGGAAATCATAGCCATTTATTTCTCATTTCTTAACATTCAGGAAAACTTTTAAATGAATACATTCATGATTATTGTTATTCCCTAAGATATTGTAGGGTATAGATATGGCAGTAGATAATCTGATTTCAATGAAAAGAACTATCAGCAAGAGCCAAAGAGAGAAATAGAAACAAAGCTTTTAATAGAAAAACGTAAGTACAATGTGTTGAAAACTAGAAATGATGAAAATACAAAGAAAAGGTTCATATATAAGTATTTGCATGTAAGCAACATTGGGTTTGTACATCTCTCAAAATATCTACCTTCTGCTTTAGAACCATTCCAGCCAAGAAGGTAAACAATGGTCAAAAAGCTTAATTTATCTGTGATAGGTTGCTGAGATACATGTCTTCTCACAGGAATTACAGAGTGGAAAAGAACTATGTTCCTAATACCATTATGACAACAAGATCATTCATTATAGCTTTCCTTTCTCTTTCATATTTTTTATCTTGACAATACATTTCTTGCATCGGACCACTCACATCTGAGATGTTTCTTCTTTCACCATTGAATAAAACAGTATCTCTATCAATGCCCTTGTTTCTGTAAAACAAATTTGTCCATGTCAACAAAACAGAAGTGCAATAGCAAAAAGTCAGTTGAGGAACAGTTAGATAACTGGTGAACCCACATTTAATTACTCATGTCTTTCAATTCTATTTTTGTAGCTACCTAAGTATGCTGTGAACTTGGGGGATTTTCTCTATTCACAGCTTTAATATAATTCTCAGTGGCCAGTTTAAATGGGATAAAAATAGGTCTCACTTTTTAATAGAGAAGTTGGAAAGTATATATATATATATATATATATATATATATATATATATATATATATATATATATATATATATATATATATATTGATACGCTATATTGTTTTATGAAATAGCTAGGGTAGGTTAGGGAAGAACTAGGCCTGTAAACCTTATGATTTCTCTTGTGTGTCATATTGCCACTTTCCTAAAGTTAGCAATTAAAGTAGTCTGAAATATCCATATGAAATTCTATGGCAGATAATTAATAAATTGTTTTTTTTCAAATCATGACCCTTAAGCAGTGTCTTGCATTTATGTATGTTATTTTTATAGTCCTACCATAAATTTACCCCCCACTTTTTAGCTGTGTTACATTTATGCCTATATTTGAAATGTGTTTGACAGAATAAATGCTGTAATTCCTGTTTTCATGATGTATTGTAGTTGCCTTCACTGTTGCTAAGACTAAGGCAAATGGGAACATTATTAGAAGAGGCAGCTGGGCAATGAATAAGGACTATAGTGATTGGATCAGACATGCAAAGGAAAACAAGGATGACTAGATTTTCTTGTTTTCACATACTGTTTCTTGGAGTTTTTTGTCACTTTAAAATATGGGAATTTAGCACAGCTGTACTGTGATTTGAAAGGAACTGACATGATATTTAAATTAAGCAATAAACTAATGTAATACATAATATTGAAGTGCAATATATTACAATTTCTGTTCCTTATGAAGATGTATTTTATTATCCTGAACATCTTCTGATTCTTCTAGGAGATATATATATATTTGTATCATATTAAGAATTGCTCATGTAGTTTGATAGGGTTTCTTACAATTTTTATTCTAACCCTTGCACTGCCTCCCTCCCTATTTTAAGTTACCATTAAAAGTAAAAGTAGGATATGCTATTATTTTTTATTTTATCTCCATAGTTCAGGACTATACAACCAATACATACCTTCCCCATACATGAAGAACAACCATGTTAACTATATTTAAGTCATTTTTATTGGATTGGTCATTTATTTGCTGTAGCCCCAACTACTTTTGGTAAGTGGTCAGCAATGTATTAGCAGATTCAAAAGTTGTAAGCCGTTTCTATAAAATAATACTCATCAATTTTGAATTTTTGTATTTCCTAGGAACATAGCTGTGCAGCTGAAATTTCCTGGCAATTGGCTAGACTCTGGAGACACTATTATTCACCTGACCAAAAAAGAAAAAGAAAAAAGTTTGATTGGTTCCACGTATCCAATATAAATTTTATAACATCCGAACTCATAATTTTAGGAAGAAGCAGCCTTTCTGACTTGCATCTCATCATGGTTTTTGTGTTGCTTTCTCTGACTCCAGGCACTGGTAGCTTAAATATAAAGACCCAGACTTGAAAAAAATGTAAATAACATATGCTTGGGCATCAAAAAAGGTAAAATAGAAAATTGGCAGCTGGAAATAAGTAGAAGAAATGAATTTGTTAAGAGAGATAAGTCAATTTGAATTATCATCTTGGTACTTCCCTTAGTCTTCCAGGAAAAATAAAGTTAGCAAGAATTTTAATGAGACTATATCATGCTAGCTTTTTTAATTAGAAGTACAGCAATCAAACTTTTGTTTCAGTTGGAACTTCCTGAGTGGTTGATGAAAGTGATTGCCTATTTGTTGGAAACTTCTTTGCCTTGGAAGATGCCAATAAACAGCTGCCTCTCTCTCTACTGAATAACTTCTTTTAAAATGTTGGGCACTTATAGAACAATTATTTATTAAAGAACAAAATGAGTTCTAGATTGATCTTCATTTTCACCAGGCACCGAAGACTCTCTTTTTACTGGCCTAATGTCAGCACTTAATGAATCCAAAGTTCTCTTTTGAAGTTCACTGATTGTTGTTGCTGGTGATATAATTGCATCTGGTGTTATAATTAAACAGAAATCAGCAAGTCTAAATGACACTTTTTAATCCTTGTTTATCCAAAGATTCTAAGAGCAAAGTTCCACGAGGCATACTTCAAAAATAACTGGACAATTCAGATTCTGGTTTAGATATGACTGGATTAGATTGGATAGTTCTTGACCAGCTTCAGCCATCCTGATATCTTTCAGATTAGCTAGTGTGGAAATTATAAGAATTGAAGCTTAATATGCCAAGTTTGAAAGACAGTGCTAGAATAATTCTCATGGCATTTGATAAATCACATTGATTGGACCCATGTATTATCATCTTAGTGAAAGAATGTTTTGCAATCCTAGTTGTAGATTGAATTAAATGGTAAATGCTGTCGTTCTGCTTCTAGTATTACTTCTATGACTGTGGGACTTGAAGCAAGATGGCTCTGTAAAGGTTTGGACTTTAGTATTTTAGGAAGAAGGTCATTTTGGATGATGCAAAAATAAGGGGATGAAAACCTATCAACATTTGATTAATTACATTACATTACATTAGTCTTCTATTTCAGTTAATTAACTCAGCAATATACCAGCAACTAAACAAGGAAAGACTAAATCTAGAATTTAAGTACATAAGCATGGTTTTAGGAATATTATAAGTGTGTGATGTCACACATGATGTGTGATGTCACACATCACTTGCACATATGTTTTGGGCTTAACTGCCATTGAGCGTGGCTCTAATGCTGCTGTCTGTTCAAATTGTTAAAACTATTTCACTCTTCTGTCCCATGTAGTATGCAGCAGTTGATCTGGAGATGTGTCCCATGTCCTCTTAATGTCTTCCATATTACATTTCCATGGCAATGATCCCTTGGCCTTAGGTTTGGAATTTGGAGATTATATGCAAAATGTGTATAAAGGCTCATGAGTATGGATGACACTGGAATTTTATAAATTCTAAAAAATAAAACCTGAAACAGCAAAAAAAAAAAAAAAGGAATATTACATTATTCTATGGCTAAGTAAGCAAAGAGAAAGAAAGAAAAGAATGAATTAGAAGACAAACTGCCATTATTGGCAGTCACGTTTAACTACATTAAGCCTGGCTGTTGTATGATTTATTTATTGTCATAATTTATTTATTCATGCAACTTTTAGTATATTTTCTTTTAAGAGTCGCTATGACACGAATTTTAGCAGTGTCATGATTGTAATGTATAATAATAATAATAACTTCTTCCAGTCTTCCATCTTTCTGAAATATGTAGCATTACTTCTTTATTATGCTGGACAGCTGAGGACATTTGGTAGTATTATCTCAAGGGTATTTCCGAGGATGCTCCTGTCACATCTTGCCTCTGTACCATCCTATTTGCTTAGAGTCTTCTTGGAGATCTGTTTTCCTTTTAACCTGCAGTTTCCCAAGCAAGATAGGAATCAGTTTGGATAGAGGGCAGTTTAGTTTATTTTTATCAAAACTTTTCAACTGGGTATCTAGTTATAATAATTATATTGATTTTTAAAAATAGATCATGCACTCAAATATTTGCCGCATAAATATATGGAAATGATTTCCTTATACTTTTTCATGGTTTGAACATGTGCAATTCTACTTTCTCAGGCTACATTATTATTGAATTAGATTAGGTGAAAGAAGGCAGTGCAACTTTATAATATTGGAACACAAAGATTGTATGGTATTATCTTAAAGGCTAAGCTAAAACTTATTTCACTGCTAATTAACAATATGATGGAATATTCATGTCACCTACCAATTCTGTAATATCTATGCTTTTTTATATTTTATTTTACAAATATTTTAGTAATATTTGTAAATATTATATCCTGAAATATTTAAAAGAACAAATTAAATGATAGATAAGAAACTCAAATATTTTTAGATAAATGCATATGGTTAAAACATAATTATACTAAGGGTGGGATTCAAATTTTTTAACAACCAGTTCTGTGGGCATGGCTAAGCTGGTGAGTGTGGCTTGGTGGTCATGTGACTGGGTGGACATGGCTTGGTGGTCATGTTATTGGCTGGGCATGGCCAACTCAACACCACTCACATCAAAGCACGCATCTCCTCGCCTGGCCTCTCGTGACCGTGGGGATGTTGTAACAGTCGTAAATGTGAAAAATAGTCATAAGTAACTTTTTTCAATGGTCACTCCACACAAGCAAAGTACCAGCAAAGGAGGGGAAAAAAAACGCCAGAGAAGTTCCTGAGACAGGAAGTCTAGTCCTGCCAAGAATGTAATAAGGGTTAACGGAGAGGCAGTTACTGTAAGCAACACCAGAATGTTTCCTTCCTACCTTCCTTACAGGATTAGGCCAGTAATTTCTTCTAACAACCGGTTCTCGGAACTGCTTAGAATGTTAATAACTGGTTCTAGCGAATAGGTGCGAACTGGTATAATCCCACCCCTGAGTTATTCTAAATATTATACTAAAATTAGTCTTTCAATTTCCCATGTTTCTTTTGCAAAAGTGGCTTTTGTTGTTTCTAACTTCAACACTCTTAAACTTTTGAATTTGTTTTGATATTACATATTATCTATTTTATTCTTCTGTTGGGACATAGTATGCTATCATGAATGAAGCTAGAGAAATGGGAATCAGTGGCTCCTGTTAAAAAAGTCTTGGTGTCTTCATAGACGATACCGTATATTTCCCATCAACTTGGAAATGTAAGTGGAAAAAGGTGGGAGCATAGCCTTATAGGAAGACTTTGACTTCTATGTACTTCAGGGAACAAATACTTTGTGTTTATATGCAATAATTAATAATTATTTGCACAATATATCTGAGTGGAGATAAAGGCCAATTTTAAACTAGGGGTGGGATAAGGATCTGAGGCCTAAATTACAATCATACCTAATACGTAGCCTGATAGGACCTTCTGCTATTCCCACCCCCCAAATTAAATTTAATTCTATTATTTTATGGCTTGCCTGCAGAATGCTGTTGCTTCCTGTTCTGAATTATATAAGGGAGGAATTCTGTCATTCCCTTGGATTTGATTAATTCATAGAAAAATAGTTCAGTAGACAAAATTAGCATACCACAGTGAATAGCACAATACTTACCCTACTCCTTCATAGCCTAAGACAGGATCCTTTCATTCCATCCAGGAAGACTTTTTCTTAAATAAAATAAAGTGCAATGTCTTTTCCGTGAGTTTGCATGGAAATAGTTTAAACATTCGCAGAAGATTTCCTCTGCAGAAAGACAATAAAAGAAAAAAAGAACAAGCTCTTAATTTAATAGTGTCTGTTGGTAGAAATAAGCGATTAAAATAAATGCTAAGTGATAACAATAAAAGAGATATTATTAAAAGGAGAACTTTCATTTAAAATGTAAATGTTTTTCCTAATAAAAAAAAATCAGTCCTAAAATTATGTCTAAGACTATATACATACATACATACATACATACATACATACATACATACATATATCAGCTGATGTGCCTTATTTTGCATGCATCTGTACTGAACCTCACTGTGATTCATGTTATTTCAGGATTAATGTCAGATGGCCAGAAAAATGCATATTGTTGGACGCAATATTGTCCTGCAATATTATTCAGAAGTGGAACAATTAGGTGCCAGCGTTCTCTGTCAAATTGACAACAAAATAAAACATGCTTAATAGATTCTACCTACCCTGGTTTGCAGGGTCACATTGATAATGGACATGGTATCTTCTCATATCTATCTCTGACAGGTTGGCATTTAATTGTTCCAGGGTGAAGCTTTATGACTTCCAGTTGTATTAGGTATGTAGCTAATGCCATGATGTATCTGAAACTGTCAGCATGAAAATCTGGAAGGAATTGGCTGCATCAATTTGACATCCTGTATCTTTCAGGTGCTGCCTGTACATTACTGTTGCTTGCTTGAAGCCAATAATTTTAGTTTTTTTTTTTTTAGTATTTATTTGATTTGTCAATCGCTTACAAGATACAGGTATAAGTTTTTTCAAATATAGTTTTGAATACGTGAGATAGATACTTGTAAGAAAAATAAAAAGAAACAATAGGACAGGGACAGTAGGCACGATTTGGTGTGCTTATGCACGTCCCCTACAGGACTCTTAGGAAGGGGGTGAGGTCAATAATAGACAGTCTAAGGTTAAAGTTTTTGGGTTTGGGGAAGAAACCACAGAGTCAGTAGAGTATTCCAAACATTGACCACTCTGTTGTTGAAGTCGTATTTTCTGCAGTCAAGTTTGGTACGGTTAACCTTGAGTTTGTATCTATTGTTTGCTCTTGTATTGTTATGATTGAAGCTGAAACATTCATTTGCAGGTAGAACATTGCAATGTATGATTTTATATACTATATTTAGATAGGACTGGAGGTGGCATAGTTCTAGATTTTCTAGGTCTAGAGTTTCATGTCTGGTGGCATAAGGTATTCTGCAATGAGTAGAGGAGTGGAAAACTCTTCTTGTGAAATATTTCTGGACTTTTTCAATTGTGTTAATATCAGATACATGATATGGGTTCCAGACTGATGAGCTGTATTCAAGTATAGGTCTAGCAAATGTTTTGTGCTCTCTAGTTAGTAGTGTGATATTACCAGAAAAGAAGCTACGTAGGATTAGATTAACAACTCTTCATGCCTTTTTGGCTATGTAGTTACAGTGGGCTCTAGCACTTAGATCATTTGAGATGAGTATGTTATTTACTAACAGTAAATAAGAGGGTAAAGTCCCAGAAGTAAAAGCTTATTGTGAATTTCTTACTTCCATGTAATTTGAAATCTATCTTCTAATTTCAAAGGGGCTAAATCTATGGGAAAGAGTGTCAAATTCAGTCAGTAATTGCAGCCTGCCATATTTAGGTCTTTACTCTTATCATGACCATCTTCATGCATAAGGTTGCATTAGAGACCCAACAGAAGAAAGTACTTTCAAATTTGGGTTGAACAAGTCCACTGTTCACTCTATATGATACTAGGGCTTAGCTGCGGTAAAATCTTAAAATAGCTGTTACATCCTTTTGTGCTTTTTGTGAGAGAATGTAGATCTGGCCTTGGGAAGAAGAAGAAACATAAAATGTTAAGAGAGGAGAAAGACTATCCAATCCTGAACGGGTGGAAAGTGTGAGATAAAAACCTCAAAACAAATGCCTTAATTTCGCTTAGTGTAAGACAGAGTACAGAGAAAGTCTGGCCTTCAAAATTCTAGCAATAAAAGTATTTCTAAAATCCTTGATGCCTCTGTTTTTTGACCTTTTCTATCTTGAGAAACTAACACATTCTGAGTTACGCAGTTATTATTTTGTGCCATTAAATCAGTATTAATTCCCGATGACTGCTTGAACTAGTTCCTGAAATTTTTCTTGGCAAGATTTTGGAAGTGGTTTGCTATTGACTTCTTTCTGGAGCTGAGAGCAAGGACTAATTCAAGATTATCCTGCTGGCTTTGTTTATAAGATGGACTAGAACTCACAACCTCCCAATTTCTGACCTGACCTTAACCACAAACTGGTTGCACAGTAACTGTTGGTGTTTTACTATCATCATCTTAGAAGATCACCCCAGATATCTCATGCATCCATTCAGTAGTTTGGCAAATGATAGATCAAGAAAAAGTTGCATCTATAGGGTCTTTTAAGTCCTGTAGGGGACTGGAAGAATTACTGCATTGTCTGTCTATAGTTGTAAAGCACTATGTCTTTCTAGTAGACATAGAATTCAGGAGAGTAGAATTTTTGTTAAGTTATTCTGCTATATAATATATGTATACATTTTATGTCATATTACACTCGTGGCTGCTGTTAGGTACCCTTGAAGACTGCATGTTACTGTGAGTGATGTGTTCTCACATAATGCACCAATGAGGTTGGCAATCAAAGATGGTGTTGTTCAATATGTCCTTTAGCTTAATCCAGGAGGTGAAATCAAACATTACTTTAAAGCTAATAAAGGATAGTATTCCTGGGAATACATTTCTCAATGAGATATTGAAGTACAAGACACGAATCAATTGTACAGCAGCTATCCTAAAGCCAGTTTGTTTGACTGCATGTAGATCTTCCTTTCTAGCTAGAGTCTGAATTTCCATTTAAGTTGTCTCACATGGAGCTTATTGATAGTACTGAGGCCAATAAAGGGCAAATAATTAACGGAATCAGTGTTGTTGCCCTTCTTGTACAGTGAATATAGAAAGTCTACACATAACCCTAATTATAGGAGAATGTAAAGACGTATGCAACCATGTTATTGTAAGTTTTTATTGTTATTTTCCCTCAAAAGTTTTTAGTTTGTTTTTCAATTTAATCATACAACTTATATGCTATATTAAAAATGGAAATAATTCTGAAGTGATTTATCTTGGTCTGTATTTTTTTTTTCATTTTAAAAAAATCTGGCATTTTACAGGTGTGTAGACTTTCTATATTCTATATCCACTGTCTATAAGTACAATGGTATCTAGTCCCTAGATTTGTCAACTGTAAGCTGCATTATTTTAAATTAAGAGTGATTTAGTCTGCACCCAGTACCTTTTTTTAGCTTGAATGCTCAAGTATGTTCTTTCTATGGCTGCTAAGTAGGCACCTCTTTTAAGTCAATTTATAGAGCTCTATTGAGTTATCTCTATATTAGAAACCCTGAAATGTTTTTTCCAGACCTCCAACAAGATATAATTGTCCCAATGATGCAAACCAATACAGAGTGCCCTGCAATGATATGCCAAAGATGAATGGATTGCTTGCATTTTGTCAGGATTTGGCGAAACCATGCCACTTTCATAGCCTGTATTTTGACTAATTAGCTAATTAAGGTATTATTAATAACTGGCAAGGTCTGAACTTTAGCTCATTCCTTCCAGTATGTATTCTAATATGTACGTGAATTGATCACTTAGGTTAGTATTTCTCTACTTTAGTAACTTTAAGTTGTGTTGACTTCAACTATTAGAATTCCCCAGTCAGCATGGAGAGTTAAAATCTACGCATTAAAGCTGCCAAGGTTGAAAACATTGATTTAGATAATTCAATCTCCCTCCGATTCTTACTGATCTTATACTTCCATCTCAGAGGTGAAACAATATGTTAGCTACTTTTAAGGTACAGCTGCTGGTCTTGATTGAATTTTAACTGACATGGCAGTTAAGTTGGTAGTCATTCTGTAATAGTTACATTCAGGCTGATATTATTATTAATATGCTTATATAGTCTTTGAATCCACCACTACCTGTCCAAGATATAGTATTTGGGATTAGCTATTTTGTATAGGTTTCTCACTTTTGTATCTGATCCACATTAATTTGTTAGCCATTAAATCTTCTTATTTTTTCACAAACATTTAAATAACTCATTTCCACTGCATTCAAGTTACTTTTATGTTTCCCCTGACTTATTCAACTTCCATATAACAAATGGGTAAAAACACATTTCATAACTTGAGCCCATTTTCTTTATTATATGATTTCTCAAAATGAACAAATAAATAATAAACACCCTTTTTTCCATTCCTGTATTTCATGGGACCTGAGAGAGAACAGGTATCTGGTCTACAGATCCCCTGCTTAGAGTAAAGTATTGTTGCATCTTGTATTCTTTCAGTCAGAATTCAGGCCAAACAACTTCTCATACATGCTTAACAAACTAACTCCCCTGTGGTTTTCCATGCTGTCTTTCTACCTTTTCCTTTGTATAGCGGAATAATAATAGCGTTATTTCAATTGTGAATTATCGATGTGCTCTTAACATAGACATTAAACAAGCCACACAGCTATTCTGTAAGCAAACCATACCCTTATTTTAACCTTTTAAAAGTTACCCTATCTGCACCTGCTGTTTTTCAATATTTTCACAGCATTGATGACTTTTTTTTTCATTATTCTTTTTCTTGAACACTACCACATATACTGTAGAGCTCATTTCAGACTTATTTTTCCACATAACACTATTGTTTTTGTACAATATCCTAAAATACCACTTCAGCATTTCCTTGAGGACTCGATAAAAATGACTTTGAAGAAAGAAATGCCAGGTCTTTAATGGAAGTCCCCAAATGGAAAAAAAGGGTCTTAGCAAAGTGGAGAAACAGCTTGTACTTTTATATATATATAAAAGCTCATTTTCAGCAATTTGCTGTACTCTACTTACCATACCTTTGAGTACAGATGTGTAATAAGAAATGCTCAGGTCAAAGACTTTATATTGTCTATCTATCTATCTATCTATCTATCTATCTATCTATCTATCTATCTATCTATCTATCTATCTATCTATCTATCTATCTATCTATCTACCTACCTACCTTCCTTCCTTCCTACCTACCTACCTACTTACCTACCTACTTACTTACCTATCTATCTACGGTATCTAAAATTAAACTGGTGCTAACATGCATAGAGTAGACATATATTTTATCCCCATATACTAAGTGGTATCTCTATATAAAATTAAATGGGTGTAAAACAAAACAAACAAAAAGGAAATTTAAGTGTATTTGGAACAAAGCCAACAAACAATTTAATAGTATAAATAATTACTTTCTTCTTTATCAGATGTTATGCTTTAGGCTAGCTTTGGAATCCTAAATAAAACAAGGTGATTCTAGCCAATGAATATTTTAGAACAAATTATTTATAGTTTCAGGCAATTTCTCCTATCTGGAATATCTAAAACAATGACTTGTGGGTAAAGGACATTCTGTGTGGTACCCTTGCTTTTATTTTCCTCTTTTGATGCCCTCTGATTTTACTATCCCTCAAATTTATTTTAATAAATATGAAATAAAAAAGGAATTTGGCTTATTATAAGGTAAAAGAGCAGTCCTAGCAGCATTTTTATTAGCGAGAATTATTTTGGCCCTTATGGGTTGATAGAGTGTATCTTTTTTTGGGTCAAGTTTTTTATTTTATATTACATATATATTTTATATTACATGTACATTTTATATTACATATACATATCAATGCATGAACAGTGTGACACCTAGATGCCATACATTTTGGTACAAATAAAGATACTATTATTACTCATGATTATTACACTTATCCAGCTAATATATTTCTAATAACTACACATTTATAGTAGGTTATAATTTTTCATTATTTCATAGTGTTTAAACATACCTGATATTACTACCATTCAGTTTCTGAACCTCTCTCTTGTTATCTCCCTCTTATTTATCTTATAATATAAAAATGTGTATACTGTTATTCCCCCTTGCTCTTATTTCTGTCTCTATTCTAGCTTTTATTCATATCACTATTTTATTAAAAGACGTTTCCTTTCTGTTTTTCATCTCTCTCCTGCTTTAATACTTTAATTCATATTCATATTTCCATAATGTAACTCTTTACATCTCTATTAAAATTTTGTACTTCATTATTTCATTATTCAATGTTTCAATATTCAATTCTGATACCAATCGCAATATTACTTAAACATACAATATAATTCTATTCATATTGTCATGCACCTTTTGGAATCTGATTCGGAGGGAGAGGTCGAACAGCTGACAGGGAATAGGAGTGTGGCCCTGTTGGCTGTGGAAGAAACAGGGGAAGGGCATAGTCTGATTTGGCAGAGCAGGGAAGAGGTAGAGCAAGGCAGAGGGAATTCAGAGGAAGACCCAAGCCCACTCCCTCTTCATCCTAGGGCACACAGCGAGGAACGGAGAAGGGAGCACCATGAGTTGCGTGGCTTATGGGGGAGGAAAGGGTCCTGATTGCCTTCATTAGCTGCAGCTGGGAACACAGTGTTTAAAAAGGGAAGCTGTGCACAGCAAGTTGTTGGGAGTAAATCGTGAATTATCTGGTATCGTGGTGACTTATTTGTGTTCCTGGCGTCTTCCCAACTGTGTGAGTGTTGCTGTGCTTTCAAGTCTGAAAATCTTTCTCCTGCCCTGTCAAGTTAATTACTGAAGCTTTGTTTGTTTGGATTTTTAGTTACAGTCTATATGTTACCTTGTTTTGGATTGAATGTTGTGTAGTTAAAGGCTGTTCCTGGGAGAGTTTTTGTCCAGCCAAAAGTAACCTGGACATTGGGGGCAAAGTTGGAGATAATAAAGGGACTCTTCTTGCTTATTTAACTGTGTTGCCTTTGTTCCATGCCCTGGGTCATCACCAGAGGTGGTATTCAGCAGGTTCTGACCAATTCTGGAGAAACGGTAGCGGAAATTTTGAGTAGTTTGGAGAACCAGCAAATATCACCTCTGATTGGAGATTTTACAGTATCCTTCCCCTGCCACGCCCACCAAGCCTCGCCCACTGAACTGGTAGTAAAACAATTTGAATCCCACCACTGGTCATCACACATATTCTATACATTCATCCAGTTTATATAAGAGTATCTTGAGGGCTAGTTTGCTTTCTGATGAATCACAAGTACTAGTGTTGGGCTGCAACAATCTGGACAACCATGACGATAATGCCAGATAATTTTAACTGGTCATGGTCACTATGGCAGCCATTTTGTGATAGGCAATCCTTATCATTGACATTTTTTGTTGCATCCACAATTTATTCTCAGAATTCCAAATATTCCATGATGCTTTAAAAAGAATCTTGTTTCTTGATTCTTGAACCTTATGCTTCCTAGTGATAAATAATCTGATGAGTCAGGGGTCTTTTGACAAAGAGAAAAACTATACTAAACAGTTCACTATAGCAGAATATTTAAGATCATTCTGTACTTTCTGTCAATAAAGTATACTTCTGCTGTGAGCCACCCAGAATTGATGAGACTCAGGTGATATATATAAATCAAACTAATAAAATAAATATGTTGGAATTATCTAACAAAAGGTTCAAGCTCAATGAAGAAC
Organism: Bungarus multicinctus; assembly: GCA_023653725.1. Taxonomy (NCBI): domain Eukaryota; kingdom Metazoa; phylum Chordata; class Lepidosauria; order Squamata; family Elapidae; genus Bungarus; species Bungarus multicinctus. Next base: position 11,091,294 of record CM042848.1, on the reverse strand, counting down.
TTTATTCCCATCCTGAAGAGAACAGAGACCAAAGAGATTGATTTGTAAGTCAAGAGCTAAATTATACAAATTAATCTATGACACAGGAACTGCAAATCTTAGGGAAAGTATTAGGACAGTAGTAATTGATTAATTTGTTTCCAAAAGTTTTAGAATAACAGGGTAAAATAAAAAGACATTTGTAGCAAAACAGTCTGGGATTAAGGCTGCCTTCTTTTTTCCCAGGCCTGATTCTGAGTTTCAAACAACAATAAAAAATGTAAAAACCTTAAAAGATGAAGTTTAAGTCAACTGTACTGGACTGAAGGCTTTAACTAGAATCTTTGTACGCTTATGAATCTTACAATCTCCAGAACTGAGTTAGAGGTATAGCTTTTCCAGACATCTCATTAGACAAAAATGAATATAGGGATATCCAAAATCAGTATTTCCTGTAATGAAAAAAAAAAAAAGCAAAACATCTGGACTGGTTAGGAGTTTAGGAGCAACAGAACTGAATAATTGACTATCAGAAGATTTGGGTGTAATGAGAATATAATTCAACTCCAGGTAGGAGTTTAATGATAAGTACCCTGCTGAAATAAGCAGTTCTTGTAATTGGGTAATTGTGGAGCTTGGATTTAATGATTTTATAGGTACTACTTTTTCAAGAGCTATTCATTTTACAGGCAAATAAATCCTAGTTTCTTACAGAATAAATACATTATGAAGTTGTGGGTTCTTAGTGTGGTTCTTTAAGCTAGGCTGTTTTCTTATAGACCACGTGTGTCTAACTTTGGCACCTTTAAGACTTCTGTACTTCAGCTTCCAGAATTCCCTAGCCATATATATATATATGTTACTATGAGTATAACTATAGTTATACTAACTATAAAATGTTTTTTTTTTAAAGAAAAGCCCAAGCATTGACTGGCAACCCTGAAGCCTCAAAGATGACCTCAGCCAGATTCACTTCAGTTGACATTATCTGTTTGACATTTTTGCTGTCAATTGCTGTCTTACTTAGCAAAAAGACCTTGGATTTTAACTTGCACAATTATTTGGTTCTCTGCTGTCTTGATTGTCAGCTGATTTTTTGATCCAATTCAGGGTGCTACTTTGTACCTAGGAAGGCAATATGGTACCATATCAAATTACTCTAGAGGACAGTCTAAAATAAATCCGCCAGACTTGGTTGTCAAGAGAGGTGCCACTCATGTGAAATGAAAGGTATGTGAACTGGAGGACAGATTTTGAAGCTGGAGCTCCAATCTTACGGAACATATCATTTCTGTAGATATATTTGGCTGTTTCTCTTCTAAGTAGGCTTTTGATAATGTGGAGGCCTAGTGTGGCATGTATATGTCACCTTTTATTTATTGATTGTTATTATATTTTTTAACATTTAATGCTTGCTTTTGAGACTATTGTGCACTGCCTGAAGTTGTGAGATTGGAACAGAGTATAATTTGTGCAAAAAAATAAATTAAAAATGGCAAATCCAAGGTATATGACAATTAAATTGATAAAACACTTTGTATAAAAAAGAGAAAAAAAAGAATCTTTCAAATTTATCAAGAATCAAGAGGAAAGATTAAATCTAAAGGAAGTGACTCATTGTAGACTCATTTAAAAATATGATTAATTACATTTATTTGTCCATATCTTTTTCTAAATAACTTTTTTTGGAAAGTTTACAAAAGTCATAAAAACTAAAACAAACTAATAATATAAAGGCAGAAAAGACAGAAAAGAAAAAATGCAGAAAGAAAGAAAAAAGAAATAGAATCTTCCAATTTCCTTTGCAGCAAATATAAGTAAAATTTCAAAACTCTCACTCTGCGATTAGCAAAGAAAGTTCGACATTTCTATTCATTTATTTAATCATCAAAAAAATAATAAATGCATATTTTCCATTTTATGCAAAAAGTCTATAAGGGGCTTTCCAGTGAACCATAATTATAGGTATTGTTTTTTCCCTCTCAAAGAAATTAATTTAGTCATCTCCACATGTTTCATCCCTTCACTAAAGATTCCTTCATTGTAGGCATTGTCAAACTTTTCCCCAATTGATAAAACGTATCTAGCAATTGGTTAAAATATTTCTGAAGTAGGTCTTGAGTAATTGCAGGTTGCTCTAACAAACCTCTCCTGCTTCCTCTGGGCATTTTTACAATAATCATTTTGAATTAAAAAAGCACAAAAAAGTCCCAAGCATCCAGATTAATAAAACAAACCTCTCTCTTTTTCTCTCTCACACCACCCTTATTATCTTATTTCAGCCACTTTCACTTCAGCTAGAAAATACATCATGTTTCCATAGTAACTAAACATCATAGTCTAAGTTTACTTTTCGTTATGCAGAATCCTCCAATTAGTTGGTCTCTTTAACGATAAATAAAAACATTTCTACACTGGTCTATTCTCTTTAATTATCTTATATTGAAGCATTTTGGTCAAAAGCAAAAAAATATATAGTAGAAATAAAAATAGAACAATAAGGATTGTCCCCTTAGCTACTTGAAAATTTTCTGAAATATTCTCTTGATTAAACTTTTTGCCTACAAGTCTTGAATCTTTATCTCAAATCTCTCTTGTATTTTTAGCAATCCCAAAAGGAGGTTTAATTCACTACAAGGAGTCTTATCTTTGCTGCAAGAGGAAATCTCTCTTCATCTGTAATTGATTGCTTCTTAAGGTGATTAAGAGATGGGAAAGGCAGGATTTAAATGTTCATATAGGCTTCACTTAACTTAGAAACATAGGTGAAATTCCAGAGTTCTCAGTCCTATCTAGTTGCAAAAACATTCTGTTACTGTAGTTCAATCAGAAGGAATCATCATCTGGAACACGTATAGTTAGTTACATCATCTCTCTTCGATCCAGGGAGACCCATTCAGAAACTGGCTCCACAGTCAAAATTCTCAATTGTGCAATTCTCAGTTGTGATGGGTCTCTGTGTTTGGAGCTAAATTATAAGATTTCATAAACAAAACAATTTTAATCTATTTTGTGTGCTACCAGATGCAGAATAATGAAGCAGAGCGTATTTTTTTCTATTCATTGACCAGACTACTCTACATTTTTAATGGCGCTCAAACATTTCTGATTAAAATATGAAATAGAAATAGCGGAAGTAAAAACAAGTGCTAAAGTAGAAAAAGGGCTAAATAATACTTAGGATTATAGCAAGGCATTATAAAACTACTTAGAAAAGGTATAAAGCTTATTAATTTACAAAACAGAATAATATAGAGTGACTCTGATATAAAACATTTAGATAAAATGTTAAATTACATCATTCTGAATAGATTGAATAATAAGTTTATTCATGGGGAATGCAAAGCCTCTCTCTGAAGGGAATACATTGAAATCTTCTTCCTAGTAAGCAGGGGTGGGATTCTACCAGTTCGCACCTATTTGCTAGAACTGGTTGTTAACATTCTAAGCAGTTCGAAGAACTGGTTGTTAGAAGAAATTACTGGCCTAATCCTGTAAGGAAGGCAGGAAGGAAACATTCTGGTGTTGCTTACGGAAACTGCCTCTCCGTTAACCCTTATTACATTCTTGTCAAGACTAGATTTCCTGTCTCTGGAACTTCTCTGGAGTTTTTTTCCCTCCTTTGCTAGTACTTTGCTTGTGTGGAATGACCATTCAAAGTTACAATGGCACTGAAAAAAGTGACTTACGGTCATTTTTCACACTTACGACAGTTGCAGCATTCCCACAGTCATGAGAGGCTAGGCAAGGAGATGCGTGTTTCGATGTGAATGATGTTGAATTGGCCATGCCCAGCCAATCACATGCCCACCAAGCCATGCCCACCAACTAAGCCACGCCCACAGAACCAGTTGTTAAAAAATTTGAATCCCACCCCTGCTAGTAAGCCTGAAGACTTTATAGTAAAACTTGCTATTGGAAAGTTTTCAGTGCCATTCAGGCCTCTGCAGGCCTTGCCAGGCAAGTTGCCAGCCAAAATGGAGCTTCTTAGCAGCAAATCTGACCCTCCGATGGTCCGATCGGCCCCCCCGAACTGTTGCAGGCTAAAACGGAGCCTCTGGGGGCAGAATCCAACCCTCCAAGGCTGTGTTTGGCTCTCCACAGGCCTCCTCCTGCACATTGCAGGCCAAAGTGGAGATTGCTTGCTAGATCTTCACAAGTAAGTGACCTGGCATGGCAGGTTGAGGGGGAAACAATTGTGGGAAGCATGAGGTATTTCAGTGGGTCAAGGAGGCCTTGGGTGGACTTAGGCAGGGAGCCTGTTCCATCAGTAGCCCCCCCCCCCATGGCTTTTCCCACCCTGAAATACCTCATGTGCACTTAACAAGCCACACATTCGACTATGCATCTTTGATAGCTTTTTTCTGACTTTTGGGGGAGAAATCTATAATTATTTGCCACCAACCATGTTACATACCCAGGGGTGCAATGGCTCAGCAGTTAAAGATGCCGAACTTGTCAGCTGACAGCCTTATTTCAAGACCCAAGCACTGTGCAATGGGATAAACTTGGATTATTTGCCTCAGCTCCTGACCAACTAGTAGTTTGAAAGGAGCACATGCCAGTAGATAAATAGGTACCACTTTTGTGGGATAGTAACTGCATTCTGTGTGCCTTGACATATAGTCAAACTGTCCATATGACCATGACCATGGAAACAGATACCACAGGCTCCCTTAGCCAAGAAACAGAGATAAGCATTTTCTTCTAGAGTCAGACAGAACTTTCTGACCCTTACCTTTATGTTACATACAGTTTTATTATCTATATTCTACAAAAGTAACCATGATAGGACTACCATTGAGGAATGCATTATGTAGTATGATTGTAGTTTATGGAATTTCCTTGTTAATAGCATATCTTGAGAGAGAGAAAGATTTTTTTAAAAAAATGATCAGCTCATTTGAAGGATCAGCACTAAAACTTAATAAATTAATATTCCAATTGACTGTCAGTTATTATTTCCTAGTTTATAAAACATCAGTCATTAAATGCTGATTCAATATATTATTAAGCATTAATTGTCCACTTGTGTAAATTCTTATATTTGAGGTAAGAAATACATAATTACAAAGCTTATCTGTATTAGTGCTAGTGAATGAAAAATAATGATAGTAGGAAAGGAATAAATAAAATAAGGTGGGACAACACCATGGACTTTCTTGCTTAATGCTAGTTTAATATTATAGTTTCAAGAAGGGACAAGTTCTGTATCAATTAAAACCATGGGATCATATAAATGACATATAATTTTTTATAGAATCCTGTATAGATACAAAGAGAAAAGAGATAAAGGATTTGGATCATTTGATACTGCAATACTGAATTTTACCTTTTTTTAAATTTGGTTTGTCAATTGCTTACAAGATAATAAATATAAGTAAAAACATAGTTATGAATACATGGATACATATAAGAAAAATAAAAGAAACAATAGGACAGGGACGGTAGGCATGTTGGTGCGCTTATGCATGCCCCCTACAGACCTCTTAGGAAAGGGGTGAGGTCAATAGTAGATAGTCTAAGGTTAAAGTTTTTGGGGTTTGGGGAAGAAACCACAGAGTTAGGTAGAGTATGCCAGACATTGATCACTCTGTTGTTGAAGTCATATTTTCTGCAGTCAAGTTTGGCACAGTTAACCTTGAGTTTGTATCTATTGTTTGCTCTTGTTCTATCTATTGTTATGGTTGAAGCTGAAGTATTCATTGACAGGTAGGACATTGCAATGTATGATTTTATATACTATACTTAGATTGGACCAAAGGCGGCGTAGTTCTAGATTTTCTAGATCTAGAATTTCAAGTCTGGTGGCATAAGGTGTTCTGCAACAATTACAGGAGTGGAGAATTCTTCTTGTGAAATATTTCTGGACTTTCTCAACTGTGTTAATATCAGATACATAATGTGGGTTCCAGACTGATGACCTGCATTTGAGTATTGGTCTAGCAAATGTTTTGTATTCTCTAGTTAGCAGAAAAAAGGCTACATAGGATTAGGTTAACAACTCTTAATGCCTTTTTGGCTATGTAGTTACAGTGGGCTTTAGCACTTAGATCATTAGAGATGAGTACTCCAAGGTCCTTGACAGAGTTTGGATCATCAACAAGGTCTTGACTATTCAGTTGAAACATTTTGCCTATACTTTTTAATGTGAAGGATCAGTGGGTAATTAATAGTATTAGGCAACCCACCAAACTTCTAGATCACGTGTGTTAAACTTGCAGCATCACATTGTCGTCATGTGATATTTCATGACATTTTTTCCCCTTCACAGAGCTGGGGTGGGCATGGCCTGCATGTGGTGCATCAGGCCCGCAGGCTGACAGTTTGACATTCCTGTTCTGGATACTTCATGAAATAATGAAAATGCATTTTCAGATTACAAATCTGTTATGAGTTCTATTTAACTCAATAGTGACTCTTTGCCATTCATTCTTTTTTATTTAAAGCAAGAAAAAAGTAGGAGGAAAAAAGATCAATAACACTCTTTGTTATCTGATATTGTGAATGAGCAATGGATTTCTAGTCTGCACTTTTTCAAAGTTATAGTGTGTGTAGATGACACTCAAAGAAGCAGCATAAGAATTGCAAATTGGATTCCTTTACAGAGAGAAAATTGCTATTTGTAACCTTTTGGGAAGTGAGAAACTGCTAGTACAAGTCATGAATAATGTAAGCATTTTCACTGAAGCATGTAAAAACAACCTTGCTTGTTTGTTTCCCTACTGTACAGATGGAATGCACTGTACAAATCTGTCACATGCTATTCTCAACATGCTAGCCTTGTGCCCTTGGTCTGATAATTTTGAAATGTTTCTGATTTAATGGTCTACAAAGAATGATTGAAAAACTTCAGGTTGAAAAAAAACTGCAAAGGAATTTTAGAAATAATACTAATTGAGGTGCAAAGGATTAGAATCACATACATATTTTCATCCCTTTAACTTGTTTGTATTAATAAACCCAGTCAATCCTGCCACTTCAATTAGGACTGTAATTTCATTCAATTAATTATATTTATTTATTTATTTATTTTATTTTATTTATTTATTTTATTTATTTAACTTTTATACCGCCCTTCTCCCTAGGGACTCAGGGCGGTGTACAGCCAATCTAAAACCCCAACAATACAAAAGTTAAGAAAAAGATTAAATTAGATTAGGCCGAATAAAAAGCCCACCCCACCCCCTTAAAACCCCCTAATTAAAATTAATGGAGACACATTAAAACCCTCTATAAAATTATAGATTTTGGTTGATCTAGATTAGTCATTATTGGAACACACCCATCAAAATCAGAATGGTTCATATCCCATTGATCTAATGGTCTGTTCCAAAAAAAAAAAAAATCCTAAACCTGTATTCAACCAGTAATATTTCTGTCTGTCCATCCATCCATCCATCCATCCATCCATCCATCCATCCATCCATCCATCCATCCATCCATCCATCAGCAAATGATAATGATTGGGTAGTGTACAGGTATGAAATAGCCACTTTAAATTATTCTAATCCATTAAATTCAATGATATAAAATTCCTCTTAAAAGATTAAAGAAGAGGAGAATGCTGATGGGTACTGAAATGCAGTGGAAATGTTTGTGGAAACATGTCGGGAAAAGGCATGTTAGAAAACCTAGAGGGAGCCAATATTCTATTTTAAGCAGCCAAGTGAGACTAAAATGTAGAGGAAATCAATAATCAAAGCCACAGCTGTTCTTTCAGTACCAGTTTGATCAGAACAGGAGAGAGGAACATAGACATGAGGGCAACAGAAATGTGAAAAAGGGAAGAAAGCAAAAGAATGAGAATGGAAATGCTGCACCAAATTAAAAATGTATATTTGTGCCCTTGAAATGATTCACAGAGAAGGAAGTAAAACATTCAAAGGTTAGGACAAGTTTTATATATCTTAAGGGAGATTTGGATCATTTAGTTCAGAAAGGACAGTAAGAGAAAGTATGACAGAAATAATTTAAAATAATGAATATAGTGAAGGCAGATGGCTCGTTCCCTTGTTTTCAGTCTTGGAAAGAATACAGTGAATCTGTGGCCACTTACCAAAATAGACTGGGAACAAATTTAGCATAGATAAATTTAGAAAATAACTGACTTCTTTACACAATATAATTAACCTAAGAAATTCTTTGCTGTAGGAAATTGGATCAAATAATTCAATAAAATTTAAATGGCAGTTGGATGGATGGATGGATGACTATCATACAGGCAGTTAAGTATACTTATTTCAGCATGAGAAATAATGCAAGTATTCTGATTCCAGAAAAGGGTTATTGATGTGATAGTACAGTAACTGAAAGCTGCTGTTTATAGATTTTTATTTTCACTAGCAGTTCAGCCCTTGACCAAATAGTTTGCAAATTCACCAAGTGTCTCTTGTGCTGAAATACTATCAACAGCAAAAAGAACTTTTCTTTTGATTTCTGGAAGAGACAAAGGAAGCATCTCTCCTTCTTCTTCTCTAATTAGCAAAATAGAAGCTGACAACTGAAGACCGCAATGGTAAAGGAGGATGTTTTTGAAGCCATATAAATAATTGGTACCTACAATATTACTCCTGTATGATGAGTTATTTTTCTTAGGAGTATTGCTTAAAATGGGTCTTTACAAAGTTAAGCCATTTAGTTTGCATATAATACCTCTAAATTTAAGAAGTTCTTAATGATAATCAATAGACACCGAAAATATAAAAAAAATATTGATATAATGAATAGCAGAAGTATAACAAATTTGAATTAGTTTAGCAACTCAATTCAAATGGCAATATTAATGAAGCGTAACAACTGTACAATACAAGCAAAAAAAATAGTTCATTTACATCTTAGTTTCAGATTTGTGGTCACTTTATTTGATCGAGACTTCCGGTTTATACTACTTGCACCAATCAAAAGTTGGATGTGGGTTTACTTCAGAAAGATTGATTTTAGGAAATATTATTGGAAGAGAGAGAAGGAAAAGTTGCATATTTTGATTATAATATACGATCTCATTATGTCGATGACAGTTTTGATTATATTATATTTTGATTATAATATATAAAACACTAACACAAAGGGACCTCCTAGAGGTTAGTATAATAGTGATATATTTTCCTAATTATTTTTGTGCATTGCTTGTTGCGTGATTTGCAAGCATAACTCGTTTAGTTTGTGTTTTCAAGTTTGGATTTGTTCCCAGTTGGATATCAGATATGATACAAGTCCTATGGAGAAGCCTGGGACTTACCCAAATATTTGGGAAAGGTTTGATTCTGTTGGACCTGAAGAAATGGACAGTGTCATACGGAATGCAAATACCATCACCTGCATATTAGATCCATGCCTTTCCTGGCTGGATAAAGGTGCCCAAGAGTTGTCATATGGGTGGGTCTAAACAATAGTGGTTTCTTCCTTGTTGAAGGGGTGTGTATGTATTCAGTTCCTTTTAAAGAGGAGTGTGACCCCTATTCAAGAAATTGGACCCTACCATTCTGGACAATTTTTATCCAGTTGCACATCTCCCCTTTTTGAGGAAGGTAGTTGAGAAAGTAAGTCATTGCAACTCCACAGGCTCCTGTCACGTTGCAATGTCTTTACAATGACTGAATAGGGTCCTGATTATCTCGACTCTTTTCAGTCAAGTTTCAGCTTCAAATATGGGACCAAAACAGCATTGGTCACCCTCATGGATGATCTCTGGTGGTACCAGGATGGAAATGCTGCTTTTATCCTTGATCTTCTTGATCTCTTGGTGACTTTCAATATAATTTTGGGTCAAGTTATGGAGTTGGGGATTGGTGGCACAGGATGTGGGGGCATGGATGGGAAAAATAAGGTGGGTTCTTCTGTATCTAGTATCTTGAACCAGGACAAAACTTTATCACCCATCTCCATTCCTTATCATTTTTAGTCTTGAATGGGGTGTTTAATCTGGAGGTTCTCTTGGACTAATGGTTCTTGCTCAAAGAGTACTGATAGGTGGCAGCTGTGGCTAGGAGGACTTTTCCTCAATTTCATGTTGTCTGACATTTGCACCCTTTCTCTGTTTGGCCAGTCATGTTCTGGACATCTCTTGTTTGGACTTTTGCAATGTGGTCTACATGGGGCTATCATTGAAAAGCATCTGGAAACTTCAGCTGGTACAGCATATAGAATAGAATAGAATAGAATTCTTTATTGGCCAAGTATGATTAGACACACAAGGAATTTGTCTTGGTGCATATGCTCTCAGTGTACATAAAAGAAAAGATACATTCTTCAAGAGTCAAGAATCATGGTATAACATTTAATAATAGTCATAGGGTACAATAAGCAATTAAATCATATTAGGAAACAGTCAATATAAATAGTAAGTATTCAAGTGACAAGTTACAGTCATACAGTCACAAGTGGGAGGGGATGGGTGATGAGGAGTGATGAGAAGATTAATAGTAATAGTAATGCAGACTTTGTAAATAGTTGGACAGTGTTGAGGGAATTATTTGTTTAGCAGAGTGATGGCGTTCGGGAAAAAACTGTCCTTGTGTCTAGTTGTTCTGGTGTGGTCCCACAAGCTATGTTAGGTGCTCCATGAACTGCAGTTTGCTTCTGGGTCCAATTTAAGATGTTGGTTGTGACTTATAAATCCCTACATGGCACAGGGCCTGGCTACCAGTGGAACTGTATTTGTCCCATTACTTCAGCCTATGCCACTCAGTCAGGCATAGAAGGTATGTTGCAGACCCTGTCAGTTAACAAGAATTCTAATGGGCAGGATCTAGAGAAAAACCTCTGCCATTGCTTTCTCCCTGTGGAATATTCTCCCCTCAGATGTGAAGCAGTCCCACACTGTCCTGGCCTTCTTAAAGGAGTTAAAACCTGGCTTTGGGCTATGTGAGGGAATCTCAAAAGAGCATACAGGTTTGGGGCTGGTTGGTGCCCTGAAAGCCTTCCCTTACCTTTTTAATTGGTTTTTGGCAGAATTTAATTATTCTTACCACCTAAAAAAATAATTTTAAAATTTTAATCCTAACATTTTAACTTTTATATATGTTAAGAGCCAGGGAAATCAGGAGATTCAGGCAGTTCCAATGAATATAAAGATTTATTGCAAGATTAAGGTCTCTACAAGAATCTGAACTACTAAAGGTCAAGGGAAAGAGTTAAAAGGAATTCATTAAAAGGAATATTCTGGATTTAGATCTCTTGTGGGCACACAAGGACTCATGATTAACGACATGTTTGACTCCTTCTTCGGGTTCAGTCTTATCATCTCTTAAATATACTATTTTTATAGTTTGACATTTTATTGTACACTAAGTAGAGTCCCTGTTTAAGGTGGACAATTCATAAATAAATAAGTGAAAAATAATTAAATTATTATTTAATACATACGTTTGTTGTAATGACTTTTTTTTCATAAAATGAAAATACATTTGGAACTATTTCAGATATAGTAAACAATATTTGTATTTCAGATTTCAATTAACAATCTGTGGATCAAATTAATTTATGTCCTTTCTAAACAGTGTCTAAACAGTGTCTAACAAGTAAAGTAAAATAATATGATTAATGTTATTGTCCTTATTCTCTGTGAAAGTAAATCAACATTTCAACATTAGTATGTAAATTGGATTTTAAATGCTACCAGAATATTCCTCCCTCCAATTTATAAAAGAACAGAATTGAATAATACACAGCTGATATGTCAGTAAATTTGTAGTAAATGCTCCCTGTTTTAAGTCTCTGAGAAAATCCTATGAACGGAAATAATGTAATTCTGTAATAATTCTGGCAAAATAGCATTGAATGAAATAGCAACTATTACAAAGCATTCTTTGAACGGAAAATGTGTTTTTAGCTGTTGGGAACAGAACATTTATTTAAACTAATAGAAGAGAATATCTGTAGTTCAAGATTGAAGAATGGGGTCCTTGGTGCTCTCTGAGCTTTGTTGTTTTCTTGCAGATATTCATTACACAACTAGATAACATTTCAGTGGTGGAATGGAGTGGGGTTTGTTCTTTTTTTATATACAGTGGCTTACCTTGTGATATTTATTTGGAGTATTGTTTCCTTCTTGGTAGTTCTTTGATTGGGCTCTTGCTAACTGTTTGTTTGTCTGGGTTGGTAGTTCCTTGATTAGGGTATTGTTTATTGTTTCACTGCTGTTTTGGAAGTAATTCTAGTGTTAATCCCTGCTTATCTGGGTGTTGATTGCTAATGAGGAGCTGTTACGGTATGTAAATGTTACTTATGTCTATGTACCTGTTGATGGCTTATTTGTCTGAATCCCAAACTTCCAGCACTTAGTTGTAAAATCATAACCAAAAAAGATAGATTAAATTTCAGTAAGGTATTTGACAAAGTATACCACAATCTACCCTTGGTAGCTAAAAAAAATTGTGGGATAGACAGCCTGACCACCAGATGAAATTGTAACTGGTGACAAATTGCATTCAACATGTAGTCCTTAATGGCACTACTTTTACATGGAAGGAAGGAAGCAATAGGGTACACCAAGATTCTGTTCTAGGGCCCAGTAGTCTTCAAGATTTTCATAAATGATTTAGATGAGAAAATAGAAAGGGAACTCATCAAATTTCCAGATGACACTAAGTTGCAGGAATAGCCAATACCCCAGGTGATAGCTTCAAGATCCATATAGATCTTGACAGACCTGAACACTATCCATCAAATTGAAATTCAGTGAAGAGAAAAGTAAAGTCTTACACTTGGGCAAGAAAAGCCAAACAGTACAGATTAGGTAAAACCTGCTCAGTAGCAGTAGCTGTGAGAAGGATTTTGGAGTGTTAGTGGACATTCAATTAAATATGAGCCACAGTATGTCAATGGATTCCTTGATTACATTAACACAGGAATAGAATCAATGTTGCATGAAGTACTTAGTACCACTTTATAAAGCCTTAGTAAGACCATACCTGGAATATTGCATGCAGTTTTGGTCACCCCATTATAAAAAAGATATATACAGTTTGGAAACAGTGCAAAGGAGAGCAACAAGGATGATTAGGGGGCTGGAGACTAAATCATATGAAGAAGAGTTGCTGGAATTGAGCATGGCTAAACTAGTGAAAAGAAGGATTAAGGAGATATCATTTTACCAATATTTGGAAGGGAGTCAATCTATTTTCCAAAGCACCTGAAGGAAGAAACAATGAAACAATAAACAATGAATAAAACTAATCAAGGAGAATAGTTAGTTACTACTTTGTAGTTAGTATTTAGTTCAACCTAGAACTAAGGACAAATTTCCGGAAAGTGAAGAACAATTAGCTAGTGATCAGCTTGCTTCAGAAGTTTTGGTTGCCCATCCTTGGAGACTTTTAAAACGAGACTGGACAGTCATATGTCGGAAATGGTATAGAGTCTCTTTTGTGAATTGGGATTGGACTAGAAGACTCCAAAGTTCCTTCCCACTCTGTTATTCTGTTATTGTTATTTATTCTGAGGATGCTCAAAGTTTCCTTATTGAAGCTGTGATTGGTCTTATCCATGTGTTGTGCACTTAAGGAGTTTTTTTGAACCTTAGAACTTTTGGATTCAAGAATCTGGGTTACTCAAGTGTTTGACAGGATCTTCCAGTAAGACGATAATAATAGACAGGTTTTTCTGAAAGGCAAGTTAGTTATCTTAGTTAGACATTGGACTAGTTTTTCAGTTTTTGTTCTGAAACACCCGCTACTAGAAATTGCTGTATATATTTTGGAGAACATTTTTAATGTAGTGTTGAGCAGTACCAATTTCTAGCAATCTTCACAATTTACTGAAGAACTAAAGTTCATCAACATTGGGAGGATTATAAATTACTATATAGAGTAGAATGAGTACCCTTAAAACATATTCTAGAATCATGTGAAACATGTTGTTTTCTTAAACATTTTACACAATGTAGAATCCAATGTTCAACAATATGTACTGATATGTAATCAAGATATTTGAGTTTAAGTATTAAATAACTTAGTTATAAAGAATTACACTGAGGATGCTCTGCAAATAAGAATTTGTGATTCTCATATGACTCAATAAAAAGGGCTTTTAAGTGATAAGTAATGAAATCAAATGATTTTATTTGTAGTTCAAAGGAATTATTTTACTTATTTGTAGAGTCTGACTAGATTGGATATCAAGTAATTTAATAAGTATTATTATTTCTTAAGTAACGACTAACATCTTGAAAATTAAGTTTGCATCTATGGCATGAGACTTAGCACAATATTTCATTTCTCAAATGATGCATGTAATATTCTAAGGTATCAGCATGAATTCTATAGTACCAGTACATAGGTCTTTTCGTAGTTGTATTTTTCTGTTAAAACTTAATACTTCAATTTCTAGACGTTTGTATTGATTTGTAAATTCATCGTAAATTAACATATTTTTTTAATCTTTACATTAACATTTTCACAGATTGTACTTAGTCACATGTAAACAAAAATCATTTTGCCTTTAGTTTCTTTATATGTCATTTATATTTCAGTGATTCTACTTTGCATGTACAATAACTAAATTTAGATCCACTAAGGGAGAATTTTTCCAGCTATAGAAATATTTCTTGCTTTTCTACTAAATAATCAAGTTGCAGATGCATTAATTGTGCTGCTCTTATAAATTGCAGATTTCAGCAGAATTTTTTTTCTCATGCTCTTTAAAAAAATGATCTGAAAGGGCAGAGTTTTTCTCTGGAGAGCCAGTATGTGGATCAAATCCTGTTTTAAGCTTTTTACAGTTCTGGTTGGCATGGTTGTATATTTTGTATTCCCCACGGTAGTCAAATTAATTTTTTCCATCACTAGCTTAATTCCATCAATTCTTTAGTGAAATAGTCAAATATTATGGAAGGGGGAGAGTGGCATTAAATACAAATCCTTGCAACTTTGAAAGAATGATTGCATATGCTAGAAGTTAAAGTGTACTTGTAAATAAAATGATCCAAACCCTTTGCAAATAGTTTCTGAAGTGTCTGCTGTACCACCTCTCATATCCAACTAGTATGATATATGAGACTGTTTATGGTCAAAGATGCCTCTTGCAGCCTAAACAGTGTGTTTCCTAAGTAGAGACACTTCCCCACTTGAACTATCATTATAGTGCAACATCCATCTAAAATTTACCTGAAAGAAGATGAAATTCAAAAACAATAACAACTGTATGAAGATCTGCACTTGTTTTCTTCCATACAAAGGTTCCTAAAAAAAAAAAATCAACTCCAAGAGGTTTGATTGTATTGATCTTCATCAAATCCATTAGCTTTGTTGCTGAGATTTAAAAACTTTTGATCACAAAGCCCAGTTTAATTATCAGGTAGGCCACAAGGGATAGGCAATTGCAGAGCAGAAGAAATGGTTTTCAGGAGATAAATACCCTTCATTTTTAAAGTCATCTACCTATTCCAAAGATTCTAAAGAAAGATTCATTCTGCTTATAATTTCATTCAGTATGCAAAAAAGGCATAAATTGAGCTGTATAATTTATATGACAACTTATTTATATTTTTATATAGCACATTATTTTTAATGTGTTGCTGTTTCTGATGTCAAGGGCTCACATTCTGGGAATAAAACACTAGATGTTAAAAGATTCATTAATTATTACATGAAAATATGAAGTATTAATTTAATGTCACATTACCTATGAATAGGCTGTAAAGAACTGTAGTGGAAAAGTCCATTTGGTAAACATTACTTGAGTTAACTAACTATAATAAACTTTTTGTATAACTAACTAGATTCTATAAGTTTTTTTTAATAAGTAGAACACCACGTTCATTCAAAAATTCACTTAGTAGGAAATGTTTCTGGAAATCTAATTTCTTCAAATGCTTCTGTGTTCATCTGTATACTTAATAAATATTATCCAATGCTAATCTTAATTAATTACACAATATAATTACAGAAATATAATTTGATGGCAAGATTAATTGACATGGCACCAAACCAACTAGAGCAGTAAAATCAAAACTAACCTAATTTCAAACATCTATATTAAATTAAGTTTACATTGTCCGCATATGATAATTCTATTAACATGTTTTGTTTTCTACAGTTGGAGGAATAAGCAATCTGTTTGGAGGTTTGAGTCATGTCATTGGCTCTTTTAATTACTATCTTTCCCATTAACTAAAATCGTGGAGCCAGACTTATACCTTCAATGTGGACCTTAGAAATGACAATTTAGTCTCAGTTAAAGAAGCTAAAGAAGCTCAGGTCAGACTCTGTTGACCTGATCAAGCGTCATTTCTGTTCTTAAGAAGAAATTGCAGTAGGTCACATAATTTCAGATAGTCATGAATCATATTGATTACTTACATCCATTCAGTCAGTCTGGTGTTGACAGCATGGGTGATCTATGCTAGGGAGATCGCTAAAAGGAATGAAAATTTCTATTATTATTTGTTCCCCTTCAGTCTCATCTCTCAGCAGCTTTCCATCAGTCCTGACTTCTACAGTGAACCATGGCAGCACAGTATTTGAATGTTCTTTACTAGGAGTGGCCATTCATATGCTGCTGATAGGCCTAATGGCACAGAGACTGGAAATTATAATTTAGTTGCATCTGGAAGTCAAGGTTACCCCTTTTGTTTATAATAATCTATGTATGAGAGGGCACAGTAGCAGAATTTTCAATGGAGGATATGATAGCCTGAACTAGCTTTCAAATTGTTGCCAAACTATCTTAGTCTGGAAGGATTTTTTTTAAAGTGACGTAGAATCAAGCCAGCATGAACACAAAATGGCTGAAATGGTAAATGTAAATATGTTCCTAATGAGCCTCTACATCCCATACTATAATTTGACATCTAAAAGAAATAATTTGATAAAAAGTATGTAGCTGCTAAGAAAAGCATTGGTAGCAAGTCATGCATGATATAATGATTCAGGGTTTAAAAGTTTCCTCTTAGTTTATTCAGAAAAGTTTCTTTACCAAATGACTCTAAATACACTAGCTCCAGTGGTAGGATTCAATTTTTTTTTACTACCGGTTCTGTTCTGGATTGGATGTTTTTATATTTGAAATACTTACTGTTCATTGGTCTGAAATCCGGCGGGAGATCCTCCTCCTGTCATTGGCTGGCGAGGCTCGGAGAGCCTTTAAAAGAAGGGCTGCCGCGCCTCCCAGCGTCTCCATTTTCCTGCAATAAACAGAAAGAGCTGCTTTCAATAAGAGTGCCTGCCTCGTTATTGCCGCCGCCAAAACACTGGCGACGAAGGTGGGATCGAGACAGCACTTTTAAAGAGTGCAAATAGCGGCGGAGATCGAGCGGCACCATGTCCGGAAACAACGCCCCGCCGGAACAATTCAACCCAGCAAGGGAGGAATGGCAGACGTATGTGGACCGTTTCCTCATGTTCCTCGAGAGCAGCGATCTGAGCGGCGTATCGGAACATCGGAAGAGAGCGGTTTTCCTGACCCACTGCGGCCAAGCTGTATTCCGAATGGCGAATGCACTAGCCTCACCAATCGATGTTAAGACGTTAACCTGGCCCGAACTGGAAAAAATCCTGCGAGCGCACTATGCTCCCACAGTTTCCTGCCTAATTAAGCGCCATGAATTTTACCTCCGGAATCAAAAAGAAGGTGAATCTATCGCCGACTTTGTGGCAGACTTGAGAGACATTGGGGGTGAATGCGAATTCTCGGATTTCAACGAAGCCCTAAGAGACCGGATCGTGTTAGGGTTAAAAGATCCAATACTACAGAGCAGACTGCTAAACCGACCCAAGATAACGGTGCAAGAAGCTATAGAAGAGGCCACCGCAGCCGAAGCCGCTCAGAAATCGGCAGCAAAAATGAAAAAGATTAACCAAGCTGCACACTACAACTCCAAAGAAGCAACCAGACCAGAGGGGGTACGAGAAAAGACCTCAACACACCATGAGGACCTGGAAACCGAGTCCAGTAGTGAGGAAGACGAAGTTTGCCACCTAAAGACCGGTAGAGGGAAAAAAGAGCGGGCAAACAGAAAGTTTGATTTTGAATGCAACCATTGTGGAGGGAATCACCCCAGATCAGAGTGCCGTTTTATAGACGCGATATGCAGAAAGTGTGAGAAAAAAGGACACATCGCAAAGGTATGCAGAGCCAGGTCCAATTACAGTCCAAAGCGAAGAGGAAGCCCTCCCCCAAGAGAAAGAGAGAGAGAGAAAGAAAAGAAAACAAGCAGCCGTTGGAGCCAAGAAGGAAGGAATAGGAGATACAAAGAATCATCTTACAGGAAAGAAGAAACACACCAAACAGTCATAATTGGACACTCAAATACGAAAAATGTAAAGAAAGTCCACATTAAAGTAAGAATTGAGGGACAGGACTGTGAAATGGAAGTAGACTCGGGATCATTTCTATCCATGGACTCGTGGGATACTATCAAAAGTTTGATTCCAGATATACAATGAAGCGAACTGGAGAGACAGAACCTAACACTAAAAGACTACCAAGGCAACAAAATTCCGGTCGTAGGGGTTGGACACTTCCAGGTAACCTTCAAGAATCAAACCGAGATTCTACCCTTGACAATTGTTGACCGGAACAGACCAAGCCTTGTAGGATTGGAATGGTTCGAACCGCTCGGAATCGGGATGACCGGTATCAACCATATCACAGATGCAGACTGGGAGGCAGACCTCATTCAAGAATTCCAGGACCTGTTCAGTGGAGAATTAGGCAAGTACCGGGGTAACCCGATATCTTTCAACCTAGACCCTAAGGTAGCCCCAATTAGATTAAAGGCAAGGCGGGTACCCTTTGCGTTAAAGCTAAAAATAGAGGAACAACTAGATAAATTAATTAAGCAAGGGGTCCTCGTACCAGTTGACCATGCTAAATGGGAGACCCCTATAGTCACCCCTATCAAAGCGGATGGGTCGATTCGTATCTGCGGGGACTATAAGGCGACCCTTAACCATGCATTGCAACAGAGCGCATACCCCGTTCCTGTCGTACAACACTTGCTACACTCTATCAAAGGCGGAAAAATCTTCGCTAAACTCGATTTGGCCCAGGCTTACCAGCAACTGCCCGTAGACGAAAAAACAGCTGAAGCCCAAATGATCGTTACACACCGGGGCGCGTTTAAATGTAACCGCCTTCAATTTGGCGTTAGTGTGGCACCAGGCATTTTCCAATGTCTCATGGAACGCCTCCTACAGGGAATTCCAGGAGTCATTCCATACTTTGATGATGTCCTGATCGCAGCTAAAAACAAAATACAACTGCGAGACCGCCTAAGAAAAGTCCTCACCAAATTCACTGAATCAGGTCTCAAAGTCAAAAAAGATAAATGCACATTAATAACAGACAAAATAGAATTCTAAACGTTTCCATGAATACCTAATTGACTGCGACGGCATCCACCCGACAGAAGGAAAAACCCGTGCAATCAAAGACGCCCCCACCCCAACGAACAAGAGTGAACTGCAAGCCTTCCTAGGGTTAATAAATTTTTATCATGTTTTTCTGCCACAGAAAGCCACGGTAGCGGAACCTTTACATAGGCTCCTGGACAAAGACACGGTTTGGAAGTGGGGCAGTCGGGAGGAAACAGCATTTAACAAAATAAAAGACCTAATCACTTCAACAAAGGTACTAATACAATACAACGAGACTTTACCATTGATATTAACGTGCGATGCATCGCCTTATGGGGTCGGAGCTGTCCTGAGCCACCTTTTACCTGATGGCAGAGAGGCTCCGATTGCATTCTATTCCAAAACATTATCTAAAAGTCAAAGAAATTACAGTCAACTGGACAAAGAAGCACTAGCCATAATTTCAGGTATTAAACGTTTCCATGAATACCTTTATGGCCGACTGTTTTCTATAATTACCGACCACAAACCCTTACTAGGAATTCTGGCTGGGAACAAAGCGACTCCTAACATTTTATCACCCAGAATGACAAGATGGACAGAATTCCTTGCTGCATACAATTACACTTTGTCTTACCGTCCCGGTCCGTCCATCATGCACGCGGATGCACTAAGTCGTTGCCCGTTACCGGACAGTGATCCTGACCCAAAACCCAGCACCTCAACATTTTTGATTGAAACCCTACCCGATCTTCCGATGACAGCAGCAGACATCGCTCACGAAACCGCTAACGACCACCTACTGCATAAAGTGAGTGGGTGGATTACAAAGGGTTGGCCAGACACTAACTTACAAGACAGGTATAAACCTTTTAAACAAAGACAAACGGAACTTTCCATGCTAAAGGGCTGTGTACTTTGGGGTGATCGAGTAGTTATTCCACTTAGACTGCGGGACCCAATTTTGAGACTATTGCATGAAGGACACCCCGGGGTCGTTAAAATGAAAAGTTTAGCCAGAAGTTATGTTTGGTGGTCTGGGTTAGACAAGGACGTTGTTGACTGGGTTGTGGGTTGCCAGCCATGCCAGACATCCCGGCCCTCACCCCCGAAGGCACCGGTCACTGAGTGGGATCTACCCAGGGGCCCATGGTCTAGAGTGCACATAGATTTTGCTGGTCCAACTAAGGGCCATACCTTTCTAATTCTGGTAGACGCTTACTCAAACTGGCTTGAAGTAAGCCTAATGCAATCTACCTCCTCCGAGGCTGTCACACGACAACTCGGAAAATGGTTTGCCACTCACGGGTTACCAGACGTCCTAGTTTCAGACAACGGACCTCAATTCACGGCTACAGAATTTGAGGGTTATCTCGCCAGCTTGGGCATACGCCATGCCCTAACCGTGCCGGCACATCCGGCAGCGAATGGACGAGCCGAACGCATGGTTCGGTTCACCAAGGAGACACTCTATATGTTAGGCCAGGGCCCTATACAAACACGCATTGACAAATTATTATTTATACAACATACTACACCTAGCAGCACTACCAACAAAACTCCAGCCGAACTACTTATGGGGAGAAAATTACGCTCCCCTTTGGATAGATTACACCCTACATACTCCACAGACAAACCACTAGACTCTTCCAGCAAAATCCGAACATTCCAAATTGGAGACTTAGTTTACGCAAAAAATTTGGTAGGACACCCTTTATGGGTGCCAGCCACCATCACACAAAGCACAGGACCACGATCGTACCGGCTTACCACTTCTGACAACAGAAGTTGGAAGCGGCACATCGACCAACTTAGATCCCGCACCCTTACCAGACCTTGCGACTTTCCTGGGGGGGAAGGGGATCAACCACAAAGCAATCACGAAATGATAGACCCAAAACCAACCAACAATCAAAAAACAACAAACCCACAAACAAACAATGACGACCTAACTTACACACATACACCCTCAAACCTAGCTCCGGTCGAGTTTCGCAGCTACGCACCTGAGCCTGGGGAAATTCCAGATGAAACATCTAACGGGACCGACGATAATCCAAGCCGGGGAGGGAGCGGCCTGGCCATCTCAACTAGTCGAGCTAGGCCCGCTAGGAGTGACTCGGCCGGCTCGACCTTCCCGAAGTTTCCCAGGCCAGAGACGGGAGGAGCAACAGGTCCTTCCGCACCGACCAGCAGCGACGATACTACTGAACCGCGCAAGTCCAGTCGGACCCACAGGAGCCCCGCCTATCTACGTGATTACGTAACATAGGCGCGTCTCCTGATTGGTCGGACTGGACCAAGAAGGGAGGGGTGTTCTGGATTGGATGTTTTTATATTTGAAATACTTACTGTTCATTGGTCTGAAATCCGGCGGGAGATCCTCCTCCTGTCATTGGCTGGCGAGGCTCGGAGAGCCTTTAAAAGAAGGGCTGCCGCGCCTCCCAGCGTCTCCGTTTTCCTGCAATAAACAGAAAGAGCTGCTTTCAATAAGAGTGCCTGCCTCGTTATTGCCGTCGCCAAAACAGGTTCTATGGGCATGGCTTGCTGGACATGGCAGGAGAAGGATACTGTAAAATCTCCAGTCAGAGGTGGTATTTTCTAGTTCTCTGCACTACTCAAAATTTCCGTTATCGATTTTTCAGAACTGGTCAGAACTTGCTGAATACTACCTCTGACTAGCTCCCAACTTAAATTGAACACACAGTATTTAGAGGATATCTTCAGATGAATCATGAAAATAATTAAAAATAAACTTACTTGTTGATATGAAGAAATCTGTAGAGTTTGTATAATGAGATTTTTCATTTAGTTGCATTCATGATTTCAATTCAAAGTCTGTAATGTGTCAACTTTTTATGAATTGCACAATTGCACATTGATGTCTTATGTTTTAGAGAAATAATTGATTATTGATTTCCATACTGTAAAGAATGAAAGTGCAGCAGGATTTATTTTTAATAGCTAGTAATTTTATTATTTCTTCCACAATTTTAATTGTGACTCATTTTGCCATTCTGTAGTTCTTAACCTGGCTGTGGCTGTGAAGACACCAAAAATTATTTGAAAGCAAATTGTAAAAATCAAAAACTGGGTGGTAATGATTCACTTTTCTTGTGCTGAAGAAGTTGTTTGTCGTTATAGAAATTAGGACAAACTTTATAAAGTTGTAATGCAACTGATCCTGCCACCCTTTAATCTTGTGTAAGACCCTTGCTGTGAGAGATTCTAAACTGGGAAGCTGCAACTGCACAGAAAGCAAATCTTCTATTTTAATTTGTGTGGTGGATCAAGTTGGTAAGTTTCCAGGTTCGATATAATGTAGTATAGCTTACATTTGTTGGGGTAGATAACATGTGCAGTACTTGGAAAGGACAAAGAGAAAGTAGAAATTATTTTGCCATCTAGTTTTATATCTGAAGCTAATGGTATATGTTCCATGTTAAGTTGTAATTCAAAGGGGTATTTTTTTCCTCAACTAAGTGTCTACCCTAACTGAAAAATTCTATGTCTTTTCTCTCAGGTGCTAAAGCTACCATTTACCAGAAGTTATAACAATAAACAGAATGTCCTGTATGCAAATCACCTACTCACGGTTTCAGTAGAACTTATAAACTGATACTTCTGAAGAATTTCAAGTTCAAAGAGCAGGGAGTCTCAAATATTCACAGTAATTGGAAATTATTTATATATTTTTTAATTTATTTATCCAATTTCTACAAGGCCATCCAACTCAACCAAGTGACTCTGGGTAATTTACATTGATTCTGATTCTGGATACCATACAAATACAAAAAACCAAGCCAGTATCTAAAAGCACACAAAAGAGAATAAATATTATAGAGGAATATATATATATATATACCACAAGCAAGGTAGACAATCCACTCCAAGTAGACACATTCTGACCTTGTCAGCTTTCCCAAGCAGATCAGACTAGGACATAACAGTCATGAATGCCAAAACTATTTTTATTATAAGGATTAATGGAGGTTAGTCTACTCTAATGTGACTTGAGGGGTTGTCACAGAGTCAACTTGTTCTCCAAGGGCAGGATGGGAAGTAACAAGTTGAAGATCAATAAGGAAAAATTCAACCTAGAACTAAGGAGAAATTTCCTGACAAGGAGAACAATCAGTGGAATGGTTTGTCTCTGGCAGTTGTGAGTGCTCCATGGAGGTTTTCAAGATCAGACTAGACAGCTGGAATGATATAGGTTTCCCTGCCATGGAGTTGGACTAGAAGATACCCAAAGGGGTCCTTCTAATCATATTATTCTATGTTCTATGCTTCCACCCATTCTTGTTCTTCATTTGGGAGTTATGGTGAATAAATTTATGTTCTATTCCCTGTGACATCCCTTTAGCTATTTAAAATGCATTCTTGTCTTCCCTTCCATATCCCTCATCATCTTCATTGCTCTTTGTACTTTTTTATTTCCTCCGTGTCATTCTACTGGGTGATCAGAATTGGATAAGATATTCAACAGTGGTCTGACTTGTACAGTATCACTTTTTTCCCCTGATCTCAATGGTATCATTAGTGTGGCATTCTTCTTATTTGTTTGCATTGACAAATAAGATACCTGTGAAAAATTATTTATGAAATAAATAATGAAATGGTGTTCCTTATCTTTTATGCTATGGATTGATAGGTTGCAAATTCTGTTGGTTGTACCTAAAGCAGACTCCCTAGGAAGCCTAAAATGACCTGATAATACGTATTGTGCATGCTACTTCTTGGCTTTCTGATAATGCAATATGTCATTTTTATGCTATAAAGAAAGATTGTGATGCTCATTAGATACTGTGGATTTATAGAAAGAAAATGTATATACTAAGTTATATAAAATGTATATTTGTCAATGCCGAATTACTGTCAAAAACTGTATATGAGATTTGTATTTGTGGAAAATATAACAAAAATCTATTAAAAAAAAAGATTGTGATGCTGTTAAGCACTTTGCCTTAGAAGTAGAAACCTGAAAATGTTTTTGATGTCAATCTGATACCATGACTTAATATATTTTCTGGATTCCCTTTGAACACATAAACAAAAAAGAAACCTGAGGAGCAGTCTCTACAGCTTTTCCAGAACATAGTGTCAGGCACAAGAAACCAGGATAGAGTTCAGAAGGATTGCAAATTTGTTCTGTGTAGCCTATGTAAAAATCTGGTCTGATGTTAAAGGCAAATTGGTAGCAGATAAGAGTCAGTGGACTTCAAGGGAAGACTGGACATAAGTCTCTTTTAGGGGTAAAGGGACTCCAGACTGATGATGCATTTGACCCCACCCTTGGGCTCAGACTCATTATTTCCTACACACAAACTTCCACATTTCTATGAAAAAAAACCACAAAGATTAGTCATCTTTTTTGTAGATACAGTCATGAAAGAACTTAAGAAATACTGTAACTAGTTAGGCACTTTTTCAATTTTAATTGACAATTTAAATTTGTCATTGGAAGAAATGTGAGCTAATTTTAACAAATCACACTAATTAGAAAACTGGCTATGTTCTAACTATGTGAAAATGTTGGATTGAGCATTGGTTAGAGCTCCTTTGACATGCAATTATGTTCTTGAACAATGCTGGAAAACGTTCTTACTTGATTTTCTTGCTGGCTTATATTTATATAAATTCTGGAGGAATCAGAGGTGGTAGTCAGCAGGTTGTGTCCAGTTCTGGAGAACCAGAGTGGAAATTTTGAGTTATTTGGAGAACCGGCAAATACCACCTCTGACTGGCCCCCATCCCCATCTATTCTCTGCCTCTTCAGTCTCAGCTGATTGGCTGGGTCTTCTTTTGTTGCCCTGCACAGGACAGCAGAGGTTAATGTTCTGACCCAGGCTTCATCAAACTTAATAAAACACAAACTGAATTTAAAAGTACAACTTTTTTAATGCGACGCTGGGAATTACTTGCATTCCTAGCCAAAACTCATTATACACAGTTCCTCCAGATAAGAGCATGCTTTTCAGTGCTGTCGAATGCTGCCAATAAACAGAACTCCAATTAAGGCTAACATAAACCGACCCAAAAATCTAGAAAAAACTGACCAGAGTTCAGAGCTTCATGAAGGACTCGGAAATTACTGAACTGCTTTGCTTCCTGAAAAGTTCTTCGTCATTAAGGACTGACTTTTATCCCTTATGGAAGGGGCAATCAGCTCCCAGCCTTACTCCCAAATTGCCCCTTCTGCTTCAGCTGCTCTCACTTTCCAGGAGTTTTGCGCACACGTGCACTGGGAACAGGGTCTTCCGCTTCACTGCTGCCAGACTCCGAAAGCTCCAAGGACAGCACCTCACTCTCAGAAGGTCCTGGCACCATGCCTGCATCAGATGCAGGACCCTCATCCAAATCCTCGCCAGACTCCCTGACTGGTTCCATTTTTTCCTCACTGTCCGATACCTCTGCTGTCGGCGAACCACAACAGTTAGTGGGGTGGGAGGGAATATGGATTTTGCAGTAACCTTTCCCCAGGAGTGGGGAGGGAATGGATATTTTACAGTATCCTTCCCTGCCATGCCCACCAAGCCATGCCCACCAAGCCACACCCGCAGAACCGGTAGTAAAAATTTTTGAATCCCACCACTGGGATTAATGCTTCCTCTAATTCTTGATGTAGCAAAGAGAAGGAGAATCAATCAGAATAGAGCTGGAAGGGACCTTGGAAGTCTTCTAGTCCAATTCACTGCTCAAGCATTTCAGACAGGTGGTTCTCCAGGAGTGGTCTTACTTGCTTCTGCAAATAGCACTGACGTTTAAGCAGAAAACTGATGAACTTCGCTAGTTTCAAAAACAATTTCAGCACAAAGAATTTATTCTCCATTGTTCCATCTCCTTATTAATTAGAGAGTTCACCACTTAGCAGTCAAAATCTAGACCTGAGGTCTAGAATTCCTCTGTTAAAAAAGGCGAATAAGAATAGTGACATTGTTTTTATGGGAATACATTAGTTTTATGGGATTGCTATCTGGCTAGAATGTGACTGTGACAGCTTGAATATAATATCTGATAACTACCCAGAAATAGGAAGCTATGTAAATGCAGTAGCCCCTCCTGTTTTTCTATGCTTTGTTCATGTGCATATTAACAACAGTGGCACATGGATATAATCACCAAGGGATACTTCTGTATTAGCACTGTGCTATGCACATGTACAGAATGGGACTGTATATACTACATGTTGTCATACTACCCCATATATTTTCTTTATTCTTTTCCATAAGGGAATTTTCATTACAGTACTAACCTCAAGGCATAAGTTTCCAATTATATTTAATACTATCTTACTCCTATTGTTGCTCTCCTGGATGTTTGTCATGCTCAGGCAGCATTATCAGAGATGTTGCATTCTTTGTTGTTGCACTTGCCAAGATTCTTCTGGGACAGGGAACAAAAAACCAAAACCAAAACCTTGTCAAAGGACCTACACAATCCAATCTCATTTTTCAAGAGGAACCCTGTTGTTCTGACTATCTGAGCAACTAGAACAAAAAAAAAATTAAAATGGGTAAATTCCATTGAATTTTCAAATGGATTAATATTTTGGACCTCCTTCATATTGGTGATTTGTTTTTAAAGGCAAAGGGGTTCTTAAAGCAGATTAAATTGAAATACGTATTTGTGGATTTTGTAATAGTTAAGATTTACACTTCATGAATGATGTGATTTGCACTGTTGTGCCTCATACATTTATTGCTGTGCACAATCAAACATATGGCATATATATTCCAAGTGGTTTTTTTATGCCTCTTGCTGTACTTCTCATTGACTTTCTGTTTTTCCTTTTAGAGAAATTTCCATTTCTCCTCAGAGAATTCAAGAATTTTGGATCTTTCCAAATATCACTTAGGAATACTGTATAAAATGCAATAAACTTTGTAGTCAACCCTCGAACACAAGCAATAGCTTTTTAACCAAGTATGGATTTTTGTGGTATGGCTTTAATAAGTAATTTTAAGTAATAAGTAATTTTAATTCTAAACATAAACAAAACAAAATTTATAAAGAGTAGTTTGTTCAGAAAAGAGAAAATGAGGAAAATGAGGGAAAGCAACCATCAAGCCCTATTAGAATGAAATAAGGAGCAGTAAGAATAATATTTCAAAATTGGAAAAGCAGTTTCCCAAAGTTGTATTATTATTTAATTTATATATTTTACTATGTTGATACTGTGGTATGATTTGATGTGGATGTTGCATCAATCAATAATAAAAAGATTTAATTCATATGCAGAATATATAATCATAAATGCTAGATTAGAAGAAACAGAAATTGGAATTAAAATTGCCAGGATAAAAATCAACAGTGTCAAAGAAGCACGTACTATCACTTCAGTGGCTTGAAGTAAGAAAATTTCTTGTTGAATGTGAAGGAAGAGGGATCAAAATCTAATCTATTATTCAGTATTTAAGAAAACCAAAGAAAGATATTTTAATAGGCAACAAATTTGTGGGAAATTCACAGGGCAGTTACTTTAGATGTGAAATAAGAGATGTGTGCTACTTGTGCAAAAAGATTATAATAATTACACAAAATGTTAATGCATACAAAATGCTAATGTATACTGTAATATCAATAACATGGATACACATTTTAAGGCTACATTTTTTGACTTGTAAGTTATGGTTGGAGAAAATGGTTGAAAATACCTTGGACCACAGGAGGTAATAATTCATTAATAGGTGATGCAAAAAAGCAGAGTGCTTACTGGAAGAATTGAATAATGAAGCTAGAATTCTGATATTCTGAATACCTAATTCAAAGGCAAGACCTTGAGAAAACTCTGATGCTTGGGAAAAAAATCAAAGGCAATTAAAAAGAGGCTGACAAATGTCTAAGTACTACATACTATCATTGATGACACAAGCCTGAACTTATAAATTACTGACAGACAATCTAGCAAATATGTTCATTGAATCATGAAGTAGGAAATGACTTAAGGACTGAATAATAAAAAAGCTAAAGTAGTTTCTTCTTATGTCCTTGAATAAGCTCTTAGGTTAGACATGTGTTTCTTGCTTAGAGAATGTCTGAAAAGAAATAACCTGGCCCTCTGGCTTGGAAGCTTATATGGAAATTCTTCTCCCTTTTCCTTTTCTTCATGTCTTCTTTCCCAAGCATTCGTCTTTATTTTAGAATACGGAGGATAAGTGAAAGTCTCCTTGTTAAGGAAGACTATTACTTTGCTCCATCAAGAACAATAGTTTCTTTATAATGTCACCAAATTACAAATTACCTAGGGACTAAACTTCCTTTTCTAATGACCCTTGGTTTAATTATAAAGATGTTCTCTGGTTTTCACTAGCGTTGCTTTTGTATAATTGGGATTGCATGGGAGAAGGAAACAGAAGATAAATTCCATCTATTCAGGTCTCTTAATGTGGGATCCATTTATCAAGTGCTTTAGTGGGCAGCATTCTGCTCTGTAAAAAAACAAGGGATTGTCACGATTTTGGAAATCACATTTATTATGCATTCCTTAAACCTGACACCTCTCCAGCAGAATGTGTTAGCAGTGATGCTTGTCACCAGAAATGCTTGTATGAGAAAGAAATGTGTAAGTGCCATTAAGCAATGAATTAACAATGCATAAGTTTTAAAAAGTATGCTAAGTTAAAAAAAAATAGCTGTGGATTTATTATGTTGTGTTTTTATATGGTCTCTTTGTTGAATGGAACATTTTCAGGTAGCAAAACAGGATTTCTATCATATTTAGTCAGGTTTCTTTCCTCCTCTGATTGGTATACAAAACGTGTATTCAAAATAATGGGCATTTTACAAGAACATCGTCTATCCATGCATTTGGGGGATTTTAAGTCTTTTAGCCTAACCTTCCTCACTAAGTGGTAGCAGCAATGTGGCATATAGAGCTAATTCACTACTACTTTTAACATAAGTGTGGTTAGACTGTGTAACCTGTAACCTTTAGGAAGTCCACTATCTTTCTGGGCAATTGGTTCCAGTGTTAAATTGGCGTAGTTGTTAAGGAATATTTTTTTTTGAACTTCAGTTACAATCTGTCTTTCTGTAACTTAAATCATTTGTTTCATAATCTGGATGGAATGAAGAAATAACAGGTCTTGACTTTTTTATGTGGCATCTTTTCAAGCATTTGAAGAGTAATAATTTCTAAAAGCTGGACAGTGCAAGCTTCTTCAATAATTATTTGCAAAGGTTCATTTGTAGTTCCCTTATCATTCCCCACTTTTCTTCACTGCTGTTGCTCCATTTTTATTTTTATTTTTTGAATTCTGCTTGAAGTATGAAACCCAGAATTGCAGGAGTGATCTGGTCAAAGCCAAATAGAGAAACATGGTTTGGAAATGAGAGTTTGAAGATGCAGCCTAAAAACCGAATTTGCCTTCTTTGAAGTCTTATCACTTTCCTAGCTCATATTCAATTTGCAGTCAATCCAATCTTAGCTTACATTGCCTAATTTTCCACATTTTGTCAAAAGAAGGGATAGTGATGAGTTTGTCTGTCACGTTTCACTGCAATATAGGCATATATCTACTCTAATTTAGTAGTGTGTTCTATGGTGTCTTTGCTTTCTGCCCTCCATAGCTATTTTATCGTGGACTGCTGAAATGGGAAATTAGAAAAAACATTCTGAAAGGAACCATTAACTTCCTCAAAGGAGACAACTACACATAAACCACTAGTACTTTAACTGACCTAGTTATATATGTGCCAAGAAAAAAAATAGACATTTCCTCTATTCTGGTGGGTGCATATTGTCAAATAGTGCTATGCTTTTGTTTATTACATTATTATTTTTAAAAAGTCACATAGTTAATCAAAGTGCATAAACATAGGTGAATAGCAATCAGCTTTTAAAGTTCATTTCTTGTTCATTCATTCATTCATTCATTCATTCATTCATTCATTCATTCATTCATTCATTCATTCAGGTTTCTCCATCTCAGTCAATGACTCTTTCCCAGGCTTGGTTCCCTAATCTCTACTATGGTGGTATATAGATAATTAGCATATTTGCCTCATATGAAGAATGCCCAGTTTGAAACTGGAAAAAAATATTTTCTTGAAACTATTATTAATTAAAAATGTTATTTGGTCTTCACTCATCCTCTCATTTACTCTTTATTGTGCAGTTGGTCATACCATCCTCCACTTGCTTTGTCTCACTCTTTCCAATGCTCTTTCATCAGCACTGTCCCCAAACTTAGCAATTCTTCCATCATCTGCTCCAGGGGTCGCCAACCTTTTGGACCTCAGGGACCACCAAACTCATAATTTTAAATCCCACGGACCACTAATATGAATTTTGACTGACGGCGGCTTGCTGATGTTGGTGGGAAAGTCGGTCCGATATTCCAGAACTGCAGGAGTCACAAGACTAACCCTTTGGTCATCCAGGAGCAGCTGCTCCTTCACGCAGAGGCACCAGCCTGCCATGAACTGGAGGAGCTGTTCCAGGATGACCAAAGGGCCAGTCCTGTGACTATTGCGGCTCTGGAATATGGGACCGACTTTCCCACCAATATCAGCAAGCCACCCCAGGGAGGATTTCCCTCCCCCATTGTTGGCCTTACCCTCCAGTTCCACCTCGTGTGGCTCTACTCAAGGTAAGGTTTGCGCTTGGCTGAAGGGTGGATGGGCCATGTGAGCGACACAGCCTTGTGTTCCTGCACAGCCTGGATTAATTGCTTTGGGGGGGGGGACATTTCTCTGCAGACCACCAAAAGTTTCTCATGGGCTACCAGTGGTCCCCGGCCCACTAGTTGGCAATCACTGATCTGCTCCATAAAGTGCTCCATCTCTTGCATCTGCTTATACTCCTGCATCAGATTTGGCATGGAAAGGAACGTGAGTGGTGCTTACTTTCCTGATATAGGTGAAAAAGAAAGAGAAATTAGTGGGAATCTGGAAGCCAATACAGACATCAGGTCATCACTGTGCTCAAAGTATAGTCAAGCACCTTAAGGCAGAAGAGCCTAAATCTATTTAATTCATTTAAGGAAGTTATATGATAAAAATCTGAAATAGTGTTGCAAAATGTGAGGCGGTTTTGCAAAAATTTGCCCTTGTCGGAGATATGTTGACTTCTGATAATTGAATTGTATTGTTTGCAAGGTGTTATCAATTGTTCTTTTATTATCTTCATAATTGTTACCTTTAAAATGTTCCCAGGTATTAATGTCAGACTGACTATCCTTCATTCCTCAGATCTACCTTTTTCTGAAGTTAGAGACAAGCTTTTTTTTCTTCAGCCATTGGGCACTAGTTCTCCAGAATTTCTTGAAGATAATAAACCTGAAATAATCAACTAGTTCCTTCAGTATGCAAAGAACCATACATCTAGTTCTGGAGAATTAAACTCTTTTACAATAAAGGAGTATTTGCTGACATTGTATTTTAATTTTTTTTGTCAGCCTCAAGTTTCAATATTATCCTTTCATCTTGACTTTCACTATTTCTCACTGGAATACCAGCAGAAGAATGAATTGAAATAGTACATTTGTATGGATATTTTTTGCTACATCATAGCATTTTGATGTATTTGCTGAGCAGCTGATTATCAATACTTTTATTTTTCCTGTTCTTTTGAACATAAAGTATTTTTGCTAAATTCAACCATTTTTGCTAACTGTTCATTTTTTCTTTTCCTGACAGTCCAGGACTCTCTAGGTTATCCTTCCTTTGAGACCTGACCTTCTTTCCATTTCTTTTTTCTTTTGTCCTTGTTATTTTCCAAATGATTGCTAAATTTTTGGATTTATTGGCTTCTGTAATGGGTCTCTATTTTTTCTTCTCTTCAAAAAGTTTGTAATTTTAATGTATCCTTCTTTAGGTATTTCTTTGAGTTAATTTTCTTATTAGCTTCTCCTGCCATGAGATCCTACTTACAAATGGTATGAATTTTTAAAAACTTGCTTCTTGAAATCTGACATATGTCAGCTATCCCACATTTACATAGATTGATAGATAGATAGATAGATAGATAGATAGATAGATAGATAGATAGATAGATAGATAGGATTCT
This sequence comes from Bungarus multicinctus, assembly GCA_023653725.1. NCBI lineage: Eukaryota > Metazoa > Chordata > Lepidosauria > Squamata > Elapidae > Bungarus > Bungarus multicinctus. The sequence goes on along the minus strand of CM042848.1, from coordinate 11,059,005 downwards.
TTATTGGCCAAGTGTGATTGGACACACAAGGAATTTGTCTTGATGCATATGCTTTCAGTGTGCATAAAAGAAAAGAGTCAATAATCATAAGGTACAACACTTAATAATAGTCATAGGGTACAATAAGCAATCAAATCATACTAGGAAACAGTCAATATAAATTGTAAGGATACAAGCAACAAAGTTACAGTCATACCATCACAAGTGGGAGGGGATGGGTGATAAGGAGTAATGAGAAGATTAATAGTATAGTATTGCAGACTTTGTAAATAGTTGGACAATGTTGAGGGAATTATTTGTTTATCAGAGTGATGGCTTTCGGGAAAAAAACTGTTCTTGTATCTAGTTGTTCTAGTATGTAATGCTCTAGTTTTGAGGGTAGGAGTTGAAACAGTTTATGTCCAGGATGTGAGGAGTATATAAATATTTTCTTTTTGACTCGTGCAGTATACACGTCCTTAATGGAAAGCAGGTTGGTAGTAATTGTTTTTTTCTGCAGTCCTAATTACTCTCTGAAGTATGTATCTGTCTTGTTAGGTTGCCAAACCAAACCAGACAGTTATAGAGGTGCAGGTGATAGACTCAGTCATTCCTCTGTAGAACTGGATCAGCAGCTCCTTGGGCACTTTGAGCTTTCTGAGTTGGCACAGAAAGAACATTCTTTGTTATGCTTTTTTGATGACGTTTTTGATGTTAGGTGTTCATTTTAGGTCATGTGATATAGTAGAACCTAGAAATTTGAAGGTCTCTATTGTTGATACTGTATTGTCTAGTATTGTAAGAGGTGGTATATGGGAAGGTTTCTCCTAAAGTCTACCACCATTTCTACGGTTTTGCGTACATTCAATTCAGTTCCGGTCATACCACGAGGCAAGTTGTACAATGTCCCGTCTGTATGCAGATTCATCATCGTCGTCGCGAATGAGACCAATCACTGTTGTATCATCATTTTGAGTCCTCTGAAAATAAAACATTCCAACATTGTGTGGTCATTTTACCTCCATGTTTCTGCTATTTACATTTCCTTAATGAAATCTTTCGTGTTAATTTGTTTCAAGTCATCAGAAACTTGTATAAATTATACTCCCACTTTTTTATTAGGCAAAATAAGGGATAATTAGACTTTTGCAGGATTCAATCTGAGTTGGTCATTGAGACCAGAGGTTTTGTCATCAGAGCTTTCAGACATGTGGATGGACAGCACACACTCTGCTACAGAGAAGTTCTCTGAAGATGGGCTCTAGCACGAGTCTGTAAGCTCGCAAGACAAAACCTCCGGTCCCAGTGACAGGCCCAGATTGGATCCTGCAAAAGTCTAATTATCCCTTTTTTTGCCTAGTAAACAAGTGGGAATATAATTTATACAACTTTCTGATGACTTGAAACAAATTAACACGAAAGATTTCATTAAGGAAATGTAAATAGCAGAATAGTTGGATCCTGCAACATGTATATTATTCATATAGAAAAAAAATTGTGATATAAGAAACCAAGAGAAGCCAAAATACAAAACTGGATTTTTGAACTGCCATAGGTGAGGACAGATTAAAAATATTTTTTAACCATGTATACATTTTTATAGCAATTGTGCTATATTCACCGTCTTTCTCTCATTCTCTCACTCTCACACACTTACACTTACACCCAAACACATCCTCCTTGCACTCTAGTCACATAACAGTTGCTAAAAGCAATGAATATAAACCAACCTGGCACCACATCACAGCTGTAGGCTCCTGAGAACAATCAAAATGCACAAATCACTTAAAAGCCTCTTAAAAAGTATACAGTGATTTCTGAGTGCAAAAGAGTTCCCACAGCAAAAAATCAAGGCACCTCCTAAATTACCACGGTGTTATTATACCAATAGCGGCCATAAAAACTGCATGTCATAGAGAACAAATATTCCTTAGCTCTATAAAAATCCGCCTAAACGCTGAAAATACTTACTGTTTTGCCACATTTACATATGACTACATTTATTCCCACGTACACAATTTTATTTATTTAGTAAATTAGCAACTGCATCACTTAATGATGATACGCATTTATGACAATGATGGAATGCTAAGGAAGAAAGCACTACCTTATTTTTGTGATTATTTTGGAAACATCCGCAGGACAAGTTCTGAATGAGAAGAAAAAGAATATGGAGGTTAAGGTCTTTTTGTGAAGGTGTCTAAGCTTGGAAACTTTTGCCACAAAGTCAGCTCTCCTTTGTAGTCACTTCAGCTACGAGACTAAAACAAAGCAAAAAAATAAAGCTATACATGGTTTATAATCTATTCCCGCTTGGTTCTGCTACTAACTACAGGTAGTCTCAACTTACAACAATTAATTTAGCGACCATTCAAAGATACAGCAGCCCTGAAAAAAGTGACTTATGGCTGTTTTTCACACTTATGACCGTTGCGGCATCTCCATAATCACATGATCAAAATTTGAATGCTTGGCAACTGATTCATATTTATGATGGCTGTATTATCCCAGGATCATATATGATCACCCTTTGCAACCTTTTGACAAGCAAAGTCAATGGGGAATCCAGATTGAGTTAACAACTATGTTACTAACTTAACAACTGCAGTGATTCATTTAACAAATGTGGCAACAAAAGTCGTTAAATGAGGCAAAATTCTCTTTACTGTCTCACTTAGCAAAAGAAATTTTGGACTCAATTGTGGTCACAAATTGAGGACTGCCTATATTCTAAGTTATGGTTTTAGTTGGTTTTTCTCCTTTTTATAGATTTACATGAAATACGTTATATGTAGAAATAGTACCATACATAAATCTGTACTTAACAAAGCAAAAGCAGTGAAAAAAAGGATAAAAAATATAGAATATTGCATTTTTAAAAGAAATTAGTCTGACTTATTTTCTTTTATTGGACTATAATTGGTTTAATTTGTGATTCTTCAGAACAGAATGTGAAATTGGTAGCTATGTGAAAGTGTTTTTAGCCTACAGAACTTGGCAATGGAAAACATTCTCTCTGGATCTGTTTTAAATAGATTTGCATTTTTTGACCTGCCCAGTGGTTATGTTAATTATGTCTGATTGGTCATATTTTTTATTGTTGACTTTATTTGCTTGGTTTCCCCTTATTCTGAATCTTCACATTATTCTTTTAAATATTTATATAGATGCTTCCATTTGAATGAAAAAGTTTTGGTGAAGGTTAAATGTATATGTATCACAAGCAACACAGGTGGTAACATAGAACAAAACATGTATTTCATTATCACAATGCATACACTAGACTTTCATACTCGCTTCCCAATCTCATGGATACATGTTTCATCATTGGATACAGATGCCACTGATTTGTATGAATGAACACATAAGGATGTGCATGGATGTTTGAATGTATTATCCACTCTCCAGGCTGAACATGCCTGGCAATTTCAATTAAATATTGATTGATTATATGCTGTCAAGTCATTTTCGACTTCTAGCAACCACATAGCTAGATTTTCTCCATGACAATCTGTTTCTAATTTGGCTCCCAGTGTTGCGCTGATCAATACTGTAACTTAGTTCATCCACCTTACTGTTTGTTGTTCTTGCTTTTTGTCAACTCTATGTTATTGAAATTAACATTCAGGCCTGAATGGGACAACTCATCATAGCCAGCTCAGCCCGACCAGCTCACCACTGCCAAGTCGCCTCTGCGACCTCATTGCCACCAAATTGTCACAGGAAAATTCAACATGGCCAATTTGCCATAGGAACAATTTGCTGCGGGCACTCAGAGGGAAAGTAAGGTGGGTGGGTGATCGCACAGAGTGGCAGCAGAAGCTGGAGGCCTTCCATTTTCATGCACATTCACTGTTACCGCTGCTGCCATTGTGTTGAGTTTCAGGTTTTTTGGAGTTTGGGCCATTTAGTGGCAGTGGTGGCGTTTGGGCCATTTGGAGGCATTGCCAGGGGTGGGCTGCTGGGGGCTCTCAGGGGCTTGGGGGAGCCCCTAGCTAAGTGTGTAGGGCTTGGAGAGCCCCCAGTCACCTCAGAAAGACAAGCAGCAAGGGAAAGCTCTTAATAGATTAGATTAGATTCAACTTTATTGTTATTGCACATGAACATAGGCAACGAAATCCAGTTAGCATCTAACCAAACAGCAATGAAGTGTATATATATATATATATATATATATATATATATATATATATATATATATATATACAGATATACAATTTTATGTGACCTCGCATTCCTACGCAACTGCCAAGATCAAAATTTAATCCCCATAAGCTTCCAATTGAAATTCCACACCAACACAGCAGCCACCAAACGCATCCTAAAAAGAACAGAATTGGCCCTAATCAGAAATGAACTTCACACAAAAAGATTCCTCCTAGACCAAATCAACAAAGATCTCCTCACACTTCACCTCAGACTCAGCAACAAGATTCACCCTGCGCTTTGGGACAAAACCAAACAACTCGCTGTCTGGAGAGCCGAAATACAGACACACACACTAACAAACTCAAGACAGACACACACACTAACAAACTCAGAAAACTACAATGCCAGAAACAAACTCCTCCCCCCTCACAGCCACACATGAAACAAACAGTGCACAACATCTCAGACAAGATCCTCAGCGAAGCCGAAACCAATGTCCTTTCGAAAGGATTCAGCTTTGCTGTCGCTCCCAAACACATCCCCACAGAAACCATCATATGCGGAGTTGAAACCAGCTTGACCAAAACCAACCCTGATGATGCGAACAAAATCAGACTCGAAATTACCAACATCCTCTGCACTAGCAAACCACCCAAAAGCAACTTATCCAAAGAAGAACAAACTGCACTACTTAACCTGAAAAAAGATACCAGCATAATAATCCTACCAGCAGACAAGGGCAATGTGACAGTGGTTATGAACACATCCGACTACCAAACCAAGTTAACCAACCTACTCCAAGACCCCACATACAAACCCCTAAACACAGATCCCACCACCTACCTAGAAAAAACCACCAGATCCAAAATAAAAGTCTCCCCCATCAGCGAAGAAATCCAGCAAAGAATCATACCCAGAGAGAAATCATCCAGATGCCCTAAGCTTTATGGTCTCCCCAAGATACACAAAGAAGAAGCCCCACTTAGACCTATAGTCAGCTCCATAGGCTCACCTCTACAAAATCTAGCCAAATTTCTCGCCAAACAACTACAGCCCTATGCAGAATCCATCAACTCACATGTAAGAAACTCATTCCAGATCATCAAGATCATAAAGAAACAAAACTTACAACCCAGCGACCTATTAGTGAGCTTTGATATCATATCCCTCTTCACCCAAGTGCCTATAAAAGAAGCCTTGACAGCCATCCAAAACAAATAAAACCCCCCAAGCACATCCTAGATCAACCACTGCCTATTCAATACATACTTCACAATGGACAAAAATACAAACAAATAGAAGGAGCACCCATGGGATCACCCCTCTCACCTGTCATCACAAACCTATACATGGAACACTTTGAAACACAAGTTCTAGAAAAATATGATCACAAACCCAAACTCTGGCTCAGATACGTAGATGACACCTTCATAATCTGGCCACACGGGAAAGAAAAACTGAACAACTTTCTCACATACCTCAACAGCCTACACCCCAAAATACAATTCACCATGGAAACAGAAGCTAACAATCAACTTCCCTTCCTAGCTGTCTTAGTATACAAAAAATCCAATGGCTCTCTAAGACACACCATCTACCAGAAGAAAACACATACAAACCGCTATCTACATGCACTCTCACACCATCACCCAGCACAGATCAATTCCGTAGCCAAGACACTCATCTCCAGAACAAAATGCTTAGCCGACGAACAAAAAAACCGAACTACACACTCTCACTAACGTACTAACAGCCAATGGATTCCAAAGAAAGAAGATTACTCACCTAATCCAAAAAGAAACCCCAACCAAAATCCAAGACAGAGAACAAGAAAACGGCAAAGCCCCCCTCCCATATATAAAAGGCACTACAGACAAAATCAGCAAGATCCTCCAAAAACACAACATTAAAACAGCATTCTGCACAAATGGAAAATTATCCACCATCCTAAGAAACCCTAAAGACAAAATTGAGTTAGAAAACCAAGGAGTATACGAAATCCCATGCACCTCCTGCCCCACCACATACATCGGACAAACTAACAGAAGAATAAATGCATGCATTGAAGAACACAAGAACTCAATCAAAAAAGAAGAACCGACCTCTTCCCTGGTCCAACACCTCAAAGCCACAGGACATAAGATTGACTTTAAAAATACCAGAACTATCGCCAAAACCGAACACTTCAACAACAGAATAATCAGAGAAGCCATAGAGATAGGAAAAGGCCCACACAGCATGAATAAATGAGATGACACCTCCCGTCTACCAGCCATTTGGAAACCCGCCCTCATTAACAAATGAGTACTTAACATGAAGAAGGACATCAGACACACACCCACGAGGGCCACACAAGAAGCTACCACCACACTTCCACGTAGAAAGCAGACTCACACTCACACAGAAGATGAGACATGACCACGGACCAGGAGCCGCACTGCAGCTGCATTACTACTTGCTTCAACCCCCCCCAACCCATACATGAAGCGAACTGACACCCATCATGAAGATGTGGCACGACCACGAACGCGAAGCCAAACAACAGGATCACAGCTCACCAGCTCAAATCCCCCAGCAACTAAGACTAACCTGAGTACAACCAAACCCCCACTGGAACAGAACACACCCCCAGCCAATCAGAACAAAACCAACCCCTAACCAATCAGAACACAGCCAAACCCCCAACCAATGAGAACACACCCCCACCCAATCAGAACACAGCCAAGCTCCCACCCAATCAAGTCACACCCCCACTAGCAGTTAAAAGGAAGAAGCAGCTGCAAGCTCACATTACTCTGAGAAGCACAAGGCCGAAGACACAAGCCTGAAGATGATGAATGAGACTTCATCGAAACATCGCCTAGAAACTTCCAATTCTACGTGGGAGAAAACCCGAAGAACCAAAGATCCAGATATACAATATATAGATAGATATAGATATATGTTTTTTGATATATGATTTTTGAACTGATAAATAATTAAACAAGGGAGACTAGTATAGATCTATTTTGAGCTACTTAGCTCTCGTCAGCTAGCCATACCCTTACTGGGGTTCAAACCTGGGAAGTATTACATGTGAGGCACTTGTAATTGCCATTAGGCCACAGGTTCTCATCCAGATCAGTGATACAGGGGAATGAGTATATATACTTGTGTTACAACACCCTGGTAAGCCCCAGTCAAGGGAGGAAGCATACTGCTGTCCAGATAGATAGATAGATAGATAGATAGATAGATAGATAGAGAGAGAGAGAGAGAGAGAGAGAGAGAGAGAGATACAGAATATCTATGCATATACAAAATATATATCTATGGAAGGAATATATATGACTGTACAGAGTTTTAACAGATTAACAGATAATCAGAGTTAGAAGGGACCCTGTAGGTCATCTAGTCCAACCCAAGAGACACGCACCATTTCTGACAAATGGCAGTCAAATTTCTTCTTGAAAGTCTCAAGTGATGGCGCTCCCACAACTTCTGAGGGCAAGGTGTTCCATTGGTTGATTGTTCTCATTGTCACAAAGTTTCTCCTTATTTCCAGGTTAAATCTCTCCTTGTTCAGTTTCCAACCATTATTCCTTGTCTGGGCTACGGGCGCTTTAGAAAATAGCTTGACCCCTTCCTCCCTGTGGCAGCCCCTCAAATATTGGAAGACTGCTATCATGTCTCCCCTGGTCCTTCTCTTTACTAGACTAGCCAAGCCTAGTTCCTGCAACCGTTTGTTGTATGTTTTAGCCTCCAGTCCCCTAACCATCCTGGTTGCTCTTCTCTGTACTTTTTCTAGAGTCTCAACATCTTTTTTATAATGTGGTGACCAAAACTGGATGCAGTACTCTAGGTGTGGTCTTACTAAGGCTTTATAGAGTGGTATTAGTACTTCCCTTGATCTTGATTGTGAACATATTGAATATAAGTATAATGCACAGAGAGTTTATACAAGATATATTATATATTATCAGGGGAAGTATCAATGTGTGTGTGGGGGTAGACAAGTTGAGGAGTTCAGTAAGGAGACCGCTGTGTGGTAGAAGCTGTTCGTTAGCCTGCTGGTCTTGGACTGCAGGCATCTGAACCTCTTCCCAGATGGAAGAAGGTTTATGGGCTGGATGGGAGGAGTCCTTAACAATGCTGTGGGCTTTTCCCAGACATAGTTTCCTCTGAATGTCCACAATGGCAGGAAGTGGAATCCCTATAATGCATTGGGCAGTTTTCACCACCCTCTGTAATGCCTTATTTTCCTTAATGGTGCAATTTCCATACCAGACTGAAATACAGCTGGTTAGGATGCTCTCGATTGCACAGCGGTAGAATTTGATCATAATAGATGGGGAAAGGTGGTTCTTCCTCAATAATCTCAGAAAGAAGAGGCGCTGGTGAGCTTTCTTGATCAGGCTAGTGGTGTTGATCTGCTAGGACAAGTCCTCAGAGATGTTGATCCCCAGGAACTTGAAGCTGGTGACACATTCTACCGTTCTCTCATTGATGTATATAGGAGAATGTGTGTAAGCATTCTTCCTGAAATCCACAATGAGCTCTTTGGTCTTGTTAGTATTGAGTAATAAGTTATTGTCAGTGCACCATGTAGCTAGGCTCTGCACTTCCTCCCTGTATTCTGAGCCATCATTATCATTGATGAGTCCGATCACCATGGTGTCGTCTGTGAACTTGATAATGGTGTTACAGCCATGCACAGGCCTGCAGTCATAGGTGAAAAGAGAGAACAGGAAGGGACTGAATAGACTTAATTGAACTTCTGGGCATTCAGCCAAGAGCATTTTACACTTCGTAAAAGTATTGCAAGCTAGAGAAACAATCCACTCAGTGCTTGAGAGGGAGAGCCATTGAGAAAATCAGATAACATAGCCACTAGCCTCCAAGGGAATTAATTCCCAAATAATAAGAATCACGTAACTCACCAGAAACTCCACTAAGACTTCAAGATTCCTCTCACAGTCACTGCTATTAAACATGGTTTCACACAGTCTTTTATTTAAGTATTAAATACACGAAATAATAAACAACTTTTTGGTATATATGTTTTTTTAAGGTAATTAGGGCAAAGAAGCGGCGTCGAGCAATTTCACTTACAGTAAGTTTTTGAATAGCATTATTCTCTACACATCTTCTCAGAAGAAAGTTATGAAGGCTGATACAGTTTCAATTACTATAAGCAGAGCTATGTTAAAGTGAAACCCCTCTTTGGATGCGAAAATTGAATATATCTCATCAACTTCCTTTACCTTGCATTTAATTTTGCATTATTTGTTAAAAACTCAATACTTCAATAATTACTCAGCCTTTTTTTTCAAAGCAGTGTGTAGTAACTGCTATTAATAGAAGATTCCATAAGAGAAAATGACTAATGAAGAATGACAAGCCTAATTTTCCCCATATTTTGATATCTTTCCATGGAGATGCCTGGGCACTGAATAGAAGCTATAAAGTTTCACATGATTCTTGTTGATTTTCAAATTTGGACACATTTCTCCAGGGGTAGAATGTTCAGTGGAGGTGGGAAGAATTTAAAAAGAAAATTTTACATTACCATACAAAGCTAGTCTTGCTATGCATGTCAAAATCATAGCAGAATTGCTAAGTAGATAAGATTTTAATTAAATAAATACATATAAAGCGATGGCATTCACCTATGGTAATAAAGTCTTGTTTTGCAAGCAAACCCATAACTCTTTCCTGATAGATTCTGTTCCTCTGACCATAGTTGTTCCTTAAAATGAAAATGTTTTGCACAATGAAAGAAAAGCAGAAACCAAGAACCTTCAGTGCTCCTGTTTGCAAAGAGACCTGTAGCTAAATGTCAATGCACACATTTATTGCGTATATACATACATTGGGAAGAGTGGTGCTTGTTTAGAGATGAACTGTTAGAATGGGTATGACATTGAATTCTAGTCATAAATCCAGTCCTTGGATGGTTGAAGGGTATTCCCAGTAGTTTTTAAGAAGGTCAGGGAAAGCTTATTGTTGAGATTATAAACAAGTGTTAGTGAAATCAAGCACACAACTGATTTGAAATAGACCTTGGGGTCAGGATTATTTGTTTATTGTTTTCATTTTGACTTGCTATTTAGAGCACAATTTTATTTTTTTCAATCTTAGATAACTTTCTATATAAAAAAGAAAAGGTTGAAGGACATTTTTGTTTTTAAGACATGCATGGATTCTATAAATGAAACTGTGGCAAGGCCAAGGGCAGTGCTTTTAAAACAAAACAATGATGTTTTCCCCGCAGTAGGAAGAGAAAACAGAAGCTGACATCCTTTTGAATCAATTTAAGTGAAATAATTTTTCAAAGACTTATTTATTTTGTAAAGTGGGTTATTTATACATGAATATGTCCTCCTAATGTCTGCTCCACAATGTAGTTTATTCATCTATTTGTTCACAATAAATATAAAGGAGGAAAGTGCCAACTTTAATAAGTGCTAAGATTAACAGCACTTTTCTGAAATCTGCAGATAGGTTTCATCAGGAAAAAGGATTGTGTTGAAGCATTGGGACATCTGCATGTTTTCATTGGATAGTGTCAGATCCGTGTATCTGCCATTCTTCAATGGAAGAAGAAGGGAGGGGTAGTTGGTGTAAGTAATCCTTTTTGATGTAACCTGAATATATTAAATCTTATATTGAATCTGTATAACTTGAACATGATATACAACTGGAGGATGGGAGCCAGATAGCTAGAAACTTGTCACCTCTTGGAGAGATAGCAAGAGGAGAAAGAACCATAAAAATTCCAGCTCTGGAAGATAATCTCTGGGAAACTCTTCTAAGATACATTCCCAGAAAAGGAGAGGGGGGAATTAACATGTTGGTTCTTTGTTTGAGAAAATCCACATTTAAATAAGGGGAGGGGTTCTAACTCCCTTTATCTGTTACTATATGCCTGGAAGCAGATTCTGCTTTGACTAGTATTGGAATCATTTCCTTTCATAAAGAATTCCTTTTGAAGTGCCTAGCTTTCAGAAGTTCATTCTTTTTTCGGTTGAAGGGGAAAAAGTCCATTGTTTACATAAAGCAGAATCTGCAATAGAGGTCAACCTGGAGAGGATATTTTTTTAAAAAAAACTTCACTCTACTCTGCAACAAATGTCTGAATATAGCAAGGAACAAGAGGAAGCCGAATGCTGGGGAGAAATTTCGACAGCTACCCAGCCAGACATGGACTTTGTGTACCCCATCGAAGACAGTGAAGCTGCCTGTGAAAATTCCACAAAGCCCCGGTGGTCCATAGGCATAGGAAAGAGAGACAACTGGGATGAAAGAACCAAGGGAGTAACCCTCATCCTGGGTAACTGTTAACCCGGGTGGAAAATAGAGCTGAAGGCGCTCTCTAATGAGGAAGAATGGGTCAAGGAACCATTGGCAGATGACTGACTGAAACGGTACATAAATCGCCTCGTGAAGGAAGCCAGTAGATTAATTTGAATTCATATTAGTGGTCCCCGAGATTTAAAATTATGAGTTTGGTGGTCTCTGACATCCAAAAGGTTGGTGACCCCTGATCTAAGAGAACTAATGGTCAGTCCTTCAAGACCAGGGGTCGCCAACCATTTGGACCTAAGGGACCACCAAACTCATAACTTTAAATCCCGGGGACCACTAATATGAATTCAAATTTCTTAACAACCGGTTCTTGGGTGGGGCCTAATTTGTGGGTATGACAGGCTGGGCTTGGCTTGTATGTAAATATTATAAATATTTATATAAATATTGAATTTTTAATTAAAAAAAGAGCAACTTTTATCCAAAATCAGGCAAAACAGACAGGCAGATTGAGTTGCTCACAGAATCACAGATTCATTCAGAAATCTATCTATTTGCCATTGGCTAGCTCAGTCTATTACATAAAATTTGCTTGCAAGAAAATTCATAAAATTTGCTAGCAAGCAAACTCACAAAATTAACTCACAACACACCATGTATGTAAATATTGAATTTTTATTTTAAAAAAGAAATTTACCCAAAATCAGGCAAAGCAGGCAGGTAGATTGAGTTGCTCACAGAATCACAAATTCATTCAGAAATCTATCTGCCATTGGCTAGCTCAGTCTGTCACATAAAATTTGCTTGCAAGCAAACTCATAAAATTTGCTAGCAAGCAAACTCACAAAATTAATTCACAACACACCATGTATGTAAATATTGAACTTTTTTATTAAAAAAGAGCAACTTTTACCCAAAATCAGGCAAAGCAGGCAGATTGAGTTACTCACAGAATTATTCAGCTAGCTTAGTCTCTCAAATTTGCTTTCTGTGAGTTTTACTAATTAGCCTTAATAATTAAGGGTTCAGCTGTGCTTAAAAGCAGAGCCGAAGATCTAAAGACTAGCTAGAAAGAAAGAAATTCAACCATTTCCTGCATTAGATTTAGCTAATCTAAATCTCCCAGCACAGCAGAACAGATGATGGTCGGAAAAAGGAAAAAGAGAAATTTAGCAGGCAAGTTTGCTGGGTAAGGAGTGAGTGGGCGGGAAGGGTTCCCGCGGGCCATGTGGGCTGTACAGCCTTGTGTTTCTGCACAGCCTGGATTAATTGCTTTGGTGGGGTGCTCTGGGGGGTGAGATTTCTCTGTGGCCCACCAAAATTTTCTCATGGCCCACCAATGGGCTGTGGCCCACCAGTTGGTGACGCTGTCTTAGATCATGGAGTAGATCTTTTATAAAGAAAGGGTAAAGACCTTAATTCTTGGAATTACAAAGGCAAGTCTCTATAGCTTTCTAGTCAACAGTAAAATAATGTTTTGCCCCTGTTTCTTCTGATTGTATAGCAAACTTTCTTGCAAAAATTTCCTTCCATTTGTAGCACTTTTAGCATTTTCTGTTTTCTGATTCCTAACCCTACATATAAAAACTGACTGTGGCATTTTTATTCATTGCAATGTTCAGATAATGTCATAGTGATATAGGTGTCCATACTTTTCAGTGTCTTGAAATTATATTTTCTGAATTGTGTTTTTAATTATTGATCCCAGTGGGCCAAACTACAGTATCACAGTGTGCCAGGCATGTATGTTTCTTGCATAATGAGTGTATACAAAGTCTTTACTGCAAATGAATGGATTACAATTCCCAATGTGAATTGTGAAATATTGTTTCAGTATAGAAGTATCTTCATCTCCTGTTTGCTATTATTCCAGTTCATTTTAATAGTAATTTTGCTAAATTTTACAATTAAAAAGATTAAAACTAATACAAACTAAAAATAGAAAGCGTCGAGAAGAAAAAAGGTGCAGAAAAAAGAGAAAAATAGAAAGAAATATAAAATAATGGAAAAATAAGAATATGGTAAAGGAAAAAAAAAAGAAAGGAATGCCCTCCCCCTTTATCACAAGAAGTATAAATAATTTTAGTAAACTATTATGTTGTCTTAAAGTACCAATGATTTCTTCTTCCTATATCTCATCTTTTTATAAACAAACCATTAAAGCCACATCATTCAGTCCTGATTCAAAGGTCCATTAAAAGTTATCAGTGGACAACGTATCTCTTTTGACCTTGATCAAATAAACCAACTTTCAATTCCTTCCTTTTACGTTTAACAATTTTGATCGTTAATCCCTTTAAATAACATACCAGAACTGGATTTCTTTTCATTTTTTTCTTTTCTCCCTTTTCACAGAATTCCTGTATTTCCAAAATACAGTATAAAATCATCATATGTATAGACAAAAGAGCAAATGACAAAACCAGTTACTGGATTACTTATAGACTTTGTAGATGGAGAGCTATGTTAAAATATAAACACATAATCAGTGTCCTATTGGATCAGACCCTTTGTGCATCTATAGTCCAGCAGTCCATTCTCACAGTGGGCAATAAAAGTACAAGGAAACCTATTAGTTGCCCAATAGCTGGCCTTTAAAGGCAATCACACTGACAGTAGGGCTAATAACTATTAATCTATAGTCATCGCAAATCATGAGTCTGATAACATCCTTTCACACAAGCTGTTCCAAATCCAGCATTCATACTATATTTAGAAACTAACAGGTACTGAACAAACACTGATAAGAGAATTTAGGCAGCAGTTTGAATTATTAAATAAATTGCTTATTTAAGCAAAAAAAAAAGTGTTTGGATTTAGGAGATTATAAAAACACCTAAAATATCTTGCTCCTCCATTCTTATTCATATTAGAAAAACTTTGGATTGTTATGCTAAGTTTATAACCAACAAAATAATTATAGATGGAAACACATCAGTCTATCATATGAAGTTAACATGAGTAGGATTTAATAATCTTTAGACAATAACTCAAGGTGGGCAAAAGTATGCCAGACATGTGGGTTGAGAGAATTCTCAGATAATTGGGTGAAACATCTGAAGGAGATTTTGAGGTCATGGGGATGACTAGGAAAAGAGAAGGAAGAAATGATGCTACAATGTTTTTTTATAGCTAGTTCAACAGTATCCTTTAACTGTCTGTGAAAAAAGATGTGTGTGTGTGTGTGCGCGCGGGCGCGCGTGTGTGTGTGCATGTGTGTGTGCATGTGTGTGTGCTCTGAAATATGCTAAAGATAAATATAATAAAGACTGTCTGAAGTTAAGTTCAATCCCATTTGACTTCATGAACAAATCCATGTTGCTTTTTTGATAACAACACAAAAGATGATTTGTCATTGCTTTCTTCTGGGATTTCTATTTTTTTCCTCTTTACCTTCCCAGCCAACATCGTTGGGAATTTCTTTTGCTCTTCCATTCAAGTACCAACTAGGTCTGACCTTGCCTAGTCTAAAAATCAGAACTTGGGAGCCAGATGTTCAAGAAATAACAATTATATAGGAAAAGGGAGGATGTTATTGATTTATGACTCAAAGTTGCAAGGAAAAAAATTAAATGACATGGTCCTCAGCTTTGGCAAGTTGGTGCCTTCATCTTTTGCATCTCCAAAAAAAACTTTATGCTGTCCACAATTTGCATATTGAGCAAGTAATAATATAAACATTCCAGAATGAACTATCATTTACTACAAGTGAGAATACTAACTTCACATTTTCTCCAGGAATATCATGCCTGGATTCTATTACTGTCTGCCCAACAATTCCCCCTTCAAATTCAGAGGCTCATTGGAAATATGACATTTACTTCTCTTTGCTCAAGCCACTGTGAGATTATTATAATTGTTTGGCTGGTTCAAAAATTAACTGATTCTTATAGGAAGCTTAATATGAAAAGAATAAGCTTACATGAAGTGAAACTAAGTCAAATACTTAAATATCCATATATGGAAGCTCAAGAATGATAGTAGGCTAGCCGCAAAATTTAGGAGTCCAGAAAAAAGTAATGCTTCCAAAGTAATACTTTGCTCTGGTTTCAAACTAATCTTGAACCTGAAATGTCAGCTCCATTTCTCAATTCCTGTTGTGAGGGTCAGATCTGGAACTGCTTTTAAAGTCTTTGTGCTTCTCAAACCCAGCAAATTCATGGTGTTATGCCATTCCCTGAGGTCCAAGTAATGCTCTCCAACACTCTTTTCCTCTTTTCATTTTTTTTTTCTATATGCACACCCAACAGATAGATACTAGCATCTTCTCAACTCCAGCTGTTTTGCTACTTTGCCTTTTCTCTCATGGCATTCCCCAGATGCCATGTAAGCTTGAAGCAATTTTAAGAAGAAAAGGAGGATGGCTTGAGCTGAAGGCTTAAATTTAACTGATTTTCAGTGAGCTAGTTCTGTTTAAAAAAATATCTCAAAGAAATGGATATGTTATTGTAGTGTACATTTTTGCCATTTTATGTTATTGCCTGCTGTACTTTTTTAAAAAATCGAGACATTTCCACAAAGCCAGAAATCTTGATAATTCTTGCTCTGCCCTACTTATTAGGAAATATCTGGAAGCCTTATCCTGTTCTGCCATGCTTTTGGAAGTCTGTATTCGGTAGAGAGAAAATAGCAGAAACAATTGTCAGTGTCTCTGAATCTGATAGGTAAGATTTGTTGCAGGAGGCTAGTTTTAGAAGTTGCTCTCTTTCACTTGGCTATCTTGCATAATCAAATGTAAGCTCATGCAAACATCTTTTAGAGACATCTTTTGCCTGATTTGTAGGTTGTCATGATATCATTGCATCACACACTAAACTAGATGGGACATGGTGACAAAGGCTAGACAAAGACTACATACCATAGCTGAATTTTAGATTGTTAGCACTGGCAATGTTACTATTTGTAAATTCCTTTCTTAGTCTGTCAAAGAACCATTGAAGAGACAATGTTCAGTGAAGGTCTGAGATATTTGCATTAGTTTGAAATGTGCCATATTCTACACCTTTTATAGAATAATGTATTTTACAAGACTGTAGCATGCTGCCAGAAGGTTAATAGCATTCATGTAATTGGTCATGTCTCCAGAGTGGAGCTGTGGCTTGTATATGAACTTCCAGACTGAACTCCTACTTCCTCCAGTATGAGTTGTTCATCCATTAGGAATGAAAAGTTGGTTCAGAATTATATTCACATGACTTGCATTGGTGGTATAGAAGATAGGAAGCTGGAAGCCTTTTGGATTTGGTAGATGATTGCCCAGTTTCAGTAGTGCTCCAACTTATGATTGTCTCCATGCCTTAAGTATTTTGGCTGTCTTTATGCATTGGTTGAAAAGTTCCAGTAAAAGCCATTTCTTCTAGCCAGCTTCAGAATGTGCTACGTGTTACGTTTGAATGTTATGGAAGCTAGTAATTTGATCAAAGTTTACATGCTTAATGCCATTTTGTAGCTCCATTCTAATAGAGCCTATAAAGTTTTTAATCTCTTCATTTACCTGCATTTTCCTTTCCCCCCTATAATTTGAATTTATCATTTAAGAACAGTTGGTGTGCTATTTGGTGGATTCTTACATGGTCATGCTGTTCTATTTGCCTGGAGTCATTATTTAACTTTCAAATTATGCTCTTAGTTTTGTTGCTTTGAAGTCATGTCTATGCTTTCAATAAGGTTCTGTCATTGTCCTTTAACCAGAACATTGCAAATACTTTTCATGATAAGATGTTACTTTTAGAAAAAGGGAATTGGCTTTGTGTATTTACATGTCATTGTAATTTATAGTGAAAGATGAGTGAAATGCTAATATCAGCCTTGGGTACATATGTCTTGATAGCACATTGAAGGCTTTTGATAAAGTTTTTATAGTTTTCAGGATTAGATTTTACAACAGCTACCAGTATGACAAATGAACTATCCATCCTCCGTCAGTTAGCTTTTTTGAAATGGAAGTATCACAAAAAAGGCATTGTATCTGGGTGTAATTAGGAGATATATTTTCACAGCAAGAGAGTGATTCAGCAAGAGTTGCTACTCCCTTATTCAAAGTGCTCTGTTTTGAAGTGATGGCATTAAAATGTTTGGAAAAGTGGAGTCCTTGATGCTGTCTGAGCTTAGTTGTTTGCTTGCAGGTATTTCATTACCCAGCTAGATAACACCATCAGTGCAAGTGAGTGTGGGCTTTTCTCCCTGTTGATATGCTGTAGCTTGCTTTACCAATTTCAGTGGAGGTGTGGATTAGTGCTTGTTGTAAAAGACACATAGGACAAAGCTAACATACTACAAGCGTTAGGCAGTTACCATGATTTGAAATTCTCCCTCAAGCCTGGAAGACATAAGAAGTTCGAAAACAAAAAATAAGGAAGCAAAATATTCATGCTCTTTCAGGATATTTTTTGTCTTCTCAGCAATGTGCAGAATTTTAGTTTTATTTATTTATTTATTTATTTATTTATTTATTTATTTATTAATTACATTTATATACCGCCCTTCTCCCAAGGGACTCAGGGCGGTGAACAGCTCGTCTAAAAACCCCACAAATACAAAAGTTAAAAAGTAATTAAATATTTGAATCAGCTGCAGACTAAAATTAGGAAACCCCCCCCCCACCCTTAAAACCCAATTTAAAGTTAAAAATGGAGATCAAATTTAAAATCATTATCTCAGCCCAGGCCGGCCTGCTCAAAGAGCCAAGTCTTTAACGCGCGCCTGAAGGCCCTCAGGTCCGTGCCGGTACGAAGTTCCGGTGGCAGAGTATTCCAGAGGGCGGGGGCACCCACAGAGAAGGCCCTACCCCTTGGCGCCGCCAGACGACACATAGCGGCCGACGGCACCCGGAGCAGACCCTCCCTGTGGGAACGCACCGGCCTGTTGGAGAACGTTGGCAGAATGCGGTCCTGAAGGTAACCTGGTCCCATGCCATGGGTCGCCCTAAAGGTCAAAACTAGAACCTTAAAGTGAACCCGGAGAGCCATCGGCAACCAATGCAGCTCGCGCAGGAGAGGCGTCACATGGGCGCTACGCGACGCCCCCATAATCACCCTCGCGGCTGCATTTTGCACCAACTGGAGTCTCCGGATGCTCCCCGCAGGGAGCCCCATGTAGAGGGCATTACAATAGTCCAGGCGAGAGGTGACAAGGGCCTGAGTGACCGTGCGCAAGGCGTCCCGATCCAGGAAGGGCCGCAACCGGTAGATCCGACGGATCTGATGAAACGCCCCCCTGGAGACGGCCGCGATGTGATGTTCAAGCGACAGCCGTACATCCAGGAGGACTCCCAGGTTGCGAGCCCTCTCTGTGGGGGGCAGAACCTCCCCCCCAATAGCCAGCGAAGGTGTCAGCTGGCTATATCGGGGCGCCGGAAACCACAGCCACTCGGTCTTGGATGGGTTGAGCCGAAGCCTGTTCCCGCCCATCCAGTCCCGCACGGCCTCCAGGCACCTAGACATAGTCCCCACAGCATCGTTGGGGTGGTCCGGAGTGGAGATGTACAGCTGGGTGTCATCTGCATACAGATGACACCTCACTCCAAGACCACGGATGATCTCGCCCAGCGGCTTCATGTAAATGTTGAACAGGAGGGGAGAAAGGACCGACCCCTGAGGCACCCCACAAACCAGGGGCCTAGAGGTGGACCTCTCCCCCCCCGCCAACACGAATTGCGAACGGTCAGAGAGGAAGGAGGAGAACCATCGGAGGACGGTTCCACCAATCCCCAACCCCTCCAACCGTCGCAATAAGATACTATGGTCGATAGTATCAACAGCCGCCGAGAGATCTAATAGGACCAGGACAGAGGAGAACCCTCTGTCACGAGCCCTCCAGAGATCATCAACCAACGCGACCAATGCCGTCTCAGTGCTATGTCCAGGCCTGAAGCCCGATTGGAACGGATCGAGGTAAGTTGCTTCCTCCAGGTACTGGGGGAGCTGACGTGCCACCACACTCTCAACAACCTTCGCCACGAAGGGAAGGTTGGAGACTGGACGATAGTTGTTTAAAATAGCTGGGTCCAGGGAAGGCTTCTTGAGGAGGGGGCGCACCACCGCCGCCTTCAGGGCGGTAGGGAGCAACCCCTCTCTCAAAGAAGCGTTGACAATCCCCTGGAGCCAGCCTCGTGTCGTCTCCCTGGCGGCCGAAACCAACCAGGAAGGACACGGGTCCAATAAACAGGTGGTGGCATTCAGACCCCCCAGCAACCTGTCCACACCCTCAGCGGTCACAGGATCGAACTCCCCCCAGATAACACTCTCAAGACCTGCCCCGGACACCTCCCCCGGGACCACCCAATTGGAGTCGAGCCCTTCCCGAATCTGAGCGATTTTATCATGCAGAAATCGGGAAAACTCCTCCGCTCTACCCTGCAAGAGGTCATCCCGCGCTCTCGGTTCAAGTAGAGAGCGGGTCACTCTAAACAGGGCGGCAGGCCGATTTTCTGCTGATGCAATAAGGGCGGAGAAATACGAAGATTTCGCCGCCCCTATCGCCACAAGGTAAGTCTTAATATGAGATCTCACCTGTGTTCGGTCAGACTCAGAACGGCTCGCCCTCCAAATGCCCTCAAGACGTCTTTTTCGGCACTTCATCTCCCGTAGCTCCTCCGTATACCACGGAGCCAAATGGGATCTGTGCCGAGTCAGAGGTCGCATAGGCACAACTCGCTCTAGGGCCCCGGCGGCCGACCCCTCCCAGGTGGCCACCAGGTCTCCAGGCGAGCTGAGAGCCAGAGATTCAGGAAATGGCCCAAGCTCCCTCTGGAACCGATCCGGATCCATTAGGCGCCTGGGGCGGAACCATCTAAGTGGCTCCGCCTCCCTGCGGTGGGGGGTAGCGGAACAGAAATCCGGCCTAAGGAGGGAATGATCTGTCCATGACAAGGGTGTAATAACTAAATCCCCCCAATTACAGTCATTCAACCACTGCCCAGAGACAAAAATCAGGTCCAGCATGTGACCTCCCATGTGAGTGGGGGCAGAAACTAACTGGGTCAGGTCCATGGCCGTCATGGAAGCCAAGAACTCCCGGACCAACCCCGAGGTTTCACCGAGCGATGGCAGGTTGAAATCCCCCATGACTAAGAGCCTTGGGGTCTCAACCGCCAGCCCGGCTATTACCTCTAGGAGTCCGGGTAGGGCCGATGAGACGTGGCAGGGAGCCAGGTACGTCAACAAAAGACCCATCTGAACCCCTTGCCCCCACTTCACAAAAAGAGATTCACAGCCAGCCGTCTGAGGGACAGTGGCCTCCCTAGGACAAAGGACTTCCTTTATAAGCACCGCCACCCCACCGCCCCTTCCCTGAGCCCTAGGCTGGTGAAATGCAAGGAAACCTGGTGGGCACATCTCAACCAGAGGGACACCTCCCTCTGGGCCCAACCAGGTTTCGGTGACACCTACCAGGTCCGCGGCCTCCTCCTGAGCCAACTCCCAGATCAGGGGAGCCTTATTAACCACGGACCTGGCATTGCACAACAGCAGCCGGGTATTCAGGGCCTGAGATTCCGGACAACCAGGACTGCAGGATGGGTAGGGAGGGTCGGAGCGCGCTACCGCTTGTAAACATCGGGAGCGCGATCCCCTAACCGGATATGGCCCTCCACCCCTAGCATACCTACCTCTCCCAGTTACCGTGCCGATAAAACTGGCCCCCGGCTGCCCACCCCCTGTCTGCCACCCCGACACGGGGACCCCCGAGGCCCCACAGGCGCGCTCGCCGGCCCGGCTGCCCCCAATTCCATGCGGGCTGTCTCCCCCGCCCGCCCTGGACTTTTCCCCCTTAAAAAATCCCATTAAAAATTTTTCAAGCCCGAATTTACCACGCCCTCCCCGGTTTCCCCGACCCCACCATCGCTCCGGATCCCAGGATCCCTCATTGCGGAAGGTCTTAGAGAGCTTCGAAGGCCACCTAAGGGAGAGGGGGGCATCCCTCAAGGCCCAAAGCTCTGTCCTCGGGTACTTCCGTGGACCCGGCCGCCCCATCTCGGCAGTCCCAGAGTGTCCGCGACGTCTGCCGTCCTCCGGCCATGGAAAATGGAATCCAGTCCAGCTGGGATATATTCTGCCTCCCCCCGGTCGTCCCACCTCTGCCACCGGTGAGACCCCCGGGGGGGAAAGAGTCACAGGCAGAGCCAGTCCCCCCCCAGGCCCACCACCTCTGCCACCGGTGGGGGCCCCAGGGAAGGAAGGGACACCACAGCTCCACCTAAGCGGCCCACGGGGGCATCGGCACCATCGCTCCCCAGCCGAGCCCTTCCGTGGATCTCCCAGCCGCCGCGTCGTCTTCGGGGCTATCGAAAATGCCCCAGGTCCGCTCCAGGGCCGCCCTGACCACCGCCGGCCCATATCAAAGCCGGCCGGGGCCGCCCATGACCGCCGCGGCCCGAAGGAGGCCGCTGAGCCCACACCGGGGCCACCGACGTACAAGACACCAAGAGCGCCGTCACGACGAGTCCGGAGGCCGCGGCTGCCACCACCGCCGCCGCCGAACACCCATCCGCAGCCCCCTCGCTCAGCCGACCGCCGGGAAGGGCCGCCGCCGCCGAGCACCCGTCCATCGCCGCCGGGCGCCCGTCCGCAGCCGCCCCGCTCCGCCGACCGCTGGAGGAGGCCTCCGCAATCGACCCAAGGCCGCCGGGGCCGCCGTGACCACGCCGCCCTCCACATCGGTCCCGCGGCTCCAGCCGACCCCCGACCAGCTTCCAGATGTCCCGGCTGGTCTCCCTCGATCCTCCCCCGCCTCTGCCACCGGCGGGGGGGCCCAGGGGACAGGGGGGGTCGCCGCTGAGGCCGTCCAGGCCGGAGAGGGCCGCGGCGGAGCTCCGCGTCGCACGCACCGGATCCATCGCCACAAATCCACCGGGGCCGCTCCACACCACTCCCAAGGCCTCCGAGGCCGCTCAGAAACCGCTCCGGGGCCGCCGCACCTGGAGCGCGGCCTCCGACGCCACTCCGAGGCCACTCCGAGGCCAACGAGGCCACCCCGAGGCCGCTCCGAGGCCGCCAGGACTGCCGCGGCAACGCTATCTCTCCTCTCGGCCCCGCGGCTCCGGCGAGCTGGAAAACCGCTCCGGGGCCGCTGCATCCAGAACGGGGCCTCCGAAGCCCCTCCGAGGCCGCTCCGAGGCCGCCAAGGCCAGCAAGACCGTCCCGAGGCCACTCCGAGGCCGCCAGGGCCGCCGCGCCAACGCCGTCGCTCCCATCGGCTCCCTTAGCTCCGGCGAGCCCCCAACCAGCTCTCGTTGGAAACCGCTGGTCTCCCCGGGCCCTCCCCCACCTCTGCCACCGGTGAGGGGGGCGAGGGGGGCCAGGGGGCATGGGGACCCGCACCGAAGAGCACCCGGGCCGGAGAGAACTCCGGCGAAAGCAGCCGTCCGCCATCTTCCCCGGAAGTTTTGTTTTTTCTACATGCAAAATGGCAATGCTCAGACTCATGTAACTAGTTCATATTAATCCACTTCCTAGCTTTTTCTGCGGACAAATTCATTGCCTTAAAAAAAAAAAAAGTAGTCATCCACTGGCTCAGTAAAGATACTTACTTGGGATTATGTAAAACAAATGCCAGGAATCTTGAATCATAAAAGCAGTGTGTGTTGCTTAAACCTTAAAATTATCTGAAACAGCATTTTTATGCCCTCTGCCCCACCAAGTGCCTCATGATCCTTAGGCCATATCTTCGACTATCTTTGGAAACTACAGGTGAAACTCGAAAAATTAGAATATCGTGCAAAAGTTCATTTATTTCAGTAATGCAACTTAAAAGGTGAACCTAATAGATGAGATAGACTCATTACATGCAAAGCAAGATAGTTCAAGCCGTGATTTGTCATAATCGAGATGATTATAGCTTAGTAGCTCATGAAAACCCCAAATTCACAATCTCAGAAAATTAGAATATTATGAAAAGGTTCAATATTCTAGGATCAAAGTGTCCCACTCTAATCAGCTAATTAAGCCATAACACCTGCAAAGGGTTCCTGAGCCTTTAAATGGTCTCTCAGTCTGATTCAGTAGGAATCACAATCATGGGAAAGACTGCTGATCTGACAGTTGTGCAGAAAACCATCATTGACACCCTCCATAAGGAGGGAAAGCCTCAAAAGGTAATTGCAAAAGAAGTTGGATGTTCCCAAAGTGCTGTATCAAAGCACATCAATAGAAAGTTATGTGGAAGGGAAAAGTGTGGAAGAAAAAGATGCACAAGCAGTAGGGATGACCGCAGCCTGGAGAGGATTGACAGGAAAAGGCCATTCAAAAGTGTTGGGGACTTTCACAAGGAGTGGACTGAGGCTGGAGTCAGTGCATCAAGAGCCACCACACACAGACGGATCCTGGACATGGGCCTCAAATGTCGTATTCCTCTTGTCAAGCCTGTCCTGAACAACAAACAATGTCAGAAGTGTCTTACCTGGGCTAAAGAAAAACAGACCTGGTCTGTTTCTCAATAGTCTAAAGTCCTCTTTTCTGATGAGAGCAACTTTTGCATCTCATTTGGAAACCAAGGACCCAGAGTCTGGAGGAAGAATGGAGAGGCACACACTGCGAGATGCTTGAAGTCCAGTGTGAAGTTTCCACAATCTGTGTTGATTTGGAGAGCCATGCCATCTGCTGGTGTTGGTCCACTGTGCTTCATTAAGTCCAGGGTCAACGCAGCCATCTACCAGGAGATTTTGGAGCACTTCATGCAGTGGTGGAATTCAAAATTTTTTACTACTGGTTCTGTGGGCATGGCTTATTTGGTGGGCGAGGCTTGGTGGTCATGTGACTGGATGGGTGTGGCTTAGTGGTCATGTGACTGGGTGGGCGTGCTTGGTGGTCATGTGACTGGGCGGACATGGCTTGGTGGTCATGTGACTGGGTGGGTGTGGCTTAGTGGTCATATGACTGGGTGGGCGTGCTTGGTGGTCATGTGACTGGGCAGACATGGCTTGGTGGTCATGTGACTGGGTGGGCGTGGCCAACTCAATGTTACTTACATCAAGAGGTGCCTCACCTGGCCTCTCCCCTCCCAGCCATTCCTTGTCACCCAGCCTCAACTTATCTATAGTTCTGTAAAAATGTTGTTCACCTTTTTTGACTTTATTATCTGCATACTATAGATGTACTTTCATGGACCACTGAAAGGAGGAAACGACTCACATGCTTTACCCAAGAGTGTGACAGGCAACAGGCTTTTAAGGGGCTGCCACAAAGAAAGGGGGACAATGTATTTTCCAAAGAAGCAGAATGCAAACAAGAAGCAATGGATGGAAACTGAACAGACAGAAGCAACCTAAAACTAAGGAAAACGTTCCTGACAGTGAGAACAATTAACCAGTGTAACTGTTTGTCCCCAGAAGTTCTGGGTGCTCAATCACTGGAAGTTTTTAAGAAAAGACTGGACAGCCATTTCTCAGAAATGGTATAGGGTTCACCCCAAGGTCCCTTCTAAGTATTATTCTGACAACTTTCCCAGGATTTCTACTCAGAGTTTGGCATCCTCAGTTTTCTTGCCTGAGCTGGGGGTTGGACTAGAAGACCTCCAAGGTCCCTTTTCAACTCTTGATAAACATGTGTGTATTTTATGCTCTGGATTATTGACATTGAATGCATGTAAACCCTGAAAAATATGTGGTAGACCTGGGCAAAAGAAAGGCAGAAAAATCACTCTGTGTGTAGGGACAGTGTAAAATATTAACACATGCTAAATAATGGAACAATTAAAAACAATAGCACAGAGTTTTATCTCTCTCTCTTCCTATTTTTTTTCTTTCTTTCTCTCCCTTCCTCTTTTTTCTTTCTTTCTTTCTTTCTTTCTTTCTTTCTTTCTTTCTTTCTTTCTTTCTTTCTTTCTTTCTTTCTTTCTTTCTTTCTTTCTTTCTTTCTTTCTTTCTTTCTTCCTTCCTTCCCTCCCTCCCTCCCTCGCTCTCTCTCTCTCTCTCTCTCTCTCTCTCACACACACACACACACAGCACTTAACAGACAAGCATTTTGGAAGCAGCTCCTTTAAATTTCCAAGGCTGGAGAGGATTCCCCCACCCCCTCTGTCAGACTGCACTCCTTCTCACTCCAGCACTTTAACTCACACAGGGAAAGTGATACTTACTGCGTCCAAGCCTTTCTTCCTTTCCCCCAGGGAGAAAGAGGATATGGAGAACGGAAAGCTAGGAGAGTGATCACAAGTGAGTGACTGGGCGACCGGGTTGGGTGCATGGCCAGCCAGGGGTTGCCACCAGTTCACCCACATGCATGCCAAATAACTGCTATCGGTTCGCCCGAGTAGGTGAGAACCTGTTGAATAGCACCTTGACTTCATGCTTCCTTCCACAGACGAGCTTTATGGGGATGCTGACTTCATTTCCCAGCAGGACTTGGCACCTGTCCACACTGCCAAAAGCACCAAATCCTGGTTCAATGACCGTGGGATTATTGTGCTTGATTGGCCAGCAAACTCGCTTGACCTGAACCCCATAGAGAATCTATAGGGCATTGCCAAGAGAAAAATGAGAGACATGAGACAGAACAATGCAGAAGAGCTGAAGGCCGCTATTGAAGCATCCTGGTCTCCCATAACACCTCAGCAGTGCCACAGGCTGATAGCTTCCATGCCACGCCGCATTGAGGCAGTAATTGCTTCAAAAAGGGGCCCAAACCCAGTACATATACATGCTTATACTTTTCAGAGGTCCGATATTGTTCTATGTACAATCCTTGTTTTATTGATTGCATGTAATATTCTAATTTTCTGAGATTGTGTATTTGGGGTTTTCATGAGCTGTAAGCCATAATCATCACAATTATGACAAATCACGGCTTGAACTATCTTGCTTTGCATGTAACGAGTCTATCTCATATATTAGTTTCATCTTTTAAGTTGCATGAACTTTTGCACAATGTTCTGATTTTTTGTTTCACCTATAGAACTTGGTAAGTGTGATTCTAAATAACTCCTTAATCTATGGTTTTGCTATATTTGTTGTTTAATGTTGGAAATAGTAGAATTTAAGAAGTTGTCTTCCAAATTGTTTTACCAAGAGGAATAGTTTGAAAAAAGGCATATTTTGAGGTTGGCAGCTTTCTCTGTGAACATGGCAACAAACCGGAGCAAGTGCTGAAATATGGGTTGTAGTTAAATCCTTGCATGCAATGATGCAAAGCAAGCAATACAGAGCAGAACTTACACTTTGAAAGCCACAGCATCACTGTGTTTAGGAATTGACATCAGTATAGGCAGGCAATATTTTTTCTCCTGTGCAAGACTATACTGGAGCTGGATATGCAACTTTTTAGCACACAAGTGACTGGGAAAAAAAATGAATCAGGAACCAAGATGACACAAGCACAGGACAGGAACACTTTAAATAGTGATATTGCCCTAAGACCTCTCAGAATAAAGTAGAATAATGAAGATTCTTTTAACAGAGATAAAGCTCTAGACCACAGGTGTCAAACTTGCAGTGTCAGTTTGCCGTCATATGATGTTTTGTGATGTTTTTCCCATTTGCGGAACTGGGGTGGGCGTGGCCTGCATGTGACACATTGGCCTGTGAGCCGCCAGCTTGACACCCCTGCTCTAAACAGAGAGTTTGAGGCTTGAATGTCTTTTCCAATACAAGTAATCCTTGCTTAACCACCGTTCTCTTAGTAATAACAGTACTGAAAAAGGTGACTTACAACTGGTCCTTGCACTTATGACTATTGCAACATCCCATGGTCATGTGATCGCCATTTTCAGCCTTCCCAGCCTCCTTCTGATAAGCAAAATCAACTGGGAAGCCAGTAGGGAAGGTTGCAAGTCATGGTTGTAAAATGTCTTGATTAACAACTATGGTGATTTTTACCTTGGCAAAAAATTTGGGTAAGGTCACATGATGCCTCCCTTAATGAGGCACCACAGTGATTAATTTTCTAGTCTGTTTTGTGGTTGGACTACAGGTAATCTTCCACTTACAATATAAAGTCATGTTACTGAATTAGCCATTGGAGCATGCCATAGCTAGAATTATATTCAATATTTTGAATAGTTGGCATATTAGAGCTTCCAAGCACGAATAAGTCTAAGAGTCAAAATATTGCATTACTTATGCATAGTCAAAAAACACCCCTCTTAATGCTGTTTCTTTTATATGAAACAGGAAGCAGCTGACTGTCCCAATTCTGGTACCATACTTCTATTTTGGACTGGAGCCCCTGCTGCTATTTGTTCCCAAATTGCTATAAACAACAGCTTCAGATACAAATAGAGGTCAGGATTGTGTTGTACCCCACAGACTCACAGAGAGTAAAAAAGCATACTCGTACTGTTGAGGTTAAATCTGCACAGAGTCTCTAGGCAAAAGAGTAATTTGAATCCAAATTACAAGTCATAGATATTAAGTCTGCAGGTCATAAATATTAAGAGCTGGAAGGGGCATTTAAGTCATCAAAGTAAATAGGTATTGCCTAATGAATTTTCTAAGAGTTTCAGGGTTCATCTTGCTCTTCACTTCTGCTTATGGAGAAATCTGGACCAGGATCTTGGAGTACTCATCTCAAATGACCTAAGTGCTAGAGCCCACTGTAATTAGATAACCAAAAAGGCATTAAGAGTTGTTAACCTAATCTTACGTAGCTTTTTCTCTGGTAAAATTACACTACTAACTAGAGCATACAAAACATTTTCTAGACCAATACTCGAATACAGCTCATCAGTCTGGAACCCACATTACGTATCTGATATTAACACATTTGAGAAAGTCCAGAAATATTTTACAAGAAGAGTTCTCCATTCCTCTACTCATTGCAGAATATCTTATGCCACCAGACTTGAAATTCTAGACCTAGAAAGCCTTGAATTATGCCATTTTCGGTCTGATCTAAGTATAGTATATAAAATCATACATTGCAATGTCCTACCTGTCAATGAATACTTCAGCTTCAACCATAATAACACAAGAGCAAACAATAGATACAAACTCAAGGTTAATCGCACCAAATTTGATTGCAGGAAATACGACTTCAGCAACAGAGTGGTCAATGTCTGGAATATTCTACCTGACTCTGTGTTTTTTTTCCCCAAACCCCAAAAACTTTAACCTTAGACTGTCTACTATTGACCTCATCCCTTTCCTAAGAGGTCTGTAGGGGGCATGCATAAACGCACCAACGTGCCTACCGTCCCTGTTTCTTTTACACAAACACACACACACACACACACACACACACACACACACACATATATATATATATGGATCTTTGGTTCTTCAGGTTTTCTCCCGCGTAGAATTGGAAATATCTAGGCGACATTTCGATGAAGTCTCATTCATCATCTTCAGGCTTGTGTCTTCGGCCTTGTGCTTCTCAGAGTAATGTGAGCTTGCAGCCGCTTCTTCCTTTTAACTACTAGTGGGGGTGTGACTTGATTGGGTGGGGGCTTGGCTGTGTTCTGATTGGTTGGGGGGTTTGCTGTGAACACATCAATCAGAACACAGCCAAACCCCCAACCAAAGAGAACACCCCCCCACCCAATCAGAACACAGCCAAGCCCCCACCCAATCAAGTCACACCCCCACTAGTAGTTAAAAGGAAGAAGCAGCTGCAAGCTCACATTACTCTGAGAAGCACAAGGCCGAAGACACAAGCCTGAAGATGATGAATGAGACTTCATCGAAACGTCGCCTAGATATTTCCAATTCTACGCGGGAGAAAACCCGAAGAACCAAAGATCCACATACAAATACCCGCGAAAACCTCCGAAAACATATATATATATATATGTATATATATTTCTTATATGTATCCATGTATTCATAACTATGTTTTTACTTATACCTATTATCTTGTAAAAAATTGACAAATAAAAATAAATATATAAAAATAAATAAAGAATAGGAGTTGAGTAATTCTGCCATTGTGATACATTTTAAGATTCAGCCATTTCTACAGTTCTGAAGTATGCAGTCTTTTTTAGTGTTCTTAACTTCTTGGTTTCATTTAAACCTTTGGGGAAAAAAAACACTATATGGATATTCCTACTCACATTAGATTCTTCTGCTGTCTCTTTTCCTTCATTGAAATTGTTTGCCATTTTAAGGAACTCCCATTCATCTGAAGCTTCTGTTCCCATGAGCTTCTCTCAATATTGAAATCCAGAGCCAGAAGCATAATACCATTGGATGCAGTGGGAATTTGGCAACATGTACCTGGTGATGTCGATAAGCTTTTGAATCTGCCACCTGCTATTTTGGCTTCATTTTAGATCATTTGTGGGCAAATCGTTGGCTTGACAAAGCAAATACTTTGGTTTACAGGTTTTATGTACTTCAGTTTGAAGAACACTTAATTCTCCCTATGGCCCATTAGGTCTTTATTGCTGCTCTCTATTATAAACAAGACACTGAATAATTTAATCTTCCTACAGTGTCATTAGTTTATCCAACATGTCTTTTACTTATTTTCAGTTAATGTTAGGTTGATAGAGACAAAATGGAACTAAAAGGTTCCTTACCGGTGTATAAGCTCTGATTACAACATTTGAAGAGAACTCCTATGCAAATAGTAAGACAGGTGAATGTTTTTCCCTGTATAATTAGTAATGTATCTTCTTTTTCAAGGTTATTCTTATAGAAATCTTTGTGATGGCTAGGTTCACACATAGTGCTAAGACAGAATTCTTTTAGCCATGATTTATTGAAGAACCTGGGTCAGGCATTAATTCAGAAAGTGAGTTTGCACATCATTTTCAGGTTAACTTAAGCAAGCCATATTATGAAATGTAGCAATAAAGAAATCTGCTGTATGAAGAAGACCTTTGTTAGACACTATGAAATTATAATTGTTCTTTAGAAAATCCAAAACAGCCCATTTTTTGTCCCACCTTAGCTATTTTTTAAACATATGGATGAAAAAGGGGGATTGCAAATCTCAATATTGCACATTGTTTTTTAAAAACCATTTCATTGTCTTTAATTATGCATCCGGATATTATTGTAATCATGTATGTAAATTTATATGATGGATGCATATATATATACACCCAGACATACACCTGCATACATATACATGCATGCCTCATAATATGAAACACCAACATGTATGTGCACATATATATACATATACTGCTAATTAGTAAAAGTAGCTGCTGAGTTCACATGTAATCACTGCAAAGAAACACAGTTTCTAAGAGCTTTTGATTTCCTTTCCTCCCTCCTTTCCTTCCTTCCTTCCTTCCTTCCTTCCTTCCTTCCTTCCTTCCTTCCTTCCTTCCTTCCTTCCTTCCTTCCTTCCTTCTTTCCTATTGGATTTGGAAACTTGCACAGCTCAAAATCAACTCTGGTTGGCATACAATATTAAAACAGACAAAAAAAAAACATCCCAAGATGATAGTAACACAGAAGAATCAACAATCTCCACACAGCCAAGAAGTCTCCAAGATCCTTAATATCCAAATTGGTTCAGGGGCAGGAAGAAAGACCAGCTTTTAAGATTTTTAAAAATAATAGAGAGGTAGGAACTGATATGGCTATGTTCCAGAGGTCTGAGAGGGAAGGCATAATTCCTGGATCCCATCATATTTTTTTTTAAACAATAGGATCAACTTTGTCAGACCAAACATGTCTGAAGTATTTCAAACTGCCTGGATCATCGTGTCTGGGTTAGATGCAGCTTCTGAGTGGTCTTCAAGAGCACTCCCATGAAGAGATTGTTGCAATAGTCAACATGCAAAGTGACCAGGAGGCAGTGATTTGCCATAGTGCCTTCCTGGTCCAGAAAGAGAGCACAAGATGAATTTGTGAGAAATCTTCACGGCCACATGGATATTTTTATCATACAGACAGTGACATCCTAGAGAAAAATAAAAGAATTAAAGGTTGAAAAACGTCACCTGTTGCTCAGAGTTAAAGGTTATCAGAATAAATGTGACTATTATGTTAAGTAAACATGAGGATGAAATAGTAGAAACCTAATTTTATAAAAGGTCAAAGCCCATTGCACTGATTCTAGTAAGAAAATGACAAATGCGCACCATTGAAAAAGATACTGCTTAATTTCTATAACAGATGAATACTTTATTGGCCAAGTGTGATTGGACACACAAGGAATTTGTCTTGGTGTAAATACTCTCAGTATACATAAAGAAAAGGTACATTCGTTAAGAATCAAGAATCATAATGATAGTCATAGGGTACAATCAACATCAAATCATACTAGGAAACAGTCAATATAAATCATGAGGATACAAGCAACAAAGTTACAGTCACAAGTGGGAGGGGATGGGTGATAAGGAGTGATGAGAAGATTAACAGTAATAGTAGTGCAGACTTTGTAATAGTTGAACAGTGTTGAGGGAATTATTTGTTTAGCAAAGTGATGGCTTTCGGGAAAAAACTGTTCTTGTGTCTAGTTGTTCTGGTGTGCAGTGCTCTATAGTGTCATTTTGAGGGAAGGAGTTGAAACAGTTTATGTCCAGGATGTGAGGGGTCTGTAAATATTTTCACAGCCCTCTTTTTGACTCGTGCAGTATACAGGTCCTCGATTGAAGGCAGGTGGGTAGTAATTGTTGTTTCTGCAGTCCTAATTATCCTCTGAAGTCTGTGTTTGTATGATGAAAATGAAAAGGAAAATTTCTTAAGGGTAAATTTGAGTATTTGTCTAAATATATTTTTTAATCATAAAAAAAGTGATTTAAGGATTTGTTCTTTATCTATCTTATATCCTAATTTAGCATTAATGTCTGAAATTTAATAGAAGATATCACTGACTTCTACATTGAAATTGTTCTGGAGTCTAAGTGGTTCTATATTTGTAATTAATAAAAGAAAGGACTCAGTAGGTGGCAGCACCTATTCAATGCTGATTGAATTTGTTAATTTGGAAGGTGAACAGGATTAAGATTAGTTAGTATTTATAGGAAAGACCATCAGAGAATTTCAGGGAAGAAGAAACAATTCCAGAAGATTGCAATGACTAGTCACTTTTTAATTTTTTTTAGATGCTTTAATCCTACCTTTATTATTTTTTATAAATAACTCAAGGTGGTAAACCTACCTAATGCTCTTTCCTCCTCCTATTTTCCTCACAACAACAACAACCTAGTATGGTGACTTGGTCTGAGAGAGAATGACCAGTCCAAAGTCACCAAGCCAGAGGGTGAGCTTCAAAACTTTTAGCAAAGGATCCTCTTCCCAGCTGCTGGGTGGGCGTGGCCATGGCAAGCATGGCCTAGTCCAGGGGTAGGGAACCTTGGCTCTTTTATCACTTATGGACTTCACCTCCCAGAATTCCTGAGTGAGCCATAAAAGGTTCCCCATCCCTGGCCTACTGGTTTTTCAGTTGTGAGGGAAATCAATTTTTGACTGGAATGGGATTGTTTGATATACAAATGTAGGACATATAAAGAATATATAAAGAATATGTCCTACATTTGTATATTAAACAGTCCCATTCCAGTCAAAAATTGATTTCCCCCACAACTGAAAAACCAGTAGGCCAGGGATGGGGAACCTTTTATGGCTCACTCAGGAATTCTGGGAGTTGAAGTCCATCAGTGATAAAAGAGCCAAGGTTTCCTACCCCTGGCCTAGTCGGCCTCCTGCACCATGGCAGGGGAGCATTTTTGCCCTTCCCAGGCTCTGGAGGCCTTCTTCAAGCTTCTGGGAGGGTGAAAACAGCCTCCCTGGGCTACAGAGGCTCTCTGGAACCCGGAAACAGGCCCATTTCTAGCCTTCCTGCAAAAAGGTAAGTGCTGCATGGGGACTCCTGGGAGGGGCAGGGTGTGGTGGACGGGGCCAGCCAGGAGTGGGATTTGGGGGTTCTCCAAACTGCATAGATTCTTAGCTAGGGGCTCTCCTACCCCTGCGAACCCCCAACAGCCCACCCCTTGCACCAAGCTATGTTCCATGCCTAAAGGAGACCATAATTTACAGTCTCTTGTTTCAAGGTTAGTACTTTAACCGCTACATCAAACTGACTCTCATAGTTCTACTTGGAAATATAGATATCAAAATAAAATTGATGCATGATGTCACCCTATTTGACTTGAAAATAACGATTACGTTTTACAAAGTACATCGTTAAAAAAAAAACAGAAAGAAGAACAAGTAAACATCCATATTTTGTACTTTTAATTAGTGCTATAATATTAAACAATAGTCCATTGCAGTCTCTACTAATTTGTACCAATGTCACAGTATAAACCTATAATTTAATTTAATAGCTCCATATCAGTGGCCAATGACTATAATTCATTCCAAAAAACTATTGAGGAACAGAGTTGAAGCCAACTGTTATGTCAATAAAAGCCACAAAAATCTGCTTAATAAATCTAACTAGGAATTAATTTGCAATACATTTTAGCAAGCAATAGTTTATTGTTCTCTTACTCACGGGACTGGTGTTTCCAAGCATCCTGAAGAAAATACTATTATTTAGAAGTAACTTAAACAATATGCTTTTTAAAAAACATAATTGTATCTATTTGAAATACTTTGGGTTTGTCAGTCTTAGCCTTTTGTCTGGTTTCATATCTTTCCTAATGTTTAGAAACTTTTATTTAATACAAATTTCTATGGCTTTTAAAAATTATTTTTACATAACTTTCAGAAAAATCTATTCTTTTTAGAAGCATTTTAAATAAACAAATGAGATTTGTTTTTAAGCACTGTTTCCTAAGCTTGTGCTCTATAGAAATCCATGGTATTATTTTTAACACACTCAATCATAAGTTAAGATAAAATAGCTGAAGATGAAAATGATTTATTGCTGAAAAACCAATTTAATCTAATACAATTGAACCAGTCTTCATAGCCAGAATTTTATGGTTCATTGAAATAGAAATTAAATGTTCAGAGTTTTTATGGCAAATGACAAGGAAAAATTATTTATGGTGGATTTAACTTCTCAGGACAAGGTGGTCAGGATACTAAAAGATCTATGGCTACAGGAAGTTTGGAAGCTTCTTCAGTTCTTCACATTTAGCTTCCAAACCAGGGTTACATTTAGACAATTGGTAATGAAGGTATTACAGGGTTAAGTCTGGAGAAGCAGAAAACTGCTGATAGGAGTAGCTTTGATGGAGTTTCCTGGTATTTCATTAAATGCTGATACCCATAGCAAGGTATAGAACTGGATTTACTCTCAGATGAAAGGCAGGTTGTAAAGTAAAGGAAACCCTTTTAAACTGAGATAATATAGACTTGGAACCCCCGTTCTATTAATACCTCAGTAGCAGAAATGTGTAGGAAAGGCTTTGAGAAACTCTGTAGAAGGTAAAGAGTTTTTGGTCAAGTAGACTTGTTTGATTTACTGTGCGAATATAAGTAAATAGAAATATTGGTCAAGTGTGTGATTGAGCTCAACCAGCCTGTAGGAGTATTCTGTACAATTTGCATAGAGGTGATAAGATATGAAAGTGACAGATGCTAAATGCCAGTGATAAGCAGTGGTGCTGGGGAAAAAGATCATGGGGATGACATTAAATCAGTGATGGGTAGTATAGGGGGGTGGAAGGGATTCCCCACAATAGTGTACTGCCTTTTAATTCAGTTGCTTCAACTTTGGGGCCAAATGGCCATATAAGCTCTGGCCTCAGGATGCTGTCTCAGCAGGCATATGTGATAGAACAGCTCTTCACATAGAATTGGTCTTAAATGAACATGCCTATTGGGCATCTATTATGATAGTTTTGTCAAAGATCTGATCTGAGTTTCAGGTCCTGCTGCAGCCAGAACATTTGCAGAGTCATTCACCATATCTTGGCAGGAATCAATAGCATTGCCTAAAATATAGCTGAATATGAAATACCTATGGATGAAAATGGATTATGAGAACAAGAGTATGAGGTTGCTGCGGATGCACCAACTTAGTAGCAAAACCTTCAGAAGTCCCTAGTGACCATGAGGCTGGTCCTGTCACTGATTGGCTACCCAAACACATTCTAGTTCTTTTATAGTTTGTAGCAGAAGAGATGTGACATGAATATGGAAAAAGTTGGCATGTTGTTTGCCAGGATTTAATTTTTTTCTGGTCAGGCTTCATATGGTAACCACCTTGGGATTCTGTACGAATGATAGTCCTAATAAAATGGTCTGGTCTAGGCATTATGAGCCTTGGTGGCGCAGTGGTTAGAATGCAGTACTGCAAGCTACTCCTACTGCAATTTGACAGATCAAATCCCATCAGCCTTCCATCCTTCCGAGGTGGGTAAAATGAGGACCCAGATCGTTGGGGGCAATATGCTGACTCTGCAAACCGCTTTGAGAGGGCTGGAAAGCACTATAAAGTGGTATATACTGTAAGTCTAAGTGCTATTGCTACTGCTATTTACTCAATTCTGATTGTTTATGAGAGCACTTGCTGGAATCTCCTGATGATCTGATAGGCAGTTCCATCTCTTGTCTATTTTATCTCTGGTATAAGGAGATAACTAGAACCAAGGATAAGGTTGTTGCTGACCTTGAGTAGGAACTATGAAGGATGAAACCTTTGAAAAGACTCATAGGGCAATGATAGTGTAAGATTGAAAATAAATATGAACAAGCACTTGTACCTGGCCAGATTTTGATCTACACGGTGGTGATAAGAGCAGTGAAACTGTATATTTCTCAGCTCCTATTGATTGGAAGGTGGGGGACAGAAGGAATATGTTATATTTGCAGAATGTTTAGGTGCTTTTGTGAATTTCTTTTCCAATGAAGACTCCCATATTAGCTCAGGTACTGATGCAAATGGGCAAAGCCTGCCAAGTGAGTTACCTGGGATATCTTAGAGTTAGAGAGTGGAGCGTTTCTTTCCCATATTTTATAGAAGGTGGTGACATTTTCAGAAAATATGCGGCTGAACGAGGATTCAAACCAGGGATGGGATGCTACCGGTTTGGCCCGGTTCTATAGAACCTGTAGCTGCGAAGAGCAGCTGACACCAAACTAGTTCGGTGTTTGGCCTACCCGCCTGCCCGGGCTCTAGGCTGACCTTTATTCCCTGCTTTTTCCTTCTCAGTTGCTTTGCATGGCACAGCTGAGGTTGAAAAAGCAGGAAACAAGAGGTTTTTCAAACGCTGCGCACCTGACCGCAGCGCTTGTCAGCTGTCCAGGCGGCACAGCTGATGATTTCTTGCAAAGGCTGCACACACACAATTGTCCCCATTTTGGAGAACTGGCAAATCGCTCCACTGGCTGGCCCCGTCCCTCACTCCTTACTTGGCACTGCGAGTCATCTAGCTTGCCTGGTTTGGTTAAGTTGCTATTTTTCCTTTTTTCCCCCCGACCATCAGCTGTTCTGCTCTGCCAGAAGATTTAGATTAACTAGAAAGCAGGATATCCTTGGATTTTTTGCTTTCTAGCTAATCTAAAAGCAGAGCTGAAGTTTCCTTAGGACTGAAGTTTTTCAGTGCAGACTCAGGTAGCCGATTGCAGATAGATAGATCTCTAAGTTAATCTGTGATTCTGTGAGCAACTCAATCTGCCTGCTTGCTTTGCCTGTTTTGGGATAAAAGTTGCTCTTTTTTAAAAATAAAAAATTCAATATTTATTTATATGGTGTGTTGTGAGTTAATTTTGTGAGTTTGCTTGCTAGCAAATTTTATGAGTTTGCTTGCAAGCAAATTTTATGTGACAGACTCAGATAGCTATTTGCAGATAAATAGATCTCTAAGTGAATGTGTGATTCTGTGAGCAACTCAATCTGCCTGCCTGCTTTGCTTGCTTTTGGGTAAAAGTTGCTTTTTTTAAATAAAAAAAAAATCAATATTTACATAAACATTTATAATATCTACATACAAGCCATGCCCACCCAGTCACATGACTACCAAGCCACACCCATATAACCGGTTGTTAAGAAATTTGAATCCCATCCCTGATTCAAACTCAAGAGTTTTATAGGTCTCTAACATACAGAAAGAAAACAGCAGAGCCATCCTCTTCCTCAGAAACCAAATTGTAGAAAAAGAGAAAAGGAAAGTTTAATCTACTCTGTTAGCTTAGTTTGGTTGATAAAAGTTGAGTTAGTCTCTCTGTATTCTTTTCATTTCAGAAAATAATAAACACAGGACAATTGTGAAAACATTACACTGGATAGTAAGATGATAAGAATCAGCAGTTGAGAATTCTTGTTTTCCTTTATTCCAATTGTCCTTTCTAGATTTTAACCTGTAGGCAAGGACTGTCTACTTTCAGTGATCTGTAATTCATCCTGAGTACTTCTTCAGCTTAAAGACAGAGCATAAATAATAGGCTGGTATGAGGCAACTTAGATTCACCTTGACAAACATAATTGTGCCACCTTGGTGACATGATTCATTTTGTCAAAGCAAACAGGCAAGATTTGCTTTTACAAAGGTTTTCTTTTCCTTCAAAGCTTCTGTCTCTCATCTTCATTTACCAAAGCTAGAGGAAGTTTCTATGTAGGCCATTGTACTCAATCTGCAGTCTCTTAGGCTTCAGTGAGAATTAAGAAAGGTGGATGAGTAAAATTCTTTGGTGCAATTCACCAAAGCTTGGAAATGCTGGAAAAGATGAACAATATTTCATGTTGGCTACCAAAGCTTTTAGAAAGCTCTTTAGAGAAAAGGACCAACAGATTCTTCAAAATCCTCATTGATATTTTGGGCATGTGATCTGAGGAAGACTGAACAACACCTTCTCCAGCAGCTCTCATCAAAGCATCCTTGCCCCATGTCCATGTTCAGTCCGTGTTATTTCCAGGTATGTTAGGCTGCTGCAGATCAGTATTGACCTATCTGAACTTGAAGAGCCTGTCAGCTTCTTAAGTCAGTTTTGCTTTCTCTCCCCTTTACCTTATTAAATTTCAGTTTTTATACTTTTATATAAAAAAGTGAGTTTGGTCATTTTGTCCAACTGATCCAGAAGTGTGGTAATGTAATTTCCTCATAATTTAAGTTGATAATAGTGCACAGATGGTTAGAAAGTGGTCCATGCAATTTTCACTTGATAAAATCTATATTTATCTTAGATCATTTGAAATAATATCTGAGTAAACAGTAAATATTTTCTACTTTTTTGTTGAATTACATATAAGCTGGTTTCATTATCAACAAAGAAAAATACAGTATCACATTCTTGTCTCTGTCTTTAGTATCGCAGTTTGGAAGGGAAAGAATCTCTTGTGTATTTGATAGATAAACTATGTGCCATCAAGTTGTTGTCACCTCTTAGCAACCATATAGATATTCTCAATGATTATCTGATTCTAACCTTCAATTCTTTGAGCGTTCTAGTGATGCATTCTGTCAGAAGGAGATTGGCGGAGCCATAGGAGGAGATAAGAATGGAATTTGTCTAGACTCTCTATGTAGTAACAAGAGGTGAAGTCCAACCTCCTTTGAGTGCTGTTGAACTTTATATAGATTTACTCAGATGCAAACCATTAGTATGAAGCCTGTGTATAGGCTTAAGCAATAAAGCAATACATTGAATTCTTCAGTTGTGGGACTGGTTATTCATGTCTGACAACTCATTGTTTCTGTATTGAGTCCATCTTCTTTGGTTACTGGTTGTCCTTTTCTTCTATTTCTTTCTACTTTTCCCAGCATCAGAACCTTTTTGAGATAGCTAGATCTTTGCATAATGGGTTTGAAATAAGATAATTTGAGCTGTATCATTTGGGTCTTGAATGAGAATTCTGGGTGATCCATTTGTTGGTTTATTAGGCTGTCCACAGTATTTTCAGGAGTCACTCAATCACTAATCTTCAAAAGAGTCAATGTTTTTTCTATCCTGCTTCTACAAAGTCCAACTTTTGCTTTCATAGTGTCATAGGAAATACTGTAGTGTCATGATTCTAATTTTTGTAAGTCATATTTCATAGGTCATACAGGGGTGGGTTGCTACAGGTTTGTTCGAGTTTGTAGCTAATATTATGGCTGGTTCAGAGAACCTCCAAATCCCACCCTGGCTGACTCCTCCCCTCCTTTCCCTCCCAGGGATCTCCATGTGGCCCGTTTGGATGTGAGGTAAGTGAAGGGCCCATACAGAGGTTGGGGGAGGGTGAAAAACAGGCCTCCCAGAGGTTCTGGAAGGCCAGAAAAGGGCCTGTTTCCAGCCTCTGGAGCTTGGGGAAGCCATTTTCACCCTTCCAGAGGCTCAAGGAAAGCCTCCAGAGCCTGGGGAAGGTGAAAACACCCCCCCTCCCCCCGCATGTGGTGCAGGAAGCCAACTAGGCCATGCCCACCATGGACATGCCCACAGCAACTGGGCAGAGAACCCATTGCTGAAATTTTTGAGGCCCATACCTGTCTGTATATATAGACAATAATTCTAATTTGCCTCAGTGAGACATTTCATGATATGAGAGAACAATCTTTATCTTCTATCTCAGTGTCACTTTTCAACTGTTCATCCAGCTTCTTCATCAAACTTCTACACATGAATGGTTCATATATATGGAAACCTCTTCTGGCACTTCCTACAGGTTATAATAAACTCTGGCTAAGGCTTTTTTTTTTTTTTTCACGCGCAAGTCTTTTCAGTGAAGCAGCACAGCAACTTCGTTTTTCTATGTGAAAGCAAAGAGAGAATTTGATTCCCAAAGTAGTTCCAGTGCGAAACAAATGATGGAATCGAAGTATATACATTTTTGGTATGTTTTACATACAAAATTGTACACATTTTGATTCCATCCCTTTCTTGTCTCATGTGATGCAAGAGCAGCTGCAATATGGAGAATGGAAGACATTACCTTTATCTTCTTTTTTCAGAATTCACTCTACATCATTAGGCATATCAGTGATGGATCCTGACACCAAAAAATGTGTCTCATTGGTGGTATAATATACATTGTAGGTACTGTACATTATTTCCTTTCTGAAAAGAGTTTATTTCCCCAGTGTTTGCATTAGAATTTGAAACTCAATGCTCAAAAATAAATGTCCATCAGGGTCAGTATTAGCGGAATCAAAACTGCTTGTCTCTGCATTCTGCATGAGGGTGCATTTGCAACAATTTTTCAT
This sequence comes from Bungarus multicinctus, assembly GCA_023653725.1. Taxonomy (NCBI): domain Eukaryota; kingdom Metazoa; phylum Chordata; class Lepidosauria; order Squamata; family Elapidae; genus Bungarus; species Bungarus multicinctus. The sequence goes on along the minus strand of CM042848.1, from coordinate 11,018,682 downwards.
ATGGAATCAAACACACAGACACACATATACAATATTTAAAAATATTTAAAGATGGTCATGAAAACAATTTGTACATACATTTTTTTTAAAAAAAATATTGTCTACCACCTGCACGCATAAATTTCATCATACATAATTTTGGAATATAAGATCTTCATCTGTTTAATTTTGTAAAAGAATTTAATTAACCTACTGTCAATAGTCCTAACCACAAAATGTAATGCTTTGAGGACATTTGCCTGTCAAACATTATACATATTAACAAAGCACGAAGTAACTAAGTAAAAGAGCATAATAAACTGAAATGGAAGATAATGTTTCAGGTGTTATTCATAGTAAACAAATGGCACAGCAGTCCAAAATAGCAGATCTGTTGATTTGTGCAAAGGACAAATGGAGACAGGAAACTAGGTTGTTAGTCCTATTAAAAAATCTTTATGAAGCTGAGAAATAAACCTGCTATTGGAGATGTTTTCACAGGTAGTAGATCCTGATATGGATAGAATTATGCAATAAGGTGTGTACTTTCTATGCTTATACATGGATCAACAAAAAAGTGGTGGATTGAATCCACTGACACTCATACAAAGATCTTTAAATACTTTGTTCCTAACTCTTTCATTGTATCAAACCTTCCTGGAGGCAGCCTGTTCAGCAAACAGTCATCATCCATTTTATTCCTAAGAAAGTCCTTCTCTGTACTGGTTTGTTTCACAAGGAGTATTTCCTTTGAGTTTTCTCAGTGGCAGAACCTCAAGGGAGTATGTTATACTTAAAGCTCACTCAGAATCAATGGGATGATTCATCAAGAAACATGAGCCTTTTGGTAAGTCTGTCAAAGTTTGGGAATTCGGATGAGAGAAAGGCAGAGAGGTAGGAAAACAAAATGGAACAACGAACACCAAGCCTGAAAAGGAGATTATACCCACATTCAGTAATGTACACAAAGAACAGTGGCAGAAAGAAATAGCACATAACCTAAAAAGAATAATCCATTAAAAAAAAAGACTACATGAGAATAACTTCTAATGGATTCTTTAGGGTTTAATTTTACTGATCTCTGATGGTTTTAGCCCACAATACAGATTGACAGGTTAAGGTTTTATTGATAGGTCAGATGCAAATTTTCCTTCAATTCTTTCACATTTGAACACCTTGGGATGGGATTTTTTTCCCCATCCTACAACAATTTTAACTCTTGATCTAATGAATGTTTAATCCTTCAGCTACATTGCCTGTAGGTATTGGAATGCAATTAATTTTGCTACATATAAAAAAACCCTATGAATAGTTGGAAATACTGTTTTATGAAATCAAGTTTAATCTTCAGGTGCATAAAACCTTCTTACAGGTTTAAGATAGAGGCACGAAAATATTTTTAAATCATTCAAAAAGCTGGTATTATGCTGGTAATTAGAAAAATGGCAAAATTCCTGTTTAGTGCAATACTGTTAATAGCTTAACCAAAATTACACAATATAGTATGGATGTACTAAAACTCAAATGTTTGCTTTTTAAAAGAAAATAATATAAATTAAAGACAGGGATGCACAGTTAGGATGTGTATGTGTGTAGCATCCATTAATATTTATGGAGGAAAATGAACAATTTTAGGTCCTACCATCTAATTTTTTTTTACAGTTTGCAAAATGGGGCTTGTTCTTTTCCTAAGTAGGGTTATAAAAACAGTTATAAGCAGTTAATAAAAAGAGTTAGATTTCTTGAAATCAGATTCCAAAAATAAGCTCTCATCCTACAAGAATTCAGACTGTTTTTAACAGCATGCTTTTCGGAACACTCCTTCAGATACATTACTAATGTTATAAAGCAGTGGTCGCCAACCGGTGGGCTGTGAGAAAATTTTGTTGGGCCGCAGAGAAATCTCATCCCAGAGCACCCCCACAAAGCAATTAATCCAGGCTGTGCAGAAACACAAGGCTGGACCCTCCCCGCCCACTCACTCCTTACCCGGTAAACTTGCCTGCTAAATTGCTATTTTTTCTTTTTCCGACCATCATTGTTCTGCTCTGCCGGGAGATTTAGATTAGTTAGGAAGCAGGAAATGGTTGGATTTCTTGCTTTCTAGATAGTCTTTAGATCTTCAGCTCAGCACAGCTGAACCCCCCTTAGGACTGAAGGTTTGCTTGCAAGCAAATTCAGTGCAGACTCACGGCAAGCAAATTTGAGAGTCTGAGCTAGCCGATGGCAGATAGATAGATCACTGAATGATTCTGTGAGCAACTCAGTCTGCCTGCTTTGCCTGATTTTGGGTAAAAGTTGCTCTTTTTAAAATAAAAAATTCAATATTTACATGCATGGTGTGTTGTGAGTTAATTTTGTGAGTTTGCTTGCTAGCAAATTTTATGAATTTGCTTGCAAGCAAATTTTATGTGACAGACTGAGCTAGCCAATGGCAGATAGATAGATCTCTGAAGGAATCTGTGATTCTGTGAGCAACTCAATCTGCCTGCCTGCTTTGTCTGATTTTGGGTAAAAGTTTCTCTTTTTTATAAAAAAAATCAATATTTATATAAATATTTATAATATTTACATACAAGCCATGCCCAGCCAGTCACATGACCACCAAGCCACACCCACAAATTAGGCCACACCCACAGAACCAGTTAGTGGTCCCTGGGATCTAAAATTATGAGTTTGGTGGTCCCTGAGGTCCAGAAGGTTGGCGACCCCTGTTCTAAAGGACATAAACTGAAACTTCAATGTAACCAAATTTTGCAAAGCACTGCTGTACAAATTTCATGCTGTTGGGAGATAGGTTAAATAACCTCAAGACTTGGGACAACAGGAAATAATTTTATTTTCTTCCACTGTGAATGTGACACAGAATTTGGTGGTGTGGTTTAGCCTAAGAACTGAAATTAAAGGTCTGTGCTCTAGAAGGTTTCAGCGACAAATAGCATAAACCGGCACGGGTGTATATGGATCTACCAAGGGTTGATGCTCCTTTTGGAAGCAGCTGTTTCTTCAACACCCCCCCACTGCTCTGTTAATATTATTGTTTTCTTATAGCAAATAGTGTTTACTAGAGCTGTGCAATGCTTTAGATTTGATTTAGAAAAGGTACTTTGGAACACAACGGTAGTCTCCTTGCAGCTCTTATGGAATCATGAAAAAAGATGTGGCTGCTGTAATGAATTGCCAACAGATGCTGCACTTGTTTTGCAGAACAAAATCTGAAGCATTTTACAACTCTATATGCAATGGGTTTAGCATCAAGCAACAGAACGTAACATTGATATTGTTCCTGTAGATATGATGCTGCTGTTATTTTATTGCGTTTAAGGCTAGACATGCTTAAAATACTCTTTCCCTCCCTCCCTTTCATTTTCTTCTAAGATTTCATAAATGTCAAGGAACATGTAAAGCACTAAATGGCATGGGAGGAGCAGAGGAAGATAAATATCAGTTGGGTTTAGAGGCTCAACCATTAATTCAACAGTCTAAAATGGAGCCCACTTAAATGCCAATTTCAGGGAAGAGAACTAAAGATGGCTATGCTAAAAGCAGAGCCAATAACTGCAACAGAGTGAAGAGCCAACTAATAGACTGGCTCTTTGTCATTTTTCTCTGTCCAAGAAGGACTTGAGATCACCCACAAATGCACCAGACACCTGCTCCTCATAAGGCAGCAATCTTCAGTGGACTTAGAGCTTTGGTAAATGAATCCTTCTGCTCAAACTAGAGGCTGCACCTTCAAACGGACATTTGGATTCCCACTGGCTGCAAGACTTTGTTCCTGTGGTTCAGGAGAGGTGGATACTGTGAGTCTCCTTTGATGTTCCTTTTACACAGAGATTAGGAAAAAGCATATTCTGCCAATATTGGCTAGGTATCCTGGCTGTTCCAACGCTGTTTATCTCCAGTGGTGCTTAAGGACGAATAGTCCATAACTACAGCACAGGTGGCTAGATTCTGTGCAGCAACACAGGGACTTTATTGGAAACACGTGTCTAATCCACCATAGTTATGTTGTATAACAAATGGGCAAATCCTTTGCACTGCTTATTCCTTTCCCTTTTAGTATTAAACTGACAAGGGGCCACACATTTTATGGATTGTAATTTTAGTATAGTTAGACCTATGTACAATTGGCAGGCTGGGTTTTATCATAGATTTTAGTTGTTACTTATTATTTTATCCTAGAATTTTTGATTGTATATTTACTGAGTGTTTTTATTTATTCTGGTCTCTGGTGCATGACTGAATTGAACTGAACTCTTTTCTCTTTTTATTTCTATTATTATTTTCCTTTTCTTCACTTTCCAATTTTTCTTTTCTTTTTTTGAGTTTGTATGAGCGTTTATACATTTATTATAGCAAATAAAATAGCTTACATGCATGTGGATTAGTGTGCTGATAGCAAAGCCTTGAAATTAGGGTGCTACCACCACTGTTTCTTTCCTCTGGAGCTTTGAGTACAATAGTCAGTTATAATGTGGAATGATTTTCTCTTGCTGTTCCTCTCTCCTGGCCCTCTGTTACACAGAGACATACATAAAAAAGCAGAGCAAGCAAGTCTTAAAGACATTTGTCAATATTAGAAGCAAACAAGTATCTGAGAAGAGAGGAAAAGTGGGCAGTGGGAGCTGAAGTTGTAATGCCTGGTTTCCTTGCCAGTAGTTGATTTTAGTTGTATTTATCTTGCAGCCATTCAAACACCACAGCCTTGCCTGTTGCATACAGGGAGATGCAGGAGTCACAGCTTAAGTGACAATGATTTTGGTAAATCTAATCTCAGCATGGTTTTAATGGATTGCATGATTTTCTCTAACCATGGGTTTTCAGAGAAAATACTTATGTATTCTCAATGAGTACTTATGGAAAAAGGCTGGCTGCAGTAGAAATTTGCTAACTTGAGTTAGGGCACAGTGTGCAAGAATCAATTATTCTACAAAGCTTTTAAAGTGAGCACTTTACATTATTACATTATTAATAGCCACTTGAAAGGACAGCAAGCACCGTGGTATGTCTGTCCTGCGTACCAAAACACAACAGCCTCCTGCAACCTAACAATTTAAGTAGAAGAAAACTTAGAAGAAGGTTTAGCCTATATCACTTATTATCACACCTGACAATTTCAGGTGGGACAATAAATGGTGTGTGTTAAACCTTTTAATCTACAGAAAGTAGCTTCAGAAAGTTCAACAAATACATGGTTTTTTGGTTATCATCGTTGCCCTTCATCACTAGAGCTGTGATGGGGCAGTGGTTAGAATTGCTGACTGCCAGCAGTTTGAGTATCACCAATTCAGGGTTGATTCAGCCTTCTATCCTTCTGAGGTTGGTAAAATGGGAACCCAGATTGTTGAGGACAATATGCTGACTCTGTAAACTGCTTAGAGAGGACTGTAAAGCACTTTGAAGCAGTATATAAGTCTATTGCTAAGTGCTATTGCTACTCTGTCCCCAAAATATCATGTGGGGTTTGGAAACTGAACAAGTTAAGTCCCATTCTATTCCTATGAACCACACTAGATGGTCTGGCCCAGAAATAATGGAGATGTTTGTCTGATCTGCTTCCAAATATTGGACTAGAGTCACTTGATTGACTTGGGAAGCTACAGAAATTGAATGAATGAATGAATGAATGAAAGTATTGTGTTTCCCATGATTTAAATAATATTTCAGCCATCTTTGCCTAGGTCAGGGGTGTTAAACTCAAGGCCTGGGGCTCGGATCAGCCCGCTGGGTTCTTAGATCTGGCTCGCAGGGCTGCCCTGGAAATAGCAAAGGACCAGTCTGCAGTGCCGTTTGCCAGCAAAAATGTAGCTTGAGAGGGCCATGGGTAACCCTCCTGTACTCCTGTACTTTGCTGGCAAAGGGTTGCAGGAGGCCATTGCAGCCAAAAATAGAGCTTGGGAACCTGTTTTTGCTGGCAGAGTACTCGGCCACCACAAACATCCCAACATGAGTGACGTCAAGCTGGCCACGTCCATCCAGGCCACACCCACTGCAACCATCCAAGGTCAAGCACAACCCTGATGTGGCCCTCAATGAAATTGAGTTTGATACCCCGGCCTATATAATGATTCTTACATATTTCTGTGAAGGTCACCTCCTTTAGTCTCTTTAACTCTAAAGGAGATATCACAATGATCATTTTGCAGTATTTCCCTTAGAGCGGTTGTCCAGTCAGTTCCTCATTAGTGGTAAACTCCCAGCCCATCTCATTTCTTCCCTCCACCATCCTGCCCCCATTTCCCTGTCTTTGATAACCAGGGGTGCTACAAAAATCCATGGATACCTCCAGATTCTATCATATTTCAAACTGTTTGTAATGAACAGACTTGTACTTTATAATAAATAAACAGAGAAATGATAGTTATGAAAGGAAAATTGTGCCATGATTAGGCTCCTTGTTATAAGAAGTTTTGCATTTTGAAACAAGGGTCAACCAAAGTGTGCTTTTGGAACCCGAATCTGGTTTTAGGATTTTAGGATTTTTTTCCCCCAGTTTAGTATTTATTCCTTTCTGTCTTGTTCTGTCCCCTTGAATCTAACTTTGATCCTTACTCCCTCCCTCTTCACACTCAAATGTTGACCTTTAAATTATTGGCTTTTAATATCTTTTTTCTTATAATTTCCCCCTTTCTTAAGGACCCTATAAATTTATTTGTTTACAATTTTTCTTTTTAATGTCCTTGTGGTTGTGGCTCATAGATTTGATGTATGCAGGCACAACTTTGTACATCTCTTAGGTCATTGAAATATGGCTGAATAATTTGATATTATTAGTGTGTACTATTTGATGTATGAATTATAGCAGTGTTGCTTTCTTTTATGGATGTACTGTAAATACAGTCTTGGGTCATAGCCATCCGTAGTTGCAAATTATTTTATTATTTTGTTTAATCCAATTCACCAAAAATTTTCTTTTTCTAAGTTAAAGACTATAAAAGTTTCATTTTTTTGGTACATTGCTAGACTTTTATACACTTAACTCTATGTTGATTATTATTACACTGCATTCCTGTTAAGGGCTGAACTTGAAACAAGAGATACCGTTCATGACTCCATCATAAGATAAGTGGAAAAATTTAGTAGGAAGGCAGAATTCACTGTTCACTAAGAATATTAATGCTTATCTCAAGTTTCCCAAAGGCACTTGAATGACCTGGCAGACTTTGGGAATAATATTCAACCAACTAAGAGTCAGAAATTAATATTTTAGGACTCCATGAATGTCATTATATTTGATAGAAACCAAACACAGGTAGCCCTTGATTTACAACTGCAGTTGAACGCAGAATTATGGTTATAAGTCACTGTGTTTATAAGTCAAGGTATCCTTGTGACTAGAAATAATTTTCCAGCCTTTTTTGTGATGATCATTAAGCAAATGCTGCAATAATTAAGTGAATCCGTTTATATGAATAGGGATTTTTTTTTCTTGTAATCACTGACAAAATATTACAAATCATAGTCATATGACTGCAGAACACCATGAATGGTTGTGAAGCTGATCTGGCCAGCATGCCATCATGTGACCATGGCGGGAGGAAATGGCACATCCATTTATGATGGCTGGGGCTGCTTTATTATTTTATTATATATGACTTTCTCTTTTATTAGTTTTATTGTTTTTATATGATGTTTTTATATTCTTGTAAGTTGACTTGAATTGTCGTGTATGAATAAGTGCCTATATAAATCTTCTAAGTAAATAAAATAAAGTACCAAATTACATGTTTGTCATGATGACCAGTTATTAAACAAGGACTACCTGCTCTTATTCCACAGTAAAAGTCTCATATAAATTGTAAGTTATGAAGGTGTTAGTGTCATGATTTAAGGATTTTTTTGCTGCCTAAGACATAAAATCATGCCATGAGTAAAGGAAGTATGAATTCTTGTTTGTATCAGACAAGTTTACAGGCCATTTGTCCATCAGCTGAAGCTAAAGTATAAATGGTTCATGAAGTAAGACGATCACAACCCTACAAGCAAGACTACAAAAGAATAATGAACAGGAACAAATTCAGTGCTTTCAAGTGGCTAAATTGAAGTACAAAACTACACTTCATTGAAAGGTTGTGTCAGGACCCGAAACAAGCAATTTATGCTGGAAAATCCTTAAATTCCACTGAGTTGAAGCAGTTTCCCATAGAAAAATGGAGCTAAATTCCTACACAATGAGCACCAATTGCAATTGGTCAAAGCTGTGGTAGTTAAACATGGGTCAGCTACTTAATGACTATAACAAAATATTTAAAAGGATGATTACATTTTCACTGTGATATATTGGTATATGTATTTTGATGAAATAAATGAAACAAGCATCACACTTCGTTGTTATTTCTTAAGATTTCCTTTATATACCAGTAAACTGGGTATGAAACTCTTGTAAGATTCAGTGACAAAGAAATGTAAAGATTCATAGCATTTGAAAGGAAAGTGATATTTTCCCCTAGAATTATTTAGTAGTCATGCCTATAACCTAAAGCTGTGGTTTCCTACAAAATATGGCACTGTAGGAAAACTGCTCAAATTAATTTCCTGCAGTGGTCTATAATAATATTGTCTGTTCTTTAATGACAATATCTGTCATTACTCTATCTGGACATTAAGCTTCTGGTCATTTTAATGTAAGGCATAAATCAACCACTAAGTTACAGCAATTTATGGCCATAGAATTGTGTAGTATCTGCATAAATACAGAAATGGGCCAACAGCATGAGGCCCTATGAATCCTTGGGCTAATTTTAAAGCTTCTGGACATAAGATCCTTTAATTTAAGATCATCTGTCTCTCAGCTTCCTACATTGTAAGATTTTAAGAGAGAGAAAGAGAAGGGAAAAAGAAGTGCTAGACATGTTTCAATCCTTCATATCTCTGGCCAGAAGAGTTCAGAAGGAGATCTATGGCTGACCAGATGATGAAAACAGTAGTAGAAATTCTGCCACTTCTGTATGTACATTGTAACATTGCATGCATATACAAAAGGAAAAGAGCTTGAATTGCAACAATATAATTCTGCTTTTATCATTTGAGTAAAGGATTAGATTTTCTGGATCTCTCTGGCCTTATGAACTACTTGATTAAGCTCCGTCCATCAGATTACCTGAGGAAAGGTAATCTGACAGGAAAATGGTGTTGTACCACTGGCATTCCTAAATATTTTTTCTTCTAACTTTCAAACATTGGGACTTGTTCTGTATACAGACCTATTATATAAAAGAAGGTTTAAAACTTAAAACTCTTGTTATTAATATATTCTTGCTATTGAATTGTTTATTTGCCACTATATGTTATTTCCTGGGGGGGAGGGGGGGGTTTGTAAAAAAAATGATTTTGTTATGATTTTATCCATGACAATCTATTACTAATTTGGTCTTTCGGGTTTTCTAATGGTACGCTCATCACCACTATGATTGAGCCAATCCACTTAACTGCTGGGTATCTTCTGATTTCTTCTACATTTCCTAGCATTAGAACCTTTTACAGAGAGGTAGATATTTGTATAAGGTGTCCAAAGTAAGATAATTAGTGCCTGTTCCATGCAGAGAAAGATGATGACAGTCTCTCCCTAATAGGTATCAGAGTATATTCTTGTTGTAGATAGTCGGGTGTTTCAGTTTGACAAGATTCTATAGGTGTGGAACAATAAAGAAATAAAGAATAAAGAATGCGATAAAGAACCACTATCTGTCTTTCCTGCTTTTGGGGGCCTGACATTTTCATGGTCTTATGGCTGCTCTAACAAGTCTAAGACTACAGCATATTCCTCTACTGCTTGTATCTTTACTATTAGTGGTTTATTCTAAAAACTATCCACCACTTAAATATCTTCAATGCCAACTCTAAAGTTTGTTGTTCTACTTGTTAGCATCAGTTGGATCTCCTTTATGTTTAATTTTGGTGCCATTGTTTTGGTGTTCTTTTTGACTTTTAGTACTAGCACTTGCATATTCTTTTCATTGGAAATTTGGTAGATAAATGTACAATTCTCATTTAGAATTATCAGCTGTTTAGTTATAATTGTAAGTTTATGACTCATCAAAAGGATCATTGCCATATTTGTAACATCTGAAGATGTCAGTATTTGAATCAGCACGAGAAAAAGGTAACTACTTGTTGTTGCATTAGATTGTTCATATTTGGGATTGGAAATGAGATTTGTGTATAAATTTTTTAAAATAAGTTGTTTAGAAACACAGATTGTAGATTCTAGGTAGAACCTCCGTTAATCTCCTAATGATGTTTGGATGGAATTTAAGCTCTTACTGAATAGTGATTATGAGGCAAATGTATCAGTCCTATCAACAATTTTGTATCTTAAAAAGAGAACTGCTGAATTTCTCCTTTTTATGCTGTACAGGACAGAGTGTAGATTGTTCAACCCTTGGGATCCATATTATTAAAGGGAGATTAAAGAGCAATTTCAGGATATAAGAAAGTCACACTAGTGCAAATATTCTTCCTTTCCAAATATTGGTTCCATTAACCCTATTAATTACATTGATCATGTATTTGTGCTTCATCATCTACCTGGTTAGGTAGTTACCCCTTTCTATGGTAGCTATAGTAGCTTCTATTCATGAAGAGATGGAAGCTATGGCCACAGTGTCCTGCAGCAGTTCCTGATGATCCATCAATACTGACTTTGCTTGGACTAGGATGTCCCAAAGGCTTGTTTCAAGAGGCAACTGGACATTGTTTTTTTTCCTTTGAAGACATTTCACTTCTCATCCAAGAAGCTTTTTCCGCTCTGACTGGATGGTCAGGAATGAAATGATTCATACTCTTTGCAGACAGCTGGTAATTTGCATTCTTTTAGTGGGTTGTAAAGGTCACCTGAAGGTTTATCTATGTCATCAGGATCACCTGAGTGGTGCAAATTGGTGTGGAGCCCTCTTGGAATTATTGAAAGGTGTCAAAGCAAAAAAAATCAGCTTTCATAAAGTAGAGGTACTGAACCGTGCTTTTCTTTGCTGTATACTTTTATTACACATAACTAGGAAGTACAATCTAAGAAATACAGAGAAAGAAGAAAAAGAAAAAAAACCTCGTCCCCTTCAAGCATACGCAGTAAATCACGAGACACCCATATCTTAGTTGCTATAGAAACATGATAACAATATTCTAGTAGGCTCTAGATGCTTAGCAGACAAATCAAAAAGAATGTAGTGACAAAAGGATTGTATTGTAGGTTGGAGATAGATGATGTTGAATTGCTCTCTCTCTGTTGAAAGCAGGTTATTCAATCTTGACATAGATGGCCTTTTTAACCCCTCTTTCAAACCAGTGATCCTCTCTTTCCAAAATATGGACTTTGTTGTCTTCAAAAGAGTGGCCTGTGTCTTTTAAATGCAGATGGGCTGCTCAATCTAGTCCTGATGTGTTTGTTCTCCTATGTTGTGCCATGCATTTATGAAGTGGTTGTTTCATTTCCCCAATGTACAGAACTGCACAATGGCTCTTTGCATTGTACTGCATATACCACATTGCTCAGTTTCTGTATGGATATTTTATCCTTGGGGTGGACAAGTTTCTGCCTTAGTATGTTCTTGGGCTTGAAGTGTGCATGTATGTTATGTTGGCTGAAGATCCTCCTGAGCTTTTCCGATATACCTGCAATGTACGGAATGACAATGTTGCTCGATTTATTGTTCTTATCATTGTCTGTTACAGAGGAACTCTTGTAGGGTCTTTTTTTGATATTTGGTGAAGGCCCACCTGGGATAGCCACATGTTCTGAGAGCTTCCTTGTTGTGTTTTCATTATTGTTCTTTCCTATCTTTGCTGGTAGGCAGGTCTTCAGCTTGGTGATGTAAAGTTCTGGTGACTCCCATTTTGTGCTCCAGTGGGTGGTGGGAATAAAATGTAAATATTGATCTATGTTAGTGGGTTTTCTGTAAACTTCAATTTTAAGGCTTCTGTCATCCTTAATGTCTACTGACAGTCCAGGAAGGCTGTTTTCCTTAACATCTTCCTGGGTGAATTTGATGTATCTGTCCACAGAGTTGATATGTTTGGTATATGCTTCCAATTCCTGTGTTTTGATCTACTATCTATTACTATGACAGCTTCGGTAGTTGGAATGCAGTTGAAGAGAGAAGACACATCATGGGAAACCATGGTCTCATCCAGATCCAGTTTTAATTTCCAAACCTTGCTGGTGACATCCTGTGAATTGTTGATGTGATGGGTGGTGTTGCCAACTAGTAAGGTAGTTAAATGTTTTGCAATGTTGTAGTAGCAGAGTTGATTCTGCTGACAATTGGTCTTAGTGAAGTTCCCTTTTGTGGATTTTGAGGAATCCATATATGCATGGGGTGGTTTCCCCAGAGTAAATATGGTAATATTGTCTGCAAGGAGTATATCAGCTGTTTGCAGGGAATATAAATCTTTCCATTTTCCACCATCCAATCAGAGCTGAAGAAGATTCTTGGATGAGGAGCGAAACATCTTTAAAAAAAAATACACACCAGAAAGTCCAATTGTCTCTTGAAAAAAAAAGCACCTTTGGAACAGCCATGACCTGGATTACTGAGAATCTCCATAGACACTTGGACCAGAATGTTCTGATGATTGTAATTTCCCCCCTGAACACCACATGCCTGGAATACCGTTACATGTTTATGAATCAGAACATGTTTATGTCTTCAAGGATCTAACTGAAAAAGACAGATTTCACTGAAAAACTCAGTTTCTAGACTTTTTCCCTCTCTTTTTTCAGAGACAGCAAGAAGAAGAAGTTTGATTATAAGCCAGGCCTTAGCAGAGTAGAACTCTACTTTTGTTCTCCCAGCTTCTTCCCTGATAATTACTTTGCATTCTTTTTCATGTATTCTCTGACAAAGCATTACATAGAAAGGTCTTTTCATTTGATCCAATTTTTATCATTTAGACTTGGGCTGAGATTCAGAAGTCTTCTCTAAGGATGCAAATGTTAACACGCTACGAAATGTGCCTGAAATATATGTGTTTCGACTATGCAAACATTTCTCTGTGTGCCTCCAGTTATTAGAAATACTGGTATTTATCAATCTGGGCTGAAGAAAACAACCTATAACATTAATTGGTATTTTACTTTCTATTCTCATTCTAAAAAGCTGATGGATTTGGTTGTTGATTTTCAGGTGCTGTTTGATGTTCTTTCTTTGATCTATACATCCCGAGGGTCATCTAGACAAGCGTCCCATGAGAATGTTACTCAATTTTTTTTTCTCCGTAGTTCTCTTTCTTGTTAACATACGAATACTTTCTCTTGTGCAGCTAAGTCTGTATTTCCTCCTCCTTTATCTATGTAACAGTGTTTCACGAAAAGCTATACTACACTTATTTCTATCCCCCTACCAACTGGCTCAGTGGCTAAGATGCTGAGCAGAAAGGTCGGCAGTTCAGCGGTTCAAATCCCTAGTGCCGTGTAACAGAGTGAGCTCCCGTTACTTGTTCCAGCTTCTGCCAACCCTAGCAGTTCGAAAGCATGTAAAAAATGCAAGTAGAAAAATAGGGACCACTTTGGTGGGAAGGTAACAGCATTCTGTGTGCCTTCAGCATTTAGGCATGCCAGCTACATGACTATGGAGGCGTCTTTGGACAGTGCTGGCTCTTCGGCTTTGAAATGGAGATGAGCACCGCCTCCTAGAGTCAGAAATGACTAGTACATATGTGTGAGGGGAACCTTTACCTTTATCTTACCAACAAATAAAGTGCACACTTGGAATAGGGTGTTTATTTGGATTACTCTCCATCCTCTCACAACCGTTTAGGAATCTATACAAAAGAAAAAAAATATAAGGCACTAGTACCAAAGGCATGTGTCTACAGCCTTCTCAAAGCGGTGTGCATCAGACAATTTTTAGCAATGTCTCAGAAGATTCCTCTGATCTGAAGGCCAGACCGGTGATGAAACAATCCTGCTGTTGTAGGATAATACTGACTATAAGATTGCTATTGCCAGCCCCACTAGATAGATCAGAGCAGCAAATCAACACCACAGGAAGACTAGAACTGTAGTCTATTAAGATTGGCAATAAGAACAGAGTCATGAACATACTATAGGGTATATTTCTCATCTTTCTTACAGCCCAAAGAATAAGAGGGTGTTGACTGAACTGCTTCCAAATATGATCTTGGTTCCTATGTAAATAATGTTTGTAACATGTTTTTTTCTAGGTAATAGTTCTTGATATTTTTGTCAAACCCATCTTTCCTATTCTCTACAGCTGCACTCATTAGGAATAAGCTTCTGGGCTCAATTCAAAGTGTTGGGAAACTAGCACCCAATTATATTGGGCAACATCTTGTAAAGGTACATTCTAGTTATCTGATTTGAATATCTTAAGCGTGCCTATTGAGTTTTTTTGCTCTCCAGGAAATCCTTGCAAACTGGGTTTCTTTTTTAGAGCCATCATGCTGGAATTTGCTTCCTGTGAATTGTTGATGTGATGGGTGGTGTTGCCAACCTGCAAAGGGGCTATTCTTATAGTAGTTGTTGCCAACCAGTGGACCACGACCACTGGTAGTTCATGAGAAAATTTTGGTGGTCAGCAGAGAAATGTCACCCTCAAAGCACCCCCAAAAACAATTAATCCAGGCTGCGCCACCCACATGGCCCACATGAACACAAGGCTTGCATTGTTTGCATTGCAAGCAACATGGAGTAGTGAGGGGAGGGGGGAAAGGGTGAAGGGGGGAACTTGCTCCACTCACCCTATGTGCCTGGCCTGGCCACCGGGCTGCTTATTTCCGCTTCTTTCTTTTGCTTTTGGTTGCACACAAGGAAAGCAGCAAAAGTCTTTTTTTCTCTCCCCCAAACTCTACCAGAAATGAGTCTTTGGGACTCTGCAAGGCATCCTGCTCCAAGAGGCTGTGCCGGTGCAACAAGTCTCACAAAGACTCATTTCTGGTGGAATTTGGGGGAGAGAAAGAAAGACTTCTGCTGCTTCTGCTGCTTTGCTTGCATGAAACCAGAAGTCTCTCTCTCTCTCTCTCTCTCTCTCCCCCCGAGAATGGAGCTGAGACGGTATCCTGCGATCCCAAATAAAGAATGATCAATTGGTAGGAAAATGGGGTGGGGAATATTCCTGCAGAATTTTTTTGGGATTTTCCCAGGGTCTCTGATCTGCGGGATTTAAAATTATGAGTTTGGTAGTCCCTGAGATCCAAAAGGTTGGCGACCCCTGTTCTATAGCACTTTTTGTATTGCATTTGACCAGGCAATGAAAGCATTCTTATCACACTATACCTTTGGTCCTACCTGATGCCTTTGATCCTCATTAATTGTGGGTGTTCTACCCTAGTGTGCATGTCTTGCTGTGTATTTCTTTATTTGCTTTCTGGGTCTTGCTTTATGGACATTGCCTAGGATTCTCTAACACTGCAAATGAATTAATAACCAAAGTGAAACATGTTCCACTTGATATTCCTAGAACTAGAGTAAGTGTTGCCATTCACTATAACTGAATTAATGCAACTTGCATTCTGAAGGCAATTGCTCACGTAAGTGTGAGAACAGGCTTTGAACCTTTCCAAAGTTCTGCTCACATTTTTAATGGATGGATAAAATAAATGACTGAAGAAACGGGAACACGAAGGCTTAGCTTGATTGTTTTGTCACTGGTGCAGGTACTTTATTACCACACTAAAAAAAGGACAACTTCTGGTCACAAAAGAATTTTTTTTATATAGATAGAAAAGCTAATTAGGATTTCCAGTCCAATTCTTCATCAGTTGGTGAATGAAATTTAGGACCCATCTAAATGTCTTAATCAAATTTGAATCAATGTGTGACAAAGTGTGGATCATGAGCATGAAGCAGAAGCTAAAATGTGAACCTTGCAGGTAAAATAAGCATTCACAGGCATTGAGATTACAACAGTTCCTGAGTTTTGAATCAGGAGAGAAGGAAGACTGTAGGCTTCTGAAGTATTGATTTATTCTGCTCAAACTGAATGCAAAACATCTCTCAAAGGAAAAATGAGAAAGAAAAGACATAACTTTTGTGTCTTCTATTATATTCCTCATTCAGAAATAGGGGAAAATAGGAAGAGAGCTTTTCTGGAATATTATTGAACAATAATGGAAGGAACATCAGTATGTCCAAGGCTTTTACTAAAATATTCTTACCAACATTGTTCAACAAATTGTCTGCACTAAATGCTTCTTATAAAAATGAGGCAAACTCCCCAGGGTTAAGCTGTTGCTGCATGTGAAATTCACTAAGAGCTGATGAGAACAGCTAATGAAACAAAATGCCAGCTATAATGTAAAGACAGTATAGTAAATTAAGCAGTGCGGTGAAATAAAAGGGGCTGCCACAGCTATGGCATTTTTGAAGCAATTAATTAATTAAAAACTACAGTAGGTAGGAAAACAAGTATTATCTCTGAAGATGTTTTCATTCCAAGCCTGTTAATAGCCAATTAGATGGCTCTAATATACTTAGTTTTTATATATATTAAAACAATTTTCATTATCTCCATTTAAACAGGCTTGCATAATTTACATCGATACCACTTCCGAGTATTTCCATTCTTTGAGCACAGTGATTTGTCTATCCATTTTCACATTAAAATTAAGGGAAGTGTGTCACTTGAAAGTTTGTAAAATAGCTAAAGCTATTTTATTATGGTTCTATACAAATAGTATTAATATTTCTTGTTCATCTGTAGATTTGCCCGTGAAATATTATTTCACATTAAGGCATATATGTCCTTTTGGAAATGCATTCCAGATCTATCTTCATATTTGATGAAATTAAATTATGCAGTCTTTTCAGATTTGTAACTTTTTGTTCTTTTAATGTATAGGTAATAGTATTCAATAGTATTCAATCACAGTATTGAATACTACACTGTATTCAATGTACGTAATACCCTGTGTTTTATGTTTTAATTTTCCATATTTGTATATCATTTCTAAATATATGAAATCACTTTAAAATGGAAATTCAGATAGCAATCAGAAATGTTGTGACTATTATATCTGTGTATGTGGTAGAAATATATCAACTTTGCCTTCACTGTTTCTTACTTTTTCAACTTTAAAATTGTATTTATACACATTTTGTATGAATATTTGCCCAAATTTCTCAAGGCAAATGATCTATAACACTTTTCTGTAATACCAACATTCATTCTATACATTCTGTAGTAAATTGATTCCCATCGTATTACTTTTTCAACTTTAAAATTGTAAAGCTACTGTCATATAAATTTTTAAAAAGAGTTAAATGAATATTATATTTATACACATTTTGTAAATATACATATTTTACATTTGCATTTTATATTTTCTTTTAATATTGTAACATTTTACAGTTTTCAATCATTATATTGCTAGATGCATATTTCCCTAACATATAAAGAAAATTGCGTTGGGTTGCATATAGGTTAAAGAAGTGCGTAATGAGTAAGCTGTGATTAAAACACAACCTAACAATTTCACTCTTATCCCTAGCGGATAATTAGGTTATTTGTACTAGGGTAGCCATCAGCATTATGCTAGATAACTGTAGCTGTTCTTCTTTAAAAGCTATCTTAACTCCAGACAGAATTCTAGAAGATTTCACTGGTCTTTTCTTAATGGATATTCCAATATTTACATTATTGCTTCATATATTTTTATATGAAGCAGGAGACATAGGCATGTCATACAAAAATGGAACTTCGTTTCTGTATCTAGTATTGCATGTGATAATTTTATATTGATATTAACTTCTTGTTCAAAGACCCAGCAGCCCCAGAAAGTGGGGGGGACCCTAGGAATCATCTTCAAGGCACAGTGTAAAGTTATAGTTACTGTGTAGGACAAACAGGCAGAAGACGAGCAGAGCACATACATAGTTTCTACTAGGAAACTGTGATGTTCCTAGACCAAGCTAAGCCACTACAGAATTCCTGGAAGCCTGGCACTCAGACAAATCATCCATCAACAGACATCATTCAAAAGAGACAATCAAAAAAGGAAACAAAAAGGCCAAAAACAGCTCCTTGTCAGCAATTGATCCCCAGATAAGCAGAGATTAACCCCAAGATTAACACTAGACCAACAATTAAGCAGCCAACAATATTCCAACCAAGAAACTACCAGCTCAGACAATAAGCTAACAGTAGACAACAGCCTTAATCAAGGAACCACCAAGAACACTCTCACCAACACTGAAAAGGCACCCATAATATATAGACACAGAGAAAACCCCATTCCATTCTAGCACTGATAATGTTACCTAGTTGGGTAATGAAATGACTGCAAGAAAATAACCAAGCTCAGAGAACACCAAGGACCCCCACTGTTTATCTAAATCAGTGGTTCTTAACCTTTTTGAAAGAATCGCCCCCTTGATCCATTGAGGAAGTTATCATCGCCCCTCTCCCCCCACATAACGTCTCAATCACAGGGAAATAATTCGTGTTTTGAAAAACACGTTTTTTGTTTTCTTTAAAATGCATCAGGACATGTCGATGCAAATAATTTATTTCCAGTCTTTTTCCCATATCTCAACTGTGTGAAAAATTCTGATGCCACCCATCACTTTACTCCCAAACTTCATGATACATGTATTTCATTATTATCTTATTTATTCAAGACACTTAAATGCAATGACCACTGAAAACAAAATTCAACTGCAAGAAAATGAAATGCTCGAAAAAAACCCAGTAACATTTAATGATTTAATTACAAGTGAATTTTAAGACGCAAAAAGAAATATAAAAAGAGCATAAGAACAAGCCACAATGCAGGAACTAAGAATTTCAAGACGAAAACTCTGAAACTAAATTAAGATTCGAGGAAAATATATATTCACGCACACTGTAAAAAGGGTTAAAAAGACACAAAGAAAATTTTTACAGAAGGAAAGCAACAAAAATCAGAGCGACAAATTTAATGGGTAGAGTGATAGAGGCTGCTGTGCAACGCGCATGAAGATGAGCGATGCGTATTCATATCTGTATGGCGTTCTGTACTGAAGCTAGGTGGAGGAACATTTTAAAACTCAGTTCTATCCACTAATAGTGAGCGATCTGATGTTTTTGTACGACAGATATACAGCGGTTCACTGTACGAAAAAAGTCTCAAAAGTGTCCCCAAAACGTCTCGCTCCATCGCCCCCCTTCCATTGCTTCGCCCCTGCACTGCCCCTTTTCATTCCATCACCCCCCCTGAAAAATGAAATCGCCCCCTGAAAGGCAATATTGCCCAGGTTAAGAACCACTGATCTAAATGACAAAGTGAATCAATAAATTCCGTTAAGTTTAGTGGAATCATTATTTAACTGCCAGAGAACCATAAATTAAGACAAATTCAGTAGTCTGCAAGAATGTAATCCAGAGTTTTAAAACATGAAATCTAAATTTGGCTAGAAATTTTTTAAAAAAGATTTTTGTATATCATCTAGTTCAGATAATTCTGACCAACAATGATACTGAATGTGTTAACCTTTTAGTGGGTTCTCATGTTCAGGACTGTAAAAATTTTTACACCTATAAATATTTGGACAAATATTCATTTCTCCAAATGAATATTTGTCCAAATTTCTCAAGGCAAATGATCAATAACACTTTTCTGCAATACCAACATTCATTCTATACATTCTGTAGTAAATTGATTCCCATCCTATTCTTAATTTTTTATCCAAACACGTTGGGAGGGTTTTTTATTTATTAATAATGCATATTTTCCTTCTTTAACAAATGAATGTTCATATATTTTTTAAAAAATTGGTAAATAAACTCATTTTAGTTGCAGTCTTTCCAGGCAAAAGAAAAGGACTGAAGATGCATATCAAGTTAGAAGTAGATACTTCCCCTAGAAGATCTTGATTTGTAGGGAGCATGAACTAAGTCACAAACTCATTCCTTTAGAAACAAGGGCTCTTCAAGATTGACACGAACTTTTACCAATTGTGGAGAATGCATTTGAGGGTTCCCTATCCAGAGAAAAACTAGGGATGTAGTGGCTCAGTGGCTAAGACACTGAGTTTGTTGATCAGAAAGGTTGGCAGTTTGGTGGTTTGAATCCCTAGCACCACAGAATGGAGTGAGCTTCCGTTACTTGTCCCAGCTTCTGCCAACTTAGCAGTTTGAAAGCATGTAAAAATGCAAGTGGAAAAATAGGGACACTTTGGTGGGAAGGTAACAGTGTTCCGTGTGCCACATGACCACAGAGACCACATGACCACAGAGATGTCTTCGCACAGCCCTTGTAGTAGAAGCTTTGTAGTGGAGATGAGCACATCCCCCTAGAGTTGGAAATGACTAGTATGTATGTGCGAGGGGAATCTTTACCTTTATCTTTTTATCCAGAGGAAATACTAGGATTTCCATCTCATTAATTTAGTCTTATTATCTAGATCCAAATACATTAAAAAGAAGGTTACCAGGGCTGCAAACACTACATTGCAGCAATTGCCTCAGAATCCAAACAATTTTGATTTTGTAAGAAAAGAGAGTTGCTTAATTCCATTTTAGAAAACACGTATCTATATTTACCCAAAGAACCATCTCATCCCAATGGGATTGGCCCACTTTACTCGTTTCAGCTGAAGGATCATGTATGTTCCAGATTCCATTAGCCAAGGAATTGCAATTGGTAGGGCCCAGGAGTAGAGCCTTTTCTGCTGTGGCCCCTGACTTTGGAACATCATACCCCTTGAGATGACATCTGCCTTCTTGACCTTCTGGAAGGGCCTGAAAACCTGCTCTGTCTATTGGCTTGGCATTCCATTTTGGAATTGGTTTAGTAGAATATCCCTCATTCACCCAGTCTATGCATTGTTTTTTTTAAATCTTCTTGAAAGGATCTTTGGTGCTATCTTAGCTTAGTTGTTTTCTTGCAGATGTTTCATTACTTAAACTAGGTAACATCAACATCATAAGAGACTAGCACTGATGATGTTACCTAGTTTTGCTAACAAAACAACTGCAAGAAAACAATCAACCCAGAAATATCTATCATGTCTTCCCATGCTCAACATAATAATTTAAAAAGTGGCTGAGGATAAAAAAATTAAGTCTGCAAAAGCACAGATCCTAGTAAAAAACCAAACACTCCTCAAATTTTTAATGTAGCTGATAAGAACCTCTTCAAATTATAATGTAATATTGCTACAGGCCATAGGCAGTGTTTAACTTCCAATTCTATCTAATATTCCCTACAGTAATATATTTGTAGCATTTACAGTCTGCTATGAGTTTTGAGATTAAAAACCTGAGGTAGTTTGAATCAGATCCACACTTCTAATTTTCATTCATTCTCATTTGAAACCCAATGAAGAAGACGCTACTGTGAAATGAGAAGGAAACTTGGATACTAACTCATACTATTAATTCATGCAACTCAGAACTGCCTTATACTGGATGAAAATAGCATGTTCAAAGTATTTTCCCATTTACCTGGAGAGTCTTGCATTTAACATGAGAAATTCACTCTTTCTGAATCATAAACCTTATTGAAACTAGAAACATCCTCCTAATCTACGGTGATGTACTTTGCACTAAGTCTGGCATTCCAGATCTATGCTGTCTTATATTATTCTCATTAGCACTTGGTGCCTCAGTGTACGATTATATATTTTAATCCCACCTTAAAACTTTTGGAAAAAAAATGTCTTATAGAGAATCTATGTACGTTTCTTTTCATTTTTTTCCTTAAACCCCAGAGAATTTATTATCCTACCAAAACAGATTTTCCCATAATTCTACATCCACTCCCGGAAGCTTTTAATATTTGTGCTAATTGTTTGCTCTATCATAGTTAATAGTTAAGAACATAGTTAAGAATAATTAGCTGATCTCTACCTAAAAATGTGTCTGACTACAAGTATACTTCACCTTTTGGCACTGTAGATATTAATAACATACTGTGAACCAAATCTCATCTTGATCCTCCAGCACAAGATTTTTCTTAAAACCACAGCATTGGTAAAAACAATAATATTGTTATATTTTCAAAAATAAGTCAGATTTCAATTTAAAGGGAAGACAGCCAAATGATTCTTTTGCTCACGGACATATTAATTCCTTTGTTTGCTCTATTGCAGTATTGAAGATACTATGCCTTAACAGCACTGAATTCTCAAATGATGCCTAAATGTTAGATGTAAATAGGTAAATATTTTTCACCCTTCTTAGTTTCCACCTTAAGCAAAAAAGGAAAAGAGAAGGAAAGGAACTAACAAAAGATAGGAGCAACGGGAGACCACAAAAGCTATTTTGAAAATGCACGCACTTCTGTGGAATAACAATGGATTTAAAAAGCAGTTTGCACACAAGTCAGATCTGGAAGAAGTCAGCAGCTTTTTTAAAAAAAATATTACTCATTAAATGCAAATTGGATCTTGGGACATTCATGTAAGCCAATTAATGGACCATCTGATTATGTATGCAGCTAATAAAATCTCATTTGTGAGATGAGTTTATTGTAATACCACCATGATCCCTATATTAGCACACAGTGTAATGCAATCCTGTAAGTCAATAGAATTAGTTGCCAAATTTGTCCTTATCCATTCTTGATTCCTGTATCATAAAAAGATGACAGCTCAGGCAAAATTATGACAAGTGAGGCTGAAAACTTAAGCTGTTTGAGCACAGGGGCACAATATTGATTTCAGATGGGGCTGAAGATGCTGGTTCAAGATTCTAGGTAGGAATCCTGTATAAAATTAGCACACAAGTTAAATTTCTGTCAGTATCAACCTGGAGCAAAGTAGCAGGTTTTGTGTTCTAGCAAGGATAGTTCTTGAAATTCATGTCCGGAGTCTCACATCTGGTTAGGTCAAAGGGCCTTGTCTGCAGTTGTTTTTTTTAGAGAACAGTTTGGGAACTGGTTTTAAACTACATTTCCCAGCAACCAGCATAGATTAGGGTGAAGAATGTTGCATATTGCAAGTCATGCCTTATATTCTCTAATGCTTGCTGAGCTTGTTTTTTTTCTTGCAGACAGTTCATTATCCTAAATAGGTAGCATCATCAGTGCTGACATCACTAGCACTGATAATGTTACTTAGTTTGGGTAATGAAACATTTGCAAGAAAACATGCCAGCTTAGAAAGCACCAAGGACTCCTTATTTCAAACCTGAGCTACAAATATTCTCCTTTATTGATTTTCTAGTTTCCAGATGCTTTTCCAGTTTTTAAATAAATACAGTATAAGATATACCCAGAATCTAATAATAAGTAAATAGATGTATTTTGTAACCATAGGGTCATAATAATGCAGTATAAAATACAATAAAGCAAAATAAAATAATTAAATGAGTGCCAGATATAATATCAGATCAAGAGAAAACTAAGGAAACAGTTAAGTTCTGATGCTTTTCTTTTTAAGTTCCAATGTCAACAATGCAAAAATATTAACCTGTATACCAGTTGTCAAAAATACAACTGCAGGAAGACAATTCAGTTGTTCAAGACCTCAGATCCAAACACCTGAGTTAAAATCTTATCAATAGTTTACCCTTAATCATTATAAATGGGGCAGGATAACATATAATAAGAAATGTCTACCATTTGATGGGTACCACATAGACACTTTTCCACCAGTAGTGGAATTCAATTTTTTTTACTACCAGTTCTGTGGGTGTGGCTTATTTGGTGGGCATGGCTTGGTGGTCATGTGACTGGGTGGGTGTGGCTTAGTGGTCATGTGACTGGGTGGGCATGCTTGGTGGTCATGTGACTGGGTGGGCATGGCTTGGTGGTCATGTGACTGGGTGGGCGTGGCCAACTCAATGTCACTCACATCAAAGGTGCCTCACCTGGCCCCTCCCCTCCCAGCCATTCCTTGCACCCAGCCTCAACTTACCTATAGTTCTGTAAAAATGTTCTTCACCTTTTTTGACCTTATTATCTGCATACTATAGATGTACTTTCATGGACCATGAAAGGAGGAAATGACTCACATGCTTTACCCAAGAGTGTGATAGGCAACAGGCTTTTAAGGGGCTGCCACAAAGAAAGGGGGACAATGTATTTTCCAAAGAAGCAGAATGCAAACAAGAAGCAATGGATGGAAACTGAACAGAGAAAAGCAACCTAAAACTCTCGGGACAGTGAGAACAATTAACCAGTGTAACTGAATGTCTCCAGAAGTTCTGGGTGGCTCAATCACTGGAAGTTTTTAAGAAAAGACTGGACAGCCATTTCTCAGAAATGGTATAGGGTTCACCCCAAGGTCCCTTCTAAGTATTATTTGGCATCCTCAGTTTCCTTGCCTGGGCTGGGGTTTGGACTAGAAGACGTCCAAGGTCCCTTTCAACTCTTGTTAAATACATGTGTATTTTATGCTCTGAACTATTAACATTGAATGCTTGTAAACCCTGAAAAATATGTGGTAGCCCTGGGCAAAAGAAAGGCAGAAAAATCATTTTAGGTATAGGGACAGTGTAAAATATTAACACATGATAAATAGTGGAACAATTAAAAACAATAGCACAGAGTTTTATCTCTCTCTCTTCCTATTTTTTTTCTTTCTTTCTCTCCCTTCCTCTTTTTTCTTTCTTTCTTTCTTTCTTTCTTTCTTTCTTTCTTTCTTTCTTTCTTTCTTTCTTTCTTTCTTTCTTTCTTTCTCTCTTTCTTTCTCTCTCTTTCTCTCTCTCTCTTTCTTTCTTTCTCTCTCTCTCTCTCTCTCTCTCTCATACACACACACACACACACACACACACACACACACACACACACACACAGAGCACTTAACAGACAAGCATTTTGGAAGCAGCTCCTTTAAATTTCCAAGGCTGGAGAGGATTCCCCCACCCCCTCTGTCAGCCCCACTCCTTCTCACTTCAGGCATTTTAACTCACAAGGGGAAAATGATACTTGCAGTGTCCATGCCTTTCTTCCTTTCCCCCCGGGTAGAAAGAGGACGTGGGGAACGGAAAGCTAGGAGAGCGATCGCAAGTGAATGACCGGGCGACCGGGTTGGGTGCATGGCCAGCCAGGGGTCGCCACTGGTTCGGCGACCCATGCCAAATAACCACTACCAGTTCGCCCACCCATGCCAAATAATCACTACCGGTTCACCTGAGTAGGTGCGAACCAGTTGAATACCACGTCTGTTTTCCAGATACTTACCACATTTCTTTTCAAGATAGGCCAAATTCATGGCCTAGGCCAGGGGTGTCAAAATCAAGGCCTGGGGGCCGGATCTGGCCCACGGAATACTTAGATCTGGCCCACGGGGCCACCCTGGAAACAGTGAAGGATTGGCCCATGGTGCATCTGCTAGTGAAAACAGAGCTTGGGAGGGCCGCTCACAAGAGGCTATTGCAGCCAAAAATGGAGCTTGGGAGTCCATTTTTGCTGTCAGACCACCACAGGTTCCCTAACATGAGTGACATTGAGCTGGCCCACCTCAGCCCCTTCTGACATCAAGCACAACCCTGATAAGGCCCTCAATAAATTCGAGTTTGACACCCCTGATCTAAGCAAAAGAATGTAAAAGCCTTCTGCAGTGGTGTGCTGATAATATTAACCAGATACTGGGAGATTCTTCAGTGTCTTTACAAAGATGAAACCAAGATGAAAATTCGGATGGCTCTACTATGGTAGCATGTTTCCTGGTATTCCTTTCAAGCAGCCTAATATTTTTTTCCATTCCAAGAACTAAGTGTCAGGACTCCGACATGCACCCCCATTCAAATCATAAGTCTCTAGCCACATCCCTCCGAAGAAAAAAAGATTGATTAGGAGTTGACACGTCGGCGTTTCCCGGTTGCAGCCGACTCTGACACATCATTCATTTCACCCTTCACCCTGGTCTTTTCCCCATCCCCTGGATTTATATTCTCCAATGAGACACATCCATAGCCAAGAGTCCTCAATTATGCTCTCCAGTAATAATCTTGCACACCAGAAGCTTCGGCTGCCAAAGGGATTATCTGAAGCATTTAAGGAATGCACTGTTTTCCCCCACTCCCTTTCTCCTGGCAACTGAAAAGACCAAAGCAGTGTTTTTTAGTTGACACTAAGCCCCCCCCCACCCCAAAGGTAGGTATTACATTGGATAGGTTACAGAGATCCATTGATTCCCAACAGTACAATGGAAAAAAACAAAATCTGGCTAGTGGCACTCTTGAGGGCTTTGTTGTTTCTTAGAATGCCTAACAATATTAGGTATATGCTAATAGCAACAGAAAATCTTGCCTTCGTTTTTAGTTGGGTAAATCTAAGAGTATAATAAAGTATTTCTTATCAAATGATTTTGAACCACTGTTACTTGGTCAATAATTCTCACCTTACTCCAGATCTCAGCCCCATGTAGTATTTAGGCTATCACCATTCTCTGGAATAATTTAAGTGAAAGGGCTATCAATTGCCTTCCTTTGGACAAGAAGAGCTTCAGACATCTGTCACTGTGTCTTGGGCAGTTGCTGAATGGTGGTTTAAAATATGTTCCGATATAAGCAACGGTGCCCCTCCTGGGATTCAAATGTCAACTTTGTTCTATAGAAAAGGAGGTCCAACAGTTTCCAGCTTCTGTCACCAAAACACTCTGCTTTGGAAGGCCTTCCACTTGGGATCATCTCAAAGTGATGGTGAATATTGTGTTTTTATTGCAAGTAAATGCCTCAACATCCAAATAAAGAAGGACTGTTGAAAAAACATCACTGCTGTGATATAGTTGTTATGAGAATTTTTCTTTTTCTGACAGCAGCAACCAACCCGGGGAAGTGTGATGACAATATCAAGTCATGAAGTGAATTTTGTGAGCAGATATGGATAAAACCTTTTCAATAGCAAAAATGGCCTCTTTTTTGAGTTGCAATTTTACCCTGTAATATTTCCAATATTTTCTTGACAAGAAGCCGCTCTGTTCAGCTACTCTTTGTTTAATCATTAGCTTGTTTAGCAACTATTCACAAATAATAATAATGCAACATTTTCCAGCCAGTTCATGCATTCATGATCAAATTTCGTGATTTGACAACAAAAGCCTGAATGAGAAACTGATTAATGTCTAGTCAGTTTCAGGTAACAGTCAAGCAGGCTGGAGGGTTCTACTCAATTAATGAAAGTCTCATAGATTAGCATGTTAATTTGCAGTTAGTACTTTTTAGGAAACTGCTACACTATGGAGAAAAGCAGCTTGCAAAGAGACAGAAAAACTCCCCAGTTCAGGCAAAGGATTCTACTGTATAAACATTTCATCTGAATAATACTGGAATAACTATCTTTGCAGTCTCTCTCTCTCTCTCTTTCACTCTCTCTCTCTCTCTTTCTCTGTCTCTGTGTCTCTATTGGTGTGACATGTTCATTTAGTGGCCATTTTGCTTCTAATTTAAGGAATGGAATGCAGTTACTGAACAAACAGAGGATGTAACTAAACAGAACAGACTATGATGGATTGTATTACTTCTTTTGGCATTCGAGGTGTTAATTTTGTATTTATGTCTTGTCTAGTGTAAAACTTTTAATTGGTTCTCTTCATAGACAGATATTACATAAGAGCTCAGATATTAATTTTGTACTGTACTTTGTAGCAATAGTTGCATATCGATTTAGGGAAACATATGTGTTTAGATTTCAATTTTGCATTAAACTTCATTGGATATATTATATTACGTATTTGCCTCTTCCTGCTCATAAGATGAAAACAATGTATGCAATTGCTCATATTGATCAATGCAAGTGTTTTAACTCAGTTTCACCTTGATGTACACTAAAGTATTGTTCCTGTTTCTTATGTCACATGTGAATATAGAAAGGGAGGTTATTTGATTTCTGAACAGAAAGGTGGAATTAAGTCAGATATATTCACTATTATATCCATCACATGACTTCACTTCCAAGTTTCACTAATGGATATTCCATCTGTAAAGATATTTAAATCAGAAAAAAAAGGCCAGTAGGGTGATAGCTCCATTCTTCAGATCATTTTTACTGTGTTCTTAGCAAAGGAAAAAAAAATGAAATAAAAGCTGCTAATGTATTTTTATTATTTCTTTTTTTAAATAGATATCAACAGCTATACCAGCTCTCTTTGTCTGGATTCCAAGCTTTTTTAAAAAATGAATATCTTATAAAGACATATTTCTTTCTATACATTACAATTCTATCAGTAAATATGCATTTCATATGGAATGGAATAATGGAATTCATTATAATTCTTACAAAGTTTTTCTAAAGAATGTGTATGCAAAAGGAAAATGAAGAAAAACAGAAAAAGGAAACTGGTGTGTTTTAAAGTTTTTATTAAGCTCTAGATAGTTTTTATTTATTTATTTTGTTTGTCAAACATGTACAAGATAGCAAGTATAAATATGAACATAAACAGGGATGGGATCCGACCGGTATAACTACCGGTTCTGTCGTTCTGCATCATGTGTGCATGCTTGAGTTGTGCGAGTCGCGTAAGTCACGTGAGTCGCGCGAGTGCAATTTATGACCTGCTGAGCTGCCCGGACAGTTGAGCAGCACTGCGCACGGGTGTGCAGCAATTGGAAAAGCCCCCTTTTTCCTGCTTTTTCAACTGCAGCTGTGTCGTGCAAAGCAGCTGCGGTTGAAAAAGCAGGAAATAAAGGTCAGATAAGAGCCCGGGCAGGCGGGTGGGCCAAAACAGCAGCAAACATAGCATACATATGTATGCTCTCTGTTTGCTGCTTTTCAGAGCAACCAGTTCTACAGAAGTGGACAGAACCTGTAGAATCCGACCCCTGAACATAAACAAGAACAAAGGAAGTAAACACAGTTAAATGGGGATGTTAAGACAGGGACAGTAGGAACGCTGGTGTGCTTATGCACATCCCCTTTAAGGACCTCTTAGGAATGGGGTTCGGTCCATGGTAGACAGTTTGAGGTTGAAGCTGTGAGGTGTTGAGGCTGTAACAATGGAGTCTGGTAGAGCATTCCAGGTGTTGACCACTCTGTTGCTGATGTCATATTTTCTGCAATTGAGTTTGGAGTGGTTTACCTTGAGTATTGGTTATATTGGTTGTTTCCTGTGTATTATTGTGATTG
This sequence comes from Bungarus multicinctus, assembly GCA_023653725.1. NCBI lineage: Eukaryota > Metazoa > Chordata > Lepidosauria > Squamata > Elapidae > Bungarus > Bungarus multicinctus. The sequence goes on along the minus strand of CM042848.1, from coordinate 10,989,753 downwards.
AAGCTGAAGAAGTCATTGACAGGCAAGATCTTATAGCAGACAATGTGAACTATGCTTAGATCGGACTGCAGGCAGTGCAGTTCCAGATTGTCCAAGCCCAAAATTTTGAGCCTGGAGGCCTAGGGAATTCTACTGTGAGTGGAGGAGTGGAGTACTTTTCTCAGGAAATATCTCTGAACCCGCTCAATTGTGTTAATGCCCAATTGAGCATATATATATATATATCCTGTTTCTCCAACAATACAGCCCCCACCAATAGGAAGGCCCAGCATGATTTCTAGGCATGAGGTGAAATTAGTCCCCCCCAAAAAATTTAGGCCTATTTAAACCATGCGTTTCCCTGCTATTTCTCTCATCATTTGTTAGAAATACACGGGAGAAGGTCAGGGGGGGGAAACTTGCCTTTAGGAGTGCCTGCAGGTAGCCTAGGCTAGAATATACCGATCTACTACTGATAGAACTTCAGCCGATAGAAGCTCCCCGAAGGCAAAGTCACCAGCCGTTTTGATCAGCTGGTAGAAGCGGCCTCGGGGCGAGCGCCCACGCACACTCCCCTCACCATGAGGTCGCTTCTACCAGCGGCTGGTGACTGCCCTTGGGAAGCTTTCATCGCCCGAAAGAAACTGCCTCATGGCGAGGAGACACGGGCAGCCACGCCTTGCCCCAAAGCGGCTAGTGACTCTGCCTTTGGAAAGCTTCAATTGGCCGATAGAAGCGGCCTCATGGAGAGGTGAGTGCACATAGGGCGCTCTAGGTGGAGGAGGAAATTAAGTCATCCCCGAAAAGACGGCCTAGCCGTTTTTTCAGGGGTAAAAAAAAAAAAATAAGGCCCGGCCTTATTTTGTGAGAAACACGGTAGAATGGGTTCCATGTGGACGAGTTGGCAAAGGTCTGGCAAAGGTTTTGTATGCCCTAGTTAACAATTCAATGTTTCTGGAGAAGAAACCTTGCAAAATAAGGTTAACAATTCTTAAACCCTTTTTGGCAATGCTGTTACAGTGAGCTCTGGGGCTTAGATCATTTGAGATAAGTACTCCTAGGTCCTTGACAGAATTAGGGTCATCTACGGGATCACTTCCATCTAATTTGTATTTGATGTTCTGATTTTTTTTTTGCCAACGTGTAGGACAAAAGCATTTGTTAGTTGAAATTTGGAGTTGCCAATTGTGTGACCACTCTGACCAGTAGTGGGATTCATTTTTTTTTAACTACTGGTTCTGTAGGCATGGCCTGGTGGGCATGGCAGAGGAAGGATAGTATAAAATCTCCAGTCAGAGGAGGTATTTGCCGGTTCTCTAAACTACTCAAAATTTCTGCTACTGGTTCTCCAGAACTAGTCAGAACCTGCTGAATACCACCTCTTGATTCTGACACATAGTCAAGGTCGCTTTGCAGGGCAGCAGCATTGTCGGTGGTGTTAAATAATTTTACATCATCGGCGAAGAGGAGCAGCTGCTTTTAATGTTTTCACATGGGTCATTGATGAAAAGCAGAAAGAGTGTGGTTCTTAAGACACTGCCTTGGGGAACACCACTATTAACTGGTGCTGGATTTTATAGGGCCTTTCCTATTTTGACCATTTGTTGCCTGTTTGACAGGAACATGGCTATCCATTTGTCCAGGGGTCTGGAGATGCCATAAGAATTAAGTTTGAGCAGTAGTTTGCCATGCATCCACTGAATCAAAGGCTTTGCAGAAGTCTATGTAAATTGCATCTATTGCTTTACCCTGGTGCAGATGTGTGGTCCAAATGGTTCTGCAGTGTAGATTAGTTGCAGATTACAGGAAAAATTTTTCCTGAAACCAAACTGCTTGTTAGAAAGTAGGTTGTTTGTTTCTAAGTGTAAGATGATGGATTGATTTATAATTGATTCCGTGACTTTACAGTTGACACAATACAGTGAGATTGGTCTGTAATTTTACCTACTAGACCTTTTTAAAAATAGGTATTACCATGGATAATGACCAAAAGTTGGGCAAGGAGCTGGTTCTGAAAAATACTTCATAGATTGTGACTTGGAGGTTCGGCTTCTTAGCAAACTATTGTAAAAGATAAATTATAGGTTGAACTAACATTTTTGTAAATTAATTAAGCTGAAAATGGGATCATAAGATTGACCTTACTGTATTAGAATGTCTGTTTACACTACTGCTCAATCTTCAAGAGTGGCTGGGCTTCATTGAAAATCTCAAATACGATACATAATGAAGAGGATGGAACTGCACAGTGGACAAGAGACAGGCATTAATCAAGATATCCCCCTTCAAAACTTGCATCTGATCTTATCTCAGTTCTTGGATTTAGGTGAGTTATTCTTAATATATTGGAATTTCTCCCTCATTTTCAATAGGAGGAAGATAGAAATGATAAGATATAAAAGATTAAAAATAATAATTAAGTGTGAAAGTACCAAGCAGGACAAAACTGAGAAAAGGATAACTCAGTTGGAAGAGCATGGAAGAATTTATAGATACAATCTCTTAATTGTTTTATTCAAAACTAATGAGATTCTTCAAAATAAAATATTCTTTCTGGAATATCACTCTGATCATACATCTGACCAATGTATTTATGATTGGTCTGGATTATATTACTGAATTTGATATTGGATACTTGCAAATAATATATTGAAGTTAAAATTATCTAGTTCTAAAATAAAGCAAAAATGTATTAAAATTAAAAAAGTTACATGCTCAGATGAGAAAGTTATTTTTTAAATGAATGTATTAATTTGTTAAAATGACAAGTACAGTGAAAGAAAAATAAAAAAAATAAAAACATAAAGAGAAGGCATGTCGAGACATTTACAAGCATTATAAAATTAGCTTAAACAAATGAAAATGCCCTATTTGAGTACTATAAATCATTTTGAAGTTTTACCACAACACTGAAAGGAAGCAACATGTAAATTGGATTACTGTACAATATTTGACACTATAAAAATGAAGGTCAGATTATGACTTGGAAGACAAAATAAAAGAAAACTGCAATAACAAAAATTATATCATAAAATAGTAAAAATTATATCATAAAATAGTAAAAAGAACTGTAATAATATTTGCTTAACCTAGGAAATTTGGCAGATTTAACTAATCATGAAAAAACTGTACATAATCTTAGGGGGCAAAAAATCAAACCTTGATGTGGTCTAAAAGATTTAACTCCTTTATGAGTTAAATTCTGTATCAGATTTGTGTTTCAAATAAGAAATTAATTTTGACTAAATCCGTAATTTAGTTTTCTATTCATTGTGGATAGAAAATCTTAGCAGTTTAGAAGCAAATCCAAAGCCAATTTCATATACTTTGTAGGAATATAAGGTTTGGTAACCCACTTTTAAAACATATTTCATTCTATTACAATCATTTTCTAAAATTGTTGGGCTTTACTACATTGCTAGCAAAATAAATACATAATCTATCTGTTTGTCTGCCTGTCTCCAACATGGTTATTGACCATTCCTGTCTACTAAATGGTTTGTTTCGTGGTACAGAATGGAAGTGGGAACACCTGGGGTCCCATTTTATATCTCTATTCTGTTACTGTTATATGTAAAATCTGCAATAATCAAAGAAAACTCCTTCTGAGATTATCTGTGCCACTGGTTATTAAACTGGCAATTACCAAGGGAGTAATTTGGGCATATCCAGGGGGTAATTGAACAATTTGTAATTGCTTGTTTATGACTCTCTGACAGAGTCATTGTGCAATACAGAAGTATTCTATTTAATTTTAGTTGCTGATGCAGTTTGGGGCTGGAATGGGTGAGACTCAATAGATCAAGAATAATCTTATAATATACAGGATACATTTGTATGATTACTTTCTATAAGATAACTGGAAGTCTGCTTAAGCTTTGATGTAAGACTCAAGGAATTATGGATGAATGTGGATAGTAAGGGAAAGTGTCATTATTTGTTAGGGGTCATCCTATTTATAGGCACACACACATACACATATTAATTATGGCTAGCCTTTAGAAGTTGTGTGTGGTCTGTCGTTGGAGGCTTCTAAGAAGAAGTTGGACAACCATTTGTCTGAAATGGTACAGTCTTTTGCTTAAGCAGGGGATTGGACTAGGAGATCTCCAAGGTCTCTTGAAATCCCAACTCTTTAGTCTGTTATTCTGTTTGCATTTCCTCCTCTTCCTCTCACCATCTAAAGACGTGCAGACTAGAAGCCTGTAGACCCCATTGTTTTTCTTGCTCCCAACCCAAAGCACATGCTTATGCTGCAGATATTGCAGTGATTCCCAACGAGAGGACCAGGGAAAGCTCACCACCGCTAAAGAATTTGTGACATTGTGGATGGCTGCATCTTGCCAGTAGATGTCCTTCCTACCAAGTTCCAATTAGGATTTATGACAGAAAATGAGACATTCCCAACCACAAGAGCAGTGAGACTGGAGAAACCTCTTTCTCAGAGGGCCCCAAACTTACAAATTCACTCATTGTTATTTTGGTCACTCTGAAAATTCAAGCTAGCACCGAAATCTACCTTGAGGCTTTAACAGACTGGTGCAACTAAACCAGTGGTAGTATTCATATTTTTTTACTATTGGTTCTGTGGGAGTGGCTTGGTGGACATGGTGTGGCTTGGTGGGCGTGGCAGGGGAAGGATATTGTAAAATCCCCATTTTCACCCCAGTCCAGGGGAAAGATACTGTAAAATCCACATTCCCTCCCCACTCCACCAACCTGCTTTCCAGCTTCGTTCTCCTGTGCAGGGCAACAAAAGAAGACCCAGCCGATCAGCTGGGACTCGGAAGACAGCAAATAGATGGGGGCGGAGACAACTAGAGGTGGTATTTACTGTTCTCCGAACTATTCAAAATGTCCTCTTCTCCAGAACCTGTCAGAACTCGCTGAATACCACCTCTGCAACTTACCATTTTGCAGATCCTTTTAATGAATGATAAATTCTACTTACTTAGCTTTTGTATCACCGGCCACCTTGATCAAAACCACTAGTAGAGAACAACTGCAACTCATCTTAGGCTGTGGTCCAGGATTGTAGAGCCCTTAATTCTTTAATCAATAAGGATCGTTGTTGTCTTCTAATTTGTAAAACAACAACAACCTGTTCATTTGCTGAATTCATACTTAACAGACAATCTTTATCAGTCAGGTGATAGATGAGATTCATTAAGGTTTAAGATTTCTTTAATGTTCTTCTATTTTTGTTATACTTTGGTTTTTTTTTTTTACAATAGCACATGCAATAATGCAATCTTAAATACTTTTGCTGTCTAGTAGGGCATCTTTGTCACATTTAATACTGAATACCACTTTGCAGGACTGTTTAGTTATTTATGTTAGATAACATAAGGTGACAAACACATCTATTTTTTTTTGTTCTACATTCCTGATAAACAGAGAAATGCTGTTTTTTTTTTAAAAAAAAATGAATTCCATCATTTAGATTGGCTATGCTTGAAAAACATTTGAGAAAAAAAAACCAAAAAAAAATATTGTGGAAAGTCATGGAAGCAATTGCTTCTCAAAGCATATTATCAATTTAATACTGTTTTTCCTAATAAACTTAACCATACACAGGTGAAATAAACTTATTTATTTTAGTTATTTGGCTAATTGCCACTGTTAAACTATATCATGTATCCAAAGGCTCACTGTTGTAGACAATCCTACTATAAATAGGAAGCTATTTATTGAATTTTTTGACCGAGAATAAGATGATGGTATTTATCATTTAATGCTGTTGACATCAACATATGAAAAGTACTTTCTTGTATTCTTCCAGAGCTATTGGTCTATTGGAAACTGGCAGAAGAAAGAGAATTAGTGTACAGGTAGTGTTCAACTTATGACCAGCTTAGCAACCATTTGAAGTTATGACTGACCTCTCCAGGAGTATTTACAATCCAGTTTCAAAGTTCCAAGCCGATCTTTCCATCCCAATCACACAAACACATGTTGGGCACTCAGTAGCTAACCTGAGTTTAGAGCTGTTTGTAGCATGCAGTGGTCATGTGACTGTGTTTTTCAATGGTTTTTGCTGTAAACCTTCATTTATATTAAGGTTTCTGCAAAACTGGCCCATATCAAACCCTTGGTTCACTCAAGCTTTCGGTTAACGACTGAGGTGTTCACTTTAATAACTACTGCAAAAAAAAAAAGTAATAAAATTGGATCATATGAGTGATCCAATGTATGACCATTATAATTTACAATCCTGATGAGCAGGCCTATTACATTCATAACTCAAGGACTACCTGTATGTATAACTATGTGCAGTGTGGAAATATTTTTTTTCTTCCTCTATCAATTGATTTTCTTTCTATTTATGGAACCCACTTTTCTATTACATTCTTCACAGGCTTTCTTATAGATTTCTGCCTGCATGCATGTTCATTATGACATGCAAGGTGATTCTTTGACCAGTAATATAAAATAGAACCAAGGATAAGAAACATGGGTAAAAAAAAAACATAGGTAATTTATTTTTTTATTTGACTGTTTCAACTTCTAGTGTTGAAAGATTTAGGGTTTTTTTTTGAAATGACACAAAAGCTTATCTCTTTGGCTGCAGACCTATTATAGCAAAGCCAACAGTGTTTTCTTCTATACTTGCACGGCATTTTAAAAGATTCCCACAATAATAAACTTTCATTAATATGAATGTTGAGTTTCATATTAAGAAAGCAAATCTTTAAAGCAAATTAGAAGATTGCAGAGTCTGTGAATCAAAACAGCTGCAAATTGATGCAAGGTATAATATTAAAACAATTTCACTCTGTTTTTAGCATTTCATTATTCAAGAGGTATAATTGTTTTTAATATTGGAAACATATAAAGAAGGGTTGGGAAATAAAAGAGGTTGTTCAGGCAATAATTGCTGAAAATAAAGGTATGTTATAAAGCTAAAACAAGACTAGCAGGTAAATGAAAGTCTGAAGTAAAATAAACTTAGAATTTGGTTAAGGTTGGGGGGGGGGAATATATTTATTATCAAAGGGTTTGCTTATAAGTACAATATTTATCTAATGAATATGACCTTGAATTTAAAACAATTTCCTTTGCCCCTACCAAAAGGAATATTGTAAATGGAAAATAAATTGGAGGATCTGTGTCTGGCTTCTAGGTTAGTAATTTCAGATAAAACTAGCTATGGATAATCCTTTATAGCAAGGGATATTTGTCTCATATATACTACATGCCTTTCAAAGAGGGAAGGCCAATTTTTTTAAAAAATGGGTTATTAATTGAATTAATTAACAATATAAAATAAATAGCAATGGAACAAAACTTTCTATTTAAATAATAGGTTCCCGCCTGCATATGTCAATTGTTTCTCAAGCCCAATACCAAGATATAAGCCAGCACACAAAACCAAAGAAGCACCTGGGCTCCTATAAGGGGGTCTACTCTGCTAAAAAGAGAAGTTAAAAAGGAGAAGTAAATTGGATTGGGTAGAGGCAAGACAGAAAGGCATACGGGCAAGGAATGGAAGCAAGAGAAGGAGAAGCCATATTTAGGCATTATGTGAAGCGCTAAATTCACCATGCTAGCAAGGAGATAATCTTCAAAGGCTTCTCTTAGCTGTGTCTGCTGTTTTCCTTTGGTGGTGGGGTGGAATGGGATTATCTTCCTATTGTATAAATATGGTATAAACATAAACACTAAAAACATCTTTTAACTCCTTGTGTAAATAGTCCAGGCGTTTAGAGCTATAAAAGGATTAAAAAAAAGCTGTCAGCTGAGATACAGATCCACCCAGCCGGCTTGTATCCATGGGGAGATTTGGAAGGATAATTAAAAACTGTAGGGTGGAAACTTAATGTCTCAATTCAATTGTCAGCAAGTGGCAGCAATCTGGCTGACCTGGTCTGGCTTGAAAGCTAACCAGGATTCGAACTACTCAGTGCTTTTCTGGGAGTCATCCTGGCATCTCAGGGATAGAAGCTCAACTGGGAAGCCAAAAAGCATGCTGGAAGATGGGAATAACAATCCTATTCCATATTGCTTACACTAAAAGGACATGAGTATATTCAGTGAAATATGAGTATAAAAGGAAAATTTTAGCTTTGAGAACTAGTGTCCTTAGCTGATTGAAGTGTTGGATTCACAGATTCTAGTACACCTTTAGACAAAGACTTTCATGGGGTGATTTTTTTTTTAAATTCAATCTGCCTTCGTTGTTATTACGGGAGTAAGGAGCATTGTGCATATTGCTTTGAGCTCCAGAGTAAAAAGAAAGAAATACAAGTAACAAGCAAATAAATAGATGGCAGTAAATATTGTGGCCTTAGGGTAGTTTGTGAAAATTCCCAGTCTTTAATAGTTCTCACTCAATGCTATTGCTATTCCTCAACCCTGGCCAATAACATCTCATAGAAAGATTGCTGATAATCGCTGAAATTTGGGCACAAAAATTCTTAAGTGTTTATAATTGACCTGCACAAATTGCAAAACCAAGTAATTGTGCTTAGCTGATATTAACACTGCTTATATTGGATGTGTATTCAGCACCAGTTTTTATGGGGGGCACTTTGCCAGGTGCCCCCCTGTGAACTTTGTTGCTGTCTCTGCCAATTATTTCCTCTCACTATCCTCTTCAGAAAGGGAAATATTGGTGCTTGTGGAGACAAGGGATTTCTATTATCTTCATTTTATTAAAATGCAGTCCTCATCTGAAGTGCAGTGATGATAAGCAACTGCTATGAATTCAGATTGTCAGTCTCTGATGCTAAATGTGAATACCTGTTTTGTCTGCAGTCTGCATGAATTAGTTTGAAACAATAGAGTGATAAGATCAATACCAGATGGGTGCAGGATGCAGTATCATTTGTTCCTAAAAGGTCTGCAATTTTCAAAACAGGGTTTGGTACAGGTGAACAAAAATTCAGAGTAATAAGAAAAGGAGAAAAAGAGAAGAAATATAGATGGAACCGTAGGGTTAAAAAATAGAGCTTTACTAGTAATTTTTCATATTTATTATTCAGACAATGCATAGCAGAATGTAGCAATCACCTATATCAGTGGTCGCCAATTGGTGGGCCAGGGACCACTGGTGATCCATGAGAAATGTCCCCCCAAAACACTCCCCTCAAAGCAATTAATCCAGGCTGCCTGGGAACACAAGGCTGCGCCGCCCACATGGCCTGCCCACCAGGGATGGGATTCTACTGGTTCTGTCTGGTTCTATAGAACCGGATGTTAGGGCTCCCGGTAGTTTGGAGAACGGGTAAAATGGCCCCCTGGCTGGCCCCGCCCCTCTCCGCCCGCTTCTCCACTCCCTGCCCAGTCAGTCCCTATTGCACATGTGCAACATTGTGCTCATGCGCGACATGCCTGCAGCCTGCTTTTGCCCGCCAGGCCAGCCATGGCTGCCTGCCTTCCGCCATGGCCCTGCCTTTACTGATCTTCCTGGGTGAGTGAAGCTCTGAAGCCCTGGTCGTCTTTCCCCCTCCCCACTTGCCTTTTACTGCCACCAGTCACCTTTCCCTACCACTTGCCTTCCCCCGAGGAACACGTGGAGAGGCTTGTATAGGTTGAATCCTGCTTTTCTCTATTTGCCGGCAGCTGTTTCTAATGGGGGGGGGCTCCCTGCCCAGCCCCTCCCAGAAGTCCCCACGAGGCTCATCTGGCTACCAGGTAAGTATAGGGTAGCCTCCTGGGAGCTAAAACGGGGAATTGGGGGGGTTGGCGTCGTCCCCACCCCGTTTTTGCTCCCAAGAGGCTCCAGGGAGGCTTGCTAGGCCCCATTTTGGTATGCCATCCAGTATGCCTGGAGTCAGTGTTTAGCCAAAAGAACATTTGGAGCTAATATAGTATTGATTCCTGCCTTGGGAATGTTCTGGGTCATCAAAACTATGCAGTCTCCTAAAACTGTAGGAGCCAATCTTCTTCCTTCCTTCCATATCCTCCTCTTCAAAACTAGTAAGTTGCTCTGCTTTTCCATGCCAGGCTTAGCGTGGTAAGTTCAGGGTGAGTTTTGTAGAGAGCAGCTTACCTTTAGGTCTCATTCATTTGCTCAATTTCAGAGCGTGCAAATATAGCTGAAAATATACCATGAATACTATAGAGATGCTCTCCTTCTTTCTTTCCTTCCTTCCTTCCTTCCTTCCTTCCTTCCTTCCTTCCTTTCCTCTTTCTCTCCCTCTCTCTCTTTCTCTTAAAAGGAAGAAAAAGGAAGAGGGAGGGATGGGAGAAAGAAAGAAAGAAAGAAAGAAAGAAAGAAAGAAAGAAAGAAAGAAAGAAAGAAAGAAAGAAAGAAAGAAAGAAAGAAAGAGGGAAGGAAGGGAGAAAGAGATATGGGAAAGGAATGTGAACGTGAATGAGATATGGATGGATGGGTGGATGGACGGATGGATGGATAGAGGGAGGGAGGGGAAGAAAAAGGAGAGGAAGGAAGGACCACAAACTCTGGCACTAGACGCAGCTTCAGAGGTTGCTTTGAAACAGCACAGAAATCCAGGGCTGGAAGGGACCTCAGAGGTCATCTAGTCCAACCCCACACCAAGAGTTAAAGTGAATTTCTATCTTTTGACCCACCCAGTCACATGACTAGCAAGCCACGCCCAGCCAGTCACATGACTAGTAAGCCACACCCACAAATTAGGCCACACCCACAAACCGGTTGTTAAGAAATTTGAATCCCACTCCTGCCCATCCACTGGCCCCCACCCTTCGGCCGAGTGCTAACCTCAGTAGAGCCATGAGAGCTGGAACTGGAAGGTAAGACCAATCGTGGAGGAGGAAAATCCACCGTGGGGGATTTTGTTGACGTTGGTGGGAAAGTCGGTCCCATATTCCAGAGCTTCAGTAGTCACAAGACTGACACTTTGGTCATCCCGGAGCAACTCCTCCAGTCCATGGCAGGCCGGTGCACCCAGGTGGAGGAGCAGCTACTCCGGGATGACCAAAAGACCAGTCCTGTGACTACTGCAGCTCTGGAATATGAGACCGACTTTCCCACCAACGTCAACAAGCCACTGTCTGTCAAAATTCATATTAGTAGAACTTGGGATTTAAAATTATGAGTTTGGTGGTACCTGAGGTCCAAAAGGTTGGCAATCCCTGACCTATATGATATGTGTGGATGAAAAATGCAAGGAAGTAAAAAGTATTTTCCTTCAACTTTTAGTCTTAGTAAAAGTAGCATTGAAACAAATCAGATGAATTATAGGATTATAGTTATATACAATTTCAATATTTAGATGTAGCTGGGGTTCCAGTTTCTAGGTTAAGATAGATAAGCAGCAGGGAAAAGCTGTTGTCTTGATATGCTTCTAATAAATTTCATCAAGACATCTCTTACTCTCTGCTGGAAACAATATCATGGAATATATAAACTTTACTCTAAAATTAAAAGAAAAAAGATTATGAGTAAATTAGCAGCCGTTAAATGCGATCTTGGTGAGCCATGATCTTTACTGATTCTGAAATGCAGTGTTACCTGTGGAAAATACAGTTAAAAGGATTATGATAGTGATAGCTGTTTTACATTTCACACCTTGATAAGCCTACCTTCTTATAACAACTGTAATTCAATATAAACGTTGTGATTTCTAAATGTCTTCATCAAACAAGTCCTTTGAATGTCAAATGGCTGTAACAACTGGTTGATTTTTGCAGGGGTTATAGCTTTACCTTGAAGGAAGAAGGAACAGGGGGGGCTACCATCAAATTCTTGCTCTTTACTTCTCTGCCATCTGTTGGGCCATTAAGTCTTTCTTCTCATCAGGATGGATCAGTGGAGCTTATGTTCAGGCCAGAAGAATAAATATAGCATGAATATCAAAATGGGGATCACTGGAAAGCAAGGATCTCATCCTTTAATTTGAAAAATAATAGGAGGTTCTTCCTTTATCTTGTCTAATGGAAGTAAGGAGGAGAGCATTTCTCTTGGGAGTCAAATTCTCTCAAGGCCAGAAATCACTCCTGGAATGGGAAGGCGGATCTGAATGCACTTCAAAGTTAGCTTGTCTGGTGTTCATTTAGCTTACATTAGCGGCCCCCAAGCTTTTGGCCACCATGGACCGGTTCTGTGGAGAGAGGTTATTCCACGACTGGAGAGAGGTGTGATTTTGCACACTTCCTGCATCCTGTAGATGGAGCTTTGCTTGTTTGCACACCTCGGTTTTTGGCATGTTGTGGCCTGGTGCTGGCCATGGAACCTGACTTACAGGCTTATGCAGATTTTGTGAATATTGCTGGAGTGGAATTCTTAAACCTATCAGTGCCACTTTTACTATTTGTGTCGATAAGAAAAGTCAGAGTTGTAGTTTGTAGTTGTAGTTTGTATGAATAGGAAAGTCAGAGTAGCTGTACTGTTAGCTTTTTCCACATCTGTGTTAAAGGAAGGCACTATTAAGTGATTTTGGAGCACCAAGGAGAACTGAATTTGAATGTACCATGTTTTCCTGAAAATAAAGACCCAGTCTTATTTTCTTTGTGGCCCCAAAATAAGCACCAGGTCTTATTTTGGGAGGGGGGATCTTATCCACTTACCTTAGGACCACCACAGTCAGGCCCTGACAAGTGTTGTGCTGCTGCCTGACTTCTGCAGCTGCTTGTGGCCAGCCACCATGTGGCTCATTGTGCCGATGGCGCTGCTCGTGGCAGGAGGCTGTGTAGTGCATTGTGCCATTGCACACATGAGCAGCAGCACTGGCACAACAAGCCTCACAGTTTTCTGCCATGAGTGATGGCAGCAGTGCAATGAGGGTTGTGGTGTCCTGCTATGCGCAGCAGCACTGGTGCGGTGAGGCTTGTAATGTTCTACTGAGAGCAGTGGCACCGACATCATGAAACTTGCAGCTGCATAAAGAAATCAGGCAACTGGTGCAACAGCTGCTGGGACATGGGAGTCCTGGCTGCAGTGGTCCTAAGGTAAGCAGGTGCAGTGTGAATGGGGGATACTCCACGCTACACCTGCATCCTAGCTTGATTTTTATGGCTATGTCTCACCCCACCTCGTACAACCAGATAGTGGGTGGAGCTTAACTAGGGGTTGTTTTGGGGGTAGGGCTTATACCAGTATTAGGCACAGGCAGGAAAATCAGCTAGGGTTTGTTTTCAGGCTAGGTTGTATTTTTTGGGGAAACACAGCATTACTTTCTCCCAGCTCACCACTTTGGACCCTATTCATGCAATCTTCTGATCTTCAACATCAAACAAGCATCTCCCTTCCACAACCTAGTTTTGAAGCATTATTTACTAATGAAGAAACTTAGAGATGAGGGGGGAAAATTTGTGAAGCTTTGATGAACATAACAAGCATGTTGTCCATTAGCATATGGATATAGCAGCTAAGAAACTTAAGTCATAATTTAAATGGGTAAATTTCAAAATGGTAAAAATTTAAACTTTCAAACTGTCCAGGACTATTTGCTTTCTATATGTATCTATGTGAGTGGTGTGTTTGTGTGTGTGAATTTTATTCCTAAATATGTTTGAGGTTCTTAACGATCAAACACAACTTGGGAATGTTGTTCTTTAAATTTTGTTATGCTTATCAATGCAACCCCCCTCTGGGGGTTGATTAGGTCTTTCTTCAGCTTCTTACTCCCAAACTGTAAAAGCTATCTCTCATTTTCACAAACAGTAAGGAATCAAAACAGGAATGAAAAGGGTGTTTGCTGCAGCACAAACTTGAAAAATGATATTTGTCATTAGCTTTGGGTGGTAAGAAGATCCCTTGCGGTTCTTTCTCAGCATATGTTATTTCTCATGCTGACACTCTGGGGGGTATCAATCATATACTTCTTCAAAGGTGGAAGAAATATTTTTTGCTTTTTATCATGCTTGAGAGAAATGTGAATTTTATTGAATATGTGTTGCATTTTTGTACACCCACATATCTTTACCACCATTTCACTAACCCATCAAAATCTGTATGTTTCAGTAGCCTAGAAACGGAATATTTCTTGATGTGTTTAAAATAAACAAGAATAAATAAATTAAAAAAATCAATGGAATCAGGGAGGGTGCAGGGAGGATCTCTTTCTAATACTTTCCCATTGCCAGGCAAAGATATGCTTTTCACATTTTCTGAATAGTTTCTCAGATCATGTCCATAGTTTTCCTACAAAGAATGAGGAACTGAGATAATAAGAAGTTTTATGAGTATTTTTTTTTCTTTTTGTAAGTGGAGAGTTGCCATTTAATTGTAATTTAATAATGAAATAATCATTTGTTATATTAAAGGACTTCAAAAGCAAGCCAAAGCAGTGGAAAATAAATGTTGTATGTCCAATTTTTAATCAAGAAGTCTATTGGACTCTTCCCTCGCCAAATATGGAAAGAGATATTTTATTTTAAAATGGATTTTTTTGGGGGGGTGGGGGTAGTGGGAAACCAAAGTTGCAATGGTCACGTGATTATGAAATGGATGGATCTGTGTGGCGGGAAAATAGATGAGGTTTTTCTGTTCTCTGGCTAAACCTTACTTTAGGACTTACTCCATCGTTTGTGTGTGTTTCTCGCTTCAAACAAGAAACATATACATTACGGAGACCTGGGACATCAATGTCAGCATTGATGCTACTGAAGTCTGGTGAAACAATAAAAATGTAATTTGTAGATCATGTATTCACAAATATATTAGGTCCCTTTCCCTGTTTTAGAATAAATATCCTTATGTGGGAGAAAGTGGCCTAGTTGTTTTATAGCTAGAACTATTGACCGCTGAGGGGATTTTTTTTAGTGAAAGTGAATTCAGTTTTTTCTTTAAATCATTTTAATTTTCTTTTTAAAATTTATTGTTAAAAAGTTGATTGTACGTGAATAATCTTAGTGTTTTTTCCCTGTTCCTAGCTTCTTTGCTGGCTAACTCCTGCTAAAAGAAGATATTTTTGTCAACCTAGTTAATCTTCCAAACATCTTCTATAAGGAGTTCTAATTCCATCAGCAGCAAATAAAAATATGAGTCTTGTAAAATCAAACAACTCCCAGAATTATTAAGTTTAATTATTTTAGAAGTGACTGAGGGTAATGTGAAATTTTACCTAATGTTGTTAAACTAAATCAGGATTGGTAGAACTATGTCAGTAAAAGGCCAAAGCAGAGACACATGCCATTCCATTGGCATTTTTTTTTTCATTTGCTTTTTTTATAATTTCCAAATTAAATCATCTTTATCAAAGTAAAATTAGAATGTTTGTTTGAACCATTCGATTGAATTGAAAGCCTTCAAATCAGTGGTGTCTGCAGGGCGGAATTAAAAACATCAAAACGGTTGCCACAACAATGTGATCAAATAGACGCCCACTTTTTTTTAATGCCTATCGCCTACTCCTGATCCAAAATGCTTTTGCTGATTGTTTTGGAATCTGAATCAAATCAAAACTTTTAGACAATATAATCTGAATGTCCAAAATTGGATCAATTTCCGTACATCGGTTTGAATAATCAAACCAATTTTCTGAATTGATTTTTCATTTAAATAGGTTTTTGTCCACCTCTCATCCCTGCGTTTTCTGGTATTCTTTGTTACTTCTTCCAATCACTACCACCTTTTTTTCTCTGCCTGCCTGCCACTGAGTTTATTCTTAGCTGCACCAGACAAAGAAGGCAAGGTGTGCTTCAGAAACACTTGTTCTTTCCTTTTAAACAGGTTACAGTTATACTTCAAAAGACAGTTTCGTAACCCATTTTCCATTATCTTTTGGAAAACCCTCCAGATACAGAAACAAATCAGTACTAAGGCTGATATTCTCACCCACTTTCTATTTGCTTTCACACTTTTCTTCTTCATCACTGTTTCCATCATAATTGTGTTACAGTTAGCATATCTGAACCAGAACACTGATTGAAACAGCAATTTAATTTAATTTAGAATTCAAGATTAAAGCTCTTTTCCAAGTTAGATGTAATGAAACACTGTGGCTTTCAGGTCTACACCATTTGCTCAGGCACCAAAGTTATAGTGGTGCTGGGAGGAAAAATGCACACCTTGAGGAACATACAATGCTATCACAACACCCCTGCAGTTAAGTGATTGCAATCCAGATACCTGGTTCAGAGTTATACCATCATATGATTATGTGATTGCCAGTGTTCCACTTACAAAGTCAATGAGGAAGCTAGCAGAAACAGTTGCAAGTCCCTCCAATAAGTTGCTTCCACTTTTTCTCTCAGCTACAGTCACCTGTCGCTCCCCCATGTGCAGCCTCTACAACTGTCCCAAGCCCTTCCTGACCTCCTGTGACTCATACAAGGCCTACACTGACCAGTGGAGGGATTCAAATTTTTTTACTACTTGTTCTGTGGGCGTGGCTTGGTGGGCATTACTTGACTTGGTGGGCATGGCTTGGTGGGCAACACAGTTGAGAAAGTCCAGAAATATTTCACAAGAAGAGTTCTCCACTCCTCTACTCATTGCAGAATACCTTATGCCACCAGACTCGAAATTCTAGACCTAGAAAACCTAGGACTACGCCGCCTTTGGTCCAATCTAAGTATAGTATATAAAATCATACATTGCAACGTTGTACCTGTCAATGAATACTTCAGCTTCAACCGTAACAACACAAGCGCATTCTACAACCTTTACTGGGACTTCTGCCACTGCCCACTAAATGCCCCACTTGGGTTACAATGGCAACTGTGTGTGCCTGGAATTGCAGTCCCAGTTCCAATTGCTGTCATACCCCAAGGATTACTGGTATAGCAACTCCAGTACAAACGGTTAAACTGCCAAAGGGAAAAAAAGGAACAGAAAATATATGGGCATGATGATTATGCTTTGTTTAATAAATTACTGGTTCCAGATATGATTACATACTGACTGTTTCTTTAAAGGGCTGCATTTAGTTGAACAATTCAGAGTGAAAAATTCAGTGAAAAATGCTAAATAATAGCAGACAGAATTATTCTTGTATCTCTGAAAGACCTCCAACAATCACAGATTTATAGCTAAAATTACAGGGAGCAATCATTTCAAAAATGCTTGGAAACAAGCTAGGTATGTTTTCAGAACTTGGCCTATAAAAGAGAAACATTTAAAAAATGAAAACTATAATAGAAAGAATCCTGTGATTTAAGTTTATCCTGCACTGCTTGCTAGAGAGAAAAAGCAGCCAATCTAATATCTATAATCTTTCTAAAAATATCAAGATTGGATTATATGATTCAATTAGCAACGTTTATAAAACATTTATTCATGAATCATATAAGTACTTCTCTATTTAAATTCCCCGTTGGTTACTTTATAATTATAATTGGTAATATATTTGGGGGATATTATATATGGGGTCTGTATAATTTGGATATGCACAAGCTTTCTATTTTATAAAAATGTAGATAAATACAACATAAGAATTTTAAAAAGTGGGGAGAAATTGATTCAGAACCTCTGTATTATTAAAATACTCCATGTACAAATACATGTACTATAATTTAGTACCAGTGGTATTGTGTGCTAGCCCTGTATCTATTTCCAATAAGCTGTAAAACTCTGACATTAACAATACTGCCACCATTTACAATTCCATCTAAGTGTTTTGTCCTGATTCATCCATTATCTTTGCTGTGTGCTTCTTGTCACAAAGCAGAATCATTCGTCTCTAATATAAATGGTATGAACCCATGAAGAAACAGAGACACCACAGATATTTTTACAGTGCAATGCTATGGAAACCAAATACCTAAATTCTACTTAGGTGGATAGCGTGGATCCATATATAATCCTAGAGAAACAGACAGCGTGTAATAAATATATGATCCAAGTCTTACTCTTAAGACATGAATGAATTATTAATGACAATTCTCTTTCCTCATCCCATACACAGTAAATATCATTACAGTGTCCATACCGGGTAAACATATTTTTAAAAATCAGTTTAAGAAAGTATTCAATACCAGTCCCTTTATTCTTTCTTTATCACATGATTGCTGTCACTTTCAGAGATATCTTTCTTATCAATAGCACTCCACACATATCTCAGTTTTAAAAGAAAACATGTTCTATTAGCCTTGTGCCATCCTGCTGTGATTTCAATTGAAAACATTTATTTTCAGCCCATTATTGTTTTCTGTAATATCTGAGTGACGCATTCAGAAAGTTAATCTGCATAAGAATTATTTGTCAAATGTGTGTCTCATACAGTATGCAAAATGTAAAATCACCGGTTGGATCCCACCCCTGTGTAGTAGTATGTACACAGTGTGGTCACCGTGTGGTCTCACATATAAATAAATAAATAGTAGCAGGTATTGTTCTGATATTCTTCATTCCTCCCAGGCTTACCTCCTACCACAATGAGGCAGCAGAGTCTAAGAGTAAAATGTTATTCTCAAACTAAAATATAATTAGAACTATTAGTCTAATTTCCATCTGGAAAAATTACAGTTTGGATCACCTATACTTAGAAGATCTTCTTTCTATTACAAATAATATAATAACATCAGTTTCCCATCAGGAAACAATGAGGGACCATCTGTTCCTATATTATATGATATGGGGGTTTTTTGTATATTTTTAAGAGTGGCTATGATTATCTTAAATAATTATAACATCTTTCTGGGGAATTTTTGTTGTTAAAGAGTAGATCCTCCTTCTCTTTAATATTTTTCTTACACTTTTCTAAACTCTAAAATTGTTTGAATGGATTTATATGCCACCAAATTGTTACAAAAATAAACATAATATAGTAAAATAATATACATAATATAGTAAAAATTAAAGCATCTATGGCAAACTTCAAAGCATCTCTCAAACAGCACACACACAAACACACACATACACCATACAATACACACACCATCAACAACATTCTCCAGATGGCTGAAACATCTCACATTGATCAGTTTTATAAGAATATGCAATATTTTTCATAACACAAGACTGCATTTTGAAGCAGGTGCACAAAGTGTTGCTATCATGGAATTTAAAGCAACACTTGTCCATATGGCAACTCTGATGTCTGATTATTGGTATTCTTATATTATTCATATATAAGAATAAGATAGACATGCTGCATATTACACAATTATAGTAATGGTAATTAACATAGTTTCAAATGCACAATCCTATTAAAAAATTCAACTCTGAATAGAGAGAATGGAAAATGCACCAGTGGGACTGGTTTCTGAGAATCTGGCTATTTTATTGTAGAATGCATCAAATTACATCTATTTTCAGCTCTGAAGTTTATTGTTCCAGCATCATTCGTGGCAAATTGAAACCTTAAGATAGGCAAAGCCAAGGATCATATAATTCCATCTCTTCTTGATCAATTCATCACTTATGTTTTATATCAGTGGTTAGGATTATAAAGAACATTGATTAAATTTCAGATATTTATTCAGTTTTTCAACAACTTTATCTGGTTACATATATCCTATATATTTTTTCTTAAATGTGTAAACCTTGGTGTACAATTTCAATAACAATCTGTTTTATATTTGTAGTGAGGAGATAGAATAATGCCTCCCCAGTACAATAATGACTGATGTGACTTCAGTTAATCAAAGTAATGAATTAAATTTTAATTGGTGCATGGGTTCAATATAATAGATTCAAAATTCTGAACATATAATACAATACAATTATATAATATATAATATAATACAGCAGAAGTGAATTTAAACACCTATTTAATATCCTAACGATACCATTAGTGATTGATCCTGATGTTAAATGATGTTAAACCTTCCCAAATCATATTATTTTGAAGACTTATATTGCATAAAAAAGTTATTTTAATCTTAAACTATTTTATGCTTAGTTTCCCTTGATATTTAGTTTGTTTCATTGTTTCAGAATTGTATAGCAATTTGGATCCAAAACATAAAAACTGACTTATAATGTATATGGCTTGCAAGGTACACTAGAGAAGAAGGACACCCAAAAGTAGTAGCTCTCTTTTATTGTAAGGTGACATTTACAGGACCTTGCAAGTATAAAAGCACATTTCTCTCCTATTACCTTTAGAATCCAAGAAACTAAGAAGGGTCTCTCTTCTGAGATGATTGCCATGTCTACATTACTTTTGGGGACTCAGATGCTTCTTAATCTGATGATTCCTCAGGTGTGGCTCTTCCCCCTGTCTCCCATAGTCATTTTCACATAACATTACACTGAGGATATATATTGCCTCTGTCAATGCCTTCTAAAATCAAACATTCAGGGCTGGCTCTAGGCTATGGCCAGATAGGCACTTGGGGACAAAAAATTGAAAAAAAAAAAACACAACAGAAAACCTAAAAAACACAACAGAAAACCTAAAAAACACAACAGAAAACCTAAAAAGTAAACAGGTGTACTTGAGGCTTAAATAAAATTAAGACCCAAGAGAGTATCACATAGTTTCATTTGTTTATAATATGTTTATGACTGACACTTTTCTTAATAATCAATACATTCATTTAAATTGTGTTAAAGTATGAGTGTGCTTCAAATCACTGATAATGAAAAGTATTCAATTATATAAAATATTGTAGATAATTAGTTATAATTACTGTTTATCAATCTAATTTTTATCTGATAGATGATATAATTAATTTAAGAATTAAATATTTGAAGTACCATATGCTTCACATTATACCTGTATTTTCCATTTCAGAACCTAAGTAGAAAACAAAAACTAATAGATTCTAAGCAGTGATATAATTTTTAAAATCTGAAATGCTCCTGAACGCATTCAGTTATTCCTCAATAATAATGTACCTTGCACTGAATAAGTACATCATATCTTTATTTATTGTAAGAAGAAAACCCATAGTAAATATTAGAACATTTGATTCCTGCAAGGTTTTTGCTTCCAAACCAGTGTTAAAAACTGAAAAAAGTGGCATGCAATTATTTATAAAGTAATGATCAAACAATAAATCAGAATATTTATAGAACCTTGTGGAGTTTAAGACTTTTATAGAAATGGGAATAATGGTGAAGAAATTTGTAGATTTTCACAGGTACAGGTATGCAGGTCTTGGCATGTTCGGGTCTTTTCCCGTGTAAGATTGAGAGTATCTTGGCGAAGTTTCGATGAGGTCCCACTCTCCATCTTCAGGCTGGTACTTTCGGCTTCGTGCTTGTGCGAGCTGCCGTCTCTCTATAAATACTGGTGGGGAGGTGTGGTGTGCTGGCTCTCTTGTAAGCAGGCTGGTTGGCTGTGTTGTTATTTCTTGATTGGTTGATGGGGTTGATGTTTGCAGATTGGTTGGCTTTTTCGTGAGAACCTGTGTGGCTGAGGTGCTGGCTGTGTATCTATCAGCCTCCTGTGTTGTAATGACCTGGGTAATGGGCTGTGTGATGACCTTCTGAATTCTATTGTTGTGACATCCTGGGTCTTGTGCTGTAATCTCCTGTGTTGTAACGACCTAGGCTGTGTGATGACCTTCTGAGTTCTATTGTTGTGACCTCCTGGGTTTTGTGCTGTAATCTCCTGGGTCGTTGGCTGTGTTGTAACATCTTGAGGTTTTCTGGTGTAACCTCCTGAGTTCCATAATGTGATATCCTGAGTGTGTGGCTGTGATGTAATGTTCCGGATTTTGGTTTGGCTGCGAGTTTGAGGTCTGGCTATGTGTTCATGGCATGTGTCAGTTTGCTTAGTTTGGGGGTTGGGAGGTGTGGCAGCTGGTGATGCAGACATGGTCTGGTTTCTGGATGGTAGTTGCCTTTCGTCTATGGGATGGGTTTAGGTTTGAATCTGGTGAGGGAGATTCGTGGTGGCGTCATGTGTTGTTTTGGATCCGGTGTTGGTTTTCATGGCTGAGACTCATTTGTTGATAAGGACTAGTTTCTAGATGTCTGGTAAGTGGGAGCTATCATCCCGTTTATTCATGCTATGGGGGTGTTTCTCTATTTTGATGGCTTCCCTGATTATTCTCTTGTTGAAGTGTTCAGTATTGGAGATTAATTTGGTACCCTCAAATTAATTTCATGTCCTGTGGCACCAGCCTGAAGATGGCAACTGGGACCTCGTCGAAATGTCACCAAGATATTCTCAATCTTACACGGAAAAAGACCCAAACACGCCAAGACCTTTACATATATATATGTAGCGATGTTTTGGCAGAATCTCATCTGCCTTCAGGCTTGTGTATTGGGTTTGTCTGTGTGTCAGGCTTTCACAGGCGTTTCTGTTTTAAATTTGGTGCTAGCCTCGTGCTGTGTTAGAATGGTTTTTTCTTCATTCTGATTGGTTGGGAGTCTTGGTCTGTATTTATTGGTCTTGGAGTTTGCTGTGTTCTGCTTGATTGGTGTTTCTAATATCTTCTGTCTGTTTTGTAGCGTTTTTTTGTCATGATTGGCTGGCAAAGTTGTGTTTCCTGTATTGGGGGCTTTTAGTGTGGCTTGGCTTCAGGTGAATGGCCAGCTATCATTTATTAGGAAGCTAGGTTTCATCTGGGTGGCTTGTTGGGTTATGTTTGGGCTGGAGGTATGGGGGGGGGCGCGGTCTGTTTGTGCCCAGGTGTTTGCTTGGCTTGTGGTGTGGAGATTTCTTTGTTTGTGAGTGCAGGCTTCCAGATAATTGACAGTCTGGTGGAGTCATTTCTATTCATGCTTTCAGGTCTTTTTTCAGTCTTTATGGCTTCTCAGATAATTCTGTAACTGGGGTTTTCTATAGTGGCTAGGGTTTTGGTGCCATTGAAGTCAATGCTATGACCTGTGGCTTTCATGTGTTGGAGCAGTAAAAAGTGGAAGACACTTCCTCACTAGTCCAACACATTAAAGCCACAGGTCATAATTTATGATATTGTGTATGTGTATATTTCTGTACAGTGTATGTGTCTGCATTTCCAAACTTGTGTTACATTTTCAATAAAGGAATGCTACTACCATTTGATTTAGAATACTGAATTCTCAGCCTAAACACACCAAAATCCAAGGCCTGTACAAAATTCTTTTCCAAATTTCATCCATCCATCCACCCATCCACCCATCTATCATCTATCTATCTATCTATCTATCCAGGGGTGGGATTCAAAATTTTTAACAACCGGTTCTGTGGGTGTGGCTTAGGTGGTGGGCATGGCTTGGTGGGCATGTGACTGGGTAGACGTGCTTGGTGGTCATACTATTGACTGGGCTGGGTGTGGCCAACTCAATATCACTCACATTGAGGCACACATCTCCTCGCCTGGCCTCTCATGACTGTGGAGATGCTGCAACAGTCGTAAGTGTGAAAAATGGTCATAAGTCACTTTTTTCAGTGCCATTGTAACTTTGAATGGTCACTCCACACAGCAAATTACCAGGAAAGGAGGGGAAAAAAACTCCAGAGACGTTCCTGAGACAGGAAGTCTAGTCCTGCCAAGAATGTAATATTGGTTAATGGAGAGGGAATTTCTTGTAAGCAACACCAGAATGTTTCCTTCCTGCCTTTCTTACAGGATTAGGCCAGGAATTTCTTCTAACAACCGGTTCTCCGAACTGCTTAGAATGTTAACAACCGGTTCTAGCGAATAGGTGTGAACTGGTAGAATCCCACCCCTCTATCTATCTATCTATCTATCTATCTATCTATCTATCTATCTATCTATCTATCTATCTATCTACAATCTCACCTTTATTAATTTTACAAATAATTCTATGTGGTGAATATCCCTTCTTCCTCCTATTTTCCCAGAAAAATAACCCTGTGGGCTGAGTTGGCTGAGATCTCCCAAAGTTTGCCAGCCAGCTTTTATGCCTAAATTGGGACTAGAACTCACAGCGCCTTAACCGTTAGATTAAAGAGAACCTTTCCCCGTCTCTCTTTAAGACTAAGATAAGCATGCACATGTGCAATATGGCACATGTGTACATCTATTTCTATGCTAGGTAAAATGGCTAAATAAGCTCAGAGTTCCCATATAGTAAGTTTATTGCCATGTACATTGGCAGAGAGGCAGCAGGTTGAGATCAGGCATCATGGAGTTCCTGCCTTGAAGCATGCAAGATAATTTTTCTCCAGGTAACACTTTCCCATGGTGAAATTAGATTTAGTTGTCATTTTAGTCAGCTTTTCTATGGGGAAAAGCATCTTGTCCTTTGCTTCAGGCATTAAAATATATCTATAATGCTCAAAACCTCACATGGAAAATGCAGCATAACTCTTAGCACAACCTGTAAGGCAAATGAATAGAAATATAGAATTGTTCTTGAAATGTAGGAAGTAAATTCTGGGAAACAATAGCTTATCTAATATTGTCTTCTGAATTTGTGACAGAGATAAAATTCACAAAAGCAGAACTGAGAGTCAACATAGTTGTATAGAAAGAGGCTTCAGTATAAGAATAGAAATGCTGCCTATAAATAAATGTTACAAGCCCTTGTTGGACATTATGTCATAACTAAGTACTCTAAGATTAGAGTGAAAGATGATACACACTTACTCCTTTAACTTCCTGTGTGATCATCCAAGTTCCTATGCTTCCAATTTATACCAATAGCACATAGATTTATATATCGCTTCACAGTGCTTTTACAGTCCTCTCTAAGCAGTTTACAGAGTCAGCATGTTGCCCCCATAGTCTGGGTCCTCATTTTACTGACCTCGGAAAGATGGAAGGCTGAATCAAACTCGAACCTGGTGAAATATGAACTGCCAAATTGCAGGCAGCTGGCAGTCAGCAGAAGTAGCGTGCAGTGCTGCATTCTAACCACTGCGCCACCATAGCTCTTATCTCCGCAAAACACTTTTCGTTGTCTTGTAACCTCTATGTACTCTCTTTTGGCACTTGTAAAAGCCTCAAAATGCTGCTGCTGCTGTTGATCATTAGAAGAAGCTTTCTTCTGTTCCTTCCAATACCTGACCAGAAGTGATAAATGCAATCCCTGCATATGAGGAGTTTGCAGCAGAAACATTTTCTGGTATTGAAAGTGCCAGAGAAAGCTTCAGAGGAGGTAAGAGACCAGATGTGCAAAGGTGCTTCACTCTCTCTTTAAAAGTGAGGGGTCCAGGTTGCTTTATAAAGCAGTTTCAATGGATGTTTCACTCAAACTTTCATTGAAGCAAAACCTCCATCTGAAATGTGCACTATTTTCTAGTCATCTATACTCTGCTTTTGTTCATATGAAAATAAGTAGAAATCTTTGCAGGCTATACTACTTAACTCACATTGCTTAGAAATAGGAGCATGTGTAAGCCTTTTCCTTTATTCAGGTGAGTATCCTATGACTGTCTGATACCCAAACAGGGTTATACTTTAGCATCTTCTGTCAATATTTTACCTACAGACAAATAAGACAGAGCTAGGTGACTGAAGCTGACAGAGGCCAACTTTTTATTTTATTTATTTATTTATTTGCCAATTGCTTACAAGATAATAGGTATAAGTAAAAACATAGTTATGAATACATGGATATATATAAGAAAAATAAATATATATATATATATAAAAGAAACAATAGGACAGGGACGGTAGGCATGTTGGTGCGCTAATGCACGCCCCCTTTTTATTTTATTTATTTATTTATTTGTCAATTGCTTACAAGATAATAGATATAAATAAAAACATAGTTATGAATACATGGATACATATAAGAAAAATAAAAAAATATATAAAAGAAACAATAAGACAGGGATTATAGGCACGTTGGTGTGCTTATGCACGCCCCTTTTTTATTTTATTTTATTTATTTATTTGTCAATTGCTTACAAGATAATAGGTATAAGTAAAAACATAGTTATGAATACATGGATATATATAAGAAAAATAAAAAAAAATTATATATAAAAGAAACAATAGGACAGGGACGGTAGGCACGTTGGTGCGCTTATGCATGCCCCTTTTTTATTTTATTTTATTTTATTTTATTTTATTTATTTGTCAATTGCTTACAAGATAATAGATGTAAGTAAAAACATAGTTATGAATACATGGATACATATAAGAAATATATATATATATGAAACAATATATAAAAGAAATAATATTGTCCAATTCTCAATGGCTTGTCAAATATTTCTTAAGTATCTGTACCTCATTATAGTATTGTGTTCCTATTACAATTCAAAAATGATATGGATTAGGTCTGTATGTCTGTTTAAGTTCAGTATTTTCTCTGCTTTTGACTACCTCCTATAAATCCAAAGAGGATCCTGGCCTGAATACAGAGGGATTCAGAGGGAGTGGGTGGATGGAGGAAACATACAGACAAAGAAGCAGACTAATTGCTTTGCTTGTCAAACAGTGGTGTGCTGATTTTAGTAGGAAGTCTAAACTGCATTTTTATTTATTCCTACTAGTGTTCTTCATCACAGGCATGATAAAGTGTTCAGTTCAGTTGTGGTGTGGTGTTTCTCTTGTGGTGGTGATGTTTCTCTTATGACATTAAAATCTAAGGAAACAACTATTCAGGCTGTGTGTAGGACATTAAAATTATGATTATTATGTTATTATATACACAATAATATGAAAACACAGCTGACAGTTCTTTACCTGGTGTTGGCCTCACATCAAGTTATTCCTAAGAACCTAGGATGTCATAATATATTAGTATGGTATATGTACAAATTCAAGCAATGTGATATTTTTCAATTGATAGGTGGAAATTTTGTCAATACACACATTTTCTAAGCATGATCCAAAGCTTTTTGGTATGGTACCCAGTCTGCCAATAGCAATATTTATTTTCATTATTCCCCTTATTCTCAAAGTTCCACAGAATTCAGGATGTATAATGGATAAGTATTTGCAACTTTTCTGGGTCTATTAAAAGGCAAAGGGAATGAGTTTCTTAAAAATCAGAGCATCTTTAGTTGTAACTTAAAAATTCTAAATGAGATAACTTTCTATCCTTCCTTCATGACTGCTTTTAGGAATTGGTTTTCTTTTTTATGCATATATAATTTTAAGGGATAATTGAAAGCTTAATATTTTTTTTCTGAGGCTTAATGATTTGATAATGAAAAGAGTAACAGTACATCTGTTTCATATTTTCCCAAAACAAATATAGCTAATTTGGGGCTCCATTCCTCCAGAAAAAGCTAATCTGTTTCCGTGTTTGGCGGGATGTCAGAAAGGAAAGAGTTATTATTTAAATATTATTTAAATATATTCATTTTCAAATGTATGACATCATGAAAACCAAAGCATCTGCAATTCTTCAGGATATGGAAAAGATTGCAGCAATAACATATTCAAACATAATCTAAATGAACATTGGATATTGAATGCTTGGGCATGGCACAGTAGAGCAAATGAATTATAATATAGTTTTATTTTATATATGATAATTACTATGAGATTATAATATGCACAAAAATGAAAATACTTTAAAATACCCACAATAGAAGAATGGCAAGAATGATTAGTGAAAACGACAGAATGAGTAGGGGTGGAAACATTATTTTATGAAGTAGACCATGAAACATATCTCTTCCTTCTCTTCTTGTGCATATCTATCTGTAGTGTCTGTCTGTCTGTCTGTCTGTCTGTCTGTCTGTCTCTCTCTTATATTGGCATGTAAAATGTCAATATTATTGTTCTTTTTCTTTCATTTTGTCATACATCAACTGATGCCAGCTAAGGTTGTAAGTGAAATCATTGTAACTCTTTCCCATGCTTGACTTATCTGCACAACTTTGGTTTTGGCATGATAATTTATTGCTTTAGCCATTTAAAATGTGTTAAAATTCTCTGCAGAGATGTTGAGTTTTATACAGCATGCTAATATAAGTGTACTACTTAGTAACTTTAAAACTGGCTGTGCTACCCAAGATACTTTGTTAAACTATTTCTTTTAAGCTAAGCCGAATATTTTAAAATTATCTTTACATATTAAATTCTAAAGAAGGGCACAACCTTTCTAAATGTCATTTTTTATTCTATTCCAGTGTTGGGAGGTAGGGATGGAGGAGTCAAAGCAGGCTGTTAATCATTTACCACTTAGCGCAAGCTGCTTGCAATTAGTGTAGGCTCGAATCCCACCAGGCTCAAGGTTGACTCAGCCTTCCATCCTCTCGGGGTAGGTAAATTGAGGACCCAAGATTGTTGGGGGCAATAAGCTGACTTTGTAAAAATGCTGCTTGGGCGGGCCCCAAAAAAGCCCTAGTAATAAGCAGGCATATACAATGGAATGAAGGCTATTGCCGAGCACTTAGCATGGTGCTCCTTAGACTGTAAGCCGCCCTGAGTCTCTGGAGAAGGGCGGCATATAAATGCAAATAAAATAAAAATAAATAAAATAAATAAAAAACTGAAAACATCCAGTGGAATCAATTCTTCATCAGTCTTTGAATCTTAGGGCAATTTTTTCTAAAGAAAGACTTGGTTAAGTAGTGTTATCACTATACTATCTCTATACTATACTGTCCTGCTGTTGTGGTTCGCCGGCAGCCTGTGCAGATGGCAGCGGAATTGGACAGTGGAGAAGAACGGGGACCAGTCAGGGAGTCTGGAGATGACTCGGATGAGGGTCCTGTATCCAATGCAGAGATGGAGCCAGGACCATCTGGGAGTGGGGTGCTGACTCCGGAGCCTCCGGAGTCTGGCAGCAGTGAGACCGAGGAACAAGGGGAGCCTGTTCCCAGTGCACGTGTGCACAGAGCTGCTAGAAGGCAAGAGCAGCTGAGACAAAAGGGGTGACTTGGGAGTAAAGCTTGGAGGTGATTGCCCCTCCCCTAAGGTATAAAAGGCAGGAAAAGGTAAAGAAACCTTTGCAGGAAGCAAAGTTGTTCACTCTGTTTAGATTAAACCTTGAAGCTCTGTGTGGACTTTGCACTTTGGTTGGTTTTTTTTATAGTTCATTTGGCTCTTTAGTTGTTGGCAGCAATTCAAAGGAGAGAAAGATGGGTGCTTATCTCGAGGGAGTGTTTGGGACTCATTACTGGCTGGGAATGACCATAATTCCCAGCATTGAAATAGAACAAGAATTGTTTTAACTAAGTTTTAACTAAGTGTGTACTTAATTACAGTCTCGAGAAGCCTTGATCAGAACACCTGCAGCCAGCATAAACGCACATATTTTCTCTAAAATTTACCTTTATAATTAAAACTAACATTATTTTATGATGGGGTGATCCTGTTTGAGGCTCGAGGAATAACCAACATATTTCTCTGTTCCATGCTACCATCAAGATAATGGAGGTTCGGATAACAGGGAATCAAGGGGTTGTATAGAAGACTGGGATTTTTAAACCTTGGATGGATTTGATTGTTCTTATGGTATATCTGTTGTAACTACTGTAAAGCTTTTATTGATGACTATACAAAACTTTAATAATATGGTTGAGTAATGAATACAACTGAATTAATAATGTGGTGATTAACAGTTGTAGTAGGCCTGGCTATAGATTTCAGAAGAAGCATGCAGATTTGACACTTTATTGTATCTACCGAAATATTTTTGCCATAAAATGTATTCCTGCTATATTGTTTTAATAATTCACACTGTTGAGCACTATACAATAAATAATGAGATTAGATAGAATAGAAATTAGATGCAATGAACAAAAAAATTGAAGCATTATGCACTAGTATTGCTTTTGCAAAGTTACATTTTAAACTCTTTTTGGTTTGGTAGTCTTCTCTAAAGCCAGATTTCTATTTTCACTGTAAACTGGGCATAATGATTGTAAAAACAAACAAACAACCCTATATTTAACAGCTTTTCTTTTATTATCCCTTTTTCTCCAGGTGGTGTCTGCATTGCTCAGTCACTAAAAATCCCCCGTGAACCAAGGCCAGGGGAATTTGAGAAGATTATCAAGCGCTTGATGGAGACTCCAAATGCTCGTGCTGTGATTATGTTTGCAAATGAAGATGATATAAGGTATTGTTTGTTTTGCTGGAATAGGTAACATTCCAAATCATGGTTTTATTTATATATGTTATTCATACTAATTTGCAGCAATCCTTAAACACGAGGAAAAACTGGTTTTTTCAGAAAGTTCTTGCTCCAGTGGGATTGAGTAAAAATAGAAAAGTTAACATGGTGAATACGTAAAGTTTTAAGGGGAAAAGATACATTTTGGGGTCAATTTTCTTTGGCACTCTGAGCTCTTTCCATTCCTATAGAATCCACCTAATACTCTTCTCTTGACTGCAAAGTTGAGTAACAATGGAAGGGACAAGTGAAATGAAGACATTCAAAAGCAAGCAAAATGACATGTCCTTTTCTGTCTTCTGATCTTTTAAATAACAGTATGCCAACTGACAAGTTCAGGTGCATATGAAATATTGGGTGACTATGTCTTTCATAGTCACCCAATATTTACTAAAAAAAAAAAAGCTTGACTTCAATTCAAGACTTCAAGTCTTGTCCATGTAGTTATTTTGACAATGGTACGGATCAATGTTGCTATTTTACTTGTGATATTCTTTCCTATCTAACTGATACCTGTGGATTGCCCTGGAAGTCATTCAGCCGTGTCCTAGCAGGTCTGAGCTTGCTTAGCTTTGGAAGTTTAGCCAAAGTTCACTGAGTGCTGCTACCTGAGTTTAGGAAAACAAATTAAGCAGAAAATTCAGGTAACAAAAAGTAATGGCAAGAAAGGAAGATTCTCTTCCTCCACAGACATTAATGATAACCCTGTAGCACTTGACAACAAGTAAAGCAGAAAAGAGAAGGTATTGGTTTGGAACTGATAGAGAAGACAGCTGAAAGAGGCAGACAGAAACATGAAAAAGCAGTCAGCCTTTTTTATGTCATTTGCTTCATTGCCACAATACTTCTAAGTATTGTATTGTGTAGGCTTTATATTGTAATTTTTCTGCATAAGCTGCTGTGAACTGCTTTGATTGCACAGAAATATGATCATGTAAATAAATAATTAAATGTTACAAATAAATAAACATCTTTTTCCTATACTCTTTTTTTTATCCAAAAAGCAGCCCAATATGTTCCTTTAAAATGTTTGATGATTTGATAAAAAGCAACTAGTTTTATGACTCTTGAGGAGGAACCTTTATAAAAGTTGGCTTAAAATAATTGTTTTTTAAAATATTGTTTACAGGAGAATACTGGAAGCTGCTAAGAAATTGAATCAAACTGGACATTTTCTTTGGATAGGTTCAGACAGCTGGGGTTCTAAAATTTCACCTGTTTATCAGCAAGAAGCAATAGCGGAAGGGGCTGTCACCATCTTGCCCAAAAGAGCTTCCATTGATGGTAAGACTGTGTAATAAGACTTTAGTAGGATGAGCCCCTAGTATACATTTGTGTAACTCTGGTACATCATACATTCATGAAACTATTTCATGGTTTTCTTATGGTGACAGCAAATAATTTTAAATGACATTTTCATTCTATCTTCTGTAGGTGCCTTATTGTTACTTATTATCAAGTAAAGGTTTTTCAAGCCCACTCTATGAAGCAGTATTTTACAGGTAGTCCTTGATTACCAACAATAATTTGTTTTATTATATAAAATATATATAAAAAAAGAAATTTAAGAAATTAAGGGCAGGAAATGGAATAGGAAAAGAGGGTGTGGAATACAAAGGGGAAGAGAGAAAGAAAGAAAAGGGGGCATTAACTTTCAACTCTTCTTAGTTCAGTACAAGATAAACACTCTCCAGCCTCAACTTTTTGCATTTACACATTAATATATAACTAGCCATCTCTGTAATGCCAAATCTTTCTAATCAACAAAACCAAGATCAAAATTTCATTTTTTTTCTTCACAAGCACGAATTCCAGAAGTGATCTCCAATTAAGAACATATTTCCCTCTTTAAATAAAGTAAACACATTAAGCCTGCCTTATTTTTCTTGCTATGGAAATAACGTGTATGTCTATTTGCACCTAGTAATTTTTGTAAACTGTCATCATTTTTATTTACAAAGTTTATTTATATACTTTCAAATTCTTTGGCCTAAAAAAAGGGGGGGGAGGAGGAATCAACAGTAATTTGGGCTAGAAATTTCACTGCTAAGTGACAAGGTTGTAAGGTGCAACATGATTTGTTACTATGACTAGCCAAATCCCATGCAGTCATAGATACCTGTGATCATGTGATTGGCATTTTCAGTCTTCTGCCAACTTCCACATAGACTCTGTTGGGAGCCAGGAGGAAAAGTCACAAATGGTGACCACATGATTGTGGGAATGCCCTGACAGTCGTAACTATAAGAACAGCTTGTAACTACCCTTCATTCAGTGCTGAATCAATGGAGTCAAATGAGGATTGCCTATATTGTACATCCAATTTATGACCATTCTGAGAATAACATATTATGTAAACAATTCAGTTGATTTATACTGAAGAAATTCTGAACTAAAGGTTTCTTGTATAACAATAACATCATTTTGTGCTGTTGCTGTTTGTACCCTATTTATTTATTTGTTTGCTTATTTGTTTATTTAAATTTATTGGCCACTCAACTCTGGGTGGTGTTTAAAACTAAAAAAATATATCATAAAAACAGCTGGAAACATAGAATCAGATACATGGCCCACACTAAAATAATCCAATAAACACAAAACAATATATAAATGATAAAAATTAAGCCCAGACTTGGGACCAAAGCTCGGTGTACAAAGTTTCTTTTACTTATTTCAGATATCAGTTTATTGACATTATCTAGTTGGTGAAAATAGATTCTATGCTCAATGGTTCTGGTTAATGTTTAAATTAATTTCCTAAATACTACATTAGTAGTATGATTGATAGAAAATCCATCACCTAGTTAAATATGCAGTAATTTTCATTTATTAATATCAGCTAATTGTCTTTATACCAGGAAATTACATGCTCTGCCCATTGTCAGTTCAGCTTTTTTTCTTTCATCACCACTATACAATAGTCACTGGCACAATATTTAGAATCATATTTACAGCTGATTGCATCTAAGAGCTATAGGATTATGGGTAAATAAATCATAAATGTAGAGAAAAGGTTCCATATTCAGTCATGGCTGTTTAATTAAGAGAAGAAAGATCTATGGTTTGATGTCTTTGGGAGTCAGCAGGTACCACTGAGAATTGAATAATACTGTACAACATGAAAACTATAACTTGTTGCATATATACTTGAGATAACTATTTTTCAGAAATTCATTAAGTAATGAGTAAGGCTTTCTAAGACTTCTTGTATGTAACATGAGGTAACTCCAAAATGAGATAAAGGTGAAATAGAGGAGTATGAAAACTACCGTTTGCAAAAAATATTGAGACAGAGAACTCATAAAAATACCTTAATGCTTCTCTGAGCTGCTGAATTAACTTATTATAGTTATGATGATGAATAGTAGCAATGTTCAGTCATTTCATAAATATACACATAGGAAACCAAATAAAAAGTAAACTTTTAAAAGAATGCTCCTATTTATTTGCTGCATACTCTTGTTGGTCTTAGTTTATACCTGGAACATGATATTTTATGAATGAAAATAAGCTACTTTATGGTTGAGCAAGGATATTTCTTTTTAGCAATCTGTTCAAGCAATTGGACACATTATTTTTTTAGGATGCCGTCCAAATTCTGCATTGTATTAATGTAATAGTAATAAAAATAGGCTTCAAATTGCTCTAGTGTTGAGTGGATAATGCTATAAGATGTTATAAATCACTAGTAGGGCAATTTATATGCAGAAAGAGCCATTACATACAAGGCCAAATACCTTAGCACTCTGTTCTGATCTTCATGTATGTATGTCTGTATTTTCAATTCAGGTTTTGATAGATATTTTAGAAGTCGAACCCTAGCAAATAACAGAAGGAATGTGTGGTTTGCAGAATTTTGGGAGGAAAATTTTGGATGCAAGCTGGGCTCCCATGGAAAGAGGAATAGCAACATAAAGAAATGTACAGGTAACTGTTAAACATCAACTTATTTTCCTTTTGGTTGGTTTTGTTAATCTGGTAAGTAGTAGCCTGACTTTTGTCTTGGCTCAAGAATTAAAATGCGGCTAAACTGGGAAAAAGAGAATATAGCAAATCACATCCATATTGTTTTCAAGAAAAGTGCGAGAACTTGAGCATGACTTGAAGGAGACTTTCACTTTTAAAACTTACTGTTTTTGAATTTTATTCTGATAAAAGTTCTTGAACTCTTGGCTGTACATCACCCTGAGTCCCATTGTGGGAGAGAGGGTGGTATAAAAATTTAATAAATAAATAAATAAACAAATTCTCAATTCTCACAGCCTGAAGCAAGTAGGCTCCTAGGTATTTGTTAAGATTTTACATTGATCTATTGCTAATTAGATTGATGGTAATAATTTATCACTGCTGAAATCTATTGGTGATGACTTAATTATTTACACTGGCAATATTGTAGGTGTTTATTTGATAGGAGGCTAGAGGGCTCTGCCCTGATTTATTGCTTGAAGTTAGCCATATTGTTTTTCATGAGCTATATAGAGTGTGTTAATGGGAAGTAACTATGATTTCCATGTACAGTTCACATACTCCTTTGCAATGATCAAAAAGCAATAACAGAAAAAGCATATTATTTTCATTTACTTTGCTCCTGCTAGAATTAAAAGAAACAATAGCGAATTATACTTTTTTAAAATCATATTTAAGTTTCATTATATTTAATAGGGTTACTGGATTTAAGAGTATCAAGGCTCCAGTCTTTAAGATATTTTTCATCTGTCCACTGAGAGTTTTCTTGGTTATATACAAGTGTATTCATGTAATCAATGAAATTACTGTGAAAGCATATGGTTTAATCCATAATCCAATAATCCTAATAATTTGCAGTATTTTGTAGCAAACCCTTAGTAATTAAAATAGTTGTGGGCTAAAGATACAAATCAAAAGATCAGTACAGGGCTAAATACAAACTATGTCCTCATACATTATTAATGAAAGGTGTGTATGAACATACTGTATATAGACATAACATCTCAAGGTGTCCCCTACAAATAGGTTCATTTCTTTGCATCTAATCAATATGTTGTATAATAGGCTTTTTCATTATGCATAGTAAATGAGAACAAGATTGGTTGATCTATAAGTAAGCCTTACTTCATTAAAAATATGGTTACATTTTCAAACTAATAGTGGTCCTGTAGACTTATTTCATGTTACTGTTTAAATGTTAGGGCATAGAAATGCTCTCCTCAAAATCTTATCTAAAATGTTAATTAAGATTACTATGTCTTGCATGCTTTTTTACTATAAGAAGAGCAGCTTATATTTCTTATGGTAGCATTTTGTTTTAACTGTTCAGCAAAGCTAATCAGCCCTTAAATGCTTATAATCACTGATGGCAGTGTTAAAAATAGAGATGGGAGAAGAGATTTCATGAGCCATGTGCAGCAAGTTTAGATTTGGCTAATTTGCACAGGTCATGAACAAGCCATAATATTTGTTTCTATGGAAGATATTTATGGTACTTTATAATGAACTTAAAAATGTATTTGAAGGTTAGAAACCTTTTTGGTTGCAATGTTTAAATAGTTTCTGTTTTACTCTGGGATATTAATTTTAAGGTTTAATAAGAAAGAAATATTTACTGTGACTTTTAAATACACTGGAGCAATTTTAGAGAACTTAATTTACATCATTGTTTGGATTATATTTTTATTCTTTATATATTTGAATTCACAAAAATAAGAGCCATCTGGGCTCTTGGATTTGGAGTGGGCAGAGTTCTAATCCTGTCTGGGCAAGGAAGCCAAGTAGATGGTTTTGGACCAGTCATTTTCTCTCAACAAAGGATGTGTTTCTGAAAATGTTCCATTGTCTATGAAGTTGTCAAGACTAACTAAAAGTCAAAGTCAACATATAATTAAATTAATTATAAAGAAGGGGGCATAACAGCATTTAAAACATATAAGCAAGGAGAACATTGCATAATCTAATTTTGGGAGTAAGATGTTTTTCTGTTACTTTTATTTTGTAGTCAAAAGTAAATGCAGTGGACTACATCAGAACTGACAAAATAATAAAGTAGTTGGGCAATTCTAGTTAATCTGGTGCGAATCAGCAGTCACATGTTTTGGGAATTAGCACTTTTATTATTCAAAATTATTAACTATAAAACTAAAATAAGGTGACAATTCTGTGCCCAGTCACTATTCCATCAATAAATTGTTATGATAAACAGTGTAAATCATTGTGGCCTCTAGATTTGCTAAGTACCTCATCTCTTACTGATCTCAGGATAATCATGTCTACTTGGTCTTCCGCTTTCTCATGTTAAAATCTTAGTGTTTTTAAGATAACACAAATCCAGTAGAATTACAGTATAGGAAGATTATCTAACCTTCCACTAGGTAGTGCATTGGCATTCTGCTCTAATCAAGAGGCAATCCATCAATCTCTGAATTGCTTAGGAGCTTTTTTTTTTTAATTATACAAACTTCCAAGGCAACGTAGTCTGTTGTATAATTGAATAAGTTATTACCTTTAAGCTCTTTTTAACATTATGCATTAGAAATAGAATAGAATAGAATACTTTATTGGCCAAGTGTGATTGGACACACAAGGAATTTGTCTTGGTGTAAATACTCTCAGTATACATAAAGAAAAGATACATTCGTTAAGAATCAAGAATCATAACGTACAACATTTAATGATAGTCATAGGGTACAATCAACAATCAAATCATACTAGGAAACAGTCAATATAAATCGTAAGGATACAAAGGACAAAGTTACAGTTCTACAATTACAAGTGGGAGTGGATAGGTGATAAGGAGTGATGAGAAGATTAACAGCAACAGTAGTGTACACTTTGTAAATAGTTGAACAGTGTTGAGGGAATTATTTGTTTAGCAGAGTGGCTTTCAGGAAAAAACTGTTTTGTGTCTAGTTGTTCTGGTGTGCAGTGCTCTATAGCGTCGTTTTGAGAGGCGGAGTTGAAACAGTTTATATCTGGGATGTGAGGGGTCTGTGAATATTTTCACAGTCCTCTTTTTGACTCAAGAAGTATACAGCTCCTCGATTGAAGGCAGGTGGGTAGTAATAGTTTTTTCTGCAGTCTTAATTATCCTCTGAAATCTGTGTCTGTCCTGTTGGGTTGCAGAACCAAACCATTATCTCTGTCCAATGCACCCAAGCTCAAAGGATCATTTAGTTTTAGATAATATTTACTTGTAGAATTTGGCAGTGTGGATTTAAAAAAAAATTAATTAATCAATCAATTAATTAATTCAATTTCTATAGCCACCCATCTCAGTAAATAAATCGAGGTGGTAATAGATAGATATATATAGTAAAAACATATTAAAATGATAAAAATACTAAAACATCCGGATTAAATATACATAGGTGCCATGTATACAATTGACCTAGACTGAAAATCTCATTGTCTTAGATCTTCCTGAATATAAAAATAATGAAATGGGCAGTTAAGCTGACTAAAATTTAAGTCTCGTTCTTCTTGCACAATACTCTGTATAGAGTTTATTCCTGAAAATAATGTTTAGACTAATAGACATCCAATTTCACAACGATATACCCTGGGGTGAGCAGAGGTGGTATTCAGCAGATTCTGACCAGTTCTGGAGAACCGGTAGCGGAAATTTTGAGTAGTTCAGAGAAGCAGCAAATCCCACCTCTGACTGGAGATTTTACAGTATCTTTCCCCTGCCATGCCCACCAAGTCACGCCCACAGAACCGGTAGCAAAAAAATTTGAATCCCACCACTGGGGGTGAGATTCAAATTTCTTAACAATTGGTTATGTGGGCATGGCCTAATTTGTGGGTGTGGCTTGGTGGTCATGTGACTGGGTGGGAGTAACTTGCTGACTGGGCATGGGTTGGTGGTCATGTGACCAGCTGGGCATGGCTTTTATGTAAATATTGTAAATATTTATGTAAATATTGATATTTTTATAAAAAAGAGCAACTTTTACCCAAAATCAGGCAAAGGAGGTAGGCAGATTGAGTTGCTCGCAAAATCACAGATTCACTCACATATCTACCTTTCTGCAATCTGCTGCCTGAGTCTGTCACATAAAATTTGCTTGCAAGCAAACTCCTAAAATTTGCTAGCAGGGAAACTCACAAAATTAACTTACAACACACCATGTTTTATTAAAAAGCAACTTTTACCCAAAATCAGGCAAAGCAGGCAGGTAGCCTGAGTTGCTTGCAGAATCACAGATTCACTCAAAGATCTACCTTTCTATAATTTGCTGCCTGAGTCTGCACTGTAAAATAGAAGCTTCAGTCCTAAGGAAGGTTCGCTTCTGCTCTCAGGCCACTTGTCCGCTCCTCCCTGAATACCACCTTTTACTGTGCCTCAGAGAAGCCTCATGGGTGAAGGTAAAGCAGTACAACAGTGATCTAGAAAGCAAGAAATCCAACCATTTCCTGCTTTCTAACTAATCTAAATCACCTGGCACAGCTGATAGTTGAAATAGCTGATTGTCGGGAGGTAAAAAAGAGGAAAAATAGCAACTTACCAAAAATTAGAAAATGCAGGCAAGTTGGATGTTGGATAAGCAGTGACCGGGTGGTATAGTGCAGTTCTCTGAACTGCGCAGAATCATAACAACAGGTTCTATAGAACCGGTCGGTATCGGTAGAATCCTACCCCTGGATATACCCTATACAGAAATAGACAAAGATATTACTTAGCTAAAACATGCTGCTAAAGTGCATTAATAATAGAGATAAATAGTTTGCCTTGTGGGAAGGCATTATTGGTAGCAGCAAAGTGGCTGCTTTGCACTAGACTACCAACAAGAAATTGTGAGAAAACTGGTAAAGGAATGGTAGCAAAATAGACATAAACGAATAAGAAACAGAAGCACCTTGGTTGGAAGCTTTCTTTTAAACATCTTCTTAGCTCATATGGTAGGAAATGTGGGAAGAAGTATTTCAAACATATTGATGCTCAGAAATCAGGATGAGAAATTGTGCTTTCCAAGTTTCCAAGATTCTTTATTTCCAAGATTAAATATATTTATTTTTTATTTTTATTTGTCAATAGCTTACAAGATAATAGGTATCAGTAAAAAACATAGTTATGAATACATAGATACATATAAGAAAAATAAATAAAAATAAAAAAGAAACAATAGGACAGGGATGGTAGGCACATTGGTGCGCTTATGTATGGCCCCTACAGACCTCTTAAGAAAGAGGTGAAGTCAATAGTAGACAGTCTAAGGTTAAAGTTTTTGGAGTTTGGGGAAGAAACCACAGAGTCAGGTAGAATATTCCAGACATTGACCACTCTGTTGCTGAAATCATATTTCCTGCAATCAAGTTTGGTGCGATTAACCTTGAATTTGTATCTATTGTTTGCTCTTGTGTTGTTATGGTTGAAGCTGAAGTATTCATTGACAGGTAGGACATTGCAATGTATGATTTTATATACCATACTTAGACCAAAGGTGGCGTAGTTCTAGGTTTTCTAGGTCTAGAATTTCGAGTCTGGTGGCATAAGGTATTCTGCAACGAGTAGAGGAGTGGAGAACTCTTGTGAAATATTTCTGGATTTTCTCAACTGTGTTAATATCAGATACATAATGTAGGTTCCAGACTGATGATCTGTATTCGAGTATTGGTCTAGCAATGTTTTGTATTTTATCTTACTGAAATCTGTGCAGTTCTTGTTTCCTTAATCTGCCCATCACATGGGTTAGACAGCATCTATCAACACAGTGCAGATTCTGACATTATATGAGAAATAGATTGAGAGTGATTCATCGTGTTAAAAAGCAAATATTCTATATGGATGAATAGCATGCTCTAGTACATATTTGAATGGCTTAGGCATAGACTATGCATTTAAAGGGTGGCTTCAGAAATACATTAGTTCAAGCAAAGCACTCCTCCTTAAAGCAATGAGTAGCTGCAGTTTCTGGAACAATGGCATAGTTGTGACATGGGCTTTCCCAATTGTTTTCACATCTGGGTACATGCATAATTTGCTTCAATTGAAGCTTCTGTCCAAATATTGTCTGTGCATGGAACTGGGAAAGCCAATAGAGCTCTTCTGTTGTATGAGGCTGGCTTGAAATGTTTTACTGTCCTACTGATATGATATTTATATTTTCGTTTAACTGCCCAGCTTTCATTACATCAGATACCAATAAGTTTAGGGACTACATTTGTTCCCTTTCCTTGATAAGTGCACTAAGTTTACATGGGGCAATAGGATTGGACTTGGCTAGTCTGGTGACTGGGCTTGGCTAGTCTGGTGACTGGGCTTGGCTAGTCTGGTGAAGAGAAGGACCAGGGGAGACATGATAGAAGTCTTCCAATATTTGAGGGGCTGCCATAGAGAGGAAGGATTCGAACTATTTTCTAAAGCACTTGTAGGCCAGACAAGGAATAATGGAAACTGAACAAGGAGAGATTTAACCTGGAAATAAAGAGAAACTTTCTGACAGTGAGAACAATCAACCCATGGAACAGCTTTGTCTTCGGAAGTTGTGGGAGCGCCATCAAGAAGAGATTGGACTGCCATTTGTCAGAAATGATGTTGGGTCTCCCGCTTGTGTGGGGGCTTGGACTAGA
Organism: Bungarus multicinctus; assembly: GCA_023653725.1. Lineage (NCBI taxonomy): Eukaryota > Metazoa > Chordata > Lepidosauria > Squamata > Elapidae > Bungarus > Bungarus multicinctus. The sequence continues at coordinate 10,949,483 of CM042848.1, read as the reverse complement.
TGACCTATAAGGTCCCTTCCAACTCTGATTATCTGTTATCTGATTGTACGTTTGTTAGTAGGATTCACTGGGTTAGGGATTTTCTGTCTTCACTGTGAGTTGTATTGTGTTGGGGGGCGGTTCACAAAGGGAGGCTCAACCAATCTCATTGTACACATGTTTTTACTCTGACAATAAAGGTTTGAACTTGATTCATATTTTTTCATTAGCTCAGAACATTACGAAGTTATGTAGATACATTCAGTTGAAGCATAAAATCTCATATTATTTGATGTAGCATTAAATCAACATGCTTCTTGATTTAATATAAACTATATGGATGAATAACATTTTTACATGATAGATCAGGTCTAGTGTAGGAATAGTAAAATAAGATACATATCCATTTACTGCTGATAGTTTTGTTCAAGTTCCATGAGTTCAGTTTTTGTTAAAAAATAAGTGACAGTTTGAAGGAGCAAATAGTCAGATTTGTTTTATGAGAGTATTAGAAAGGGGACTTAAGGCTTTTTTTTTAAAGTGCCAGAAGTTTTTTGAGATTGTTTCTGAGTCTCCATCTCTATATCTCAGGACTGATTTTCTAGACAAAAAAAAAAAACCCAGATGTTGTGTAAATAAATGTTCACTTGCTTTTCATTCTAATTCAACTTTCTGGATCAGGGATATGCTGACTGAATTAGCAATATACAAAAGTCAGTTTTGGCTGCATTCAGTTTCTCATTTTTCTGTCTTTAAAATTAATTTGTCCCATTCCTACCTCAACTTGTACTTTTGTACTAAACTTCTTCATTTTTGTATGAAATTTTGCTGACATTATTTTAAGACACAATTTGAGTAATGGATGCACTTCTTGCAAGTTATTTCCCATAATGTAACTCATTTCTATGTTCCCTTTTTAAAATGAATAATACATTTTTGTGTTCCTAAAATACATACATTTAAGTGCATACTTTAATTGAACAATGCAATTTCATATTTTTTTTTTTGGGGGGGGGGATAAAAGTGTGATTATTGAAAGATAACTAAAATTTCAAAAACATATGCATACATTGTTTGTTATAAAAAGGCCAAAAAGACCACATCTATTGTAATGCCACTAAATGTCTGTTTGCATTCAGAAAGTTTTCCTTATTGATTGTTATCCTTACTGTGATTCACTTCCCTTTCTGAAACACATTTTTAGTGGTAGACGATCACTGTTAAACAAATGGTTCTGTGGGTGGACTGTTAAAGTGACTGTGCTGTGTTTGACTATGCTGTAGCTTACTTAAGCCTCTAAGTAAGCAATGTAATGTGACCATTTGATGGCAGGCACATACTGTATGCAAACACATCATGGGTGCCCAGACTTTAGCTCAGAATTTTTGATCTCAACTTTGACTAGAAAGACTACATATTCTAAGATGAATAGAACAGGTTTAAAAGTTCCTTCTACTTTGAAAAAAAATGCAGACAAATGAAATGCATGGAAAAGAATCTGAGCATTTTTGTCAGCAAATGGTCTTCTCCCCCCCATCCTTCTGTCGCTCCCACCCCCCCTCTCTCTTATGACTCATGCACACTTTCATGTGTATTAGGAAGACTGTTTATCTTCTCAATTTAAAAATAGTATGTTTGCTGAGACAGAAGCTATGGCTCAAAGCTTATCAAACATATCCATGGGCTCTGTTATAAAAAATAAGATACATTTTCCTCAGGAATGACTTTTTGAGTTTTCTGACAAACCTGTATTTGTTGTTTGATTAAATAGGAATTGCTTCCTCTGTCTATTTTAATGTTATCTATACTGGCTAACACCATCCAGTGCTTAGAGAAAGGATTTACTGAAGAGAGTCTACAACTATTTCCTGCAATGCATGCACTCTGCAGGTGACAATATAAATCTTTGCAAGAGCTGTTGCTTTTCAGATTGTGCAGACAATGTATTGTTTATTGTTCAATAACAAACCATAGATGTCATGTTGAAGTGATCAGGTTTTACTGTTGACATATTAGTTGCTACATCCCAGATGCAGGTTTATGGATACAGTGAGAGCTAAACGAAAGAAAGCATGCACTTCTATGACCCTGTGTCTATAATATACCAAACTGGGTTGGGGACAGTGTTAGTGTGACATGAGAATACCATACAAGAACATTTATCTCAGTCAACTAATCCCTGTGGAAAGTTGATTTAGCTCTAAACAAATCAGGTAGTACAGTATATAGTTAAACTAGTTCCACTTGTTCAGTTGTCTTGTATCTGGTGAAAAACAGGCTGTTGAACCCTTAAATTGCTTTCTGACATTTGTGTCAATGGCTACAAAAGATTACACACCATGTTCTAATCCTTCATTATTGTTCAGCATTACAGTCTTCAAATATGCTCAGACTAACTCTATTAATAATTTGAAGAAGGGAAATGAAAACTAACCTTCTGTTTATTGCTTTCTGAAAACATATCTGAGAGACCATGGCAACAAATCCAATATTTTATGCTACCACTTCTTCCATTGTTTCAGCTCAGCAATGGTGAACTGGAAATTAGGATATACAGTTGAATTGTTTCTGTATTGTAATTTGCTAGTGGTGGCTATAGAAATACAGGAAACAAAAAACTCATAGAAGAGGATACTCGTTATACTTACTAAAATATCATTCTAACAGAAAGGATTTGTGTATTAGAAATGTGAATTCATAGTCAATTTTCTCTTCCTCCCTCCCTCCCTCCCTCCCTCCCTCCCTCTGAGATAGGTGATAATTAGGTACCCGGGGGCGGGGGGATACACAGACACACAGACACACACACACACACACACATAAAGATCATACTTACAATAGTGAAAACTTAAAGAAAAATAGAAAGAGTAAAAATACCCAAGACTCTCTTGGTTTATTGTTTTTATGATGCTTTTAATTATTTAAACATCATCTTTTAAAAGTATATCATCTCTTTGTGTGTCATTCTTATAGCCTGTCTTTTGTAAGTCTATTTTCAAGTCAGTCTTGGTCTTGTCAGCTACAATCTGTTCCTTTTCAATAATATCTTTTAGACAGGATACTCAGAAGCTTAATATTACTAATCAATATTTCCAGTCATAGAATATTTTGCACCATTCTGTAACTGTTAGTCAAATCTATCTGTATTTTTCCTTTAATGAGAATCTTTTATTCCCTCTTTCAAGTTTTAAGTGATCATATTTATTAAAGATTCAAAACAAAATTATTTTCCCATGGAAAATATTCTTTATAATTAATTCCAAAGTCTTATTTCAAACGTATCTGGACCCACTTATATCTTTTCAAAATCAAAATTTTAATCAACCTTTTTTCTTCAACTGTTAACAAAAGTTCTTAAGCTTATCGTGAAAACACTCTTTCATTAAGAATTGAAGGCAAGTTCACCCAGAGCTTTCAAACTCGTTGACCCAAAGATTTCTGAAAGCTGAAAAGTAGTTAAAAAGTAATTTCCAAAAATGATTATAAAAGAAAGCAGGCAAACTTAATGTCTTTCAAAAGTGCCAACCATGGTCTGAGCAAGATAATTATTTCTTAATTTCTCAGTGCTCACTAGAGGTTATTGTCTTGTGGTATCTTCATGAAAAGCAACTGTATGGACCACTTCTGGGCGATCTCAAGTCATTTCTTTTGTTCGGATGTTTGAAGCAGAGATGTTCAAAGACCCAGTCTATCTGCAAATTTTTTGTTCTTTGCTGCAGTTGCTGACTCTGCTTGGAATTGTCTTCAATCTGCCAGTCTTCTTCCACAAGTCACACTAGGACATTTTCTATGTTGAAACAATCTAGTAGAACTAACTTGGTCCCAATAGCATCACTGACTACTTATGAATAAAAGGAATTAACTACCATCAAATGTTTTGAAAAAAAATCCATGTTCTGTATAGCCAGGCTTATGAATAACACTGTGTGCCCTAGAAAAAGGTAGGTTTATCATTTCAGTTTTGTTTTATTGCTAACAAGAAAGCTAACTTTATTCACATTGCACTTAAAATATAGATTACATTACACAATAAATATTAAAATATATCTCAGCAGTTTTCTACTTTATGTAACCTTATTAATTTGTACATTATCTGCAAAGTACCAGTATGTCCCTCAAATAAGCTGATTTGCAGAAAAAATGTGACAAAAACAACAATCCTCGAATGGTGATTTAAATTTCATGGCAGATCATTTTATTTGACCTTAATAAACTACAGCTGTCTGTAATATGATTTGCAGTTTGGTAGGAATATATTTGGAGGCTCAAATAAACTTTGGGTTAAATTATGTTATACTTAAAAATAGATAAATAAAAATCTGTTTTGCGTGGATGATTTACATGCAAGGATATCTCTCAAAAACCTATAGAAAGGAGGCTGGGTTTGTAAAATTTGATGGTGAAATGATCATATCGTATATGACAGAGGTGGTATTCAGCAGGTTCTGACCAGTTCTGGAGAACCGGTAGCAGAAATTTTGAGTAGTTCGGAGAACTGGCAAATACCCCCTCTGACTGGAGATTTTACAGTATCCTTCCCCGCCACCCCCACTAAGCCACGCCCGCAGAATCGGTAGTAAAAAAAAATTTGAATCCCACCACTGGTATATGAGATGTAAGTAATTTATTTGTTGCTTGTTTTTTTGTCTATGGTCAAGTTCTAGTAACAGGGATCTGACTGGTGTCAAAGAAAAATTAAATGGAAAAGAAAGATCTACTCTAAGTAGGAAGCTTACATTTAATTGGGTAAATGAAATGATGCAAACTCCACTAAATTGTTAATCTGAATAGATAAATATTGTTTATCTATACAAATGTTGGTAATTTATATATATTCTTCATATTCCTCTAAAAGCACATGTTGGCCTCAAGGTAGCAATGAAGTGAAATCAAAGACCTCAGAAGGAGTATTGTCAACAAAGAAGGGGAGAATAATTATTGGCACACGATCCTAGATTCTACTGTAACTGGTTTTAGATGGCTGAGATATCTTCTACATAGTTAATAATGAAAAAATGACCCTGTGTTTAAATACTTCCATAGCAAACCAATCTAGTATGTACATGGGATATCAGCAAGTTTAGGAGTATGAGAGGAATAAATTCTGAAAGTTCAAATTCTAACCTAGACTATCTTAATTTGAAATTCCCACATCAAATTGCAAGTGAGATTTGAGGCCACTTTGGGATCCATGTTTCAGCAAATTCCTAAAGACTTCTTTCCTTCCTTCCTTCCTTCCTTCCTTCCTTCCTTCCTTCCTTCCTTCCTTCCTTCCTTCCTTCCTTCCTTCCTTCCTTCCTTCTTCCTCCCTTCCTTTCAAGAAACCATTACTTCTTTTAAAAACTGATATCACTGAAAGTGGTAGCACATCATCATATCAAGAGTTAACCATGTTTAAAATATAGAATAAATTTAAATTTTATTTAATAAGCAAACCTTTTAAGGTGACTCAAAATACAATGTCAAAGTTTTGGGGATAATTTCCTTAAATTATAGAATAGATTGCACTCCTTTGCATAATATTGCTTGAAGTAATCCTAAGATCTACAAAAATAAAACAACATAAGAAAAAAGATCCTTTAAAGATATCTCAATGAGAAGCAAATCCTGAGATAGGTGGGAAAGAATAGAATTAGCTGACAGACTGAAAATAACTGGTGTACAGTGTACATGAGCTCTAAAAACAAAAATAATTGGAGAAAGCAGGATAGAGAAAATAGACAATTGTTGTCTGAGCATAAATAATAATAATTAACAAATAATAAATGCTGATTATTGGGCAGAAGCGAAAGAGAACTAGGAATGGCTGATAGCATACCCTCTTCTATAAAAGGGGAAAATACAATGTGGAATACTATATTTTGCTAACAGTACTCCTGATGAAGTATAATATTTATTCACTCTTCTATCAACATTTTCATGATAAAAACAATTTTCATGCTACTAGACAGAATACATTATTGAAATATTTGTCAGGAAAAATAATGACATAAATTATATTAATTATATTGGTATTGATACTAATTGCAATGGACTGGACTGTATTTCAGTTTTTTTAAAAAAAATTGTCTTGTATCTCTTCAAAGTCTGAAATAAAGTAAAGTGGCTATTCTGAAATCAGGGATGGTGGAAAGTGGGAATAGAACAGAAATCATTGAAGGTGCATTGCGTCATTGTCTTCCAGAATGTCTCAAAATACATATGCAAAATTCAGAGTCGAAACAAATTGGCACGCTCTTTAAAAACTATTCAGAATTACCAAAAAAGGAGTTATCTGAATAAACTTATGCTGAATTAAGCCAAATAAGTGGATAAATTAAAAAAAAAAAAGATCATTTACAATTTTACAGGGAAATCCTAAACCCTGCAGGATAAGAGTAGCAAACACAGAATAGAAATGCCCTTTTCCTGGAAGGAACATCAACCTATGGTTAGATGTGAAGAAACCATAGAGTTAGAAAGGGTCATTTAGGTGATCAAGTCCAACCCCCTGCCCAGTGAGTAATCAAAATTAAAGCATCACTAACAGATGGCTCTCCAGCCTCTGCTTAAAAAAGCATTTAGGGAAAGGAACTCACTACCTCTTTGCATAATTGATTCTGCTGTCAAACTGCTTTTACTGTTAGGATTTTTTTTTTCCTAATTAAGACTCTGCCTTCCTGTACAGTAATTCCATGAACAGGTCTTATTCATGTGACATCCTTTCAAATATCTGAGGAGGACTAATAGTTCCCTTCAGCCCTGCTAATTAGCACAAAATGCACCAAATCAGTGTCTCTTTATGGAACTTGTCCTTGCACATCTGGTTTTACTCTTCACCCTGATTTCACTGAATCCTTCTTATGGCACAATGACTAGAATGAGATGCAACAGTCAAATTGAGATTTGACAAATGCAGAAAAAAAAAACAGAATGCCTCCATTGGTTTGGAAACTATGCTTCACTTGATGCAACCTAAAATGACATTTGCATCTCTTTCAACTGTGCTGTAGACTCACATTCAATCAGCTGCTGTTCCAAAATTCTTCTCACAATTATTATTTCCAAGCTGCTTCTTGTAACATTTGCATTCGGTATCCCAACTGAGGAATGTTTCCATTTGTATATATTACATTTCATTGTGTCCCTCAATTTATTTTTCAAACCTATCAAGCTGATTTTAATTTTATTTAACCCTTTGAAGGCATTAAATATCTTGCCTAATTTTGTGTTAACAGAGGATTCAACTGAATCGATCCAGGTCAGTAACAAAAATCTTAACAGAGTTCAGTATGGAAGCTTGAACCCGATAATAGGCTCAATATCTCATGGCACTATGATGTGTGCAATTTTCAACCCAGGTCATAGTAGACTTAATTGTCATGCCACCCAGCTTATACTTAAATTAATAGTTTAGAAGGTACCATGTAATTGCCATGTTAGATCTATCTCCATAGTTAATGATTAGAGGAGAGATTACTTTTCAATTATAATAACTACAGCATGTCAGATGCATGTGTCTTTGGAATCTGAATAGATACTAAATGCTTTTGGTAAGGAATGTCATTAAGTATTCCCAACAGTGCCATTGTTGGAAAAGCATCCAAGTGTTCCAGTATAACAGCCCCCTAAGGTATATGATGAAATTTTTAAGATTGATAAAAGGAGGATGTGAAAGTTAATTACAATAGAGGCATGAATTTTCAGTTCTATCTCTTTGAATATTGAGATCAAAGGTTTTTGCTTGAGTTTCTCCCAATCCCAGCATGGACACAAATTGATGGGTGAGCCCACAGTAAACCGAGTAGGATGTTATGTGTTTCCTTCAGGAGACTGGGGTCTATTTGTCAATATTAATTGGGCCAACGCTTTTTTTGAGCCAGTACTTCAAGTAGCAAAACTGTAAGCAGGTTGCAATGCACTCTCCTATGTTTCAATTAGTAATAATCTGAGGTTTTGACACTCTAATGAATTTTGTACTTCCCTTTCCCAAGATGAAAGTAATTAGAAACTGCCTAACACTGGATGTTTTATCTGAAGCACTTATCAAGTCACTGGATAGATGGCTTGTGAAAATATCCTATTAGATATTTAAATGTGAATGAATCATATCATTTTGTAAGAAATTCAGAAAATCAAATGAAATTGTGCAACACAGCTTTTTTGTTTTGTTCCCCCTTTAACTTGCTACCTGTTCTCAAAATATTTGAGGCAAAAAAAAAGGATTGGAATAGACTGTTGCAGCTTCATTTATGGCACCAAGCATTTTTAAAGCAAGTACCCTTCCTGTCATCCATTTTCTGTAATTTATTCATGTGAATAACATTCTTACAAGTATGAATGGCTGACATATTCGTAATATTTGAGGCCCTATTCAATCCATTCATACAATTTGTTTTGCCCAGTTTGCTTTTATTATAGTTGAATTTAATGAATTTAACTATCATCAATTTGCACTGGAATGTATAATTGTCTACACTAAATATAATAATGTAATAATTAATACGAACATGATATGACATAGCATAACATTACAACACAACACAGTCAGTTTGGATATTTTCTTTATTTTATATTCCCATTTGTCAATTATGTCTTTTTATCGAAGACAAAACTGATTACAAAGTACCAACAACATATTCATATTTATAGCACTCCGTAAAATAGTAATTTAATCAATAGAAAACTGATATTGAGGGATATTAGTCAATGGAATCTACCAGGTTGAAGTTCAAAGTTCAACCTGATTTGGTTGACACTTTGTGTAACATAGCTAAGCTTTGAAAATAAGTAACCAGGACACCGGGAGAAGTAGCAGTCATATCATTGCCACCTCGGTCCCAGTTTATACTTTAATTTTGGACTGCTAGTAGGGAGTGAAGTTTGCTTTCAGTTTATATTCTAGTGCAGTGTTGGCAAAGCATTTCAGCACTGAGTGCTGAAAAAAGACGTGCACGCACAAGCGTGGGGGAGAGAAGCACCAGAAACTGAAAGAGCAGTTCCCAGGCGCACGCGTGGGAGCTCTGGCCACCTGGTCTTCTGGTTTCTGGCATGCATGTGTGTGTGAAGACCTGCTGGCTGGCATATCGGTCCAATCTAAGTATAGGATATAAAATCATACATTGCAATGTCCTACCTGTCAATGAATATTTCAGCTTCAACTATAACAACACAAGAGCACACAATAGATACAAACTCAAGGTTAATCGCACCAAACTTGATTGCAGGAAATACGACTTCAGCAACAGAGTGGTCAATGTCTGGAATACTCTACCTGACTCTGTGGTTTCTTCCCCAAACCCCCAAAACCCCTTGGACTGTCCACTATAGACCTCACCCCTTTCCTAAGAGGTCTGTAGGGGCGTGCATAAGTGCACCAACGTGCCTACTGTCCCTATCCTATTGTTTCTTTTATTTTTTTCTTTTATGTATCCATGTATTCATAACTATGTTTTTACTTATACCTATTATCTTGTAAACAATTGACAAATAAATAAAATAAATAAATAAAAACATCTGTCCACATGGATGCATTCTGTTAGTCTTCTGTATGTCCTACATAGTAGCTGTTGCAGTCATTATACTATATCTTTCAGATGACTTCTGTTTTTTCTTCTAGAGCTTCTCAGTTGTCAACCATGTGGAATCAGTGTAATCACACAAACCAAGTAAAGTCCTTCAAAACATCCTAAGTAAACCAAAACACTCAGAAGCCCCAGAATATAAACTGAGAGGAAACCCCATTCTTACTAGCACTAATGATGTTACCTAGTTTGACTAATGAATTGTCTGAAAGAAAATAACCAAGCTTAGAGCTCTTTTAGATGTAACATCATTACTGCTTTATCAGTAGATCGATATTTACAAGAAAGGAAGAAGTGGAATCTCAATGTACATAAAACTGTAAAATATCAACATCTTTCAAAAGGTGCAGCAATGCATCCAGGTTCATTTTGAGTTGTTTGTTTTGGTTTCTCCCTTGCTTTTACTTTAAGTCGCCAAAGGTTAATGAAGAACATAAAAGCAACAGCAGCTGGAAATGACATAATCTACTCTTTGCCCTAGAGAGAATGAGAGTAAGTTTTTAAGTCATAAGCCCAGGGGGGGGAGACATGCAGTGCTTATAAAATATAAAGTTGCAAATGAAAAGTTGTGCAATTGATTAAAGGCAATCTTTCTGTATAAACAGGAATTGTACTAATGGAGAATTTGGGGTCATTGTGATGAGAATTTAAAAATTAACTTGTACACTCAGTTTTATTTTCACAGAGGATTTGGTGGAAAGGTAACCATGCTCAGCAAAAACCATATGTAAAATGAAAGGTAAAGGTTCTCCTAAATCAGATTAAACTGCTGGTGATGGCATTTATGCAATTTTATTAGCAACATTACTAAAGTGTGGTTCCATTGCTACTGCCTTCTCCTCCTCCTCCTCCTCTTTTTTAGTTCTTTTTTAACTGCAGGACGGAGATAACTCCGACTTCTCATTCTATCTCTTCAGAAACCCTCTCTCCCAATTTGTTTGTCTCTTAATAAAAAAAGGAACTATAGAGAAAGGGAGATTAAAATGGCTGCTTGTTATTTTATTTCTGTATTCTTTTCTGAGTTCACGTGGACTTGTTCAAACTAATTGTCAACTCAAGCGAAACTTTGGAGATGGTGCAGCATCATTATTGTTTTTGGTTGCAATGTTCAGATGCTATGATATACCTAGACTTATAAAAATTAGAATCATTCTGTCTAACCTTCTATGGAAATGAAAGTTGGACTGAAGAATCAGGATAGAAAGAAATTTCAAGTTCATTCTTCAATCCTGAGATTACTGTGGACAGAAAGCAAACAAAAATGGATCAGTAAACAAATCAACCCAGAACTCTGACTACAGTCACAAATGACCATTAAATCAAATTATTTAATTCAAATACATTATGTGAAGAGCTATCTGACTGAAGAAGCTGGAAAACGTGGAAGTAAAAAGAAGGTGAAGATGACCAGAACAAGGTGGATGGAGCCAGTTGCAGTTGTGGTGAATACATTGTTAGAATAGCTGAAGGACCAAATTAAGGACAGGAAAAAAAAATCTATGTGGTTACTGAGAGTACACACATGAACACACAACATGTCAATTTGTCATTAGGAGTTTTACTTTACAAACAATATATCAATGTGCTACTTAAAAGGAGATGCGTAGTATTGGACAATGGAAAGACATTGTCATGTTTATTTTACCAGGAATAATGTTTACAATGTTTGCTACAGCTGAAGGTCACCACAAAGTAACTCAGTATAATCAGAGCAGAATTGTGCTGGGAAAAAGTCCTAACCTTAAAGTATAGAACATTTATTCAGTGATTAATGTGGTGATATTCTTTACTGATTCACTCTGATTGTATATTCCCAAGAACAAGGGTTTTAATGCAGCTATTTACTTTCTGTACATCGTGCTGAAAATATTTATCTTACACATTTGTTACCTATGCTCAGGCCTTATTCATGATCTTTTTGTAACCAAACTCAAAGAGGAAGTATTAAAGACATGGAAATTGAATTTAAAATGTATCTGACATAAATGTCCCTGTCATAATATTTCTCACATAAATCCTGTAAGAAATTGGGCCTGTTGTATTTCTAACTAAAAATGTAATGAAAGGAAGAGAAGTGAGATGCGATGGCTGGTCACCTGAAGCATGTCTTTCTTTGTAACATGATGAAAAATCAAATCAGCGGACAGGGCTATTCAGATTAATGACTGAAAGACACACAAGAGCTCATTTGAAATGGTCCATTATAATCTAAGCAAGTCTTAGTTCAGTAATTAGTGACATTGGTAAAGAAGAATGTATCCTTTTTCATTTGATTGTTTATTTATGATTATCTATTTTAGATTGAAAATGTGAAATGAAATATGATAAGAAGTCCCATACAATTTTACCAAAGGAAAATCAAAATCGTATTAGCAAAAACATTTAGTGGGCTTTGCTTTTCTCTATAAATCTTTGTTGGGAAAAGTACAAGGCTGAAACTAATTAGATGCCCCCTAGTAGTAGGAACTTGTGTGCAAGTGGTATAGCAAAGAGAAATATGCATTAGACAGGCTGGGTGTAATGAGGTTAGCGAAGGAAAGGCATTCCTTCATCATGTAGTCTAATCTTGTTGATATAGCTGGAAGTTTTAATGGTGATGAATAGGATACTTACTCTGTAGAAATGAAACCATCTGTGTTTCCTTCTGTAAGAAGTGCTAAGTGTGTTTCACTTATATCAACATAATTTGACCAATGTGTTAATTATAATTAATTATTGTTTTAAATATTAAATGATTACTGATTTCCTTTAGTTTAAATAATAGTTATATTACTGGTTTCTAAGTAATTTCTAATTTATAACTAAAGCATTTAGTACTATAGCATAATTTTCTTAAAGTAGAAGTTTACAACTTAAATTTATTTAAGGATTAGTTGTTGGTTGCACCAATTGACAAATATTTATTTATTTTTATGAGGTGACCTTGGTGCTCTCTGAGAGCACAAGGACCACTCATACTCCTTTATTTGTGTTTATTTTGGTATCAAATTTATATATACTCTGGAACATAAAAACATAAAAACTATATAAAAAACTTTTGTTTCACTAAAAGCAAGCAGTTAAGAATTAAAGAAGAAGAATTAAATAGAAGAATTAAAGGGGACTTTAAAAACACTAATCAATTTCAAGGTTGTGTCCTTTTCTGTGACTCCCATGCAAGTTGACAGAGCCTAGCCACTGGTGGGTTTCAATTTTTTTTACTACGGTTCTGTGGGTGTGGCTTAGTGGGTATGGCTTGGTGGGCATGGCGTAGCTTGGTGGGCATGGCTTGATAGATGTGGCAGGGGAAGGTTATTGCAAAATCCCCAATCCCACCCCACTCTTGGGGGAAGGTTACTGCAAAATCCTTCTCCCTCCTCACCACACTAACCTGCTTTCCAGCTCTGTTCTCCTGTGCAGGGCAATAAAAGAAGACCCAGCCAATCAGCTGGGACTTGGGAGGCAGAGAATAGATGGGGGCGGGTATTTGCTGGTTCTTCAAGCTGGTCAGAATACCACCTCTTAGCCTGGCCTTCAATCCTACATCTTCTGGATTTGTATGCTCAGTGTAACTAGCAATTAAACATTTAACTTGAAAGTTTAATTTCAACCATTCTGTAGACATTTTGAATTTATTTATTTTTTAATCTAAAGGTTTTGTAACATTTTTTTTACAGCCAAGGCTAATAACTCTACCAAAGCTAAAAAGCCCAAACAATGATGCAGAACACAAGAAAATAGGCAGCAACATAAAGGAATCAGAGAATTATGACTATGACTGGCAGGATGACTGAAGTACCAATTATACTGACATATCCTTAGTGTCACTTGTCTCATTCTGCAAAATGGAAAATGTACTAAAGTCTTAAGCACTGCCAAGCTATGTGTCATGAACTACGAGTCATGCCCAAAATTAATCTGGGGAACATGGGAATGTTACTAAAAAGGGCTTAGTGAAATACTACAAAGGTTTCCAAAACATAACAGACCAAAATATATTCAAATATTCTGATTGCCCCTGAGCCATAAAGGCTCAAATGCTTCTTGTGTGGAATCTTAAGTGGAACGGTGGAAAAACATTAAAATTAACCATTGATATGAATGAAGTTCATTATTGTGAATAATTGCTGATGGAATAGCAGATCTTTTGTATGCAGATTCAAATGATATGCTTGGAAATAATAAGGCATAAAATACTAGATTCCTTAGTAAAATCTTATCTCAAGAAGCTGTTTTCATTTATAATTTGGACTGAATTTTATAATAGTTCATTGGTTCTGTTTTGAAATGACACTTGACCCTTTTCCAATCTCTTTTAAACTGGATACAGTGGATGGATTAAAAAGCAAGCCTTTGGAATATTGTAGTCAGCCTTTCCCAATTATCAGAAGTTTGGTCTTTGATTCCCAGAATTTACCAAAACAGCCATTAGAACTATCTTGATGGACAGAATCTGCTTTCATGCTGTAGAGGTAATATTAAATCATATTATTGAGAGGCTGACAAGGGATACTGTGCTGTCTCAGCCAGTCTATGGGAATTGGATAGTTACTTAGGAATTGAGAGCTGTCCCCTTAAGAGAATGCATCATGGGAAATATAGTTAAAGATATCCTGGGAAATGTAGTTCATGTCACATGGCCACATCTGTAATCCTGATTGGTTACTAAATTGACCCTCGATGGGTTGGGGGAAGTTTCCTCCATTCTTGCCTGGACTCACTAACTCATAACAGCTTCTTTCTATTGCTACGAGATGGGTTAGGAGATAACCATCTTTTACCTGCAAGGCTGATATATAAAGGATTGGTCATTATAGAAGAACTTCGTCACAAATGTGAGTTATGAAGAGACCTGATGTACCAATAAATGTACTTTTGTTATGGGTGTTTTGTGGAATTTATCTATCTGCATCTGCACAGCTACAAATCCACCTCTGTGCAAGAGACAGAAAAGATACATATTGTCTCAATGAAGCATATCACTTTGCTGCCTTAACTGAGTACTGTGTAACTCATAGAAGCAGTGGAAAAGACTTCTGGACATTTCCAAAATCACTTTGGTATTGGAATTATATAAGGAGCTCTAGTTACTATCCCTAGAACTTTCATAAGTGGCAGAAATTATCATTTTATAAAATAGGAACTTCATTGCTTTATTTATTTTCTAAAATATTATGTAAGATTTTAGCTTAATTGGGTTTGAACAACTTTTAGGAACTGTTGGATACATCTGAAACTTTGAGAGCGTGTAATGGGTATACTATAAAAATTGGTATCATTGGTCTCATTCTTTGGTGATATCATGACGGATTAGTATAGATATTTACAAATATTGAATTGTTACCATTGTTATTTCTGAAGAAAAAGTATATACTTAAATAAATATGAATATGAAAGGTATAAAGTAAGTTCAGAGATACTGAAAATAATAATATGGCCAATGCTTTGTTTTATAGGATATCAGCTTTTTAATTATTTTTTAAAACATTAAAGTAATATTTAATTAAAGCTAAGTGGGACAGGATGCTACCTGCTGCTATAATGCTATTCAAGGATATCATGTTGCTTCCTCCTGATCTAATGTTTTTTTCTTCAAAAATAGCTTATTTTTTTCCTTATGATCAAAAATTCATCATATGTCACGTACTACCAAATAAGCATCCAAAAATATCCCACAATACATTGTTATAGAATAGTCTAAGAATGCATAAATATAGGATATATATATTTTCCAATCTCATACACATACCCAAATTTATCATTCAATATGTACCTAAAGAAGAATATAGTGTATATGAGACTGAAAACTACGACTATATCTGGCCCCAAGTTTTTTGCTTTTTAGAGTTCCTGGGTTTATATGTGGCTGAAATAAATTCAGTGGGATTTACTTCCATTCTTTTTGCATCTGGATCAATACATTATTATAAAGCTTTATGATTCAAGTATTAGTTTTCCTTGAAAAACCCCATTGGCTAATCTTAAATTTTATTTGAGACTGCAGATCTTCTAATTTTTTCCAAGTGTTTTACTCAGTGTAATATATTGTTTACTGCATTTTATTTTTGTTCTGATTTAAATAAGGAAGATTTAAAAATCTTATTTAAATATTTTAGGGCTGTTTAAGAAACACCCTAACTACGTATTTTAATGGGTTCAAATTGGTGTGTATGGGGGGCAATCTTCATAGAAGAATTTGTGCTTAGCCTTTGGCTTATTCATCAGCAAAAAGCAATTGAGAAAATGTAAATGTATGATCAAAAATAGAATCTGATGCAGCAAAGTAGAATGTGTTTTAGGGCTGCATATTTGCCTGCTAAACTTTGGAGGAACAAACAAAACCACAAATCCCTTGTTTATTTAACCTGGGTTTTTTGGAGGGGAGCATAGTCAGGGCAATCCTAGCTTCAAAAATAGTAACATATTTTTTTGATAGTTCTTCAAAATGTGTTATAGCTTTTGAGTTCTGCCTATTTAAAGAAAATCAGTCCAAATAATTTTAGGATCCTAACTAAACAGCAGTCTGGTCTAGTTTATTGTCAACTGTTCTGCAATTCTAATTGAATCAATTTGTAAGTGATTTGTGGTGAGCAATTACTTGCAGATTGTATACAGCAATGCCAGAAATCTACTGGAGCATTAAAAAGGGAATCCTCTAACCTTAAAGTTTTAATGTTCTGTAATCTACAAATCAAGTTAAAAGAATGAACTGCAATGAATACATGTAGAGTCTAATACCAGAATTAGGGTTGTTGTAGTGTTTCTGTAGAAGCAAATAGAAGTTGTCAAGAAATTTTCTATACCACACGAAAGGGGGAAACTATGATGAAGCCAGATGAGATAAATCAAATCACATGCTGATATATTTTTTCGCTTGTCTCAGGAGTTTCATAATTGCAGTTACTTTTGATTTTAACTAACCAAGCTTCTAGTGTCCTTTTCTTTTGTATGTTGTTGTTGAACACACACAAAAAAAAAAATAGCATGGTTTAGTTCTTATTTTTCCCACTGATATACTGAATATGTGTAAGCAATATATATTATATACTATCTTCTCCTAGATTTTATTTTCCATTAAAGAAATAGAAATGAGATGGGATCCTTCAGGCTTTTGATAACTTATACTTACTATTATGCATTCCTATAAGAGACCTTCACCTAAATTGAGATTTATATGCTGGTGAAACTATTTTAATGTTGGGAAATCTTGAAGATGAGAACCAGTTTGCCCTAGTGGTTAAAAGTACCAGAGTAGACATTGGGAGATTGCAAATTCTTAGGCATGGAAACTAGTAATTCTTTCTCAGCCCTGGGAAAAAAAGGCAACAGCAAATTACATATCAATGTGCTCCAAGAAAATTGCATGGACTTGTTTTTACCACCAGAAGTCAAGCATTCCCCAACAAAAAAGAAAAAAACCAAGTAAACAACAATTTTGAAGACACACAATAGAGTAATATTATCAAGCAACTTTGTTTCAGAACAGAAGATCAGATCCATGGACACTATTAAATGACTTATATATTATTTATCCATTCTTTTTTTTAAAAAAAAAAACATTTTTTTCCTCTAAGTATGTGGGGAATTGCTAACACTTTGGAAGACAGACTTAAGATTCAGAAGGATCTTGACAGACTTGAATTTTACACCCTATCCAACAAGATGCAGCTCAGTTTCCTAGCGGAGGCCCACTTAAGTATAAGTCAGCTGTGTGCTGCAGGCGCTAAAAGGCCAAAGCTTTATACTGTACTGGTAAGATCCCACTTGGAAAACTGCATCCAGTTCTGATCACCATGATGCAAAAAATATGTTAAGGCCCTAAAAAGAGCAGAACTGATGAAGAGAAGAGCATCAATAATGTTAAAGAATAGGAAGCTAAATCATATGATGAATGGCTAAGAGAATTAGGCATGTTTAGCTTAACGAAGAGAAGGCTTAGGAGAATCATGAAATCTATGTTCCAATACTTAAATGTCTGTTACAAGGATGAGGGAGTCAATTTATTTTCTGTAGCATCTGAGGGCAGGACTAAAGCAACTGATAGAAGCTCATCAGATCTAATCTTGAAATGAAGGATTTACTGACAATGAAGATGATTAATCAGTGGATTATCAGACCTCCTGGAGTTGTAGGTGGTCCATTAATTGAGGTTTTCAAGAAAAGATTGGACAACTATTTGTCTTGGATGGTATAAGGACTCTTGCCTTTGGCAGAGGTTGAATTGGAAAAGTTCCACAATCCCTTACAGCTCTATCATTCTATGATTAAAAATAGCTATTATTATTCCAGTCCTCTAAATATTTATTCTGGGTTTAATAGTGGGTGTAGTGTGCATGGGAATCCCTGGATTGGGGAAGATTGCTTTATAAAATTCTCTGATGGCTAGTCTTCCTGAACATGTTCAGTAAAAAGTGTCTGATTTTCTCCATCTCCATAGAAGGAAGAAAGAAAATAATCATTCAGATCACAAAAGCCAAGAAACATCTTTTGCTAGCCATTTAATTTATTTCTCGTATGCCAAACTGTTTCCATTAGTGTGGTCTATTCCAGATCCCGACATTTTGAAATGCCATTGTTGACTTTTTCTTTGTCAAAATTAATTTCTACAAAGCAATTGGGACATTCTTATAATGTCACAAAATGTGTTGTTGCAATGTTATAATGTACCCACCTGTTATCGACAACCTGATTGATTTTGTTTGCCAAGTGAGAGTTATTTTATTGCTTTCAGAACCTTAGCAAAGGCCTCTCTCATCAGTAAATAAAAATAAAGTAAATGTAATGCACCAAGGATACAGGAGGCTGTCATTTTTCTCCTAATAATGTTAAAAAGGTGATTTGGATTTCTTTCGTTCCCTCCAGGAATGAGGGTAAAATCTAAGGTTCATGAGGATATATTCTTTTGGATGCTATGGTATATTTTCTCATTCCATACTAATTCCCCACTTCTGTTGAGTATTATTTGGCAATGCATCAGAATGTGTGCAGGTAATGATTCAGATATCCTATTGTGAGTGAATCCATCTGTTTGCTCCATAGGTCTTAAGTGTTTGATCCTTCCAGTGCTGCTTTGCTCTTTAGAAAAGACATAGACAGATGTTTTGTTTTGTTTGGGAGGTTAAAAAAAAACAAAGAAGGGGCTAGAGCAGGACTGAATGGACCATCTGCACTTGGGCAAATTTCATTCAGCATAATCAAGTGCATAATTCTTTGGACAGAAAACATTGGCCCTCATTTTTATGTTCTGCCTATTATTTTAACCTTTCAATAGGCAAATATTCTCCAAAAATGAAACATGCTCTGTCTATCTGGAAATTGCTAGGCTCACCTACAACATAAGCATGGCTTGAAATGATACCTAGCATACAAAATGAATGCAACTTTCCTGTGTGACTAAATTTTTAAGGAGAAAGTAAGGTGGTGGGAAGAGAATCTCAAAACCCAAATCTGAGTTAGAATGAGACAATGTTTATTTATATGTGCTATTCTCAGAGTTCAATTACTCATCACAGCTGCTTGGTAAAAAAGACAACATGTTTTAAAGAAATCTTTGGAAAATAAGAATTAACTTTTATAAGTTGCTAATTGAGAATAAGGATGAAAATAAGAAAATGACAAAGACCAAAATAACATAAAAATACCTGTCAGCTAAATAAAAGCAATCTTTATAAGGAGCAGAACATATTGTATAGAGGTAAAACTAAATAAGGCTGCAGCTGGAAATAATATTCAATTCATGACTTGGAAGCAAAGAAAAACACAGAAACATTTTCTAGAAATTCTGACAAATATAATTGCTACAGTTTAAAAAATAATATGGAGGATCAAGCAATTATGTGATCACTTGATCAAGTTAGACATGATTGGTTTAAACCAAAGGTGTGAATACATAAAACCACTCTTCGTGATGAAGACATTTTTATAATTAGACTGCAATTATCTTCCCAGTAATGTGAAACACATAAAAGAGTTGATTAAAATAATAATAATGAAAATAATATTCTCTGTTGCACAAACCATAGCTGATTATCATTCACTGCTTGTTAGTGTTGTGTTACCGAGGCAGCATTATTTCATATCCCTTTATGAAATTTGTGCTCATGGGGAGAAATTAAATTACTTTATTTCTTAAAATTAAACATTCTTTAATTAATTAAACAAGTGCCTCTTTTGATTTCAGGTCACAACCTAGCAGACCCTGATTGAATACATACTTATTAGAACTAGTAAGAGGTTGTGCTGCAAAAAAATGCTGTTTAGATTTTCAGACAAGTTTAGATTAGTTGTAACCTTACTGTGAGTTATGCAAAGCAATGCTTGCTTGGGCTTCTTCAATTTAATGTGATCAAGTCACATATATGCAGCACCTAAAGAAGGGCAGAGTTTTGATTACATAGTTGTGGCCACCATTTTGTCCATACTCTATGGCCACAGCTGTATGAATTGGAAGCTTAATGCAATATAGTTCTTCATTTTACATCTCAGTAAACCACAGCTTAAATGTACATGGCATGTAAACATGGCCATAAAATGTAATACATTCCTAACATTTATACCATTCCAGAATAACAATAAGAGGCTGATTATACTGTGAAATGAATTTTTTATCACAGCCAAAGGCCAACAAGTTAAATAGTCTTCAAGCATTAAAATCTCTAGACAATAAGTAATACATAATAAAACTTTGCTACAACTGTTGAGAAAGATCAGTCCCGAGTTTTGCTGATAATTCTGGATTATCTGTTGCCAAATCCTATATGCTGCTGCATAAAATTTTCATATTTCATTAGTTATGGTAGGCTGACTCATCATAAGTAGCAAGGTGGACAGAAATTAATATGGGTGCCTTGGAAATTACTAATAAGGGTATAAAACACTTACTGACAAAATAACTATAAATTGCAGAATAGCAGAAGATTCCTATCCATTTTGACCATGCCTGAGAGTGTAGGAAACATGTATGTCTTATAGGGAGAACTTGTTAAATCTTTTTTTTTTTTTTAGCAGACTTAGGGATTGATAAAGGCACTGAAGAAGCGTCAATGATGGTTTTGCAATTCTAAGTCACAGAGATATTTGGTTGGCTTCAGACTTCAATCTAGACACAAATTCTGGTTGTAATCTAATTCTTAACCTAGCAATACCTGAACTGGCCAAGGGCTGTGCTGAAGTCCTGTCCTAGTATCTGGAGACCATGCATGGTGTAGATAAGAACTCCGACTTAGATGTAGGAGATAACCAGGCTGAGTCTGAGGGCAAGATCAAATGCATAATCAATTTAATGTTGGTCTGCTCCACAAGTGACCTAAGTACAGCCTCTCCACCGCCCCAAATTCTGTTGACTTTTATCTAGCTCCAATTTGCCTTGCCTGTTAGTTAGATCAGATTTTTGTGTATAGGAAATATGAAATAAACTTGGAGTGTTTTGAACTAAACTCTTTGTTCCTGGTTACTTGTGCTTGAAAATAATCCTACCAAGACTGAAAGTTAGTGGATCTTAGGGCATCCCTTCAATCCAAGAATTGTTCATCTTTTAACCTTGAATTGTACACTTCTTCAATCAAGAACAGTATGCAATCTGGGAGTTGTTTCAGATTCAAAGTGCCTGCTCAAAGAGCAGGTGGCAGCTGTGGCCAAGAAAGTCTTTGGATTCTGATTTGTCTGCTAGTTGTGCCCTTTATGCATTATTCACATCATGACTCAACTACTGTAATGCATTCTATATGAGCTTGCTCTTAAAGACCACTCAGATTACTTAAATGGTCCAAAATGCAGCAGTGGGGATAGTTATGGGCATGCCTGGATCTGCCCATAGGAGTGGTGGCATTCAATTTTTTTTTTACTACCGGTTCTGTGAGCATGGCTTGGTGGGCGTGGCAGGGGAAAATCTCCAGTCAGAGGTGGTATTTGCTGGTTCTCTGAACTACTCAAAATTTCCACTACCGGTTCTCCAGAACCTGCTGAATACCACCTCTGCCATGTGACATCTTTGCTTTTGAACTATAAAGGTTGCCAGTTGGATTCCAGGTGCAATTAAAGGGACCTGTTGTGTTTACCACCAATAAAATTCCAACTGAAATAAACTCAGCTTATTGAGAGACTAGTTGTCACCCTTACAGTGTGAGCTGAGAAAACTATGCATTCAGGTTCCTTTCATTAAACAATGTCATTAATCAGAATCTAAGAAGCATGCCTTTTCTATTGTGATGCCTGCCCTCTGGAATAAATCATTCCTCTCCCCAATATCCATGTGGCTCTTTCCATGGTATTCTGGAAAGAGAATGAGACATGCCTGTTTTTTCAGGCCTTGGGTTAGATGGATAGGATAGATGAGTTTTTGAATGTATTTTTATTGAGTACTTGGTATCATTTTGTTTATCTATATGGTATTGTGTTTGCCTTGTTTTCCAATTGATTTTTTTGAGCTGCCCACTGTCATTCTGGCAGCTAAGTCCAATAAATATTATTCATTACCAGTAACTAATTAATTTATTAGTTAAATAAAATAAATGGGATCTAAGAATAACGTATAGGTTAATAATAGAAATAGCAATAACAGTTGGACTTGTATATTGCTTCATGGACTTCTACAGCTGTCTCTAAGTGGTTTACAGAGTCAGCATATTGCTCCCCAGAACCTGGGTGCTCATTTTACTGACCTCAGAGTGAGTCAACCTTGAGCCAGTCAGGATCGAACTCCTGCAGTGGGTAGAGTCACCCTCTACCCCCTACAATATTGCCTTCTAACCACTGTGCCATCCCAACTCTATTTTGCTAGATTTTGCAAGATAGAATAATTATAACAGAGAGCTATTAGAACAATTAATATGCTGTAATAAATGAGAAAGCACATTTTTCAATTGGGAAATAAAGTTAATTTTGTGATGAAACTTGATCATAATTACTGCATTTAATTACTGTATTTTTCTCCCAGTGGGAGTTAGCTTACACTCGGTCTTGGTTTTTACCATCTCTGAATTTAAGACAGTGTCTTTATTTTGTTTTTCTAACAAGTGCCTGGGTTCACACATGTCATTAATTCATAACATGCATTGTTTAGTTTTGGCTCAGCAGAATCCATCCAATTATGATTTACTTCAATGAACCATGATTAAATTAAGTGCTGAAAAGAAAAAAAAAACATTCACATCGTTCCAACTAAAGTCGAACTATGTATTATTAAGAACAATTAGCTTTGAAAATTATGTTGGTATTTGTGACATAATTGAATGTTGCTTCACATCTGAAGTTCAAAATGGCTTGTATATGAATAATTTTGAAAAGAGATACTTGAGACTAAAATTCAGCACTTTTCTTAACACTTTTCTTCCCAATAGTTAAAATAAAAAAAAAAATTGCAAGAATTTAAGATTTTATTTTTGCAAGAAAACCCTCCCTAATTAGGAACAAAGGAAAAAGTATGTGTATTCATATCAAGGTAAAGGTTAGTTGTTCGAGGTTGATTTGTGCATCAATGAGAAATCATTCTTCTAGAATCTGAAAACAGCAATTACCACAGATTTGCATAACAGAAATGATTATTCTTTGAGAATAACTAATGAGGATTTATTGCTAAAGTAGATTTTTTTATTCCAGGCTATTATTGGTTATAAACTTTTATACTGTAAGTTTTATTTAGAGTTGGCCTTCATGCTTCTATTATGTTTGAAAATATGCTGCCCTTTCCAATTTTAAATCAGCTGTATGAGACTATGATTTTCTGCAGTGCTGCTTGAAAGATAGAGATATCAGGTTGTGTAAGAGCTTATGAACTAAACATTCAATAGATCATCAACTTGGTTTTGGAGCAGAAAACATTTAGAGATATGGTTGTAAGATCTGTCTTTAGCTGATAGAATGAAATACTCAAAACATTCAGACAACTCTTTGCTATGTAGACAAAACATTAGCATGTCTACAAAAAAATAACATAGAAATGCAAAAAGTGTGAACAATCTTCTTGGGGTGCCCAGAGCTCCTTCACAAATGAAGACCTTTCCCCAATAAAGAAATTTTGAGTATTTATGGAAATTTTTAGAAGCAAAATGAATGACTTAAGCCCTGCAAGTGTTTTTACTCTTTAAACTCAAAAAAATCTAGCTCAAAATTTATCCCACTTTGGCCTGATTCTATACATTTTAAAGTGACATACAACTTAGAGCTAATTTGACTAGTGAACTAGTCAAATTAAAGATTTTGCCTTCTCTTTAGTGTAAGTTGCAAAATAATTACAAAGATGGGTTTGCAATAATATTTATTAACCCACCATCCCTAATCCACTCAGCACTTATTTCCTTTCATATTTTATTCTGGTTTCAGTGGTCAGATTGTACCATAAACAGCAGAAAATATATTTATAACATACATGAGATATAAAATAAATATCTCTTCTAAATATCACTGAAATCCCATAATGTTCATGAAATGACTTGGATTATTTCCAAGTCATTAAGAAGAGCTAGGAGATGAGAAGACTTCTCTAATCTATACAGCTTAAATTATTTTAAAACAATTTAAACCCAAATCACATTTTAAATGAAAATGCAACAACTTGAATTTAAGCAAGGTTACATTGGAGATCAATCTACAATGAATAGGCAATGAGGAAAAGCCTTGTAAGTCCATTATTGATAGAGACCTTGACTGGATGTATTAAAATACAATTACTTCTTCTAATTTCTGTAATGCCAGCATTGTTAACTACTATAAAAAATAGGGTTGGTTTACAGGCAAATATAATATATCTGGAAAGTTGACCAAAGAGAAATAGTTGACCTCTATTAACAATCAGATGAGTAGGAGTCAGTAATTCATAAAGATAACTTGATCTCTGTTTCTGGAGTACTGTGTGGGTCAATGGAATATTTCATATAAGCAATGGAAAATGTTGAGTGATGATAATCAGTGCAGCAAGTTAGAATTAGGGTCACTTATTTGTACTCCTTATAATCAGTCAGAATCTAAGGTACTAAATTCTTCACCGGCTTCATATAGCAATTGTACAAGTTGAAATGTCATCCAGGAAGGCATTTGTATGTGGCAGGCTGTCAAAGAAATTAGAGTGAGTGCTGTCTGTGGAAGTTTGAAATGACCATCTAAAATTCTTCACTTATTCATTAGGCAACAATTTTAATGCAGCTTACTTCCCAAAGTTTTCCTATTGTTGAAGCTTTTTCGAAGATGCCTCAGGGTGAAAAAAAATTATTATGTAACTTGGATATGCATTTGGTCCCTAACTTGCTTCTAGAAGTAGCTGCTCATTAATAGCCACTGCTAATGAGGAGCTTTCTGGTAGCCTAGCAAGCTGCCTGTTTCCTTAGCATTTGTTGATGTGGAATGTCACAGTTCCAGTGGATCCTTGGTTTCTGATAATAATCGGAAAGTTTTGTCTGGAGCTCATAACACTAAATTCAAAAAGGGATGCCATTTAATTTTTAACCAACTTGAGTGTTAAATTAATTGCAGTTTAATTCAGTTGATATTTTAAAGTAGTTTGGTGAAGTTGATTCACATTCAAATATAAAACATATACATACAAACAATTGGTACAGAAAGGATGAATTTATTCTTTATTAACCAACCTTGTTGCTCAATGATTAATCCAATCCCAAAAATTAATTTAGCACATTTATTTATACACTAATTACTGAAACATTTCATGAGTTTGGAAAGGCACTTTCATGATGAGTATGTGCACAATACCTGTGCCACATGCACACTTATTTTGCAATGCAAAATTCTCTGAAAAAGATGGAAACTTTATCTCACAGCATAATCACCCAACTTACATTAACATCTAACACCAAATAATTAAAGTGAAAAGTCCCTTTTTCAATTATAGCATCTAACTTTTTGCGAGATTAGTTCTTTCAGAAAAATGGAGCCTTTGAAAAGTAGAGATGTAAAGAAAACAATATCCACCCTCGATTTATTTAACTACAATTTACTATGATCTACTAAAACATTATTCATGGAAAGCAACAATGGACAGAGTTTAATGCCATTTATGATTGTCTAGAGAAATTTGTAAAAAAATGGATAATTTTTGAAAAGCTACAGACAATCACTCAAATCTTTTTGGAAAGTTGGATTTTAAAATATGTGTTAGGATTAACTTAGTCATATGTGTGTGTGTTGTATATATTTTGTATATGTATGTAGCATTAAATATTTACAAATTTTTATATGCCAGAATGAGAGATATAAAAAACATAGCTCTATTGGCCTATGAAAACAACTCAAATATATGATCCTAGTTAAAGCAAGGGACAGAGAAAAACAAATAAGTTCAAAAACTAGGCCAGATATATTAACCACATGATTTTCAGTTCAACATTTTCTCCAGAATGGAGATATTAGATTAGATTCACTGCAATGTAACCATTATTATTGATGCAAAATTATACCTGAACAGAAATGCTTGCTTTTCAAAACTCCAAAAATATAAAAGGTTATTAGCCCCAATTATTTCTTGTCCAAGCTAAATAGAAAAGTCCTTAATTGGCAGAGGTGATGAAATTTTTTTAAAAAGTATTCACTTTAGCAAAGCTTGAAAGTAATGTTTAAATAGCACATCCAGTTGCAAAAAAATAAACAAAAAGGGAAACTGTGTGGCATTACACAGTCATTTCAGGGAATTTGTAGAACATTATTGTTCTCTGGAGGTAGAATCTATTGTATACAGCCAAAATCGTATAAGTTAGAGAGGAAACCAAAAATAAAATAAGCAAAACAAGAATTTAGTGATATAAGAGTATCTGGTTAGTTAATTTGTTATAGAAAACCTAATTAAGCTATTATGAAAGAATTCCAGCTACTGCTTTATTTCAAATCCTGTGAGAATGCATGTGAGAATTTCTTTTAAAATTCTTATCAGAGAGGACAGGATCTTATCATCAAAAAGGGCTGTTCGTCTTTTCTTTAACTTTACCAAAAAAACCCAATCTAGCCTGCAAGTCAGGTATCTTCTGCCTTCTGTGGTGCAAAAACTTTTAAATAAATTATTTTTGCATGTATGTTTGTATGTATGTATGTATGTATGTATGTATGTATGTATGTATGTATGTGTATATGAGTTGAACTAGGGCTAAATATTAAGTCCAGAAATATTTCACAACAAGAGTTCTCCACTCCTCTACTCATTGTAGAATACCTTATGCCACCAGACTTGAAATTCTAGACCTAGAAAACCTTGAATTACACTGTCTTCGGTCTGATCTAAGTATGGTATATAAAATCATACATTGCAATATCCTACCTATCAATGAATACTTCAGCTTCAATCATAACAACACAAGAGCACACAATAGATACAAACTCAAGGTTAACCGTACCAAACTTGATTGGAAATAGGACTTCAGCAACAGAGTGGTCAATGTCTGGAATACTCTACCTGACTCTGTGGTTTCTTCCCCAAACCCCAAAAACTTTAACCTTAGACTGTCTACTATTGACCTTGCCCCTTTTCTAAGAGGTCTGTAGGGGGCATGCATAAGTGTACCAATCATCCTACCATCCCTGTCCTATTGTTTCTTTTATTTTTCTTATACTTACCCATTTTATGTATTCATAACTATGTATATACTTATACCTATTATCCTGTAAGCGATTGACAAATCAAATAAATAAATAAAATAAAAGAAACCATACTCAATGGTTTATTTCCAAGAAATTCAGGAGATGAACAAAGATATTTGTTCTTTTCCTCTTTTCCAAAGCATGCATTAGAGAAAGTTGGGGAAGAAAAAGTGTATTAATGTGGTTGCATAGGAAGAAACAGTTATGATGAGGGTGGTAAATTGCAGATGCAAAAATAAATTATGCCTAGATAGAGTTAGAAAGTGATTGTTGTTCATTGCCCATTAAGCTTATATAATTCCTTCAAGCCCCCAGAAAGAGACAGAACAATTTTTTAAGAACATATCCCAAGTTGTTTGCCGTGTCTCAAATTCAACTCTTTGTCATCTGGCTGGCATTAATAAGATGAACACCAAGCCATTTCCTAACACTGAGATCTGTAGTGTAATATCCCTATAGCAGATGTTCTCAGAAGGGACATATAAGGGCATTAAATTTGTGTTAAGGTGTTATCCATGCTGCAAAGGGGTTATTGCAACTGCAAATCATATTTTATTATATGGCCCACTTTATGCTGATGCATGCTTAGAGTTGATGTTCCCACATGTAAACAAATTGTGTAGTCTTTCTGATTGTTTCTATTTACCTTTCAGATATATGTCACTCTGTTGCTTCTAGTAAAGCAAAATTTACTATGTTGTATTTGAAAGGTGTAGCTTACTAATTCCTAGTGTTATAATTAATTATTTTCTATACATACATATTTTTATAGTATCAACTTTTATTAGATATTGGTTACTCATATCAGTAAAGGTTTGAATCTATTCTGAATTTTTTAACTATTTAAAAAAATGGGATTTACATACCCCATCTTTTCATTCATTTTCATATTACTTGTACAAAACTGGCCAAATTGAGTCAGACAGGAAATTATATAGGAAGTTAAGAATATAGTTTTTCTAATGCATCAACAGACAAAAAGTGCTGTTGATGTAAGATAATCTAATACACCAATTTTGAGCATCATGGATACTTATAATAGAGCTAGTTTCCCCTTGATTTTTATCTTGACCTTTAATTAAGTTCCCTTAAGCCTGCTGTTACATGGACATTCCACACTTCTGTGCAGGGAAAAATACAAGGCATTGTATTTTTATCCACCCAAGGCTCATTTTCTGTAGAAGAAGGTCACTAGAGACTTACAGCATTTATTTACTCATATATCCACACTGTGCATAAAATGTGGTTTCACAGCATTCATTTCTAGAGGTCTGATAGTGCATTGATTTCCCGTGAAGAGCAAAGGCTGTTCTTTTCTTCTCAGATTTAGTTCCAGAATGTTCTGTCTTCTTCTAATACATAAAATCTCCATCAGTAAGTTTTTTAAAAATCTAATAGGATCCTCATCTCAAGGACCACTGCGATCCCTGTCTGAAAAGATAAAGGTGATATAAGATATAATAATAAAATATAACAATAAAATAGTAACTATAAAATATAATCATAAAACAGCAACAAACAATCAGCACATGAAAAGAACTCAATTAATGTCTCTGTTGTCCCCAAACAGCCAGATTCTACTTTATAATCAGTCTGATAACCCCAATAAAATGTTCACTTCCTCAGTCTTATCTTCTGATTGCTGGTAGAAGTGAATAATGTAAAAAGCTAAATTAAGTTCTTGAAGGTGATAAGCGTTTGGTTTGCTAACCCTTGAATTTATTCTATTGAAACAGCCTGCATGTAGTTCAGCAATAAGATAGTTGGAAAGTATTTTCAAAATAATTATTTTACATTACTGGTGCTTCAACCATTGGTTGCATGTAGACTTCAACTCAAAATACATCAAGCTATCTTTCAGCAGCTTGAAGTAAAAAATCATACTCCCAATTTCATGGTTCTGGCCCAGAAATTACTCTCAGAGAAATCCAAGGAATGGACTCCTGCATGTGATTTATTTCCTCTCTCCCTCCCTCCCTTCTGAGAATTTAGAATAATGGGGTAACAAAGGATGGTATGAAAACGAACATTGGTACCATGAATTCAGAAAAAAAAAATTGATTCCCTTTTCTACTAAAATAAAATATTAAGATAAGATAATCTTCATTGTCATTTTTTTTCTGTGGGCATTCTGGCACACATTAAAAATGAAATTCTGATTATAATCCATGTATATAAAAGCCAAGTACCACTCACTCATCATGAAATCTCCAGAACCGTAAAGCCTACAAACATGAAATTTGGCACTTATATTCCTCTTGGCTTCTAGGTGCTCGCTATGAAAGGATTTTTTAAAAGGACCATCAGATCATTACTATTTCTTAATACAGTAATTAACATGCTCGGATGCTTAAGGAGTTCTACTCCCCCTCCCCACCCGAAAAAAACTCTGTTCCAACTGCCAGTTGCCTCATAAGGTTGCAGAATAGCAGTAGGTAGCATCACACACCATTATCTTGTAGCTGTAAAAGCCAGCAGACATCATCTTCTTGAGAGAACTCTTGGTCTTTGCGTCGCACTGAGCTTTAATGATGTAATAGCCATCATCTCCATGGCAGAACATAAGTGGGTACTGGAGAGCTCAGGAGTGGCCTGGGGCTCCTTACAGTATTAAATGTTGGTACCTCACCAAAATGTCTGTGCCTTCCACCTATGGAACTGCTTCTGGACTCAAGGCAGCAGAAGCGATATTCCCTTATGTGTTTCAATCATCAACCACCACTGAGCCAACAGATTATGAACTGGATTTCTCCTGCATAGTCAGTTGCCTCACATTCTGTTACCTCAGTTCAAACTGGCAGACATTTCATTCCTTCACTTAGGAGCAGCCTGGGGCTCCTTATATTATTAAATGTTGGTACCTCACCAAAATGTCTGTGCCTTCCACCTATGGAACTTCTTCTGGACTCAAGGCAGCAGAAGCGATATTCCCTTATGTGTTTCAATCATCAACCACTACTGAGCCAACGGATTATGAACTAGATTTCTGCTGCATAGCCCAATCACACAATTTCATTGTGAAGCATGGTATCCAGCTAGAATTATAATAATCCTTTAGATTTGTGTGCATGTGTAATGCAGAAAACAGATAATTAATGGGCTAAATACAAGAGTTGCATTGCATATACATGTGTGTTTGAATAACTTATCTGGGCATCTTATTTTATTTAAAACAATATATTTACAGCATACACAACTTATTTATGATCAGTTAAACTATAACTTTATTTCTTTTTAATGGCATGGGCTGAACTTGAACTTGCTGTATGCAGATTGCAGGAATTACCACCAAGCAACACTTTCACAATAAAAAGTAACCCCTTCCCCCAAGAAAGAAAATGCAATATAGGGAAAAATATAGATTTGGATAATACTCAGCAATATATTTTTTTAAACCTTCCAAAATGTCACTTTTTAAAAACTGGATTTACAGCATGAAATTTCCATTTAAAAAATAAATTAGTTTTGCTGATCATAAACATGCATGGTTGGGTTGTGCTACTAGTGAAGAAAGGAATATAATTCTTATGGTATTCCAATTACATATCAGAACACTTGAGATAGAAGGCCTTCAAAAACCATTAGCTCATCACATATGAGATATGGTGCCTATAGAGTTGATGCACTATGGTGAAATGGCAATTTCCCAGGAATAAGGAACAAAGTCTAAGAAGTGGGTGAGACAAAAGGCAGCACAGCTTAGAGCTGGATAGGAGATGAAGGAAGAGAGTAAAGATAGCCACTCCCTTCTATGTCCCAGGGTATATCCATTAGGGTGAGAATAGTAAGGGTTTAGTCTGGCACAATCCTATCTACTGTATGTAAGCAAATAAAGAACTGAACTCTGGCTGGATTGTTTTGCATCATTCTTGGGCTAAACCTGACACCACGTTAGGGCCAGCTCTAGGGATGTCTTATTTTGGAGATCATAGAAATTGAAAAGACTTCCAAAGAACAGAATAAAAAAGTGAAAAGCAGTAATGGCACACCATGTGTCCAACTCAAAGGTTATATATAATTAAGAAAAAAAAGAGCATGCTTTAGAAATTCCTAACAAAATTGGAAGATGTTTGAAACCAGAATGGGTGCCAGAATATGACTTTATCTAGGGCACCAACATTTCTAGAGGTGGCCCTGACCAGATGGCAAACTGTGTTTAGGGATTTTCTCTATACGGTGTTTATTTTATTTTCTGGCTCATAAGCAGCTAATAAGTAAACTTTCTGTTCCCTATAATATTTTCCTTTTATCAGACTATTTTGTTTTCTTGCACTTTCAAAAATTTAGGGGTATGACTTGATTCAAAAAAAAACAGACAATAAACCTCCAAATGAAAAAAAATAGAATTTGAATAGAATATATATTTTTAAAAAGCTTGCATAGCTAGTCAGTGAGATCATCATGCAGATGAGCTTTATCAAATTGGTCTGCTGTCATATATATACTACATCCAGAGTTTCCTTTGATTGCATACGGTCTCTCTCATTTTCTTTCCCTGCAACCCCTGTAAAACAAGCTACAAAATCATAGAGAGAACATTTATTTTGACTTTACATTTCAATGAGTCAATACACTCATTTCTAAATAAAAGTTATTAAATAGAAACTTGAACTATACCAATTATATATAGAATTTTATATAGCTCCTATATCTCCTGTAGAATTCTTCCTATTTGTGACGGAATAATTCTGGAAATATTTGGATGCTCCCTTAAAGCAATTATCGGATATTTTGAGTTTATTGTTTGAAAGTAGTTGCTTCAGACATGACAAAAGGCTTGTATATACAAAAGTAGTATATATAGTTTTGCCTTTTCATTTCATGCAGAACACTTATGAGGTAGTAACCTGCTTTTGAAATTTCCTTCTGTTTGGGAAATAAAAGCTAAAAACCCATTTTGATACAATGAAGTGGTTGAGCTCTTTTTTGGATTCTGGTACCAGATGATACCAAAGCCAGAAATACTTTCACAATCTTGTAATTGTTGGTGTATTATTAGTTATTAAGGATGCATTAAATATGTACTTTTCTATTTTGTATTTTATGTCATGTTCAATGAGAAGATGGGTAAGCTGAATTTAATAATAAATAAGGTGGTAGCTATTGAATTGTATAAAAAATATTTCTTGTTTCTTGTAATGGGCAGAAAAAGTAACCATGAGGAACAGGGGGTGCAAAAAAGACAATGGTTAGAAAAATGAAACCTGAGCCCAAGCTAGAACTGTAACCCAAGTAAACATCTCAGAGAAAACCCTTCCTAGTTCTCTCAAAATAAAGGGAAAGAGGGAGAAAGCATATTCTGATGTGCAAAATATTTTTTTAGAAGCGAAGGAGTTTATGGGTTTGATTTCCTAGTCTGGACTACCTTGGAGGGCTGACAATTCTGCTTATACATTAGTGTATTGTGTATTTGTTTTTTTCTCTAATTACAATTCTTGACACTTATTCAGGATTGAGTGTAAATCTGGTGTCACCTGCATTACAGCAAAGTACAAATAGTTTGCATGAGTTGAAGCACCTTCTTGTGACTTAAATCTCTTTTTGTTAGTTGAAGAATCTAATACAGTCCTGCCATCTCACTCTCAGTCCTTGGCACAATTTTACGTCTGAGTTGTATGTTGCACAGTGAAGTAAAGGGGCCATCTCATCAAAGTCCTGAATAAATATTTGGAAAAACTCTTTAAATGTCTTTAACACTGGCTGTTATGATTCCTGTTTCCTCTATAATAGAGTTGGTGTCAATTTGTGTACCTACCTATGCCTCTGTGCACCTGTGTGCATTTCATTACAACTCTGAGTAATTATTTCTAAAGTTGGATTTCAATTTATTCCATGAAGCTCATTATCTGAAATACAGCAGTTTGAGCATGTTTCATCAGACAAGCAATCGTTGTTTTATGCACTGATCTTTATGATGATTGGATGAATTAATCAAACAACTGGTACAGTAAACTAAAAACAGATTCATACCTTCCTCTATTAGCATAATCACATTATGTTTCTTAAACAACATTCCAGAAATCTTCACATTCAATCTGGTACATTGAGGAAGTCATTTAATTAAAATCCAAAAATAATAATGTTAAAAAATATGGTCATATATCTAGTAGAGCTATTATAACCAAGTGCCAGAAAGTGCTAAAAATAGAATATCTTGGGGGCTCAGTCTGATAGCACATTTTATGCATGTTATTGTATATAAGAAATTGATCTGGGTATCAATGTAAAAAACAAAAACAAACTGCCCATGCTTTTGAATTCACTTTTAGTTTTGAGTAAAAAAGTTGGAAATATTTAATCTGTTATCTAGTATATAACACCTCCGGGTGCGCTTCAAAGTCTTGGTCACTATCTTTAAAGCGCTCCATGGCTCGGGACCGGGATATTTGCGAGACCGCCTCCTGCCACCATCGGCTTCCCACCGACCGGTATGCTCCCATAGAGTCGGTCTCCTCGGGGTGCCGCCGGCTGGATGGCTGGCGACCCCGAGGGTGCGGGCCTTCTCATTGGGAGAACCCCCTCTCTGGAATGAATTACCCCCGGAGGTAAGGGCCGCCCCTGATCTCATGGCCTTCCATCGGTTACTTAAAACTCACCTATTTTGGCAGGCCGGACTGGCCTAGGGGTCTTTTAAATTTTAACCTGGTTTTAATTTCTTTTAACTCTCGTTTATATTTTAATTAGAGCCACATTATATTCAATTTTTAAATTTTAATATTATCATGTTGTGTGTTGTATATGTGTTCTGTATATGTATTTTTATTGGCTATTCACCGCCCCGAGTCCCTTTGGGGAGAGGGGGGCGGTATATAAATTGAATAAATAAATAAATAAATAAATAAATAAATAAATAAATAAATAAATAAATAAATAAATAAATATGGAACTATTATATACAACTTTCTGCAAGGGCTATTTCCCCCCTCCTTCCTAAGCACTGACTCCACACTCATTTTTAAACTCAAATATTTAAAGCTCTAAAGCATCCCTTTTTGTTCAAGTGGTTCAGAGTCTCTCTGTCTCTCTCTCTCTCTCTCTCTCACACACACAGATATATTTATACACACACACACATACTTGTATATAATTGCCAAACTATGGAGGTAATTATGCTAATGTGTAATGTTACTTATGACAGTGATTATTGGCAAATTATTTTCTTTGATTCCTAAAACATCACACGGAACTCATTCATTCCCAATGAAATCTATGGCCAAATATTTTATTTTAATAGGGAAGGGAAATGTTGGTTTGTAAGAACAGATGGGATTATGAAATAGACAAAGTAATAAAAAATTAAGAAGCTAAAGTTCTCTATGACTTCAGAATTCAAATAAACAAGCATCTTTCAAGTGACACCTTAGACTTAACAAATATTGATAAGAAGGACAAACAAAAATAAAAACCTTTTCCATGGATGTTGCAGTACCTGAAGACAGCAAAATAGAAGAGAAAGAATGGGAGAAAATCACAAAATACAAAGATTTTCAAATAGAAATAGAATGACTGTGGCAAAAGACAAGAAAAATAGTACCAATAATAGTAGGTTGTTTGGATGCAATCTCATAAAATTTTGAGTACCACTCGAATGCCATCAGCATTGACAAAATTACTACTAGTTAGTTGTAAAAGGCAGCTTCATGTTGAAAATATACTGCTCAAAAAATCTTTAGTATTATTAAACAACATTTGCTATCCAGGACTCCGATGGTCTTGATTTAAGATTTTGATGTTCATTGAAAGGTTCCTCTTCCAGAAGAAAACCTCTGTTTATATTCTGAACTGATAAAAAGACCTTGAAGATTAGGCATTAAATCAGCGGCAACTTTAAGATATGGGTCTTCAACTCCCAGAATTCTGCAAGCAACAATTTCCTGTGATGACTAGAAAATTAAGAGAGTTGAAATCCATACATCTTAAAGTTGTCAAGGTTAAGAAACACTGGATTAGAGGACACCAGATAGCTACTTTAAAAGATGTATTTGACCCGGGGTATCAAACTTGCGTTGTCATGGCATTGTCACGTGAAATATCATGACTTCCCTCCTTCGCTAAACCAGGTATTGGCGTGGCCAATGCATAATGTATCTGGCCTGAGGGCCGCAAGTTTGACACTCCTTTATTTGACTCATGGTGGTAGGAAGCTTTTGAACCATTTAACTCTTTACTAGCATCATCTGGTGTATTGTAGAGCATCAAACCCAATTGAATAAGCTGAAACTGATCTACAGGTAGAATTAAGAATTAAAGTTTATAATGTATTAAAAATGATGACTACAATTGAATAAATATACAAATAATGCAGGGAGTCTTTGACGTACAACCACAATTGAGCTCAAAATCTTTGCTTGTTAATCAAGACATCATGTGATAGTTTCACTCAATCGCTGCAATGCCAGGTCTCTCAGCTGTGATTGTTAAGTGATCATGAAGTTCAGTAAGCAGAGCACAAGATGCTTCACAGGGTATAGTAGGCCTGGAGGCCTCACATAGACTTATTGGGGTGCACACATTTTAATTTTTAAAATTTTTATCAATGTATTTCTTCTGCAGTTATATACAGTATTTGTATAAGATAATTTTAAATTAAAGTATTTTCTTTTAAAAAATGATATCTGCCTCTTCCAGGGAATTCTTTGGGAAGGAATTGATAGGTAGAAAAATATTCAGTTAAATATTTGGCTGTCTGTGTGGCCAGCCATAATAAAAAATAGCCATACCAATATATGCATGTGTGAGGGTGATAAAGAGACATCCTAAATTTTCTGACTACATGGATTCTATCTTCCTGATTTGTACATATAAGAACAAGATAGCTAATCCTGCTTTTACACCCATTATTTAAAAATAATCACACAGCAGTGTATCCTTGTGTATATACATATATGAAGACCACAGATTTGCTATTGCTCCACCAAAATTGAGAGGATGAAAAAAATATTAATTTTTCTCATGGCTGACTTAAATTTTATTGCCCTTATATAACTCACTCCTCATTACCCAAGCAGTACTGTCTGTCAGCTTCTTATGCCTGTTTATTGAACTAAGGTAAGACATTCTCCCCTCTACCAATCTGACATTTTCTTCCCTTTAAGTATGATAGTATAGCTAAAGTAGAAGCGTTTATGCCCGACTGTGAACATCACATGGTGAAGATTTATTTGTATTTTAGACACTTCAAAAAGAATTTCAGAAATTCTTAATTTATAAATTCCAAATCTTTTTGTATAACATGATGCCAAATCTCTCCATATCACTTCACCTACAGTTTATTGAGTTGATTGATAAATTTGGAGGGCACCAAAGAAAGGTGGTCTTAAATCTAATATGATTCATTGTGCTTCTATATTATTCTTTTAAATTTGATTCCAAAAAGTTTCTTTGAAGTACACCTGAAAGTAGCATTTATCTCCAACTGTTTTAAGCAGCTATGCAAGGTCAGCTGCACAACTTGGGAAAAAATGAACTTCCTTTAAGCCATATTCATCCTGTGCAATGCTTTTGGTGGGATCCTTAATGGTCTTGTAATCTATTTCATCATACAAATTATTCCTCTTTTCCCAAATTATTTTACTATATTCTCTGTGGTGTGAGCCCTTTGTATTATTGTTTTGCTTCTGAGATGGTATCATTTTTCAGGAAATGGCTTGATTCTCCAACAGTGAAGCAAGGTCTTTTAAAGCTAGGCCTCTTTATAAAGTTGAGGAAGTTTTACAAACTTGAATGGAAAGTCCAGAAATTCCATCTTTTACTTTCTATCATTAGCTTATGTTCTTTCAACTTTCTTGATCTTCCTTTTCTTCCCTATTTATTTTTTTCAGTATATTTCCCTACTTTTTAAAGCAAGTTCCTATAGATTCCTCCCATCACTACATTAAATCATAATTTACTTGTTGCCTTCATATTATTGCAGAAGAACATTGAATCAGAGATACGACACATTATTTTGAAATAATATGGCTGAAAAGAGAATATTGACAAATTAAACCAAAATGTGTGAATTATTATATTTATTTTGGTTGAAGGCATAGTACTGTATTTACATTTGTATTTACATGTTTGCACACATATATCAACACACACAGCCTTTCTTCAGAAATGCAATTTTGTTTCTAAATATAGTCCATTATTTGCATTAATTCATTAGAGAACTATTATTTACCTACAACTAATACTTTGGTGTTTTTCTAAAAAGAAAAGAAGTCTTTTCTTCAAAATTAGCTTACTAGATTTTTGAGTCCCAAAAACATAATAAAATTCAGAAAAGGGACACATTTTGGCATACAGTTAAAATCTTTTTCTAATTTGGCTGGTGGTAATATGTTTCTAAGCATGTTTCTTGTCTGTTCTTGACTACAGTAGATATGTATGATACTGCACTGTCATCCTATTGAGATAATCACATGGAATTGATTGATGATAAATGAGAATGGAAGTTATGTCTGGATAAATTAGAGACGAAGAACAATGACAAAGTGTTTGCATGAACATCTTTCTTTTAAAAACAAAACCAGATGATTCATGAATTCATTAGATTCTTGTATTTTCAAAAGGAAAGTCCTGCTTGGTACTGTGACTAAAATCAAATTGTTCAGCTGCTCCATATTTTTCACCTTAATTGGTTTCATTTCGAAAGTAAGTAGAGAAAAGATGTGGGAAAGGAAGATGACCATAAACAGAATTATGTCCTTGGGATTTCAATTAAAATTATGTGAATAAGGTTCTTTCTAAAAGG
Source organism: Bungarus multicinctus (assembly GCA_023653725.1). Taxonomy (NCBI): domain Eukaryota; kingdom Metazoa; phylum Chordata; class Lepidosauria; order Squamata; family Elapidae; genus Bungarus; species Bungarus multicinctus. The sequence continues at coordinate 10,911,650 of CM042848.1, read as the reverse complement.
ATACATTTTCTTTCACACACCTTTATCTTCTTATCCATCACTTATCAGAAAACATGCATTAATCTTCCTATTATATTCCATTTTCAAACATTTCAATTTTGGGTTAAGATTCAGATGCTTGCATTTAATTTCTCTGTAGGTCTGTACACGTCAACATCTCTAGCTTTAAAATAGTAATGGTGGTCTCTCATTTTTTAAAAACTGTTCAGACTATTATAATCCCTTTATAATAGAACTCTTAAGAGAAAGTGGAATTAATATTGCCAACATTTCTCACCATCACAAAAGTTTACATTTTGCAAAACACTTGATGGCTATAAAATCCAATTCCATTTTTTTACTTCAAAATATAATTACTGTCAGATAGTTGTAGTTTTAGCTTTAAAAAAAGTGATTTTTCTGCAGGAATGATAACTAGTATGCTATGAAATGTTGTTCCATGATTCAAATAGGTTCAATCCAGCCAGTATTAATTAAAGTGATATAAAGCCCTAGATTAAATATTTAATTAAATGACTATGAATTGTTAGCTCTGGAAATGTATATGATACAAAACTGGAAAGACTAAAGTTCATCTGTCACAGAATTGTTTATTTTGATTGAGTGTCCTTTGTATCTTAGAAATGGAAATGGATATGAGGACACTTGGGATATCTATGTTCATGCTTAGGAGATTGCATATGGATTATGTAGTTTTATTTAATACTCATGGTTTTTTACAGGATTTTCATACTCCAGGGGGCTTGTGAAAAATAGAAAGTAACAAAAAAAAAATGAAGAAGACAAGGATTCAGCATTAGATATTTTTCCTACCAAGGTTTTGGACTAGCCAATCCATCAAAATCCTTTGGGTTAGCTCATATGTATTTCAATGTATCAAACAGTTTCCAGTAAGGGAGTCCCTTTAATCCACTGAGAAATTAAATTTTTACTCCTTTATAATCTTTCAAGGCATTAATTTTATCTCAAGCCAAGTGTTGTGACAATGGCTATAGAAAATGCAAGATATATAAGTACAAGTGAACTAAGAACTAGCATATCTGGACCTAGTGGCTTACTTTAAATTAGGAAAGATAGAATTTGGTTTCCTGAGTTCAGCACAAATATATTTAATAGATTAAGACATAAATATATTTAATAAATGGACTGACAATAAAGACATTTCTGTAGCTGGGTTGACTTGTATTTATGGCTTTTACAATATGCATCATTTTATAGCTATATTTATTTATAACATTTATTTTGAAAAGTACAGCTATAATTAAATTTTACAACCAATTAGGTTGATGTGTCACTGTCATCCAGTTAAATTATACTATTTTAGATTCTTGAAACAACTAGATAGATAATATTTTCAGCAGCATTTTTTCTTGTAAACATTTAGAAAGAAGAATGATAGTGTCTTCGAGAAAGTTTAAATCTTTCAGCTTTTCTTAGAAAGGAGGAAGCCCAACCTAATTATTGCAATCATTCTATAATTAGAGAAGGACATATTGTGTTAATTAATAAGTATGTTTTTAATTGATATTGCAATATGATTTATGGGTACTGCAAGGGATTCAAAAAATAAAAGATGTTATAAACGAAGAGGTTAGCTATTTATTAATTGTATAGTCAAGAAGTAAACCTTTGAATAATGAGTTCTAAATTTGACTAAAAGTAATCCTAGAGAAGTAGACTTAATATGCTTGTACCTTAATTAAATATCATTAAAGATTCATATCCTGTTTTTGTATATTTCTACAATGTTCAGTCTGTATAAATGTTTGTCAAAAAATTTAATTTCAATTACTTTAAGTATTATTTTTAATACTTTGCTTCCAGAAAATGGAACTCTTTTCAGTTTTGTATCATATACATTTCCAAAGCTAACAATTCATACTCATTTAGTTCAATATTTAATCTAGGGCTTTATATCACTTTAATGAAAACTGGCGGGATTGAACCTATTTTGAATCCAATCTAAGCAGGGTCAGACCTGGTTATAATACTAAAATGAAAATCACCAAGGAATGGGATGAAGGTAAAGACAGGGTGGGATGCTACCGGTTCTGCCCGGTTCTAAAGAACCGGTAGCTCTGAAGAGCAGCAGACACTGAACCGGTTCTGTGTCTGCTGCTGTTTGGCCCACCCACCCACCCAGGCTCTTACTTGTCCTTTATTTCCTGCTTTTTCAAGCTGTGCCACGCAAAGCAGCTGAGGTTGAAAAAGCAAGAAAAAAGAGGCTTTTCAAACGCTGCACACTCATGTGCAGCGCTTTTCAGCTGTTCAGGAGGCACAGCTTAAGCTTATTTACACGCGCACGCAAAACATAGTCACTGAACCAGTAGTAACACTGGTTGAATCCCACCTCTGGGTAAAGGCCAGTCATTTTCACATTTTTGTCAATGAAACTACATGGAAACTATATTGGCCATTTATAATATTGCCATTCATGCTTAAATCAAACAAGACATAAATTTTAAGATTTTTTAAGAGTCCCCAACAAATGGCAACGCTATCATGACTTGCTGATTTTGAAAAAATAAAAGCTTTAAAGGGGTCAAATCTAGGAGATCATAAGAACATTTTAGGCCTGTAGACTAGATTTGGACATTAAAACCACATGTAAAGAGAGTTTCTTACTGTTAAAAAAAACAAACTTAAATTATGGCAAAAGTAACATTTTGGGCATGAGAATTTGATTTGAAAGATGTATCAAGCAGTATAGATGTTTCAGTTAAACAATGTGAGAAAGCATTCAGAGTGTGATTTCTAGACTTCTTTTGTATTAACTTCACCCTGTATCACTTGGCTAGAAAGAAAGATTTAAAAACGGAGCCGTCTGTAATCTTGCAAGGTGCTCCCCAGCTGCCTCTTCCATATGGATGCATTTAAAATATATTTTTCTGCCTGATTTCCTCTCCTTTAAAACCTCCAGTATCATTTGTCCTATTTTCTTTTGCCTATTTTTCTTGCTATATGAAATTTGCTCCTGTGTTGTTCGGTTTTTATATTCTGCTTATAGAGATGTGACGTCCTGAGCTCATTAGCATAATTTATTGCTCATATTCTCTGCTTGCCAGGGTACACATGCAAATGATACAAAAATGCAGTATGTTGCTTGATTAAACAGAAGAAAATATAGGATCAGCAAAACTTCAAAAAGGGATCGGTAAAACTTTTAGAAGCTTTGCTCTGATTTAATATTATATATTAAGTCCAGGGTCATATTATATTATAATATGATATATTATATCCAGGGTCAAGGTTAATTTAAAAAAAACCTAAAGCTATATCTGATCTCATTCTGACAACCCTTGTCCCCTTGTATTTCTACTTCCATGCATATAACTTCATTTTTGCTTTGCTTTGAAGAGTTTACTGATGACATTGGGAAATAGCTCTGATTGATTTTCTGTTACAAATGTGTTGAAGCTTTAAGATTTACAAGGTGCATGTTTATGACTAAAAGAGGAGTATTTACCCAGGAAGTATTGGAGTGGAACATTATATTCCCTATGGTTTTTGTAATGATAAAGAACAAACATGATTTTTCTTCTGAATATTGTGTATCTATTAAATAAAAACATTTAAAGATGACATTGAAAATGAAGGTCTAATGTACAAAAATGGATGGAATATTTACGGTGTTTAGTCATATCAAGATTTTAGTGTATATAGAAAAATGGAAGGGGACTATGGAAATGTAATTGCCCATAATGTTGCTGATTCATTTCCTCTCTTTTCTATGTCCCTAGTTTGAGAAGTTAGCTAGTTTGAATGCAATAGGGTTATCAAAGCCCATTGGGGATAGGATTTAGGAAGAATACTGTAAAATCTCTATTCTCACCCCACTCCTGGGGGAAGGTTACTGCAAAATCCCATTCCCTCCTCACCTCACTAACCTGCTTTCCAGCTCCATTCTCCTATGCAGGGCAACCAAAGAAGATACAACCGATCAGCTGGGACTCGGGAGGCAGAGAATAGTTTAGGGTGGGGCCAGTCAGAGGTAGTATTTGCCAGTTCTCCAAACTACTCAAAATTTCCGCTACTGGTTCTCTAGAACTGGTCAGAAACTGCTGAATACCACCACTGATCTGGACCCAGAAAGTACGGATGGCTGTTTAGAGACATTTATCTGGCAAACATCAATCTGAAAAATAAATGAGTTGCTACTGCCAGATGCAATGAAAAAATATACTTGTGCTTTTACAGGTCTGCTATTCATTTGTTGGCTTATTATGTCTTTATTCTCAGATCTGCTTTCAAGGCCCTGATTGTGCGCTGAATAATGTACTCTAAATAGTAAGGTTGGTGAGCGTAAAACACATGACTTCTTAGAGTAGCAAGCAGTTCTGGAAGTTTCTTTCAATTCATTTATGCTTAGCCCTTTCAGCAGATAATTCTAAGGAGAGCTTGAAGCCTTCTTCACTCTTCAGAGTGAAGTTACTCTTCAGAGTTAATTAAGAATGTGTGATTAGCTAGGATGATTCAGAGATAAACACTTATGGCTTCTCCTTAAGTGTGTCAAATATTTGTCTTCCTAAATTGCCTTTTTCTGGCCTCTGATAATTGTACTTAATGTTAATCTGTATCAGTTATGTATGACCAATTTAATTTTTGTGTGAGAATATCAGCAACTAATATCATAAATTGACCAAATTATCAAAAAATCTTAATATGTGAGCAATTAATGCAATCTTTAAAAGAGCTATATGCAGGTCTTAATTTAAATCTATAATAGTTTTTCAAAAATAGTGTTTGTGAAACTTGGCAATTATTAGATATAATCTTAGATATATAAACAACTCTGAAACCAATACTGGCTTAGGAATTAGGAGCCATAAGCCATTTCTTGGTGGCGCAGTGGTTAGAGTGCAGTAACTGCAGGCTACTTTTGCTGTAGCCAGCTGCCTGCAATTTGGCAGATCGAATCCCACCAAGCTCAAGGTTGACTCCATCCTTCCGAGGTGGGTAAAATGAGAACCCAAATTGTTGGGGGCAATATGCTGACTCTGTAAGCCGCTTAGAGAGGGCTGTAAAGCACTATAAAGCGGTATATAAGTCTAAGTGCTATTGTTATTTTTATACAAATATTGGACTGAAACACACCTTCCTTCCAAAGTGGTTTATCAACCACAGAAATGAATGGGAAGAATATAAAAGCAGTCTCCCCATTTAAATTAAACCTGAATTGTACAAATGCTGTAAAAACAGTTTAAATATAATTAGCCAGCTGTTCTGCAAGAGTTACTTAGCTGAAAACAAAGAATTTGGAAGCAGCATCCTGAGTAGGTTCTGTTTCTTAAAATAATTCCTCTTTCTATCCCCTAATTTATAAGACAAATTTGGAAGACTGATGGCAAATATGGTAATCTTCTAACAAGTACTTCTTTGTGATTAAAAATTGAAGCATTTTTTTTTCATCCAATGGCCTGAATATAATCATGTATGGTGTAGATGTTTGTTTAGTTATATTTAATGTAACTAAAATTTGCTTCATTTAATATTGTTTTCCCAAATTAATGTTTGAATGAAAACTTAATATTTTTTATTATCATACTGTTCTAATTCTTGATCTTTCTATACATTTTCTGTTGAGAAAGACTGTCTAACTTAGACTTGTATATTGTTCTACACTAGTGTTTTTCAAACTTGGCAACTAAGATGTGTCCATTCCAACATCTTAAAGTTGCCAAGTTTTTTTTAAAAAACTGTTTTACACAACAATGAATGATGAATCCCCCCATAAGTGCTTAATCCCAGTAGCTCATAGGATTCCTTTTCTTCTGTCTCCAAAATAAGGTGCCACTTTCCCAGCTGAAATATATTGTGAATACCAACTGTATCGAAGCATTCAATTTGCCAGGGATATGTAATTAATTTTGAGTTCACAACCTTCTTGTACAACAGGAAGTATTCAATACATAGATTTGCCTCAGTGTCTAGTCTAGTAAAATGATTCCTTGTCTGTCTTCTGTTTCACAGGATTGGAACGAATTGCAAGAGATTCTTCTTATGAACAAGAAGGAAAGGTTCAGTTTGTCATTGATGCAGTATATTCAATGGCATATGCATTACACAACATGCATAAAGAACTTTGCCCTGGGTACATTGGTCTTTGTCCTCGCATGAGCACAATTGATGGCAAAGAGTTGCTTAGTTACATCCGGGCAGTAAATTTCAATGGTAAGTTCATACTATTTTTATCTGTGCTAGATTTTTCATTTGCCACAGTATACTTTGAAACTCTTTATTGAAACCTCCCTCCCTCTCTCCCTCCCTCTCTCTCTCTCTCAAAAACAAACAAAAAGAAAAAACAAGAAATAGTAAAAGTGTACCTTGTCTTCTTTTTAAGTTGATGTTAAGTTTTTCCTGCAAAAGGTAAATATTAAGCATAAATGTATGTCAAGCCAAATGGGCAAATGGAAAATTGCTCCTCTAATAACAAATTATGTAGTCCTTCTATAACTGTGATAGATAACATACTAATTAGAGAAGAGACAGAGGTCATGCACTCTTTAGTTTTAATTGTCTTTAAAATAGCTTAATGATGTCTCTATATATACATAGTTAGATCTATAATTGTTGATAGAAGCATCATCTTTTTCTGAATATTTCCATTATGATACTTCATTGTTACCCATTTAACATGCTTGATTTATTCTAGGTTACTATGGATAAAATGTTGGTTTTAGTCCATTCTTTGCATGAGCACTTCAAATTATTTAGGAAGGAATGGTATTCAGTTGGTGGTAGAGGTGATTTACTGGCAGCTTAAAATCTCAGTTTGTTTGATAGTAATGACTCAAGGATTCAGGAATTCTAATAAGCAGGCTTTTTCTAGTTTCTTCTATGTAGTTAGTCTTACTTGCTTACTTTATTTATTTATTTATTTATTTATTTATTTATTTATTTATTTATTTATTTATTTATTTATTTTCAAGATTTATATACAGCCCCCTCTCCTTGGGGGACTCAGGACGGTGTACAGATATTAGAAATATGTTGAAGATACAATAGTTGGAATAATTAAAGAATAAAATTTGGTTGTTAAATAAACGGGATGAGGCAAGGAGTTAAAAGTGAGGACTAAGAGCAATTTTGACTGAATTTAAAGTAAATGAAAAACCCTAGGCCAGACTGGTTTGATGGAATAGGTGAGTTTTCAACGCACGCCGGAAAGTCAAAAGGTCAGGGATGATCTTCATCTCCAGGGGCAATTTGTTCCAGAGGGAGGGCACCCCCAAAGAGAAGGCCTGCACCCTCGGAGTTGCCAGCCGTCCAGCCACGGAATCCCAAGGAGGCCCATTCTATGGGAGCGTACTGGGCGACGGGAGATTGATGATGGCAGTAGGCGGTCCCGCAGATACCCAGGTCCCAAGCCATGGAGTGCTTTAAAGATGGTAACTAATACCTTGAAACGCACCCGAAAGATCACTGGGAGCCAATGCAGCTCACGCAAGAGTGGTGTAATATGAGAACCCAAGAAGCCCCAGAACCACCCACACGGCCGCATTTTGTACCAGCTGGAGCCTCCGGGTGCTCTTCAAGACAGCCCCATGTAGAGAGCATTGGCATAGTCTAGGCGGGAGATAATGAGAGCGGATATGACTGTGCGAAGCACATCCCGATCCAGAAAGGGCCGCAACTGGTAGATCCTACGGACCTGGTAGAAAGCCCCCCTGGTGACAGCCGCGATATGTTCTTCTAACGACAGCCGTACGTCCAGAAGGACACCCAGATTGCATGCCCTGTCAGTGGGGGTAAGAGTCCCCCCCCCACAGTCAACGATGGAACTAGTTGGCTGTATCGGGGTGTCGGAAAGCACAGCCATTCGGTTTTGGCTGGGTTGAGTTGAAGCCTGTTTCATCCCATCCATCCCCGCATAGCCTCCAGGCACCGGGTCATCACTTTGACGGCTTCGTTGGGGTGGCCTGGGGTAGAAATGTACAGCTGAGTATCATCAGCATACTGATGAAACTCTACCCCAAAGCCACGGATGATCTCACCCAGCGGCTTCATATAAATGTTGAACAGTAGGGGTGAGAGCACCAACCCCTGAGGGACCCCACAGATCAGGGGCCTTGAGGTCAATCTTTGCCCCCCTGTCAACACAAATTGCAAACGGTTGGAAAGGAAGGAGGAGAACCACTGCAGAACAGTGCCCCCCACTCCTAATCCCTCCAGATGACACAATAAGATATTGTGGTCAACAGTGTCGAAAGCCGCTGAGAGATCTAACAGGACCAGGACAGAGGAATGACCTCTGTCACGGGCCCTCCAGAGATCATCTACCAACGTGACCAATGTCGTCCCCGTGCTATCAGGGCCTGAAGACTGATTGGCATGGATCTAAATAGACATCTTCATCCAGGTGCTGGGGAAGCTGTCGTGCTACCACAATCTCAACAACCTTCGCTACAAAGCGAAGATTGGAGACTGGATGATAGTTAGATAACAAATTTGGGTCCAGAGACGGTTTCTTGAGGAGGGGTCTTACCACCGCCTCTTTCAAGGCAATAGGCAGAAATCCCTCACTCAAGGAAGCGTTGATGATAGCCTGGAACCAACCTTGTGTCACCTCTCGAGTGGCTAATATTAGCCAGGAGGGACAGGGATCCAGTAAACAAGTGGTAGCATTGAGCTTGCCCAGTATCCTGTCCACATCCTCGGGGGTCACAGGGTCAAACTCTTCCCAGATGACCTTCCCCAATTCTGCTCCCGATCCCCTGTCTAGAGTTGCCCAGTCAGAGTCCAATCCACTCTGTATCTGAGTGATTTTATCCAGCAGGAAATTTGAAAAATCCTCAGCCCGTCCCTGTAGAGGATCCTCCTGTGCTCTCGGTTCTAAAAGTGAGCGGGTAACTCTAAGAAGGGCAGCTGGGCGATTTCCTGCAGATGCAATAAGAGTAGAAAAATAAGAGCGTTTTGCTGCCTCTATTGCCACTAAATACATCTTAATATAGGACCGTAATAGTGTTTGGTCAGATTCGGAGTAGGTGGTCCTCCAACTACTCTCTAGGCGTCTTTTCCGGTGCTTTATCTCCCCCAGCTCCTCAGTAAACCATGGAGCTGAGTGAGACTGACACTGGGTCAGAGGCCGTAAGGGCATGATTTGGTCAAGGGCCCTAGCCCTCAGCCGAATTCCGGCATGTGTTCGAATTCCGGGAAACGGCCCAAGCTCCATCAGGAACCTATTCGGGTCCATCAGGCGCCTGGGGCGGAACCATCGTGTTGGCTCCACCTCCCTGCGACGAGGGGGTGCAGCCTGGAAGTCCAGTCTAAGGAGCGAATGATCAGACCATGACAATGGCTCAATAATAACGTCCCCTATACCCAGATCATTCTGCCACTGTTCTGAAACAAAAACTAGATCCAAGATGTGACCTCCAGTGTGAGTAGGGTTCCTAATTAATTGGGTCAGGCCCAAGGTTGTCATGGAAGCCAAGAACTCCTGAGCAATCTCTGAGGTCCCGCCAGCCGAAGGTAGGTTGAAATCCCCCATGACCATCAGCCTAGGGGTTTCAACCGCTAGGCTGGCTACAACCTTGAGGAGCTCAGGCAGGGTCGATGTCACACAGCAGGGAACCAGGTATGTGATCAATATACCCATCTGAACCCCGGAACCACATTTCACAAACAGGGATTCACATCCGGTTGTCTGAGGAACAGTGGGTTCCCTAGGATCTAGGTCCTTCCAAATAATTATTGCGACACCCCCACCCCTCTCCTGGACCCTTGGCTGATGAGAAACCCGAAACCCGGCCGGGCACATCTCCACCAGGGGAACACCCCCCTCTTGTCCCAGCCAGGTCTCGGTGATGCCCACCAGGTCTGCTCCCCCCTCCTCAATTAATTCATAGATGAGGGGAGCTTTATTAATAATGGACCTGGCGTTGCATAACATCAGCTGAAGGCCCGGGGTCAGATCATTCGAACAGCCCAGGGAGTGGGACATAACCTGGGGGTCGGAGCACGTCACTGCCCATAAATAGCGGGGGCGAGCTCCCACAGTATGATATGGCCCCCTGTTAATGCCATATCTGCCTCTCCCGTCAATTGTGTCGATAGCCATCCCTTTCTCCCCCTGGAAAGAAGTCCCCATCTTCGATCTGACCATCCCTGATTCCAAGACCTCCCAGTCGTGTATGTTCCCAGGTCTGGCCATTATCTTAGGCGAGTTTTCCCACAATTCCCACCTGGTTGCCCTCCCTAACCCTGATAAAAATTTGGAAATAAATTGGTATAAATGGGTGCCACGCCCAGAGCATTTCCTATGGCTATGCCACCTCTCGGGATCCCAGGATCCGTCCTTAAGGTAAGCTTTTGGAAGTCCGGAGGGCCAAGTTAAGGAAGGGGGGATATTCCTCAAGGCCCGTAAGTCAGTAGATGAGTATTTGAATGATTTGGTTGACCGCAGTTCTAGTGTTCGGAGTTGGCGATATAAAGGTGTGGCAGGTTGGTATCGGTCTATATGATTGTTGTGTTTCATCGGCCATGACCCTCGCCAATCCTGTGACCAAGACTGTCGATGTCGAGGCTGGAACCTAGGATAGACCCAGGGACATCTAGTTGTCATCTCCATCCTATCTTGCCATTGTTGGTTAACAAGGCCACCCTGTCACCCTGTCACTGTCGATGTTGAGGTCTTTGAGGTTGGTCTTTCAATGTTGTCATTGAAGTTGTTGTCGCCGCTGAGCAAGGTGATGTCATCCTGGTAATTATAGCTGTTCTTGCAGAGTCATCTGGGGTAAATGGAATAGGGCTATCCCCATTTGTGGTAGCTGTGGTGTCACCCGTGGCAACCAAGTGGACGAGGTGAGGCAGTCATAGTCGAGGCAGGATCGTTGCCACTTGTGGTAGCCTGAGGGATAGCCTGGGCAGCCTGGGCAACCGTCCAAACAGTCTCCCAGACATCTCCATCTCCATCTCAAAAATGTTGGATTCTCCCCTGTTCTCTCAGTCACCCCTACCGTTGGAAATGACCGTGGGGGGTGGGGCTCAGCAGGAGATTTTGGACTATCGACAATGGATGATGTAAGGTTGACCCAGTTAAGGCAGGGCCGCTGCCATTTGTGGCAGTTCAAGGGATGGTCTGGGCAGCCCGGGCGGTCACCGAAATAGTTTTCCCAGCATCTCCAACATCTTCTCAGCATTGTCAGACCCCTCCATGGTCCCCTGGCCAGCCCTGCCGTAGGTGGTGGCCGTGGGGGGTAGGGATGAGGCTCAGCTGAAGGCCCCAGATCTGCAACAGCCACAGCGGACGAGACAAGGCTGTCGCAATTGGAGTATGATCGCTGCCGCTCGCGGTAATGGAAACCGGGGAATAGCAAGACTGCTGCCACTTGGAAACCATCCCAACGGCCATCCCAACAGCAGTTTCTTCATTGGTTCTATAGGCTGCAGCCTTTCTGGGACCTTCTCGGGAGCGTCATGGTGGCCAAAGCCTAGCCGCAGCAGGGCCGCCGCCACCACCGCCGCCCGGAAACCGCCCGAACAGCAACCCAGGCGGTCCGGGTAGCCATCCAGCGGCAGCCTCATCATCGCCTCCGCAGCCTGCAGCCCCTCCATAGTCTGACCATAACAGGGCTCCACCATCTGAGAACCACCCGAGCAACAGCCTGGGCGGCTCGGACGGCCGTCCAAACGGCCCCCCCAATGTCCCGATCGTCTTCCCGGGATCGCCAGATTCCCCCTCGGATCACCAACCATTCTTGCCACCAGCGAGGATCGAGGGGGACAGGGCCCAGCAGGAGGCCCCAGATCCGCAACGGAGCTCCGTACGAATCCAACCGCTCCAGTCGCCATCTTGGAAAGCTCTTACTTGAGAGGATTAAAGGCATGAACAGATGATACATATTCGTATGTTGCTTATTCACAGTAAGTCTAAGTAACTCAGTTATTGTTACCGATCTGTACAAAGAATTATGTTTGACCTCAGCAATTAAGCAAAATAAAATGATACATACTATTGAGTATCCTGTCTCACTTCTAAGCCAAACTCTATAAAATATTGTACTATAGGCATCTCCATGCTGAGAAAATGTAATTAGTGATCCATTGGCAGGATCAGTGGAAGCTTCTAAGTCAAAGTTTAATGTTTAATAGGTCATAGAATGAAGAGGAAAAGGGGAAGGTGAAATAAAAGGTTTTCAAAGCAACTGCTTCCTCCTGAAAATTCATTGTTGTCCTGCTGTTGGATTGTATTTTACACATTTTTCAAAGGGAGAGGCCGGATGATCTGTATAATATTATTCTTTTTGCAGAATGCCTGAAAACTATAGGCAGAGAAGCACCATTAGACTATACTCTAGTGATCTCAGCTGCTAGCCTTCTTTTAAAAAGCACAAGATTGTTTTCAATTTAGCTTCCAAGTGGAAACTGTGTGTTTGAGATGCTTTTCCTGAAGCCAAACAAACAAGCAGGCAAACATCCAAACATTTGCTGTAGTAAAAGTACATCATGTGTATTTGATTTCCCTTCTTGTAATTTCCACAAAAGGAAAGTTAGACTTTACATAACAAATAAAATAACAGCAAGAATGTATTGTGGGATGCAACCGGTTCTGCCCAGTTCTATAGAAGCCGGTAGCTCTGAAGAGCAGAAAACAGAGAATCTGTTCTGTGTTTGCTGCTGTTTGGCCTATCCACCTGCCTGGGCTCTTACCTGTCCTTTATTTCCTGCTTTTTCAACCTCAGCTGCTTTGCGCGGCGCAGTTGAAGTTGAAAACGAAGGAAAAAAGAGGCTTTTCAAATGCTGTGCATCTGCACGCAGCGCTTTTCAGCTGTCCAGGAGGCACATCCTAAGGTTAATTTACATGTGCGCACAGCAAAACGTACTCACCGAACCCATAGTAACGCCAGTTGAATCCCATCCTAATATATATATGTATGTATGTATGTATGTATGTATGTATGTATGTATGTATGTATGTATGTACATATATATATATATATTTGTTTTCTTAAGTTTTCGCAGGTATTTATATGTATGGTATTCAGCTTTGTTCGGGTATTTCCCCATGTCATTATAGTTGTGCTTTTAACGTTGTAGCGACGTTTCGGCAGAATCTCATCTGCCATCATCAGGCTTGTGTATTGTGTTTGTCTGTGAGTCAGGCTTTCGCAGCCGTTAAATTTGGTGCTAGCCAACTGCTGTGTTAGAATGTTTTTTTCTTCATCCTGATTGGTTGGGAGCCTTGGTCTGTGTTTATTGGTTTTGAAGTTTGCTGTGTTCTTGCTTGATTGGTGTTTCTAATATCTTCTGTCTCTTTGGTAGTGTTTTTTTGTCTTGATTGGCTGGCAACATTGTGTTTCCTGTATTGGAGGCTTTAGTGCGGCTTGGCTTCGGGTGAATGGCCGGCTATCATTTATTAGGAAGCTAGGTTTCATCTGGGTGGCTGGCTGGGGTGTGTTTGGGCTGGAGGTATCGGGGGGAGGTCTGTTTGAGCCCAGGTATTTGCTTGGCTTGTGGTGTGAAGATTTCTTTGTTTGTGAGTGCAGGCTTCCAGATAATTGACAGCCTGGTGGAATCATCTCTTCTATTCATGCTTTCAGGTCTTGTTTCAATCTCTATAGCTTTTCTGATAATTCTGTAGCTGGGATTTTCTATAGTGGCTAGGGTTTTGGTGCCATTGAAGTCGATGCTATGACCTGTGGCTTTTATATGTTGGACTAGTGAGGAAGTGTGTTCCAGCTTTTTTACTGCATTTTTGTGTTCATCAAGGTGGGTACTTATTCTTCTATTGGTCTGTCCAATGTATGTGGCAGGTCATGATGTGCAGGGGACTTCATGTATGCCTTGGTTTTCCAGGTCAATTTTATCTTTGGGGTTTCTTAGGATGACTGCTATTTTTCTGTCTGTTTTGAAGGCAGTCTTGATGTGATGCCTGTGTAGTATCTTACTGATTTTGTCTGTAGTACCTCTTATGTAGGGTAGGACAGCCGTTCCATAGGTCTGTTCATCTTCTAGGTCTCTATTATGTCTCAATGTGTTTTTGTGGATCAGGCCCGTGATTTTGCTTTTGTGGAAGCTGTTGGCTGTCAGTACTTTGGTCAGGGTGCATAGTTCAGTCTTTATGTGTGTTTTGTCTGCCAGGCATTCGGTTCTGGCAATTAGTGCTTTGGCTACAGAGTTTATCTGCGTTGGGTGGTGATGGGATTGGGCGTTGAGGTAGTGGTTGGTGTGTGTTTTCTTCTGGTATATGGTGTGTCCTAGTGTACTATCTGTTTTTTTGTTTTTTTTTAGATTAGTACATCTAGGAATGGTAGCTGTTTGTTTGTTTCCGCTTCCATGGTGAATTTGATTTTGGGGTGTGTGCTGTTTAAGTGTGTTAGGAAATTGTTTAGGTTTTCTTTTCCATGGGGCCAAATAACAAATGTGTCATTATTTTGCATGTGTCTGCTATATCTGTCAGGAAATACAGTTACAATGGGCAATACCAGGAAAATAAATGTTTAGAAACTTCCAGTTTCTGTCTGGTGACTGTAATTGTACATTGTCCATGATCTCTGAACTTTTTTACAATAATTTCTAGATTGTTAGGAAAAGACTATTCAAATCATATTACATTGATTTGAATCTGCATAAATAATTATAAGAAATTAGTGACAGAGGACTTGCCTTCTAAAAAAATATAGTTTGAAAAGTAAAATGAAATAGACAGATTAACAGCATGATTTTATTTAATGCTAGTTACTTGACTTTACAGATCTGTTGCTTTCCCTAATAAGTTAGAAATTAAAAACTAAAGTAAGGATAATTTTTTTGGTCCTCCACCTTTTGGCACTTTTGAGAGAAGATATTAGTAGTTAATACACAAAAATGCTGTTTTAGGTTTTGTAATTGAAACCTGCTAAAGCCTTCTCTGATAGTCGGTATTGAGATTGACCCCACCTAATTTTAAAGCAAAGTTCTCATTATGCTACACAATAGCATAATGCTGTGGTTTTTGTACCATTAAAATTGTGCATTTTAGCCTTACATGTAGCTGCATTTGTAGAATATTGTATAATTGCATGTAGTCAAAGTCTGGGCTACCCAGGTTATTAGTGTATGAACTAACTAAATAACTAGTTATCTGTCTGTCTATCTGTCTGTCTGTCTGTCTGTCTGTCTGTCTGTCTGTCTGTCTGTCTGTCTGTCTGTCTGTCTGTCTATCTATCTATCTATCTATCTATCTATCTATCTATCTATCTATCTATCTATCTATCTATCTATCTATCTATCTATCTATCTATCTATCTATCTATCTGGCTGGCTGGCTGGCTGGCTGGCTGGCTGGCTGGCTGGCTGGCTGGCTAACTAACTAACTAACTAACTAACTAACTAACTAACTAACTAACTAACTAACTAACTAACTAACTAACTAATTAACTAAATAAATAAATAAATAAATAAATAAATAAATAAATAAATAAATAAATATTTGAATTTCCTTCAACAGCATCTAATCTCTCTAGTCTGTCCTTGATCTTACTGAACCCAGTTGTTTTAAAGTAGAAAGAACACGCAAAAGGCATTTCTCTGGAGAGAAATCAATGTCAGATTCTGAACACAGTGGGTCCAGAAGATGGACTCTAATCCCAACGGTAACATATTATTTCACATTACTACTGACAAAAACAATATGGCACTTCGATCTCTGCATATTGATGCAGGAAACCAGCTTTGGATTTTCATCTCCCACAAAATCCAAGAGCATATGCCCTGATTCGCAAGTATTTGGTCAGGATATGCTAATCATTTTGAAAAGGGTAACTCAGATGTGTCAGCATTCTTGCAGTTGGACGAACACAAACATAGTCAGCTACAGGGGCAGGCTGCTGGGAGTTCGCAGGGGTTCAGGAGATCCCCAAGCTAAGATTCTGTGCCCCCAAATCCCACTTCTGGCTGGCCTGCCCAACCCACCCGCCCCTCCCAGGAGTCCCCACCTGGCCCATTTTGGATGCAGGTAAGTGCAGGGTGCATGCAAAGGCTTGGGGAGATGGTGAAAAATGGGCCTCCCAGAAGTTTGGGAAGGCCAGAAATGGACCCATTTCTGACTTCCAGAGAGACTCTGGAGCCCAAGGAGGCCATTTTTGTTCTCCCAGAGGCTCAAGGAAAGCCTCCAAAGCCCATGGAGGGCAAAAACACCCCTCCCCACCATGGTTCAGGAGGCTGACTAGGCCAGGCCCACCCAGCAACCGGGCAGAGAACCTGTTGCTAAAATTTTTGAAATTCACCCCTGGTCAACTATGTGTGAATCCTCTCTAATCCCATGTAATAAAATACATACTTAATAAATACATGGCTTTACAAGAGAAAAAGGAACACAAAAAAAGTCTAGTATAGCTTCATTCTGGCAATATTGGAAGTATTGGTAAGAATTACCGAGGCAAAGTAAAATAAAATATACCTGGATTTCTCAGCAACGTTGAACTTGTTTTTTTGTTTGAAAAATCAGAGCTCCACATTTTCAGCTATCTTGGAGCATTTGTTTCTGCTTTTCTGTCATCAAATGCTGATCAAAAAGAAGGGAGCATAAAGCATAGCTGATCTCTAAAATGTTGATGAGTTATTTAGCATCCATTTCTTTCTGCAGACTTTATTTCTCTGAATTCAGACAAACATTAAATTTTCCTTCGGACAGACATTTTTTATTTTTTTTTTGCATCAAGAGAGTTTTAATAAAATGATTAAACTGCCAACCACTTTGTGTGCCAAGGCTAAGCAGCCAATGTAGATGGAATAGCCACCACCTTGTGGAAATAATAAAGCAATTGTAGGATTGATTGACTATCTACTGATAGCTGCTACTCCAACCATGGAGAAAACATTATTTGTCTGCCTTAAAAATAATAATAATAAAACCCTGAATTTTATGTACCTTCTTCAATCTTACTCTTAAGGACTTCCTAACAACTCCATCTCTTTCTGCTTTCTGGAATAGAGGTTATCCTTTCTGGAAGAAAAAATGACTGATTTATGATTTGGTCCATGTGTATTGCTAATAATGTTATATGCATGAACCTAGAATTGACAGATTCATTTAACCTGTGTTTGTTTTCCTGCTGAGTTTGCAAGAAGATGAATTTTGACTTGCATTTTAAGTAATTCTGGGTATCCATTGCTTCTGAGCTCAGAGAAATCATGCCAATGTTTAAAATCCTGTCCTGTTTTCTTAAACCATAAGCATAGTTAGTATACATCAAACTATTTTCTTGTCTTGTTTTCTTACTTTCTAATCACAGTTTTCAACCCAAGATGCCTCTTAGAAAGGATATAGAGCTTTTTTTGACTTGTTCAGAGACTAATAGAATCTTAGAAGGAGCCATTTAGTCCAACTTCTTATTGTTAAAGGAATTTTCAAATGTCCTTTCTAGTGGTTATCCAGCCTCTTGGCTGATTATATATACCAATGAAAGCCATTCTTCAGACAGATCATAATAATGACAAACCATCTATATCTTTATTATTTATTTTTATTTATTTATGTTGTCAATTGCTTACAAGATAATAGGTATAAGTAAAAACATAGTTATGAATACATGGATACATATAAGAAAAATAAAAGAAACAATAGGACAGGGACGGTAGGCACATTGGTGCGCTTATGCATGCCCCCTACAGACCTCTTAGGAAAGGGGTGAGGTCAATAGTAGACAGTCTAAGGTTAAAGTTTTTGGGGTTTGGGGAAGAAACCACAGAGTCAGGTAGAGTATTCCAGACATTGACTGCTCTGTTGCTGAAGTTGTATTTCCTGCAATCAAGTTTGGTGCGATTAATCTTGAGTTTGTATCTATTGTTTGCTCTTGTGTTGTTATGGTTGAAACTGAAGTATTCATTGACAGGTAGGACATTGCAATGTATGATTTTATATACTTAGATCGGACCTTTTTTTTTTTTTCAAGAAAAAGACCCCTAGTTTCTAAAACATTCAGGTAGACATAATTATCTAAAGTAATAATTAGAACAACTTTGTAATTAGCAAACAAGGCACATTTAATTAGCACTGCTCTAAAGATTTTGGATTTTGAAGACTAAAAGGTATTTTTAAATATGTGCCCAATAATATTTGGTCATATCGTCAAAATCCAATAATGTATTTTAATGAAACAGAAAATATAATATCTCATATACATTTTTACATATAATTTAAAAAACAGGAATACAAAACAATAGAAGTACAATATGATACATTGTTGAACATTGTCTAACTGAACAATGATGCTAAATAAAAACCATTACCATTAATACTCTAAACCATGCAACTTTGTTGTAATGGGAAAGAAAATGCAACAAACTCATATATATTAAAATAGCTGTTTGGATAAAGGTAAAAAAAAGACAAAAATAAACATAGCCTTGGTTTTTTTGAACCTTAAGTAGATATAATGTGAGACCTGGAATATCCCCTCTGCCCCCCCAAAAAAATCCTCACCAAGAGTAGACTAGCAAAACCAATAGACCATTAGATGTAGTTATAAAATATTTTGCAGAGGTTTTCTAAGACTTTAGATAAAAGCCATTCACAACTCTATATTACATTTTTCAATCAATAATTAATGTGGCTTCATTTGTTTAAGTATACAGATTTAACCCAAAAATATAAAAAAAATCAGTATTAGTTGAATACTGCAACTTGTGAATGATGTATTTTAATAAATAAGTTAGAAAAATACTATTGTACCATATAGTATGATACTGTCTTAAGGTAAAATACTCTGTCTGTTTTGTACAATTGACTTCCTTCAGCTGTTTTTCAAGTAAGTCCAAAGAGGTCCTATTTCATATACAACACATGATTAGCCTGCCATTAGACTGATTTATCATGGTCAGCAATTGGATATGTAGTTACATTTCCATTATATCTAAAAATCACTTCTTTAGAGAAAATCATGATTACTTTTGAATTAGGTTCACAAGGCATTGTGGTTTATTCCTCCTTACAAGGGAAGAAAAAGTCTCAGATATGAAAGTCTATGGAGATTCTCAATCATCCATGTGATTGTCTCAAAGGTGCTTTTCCAAGAGGCATTTTGCTTCTCATCCAAAGAAGCTTTTTCAGTGAATTGTGGAGAATATAAAGATTTATGTTCCTTGCAGTCATCTGGTTGTTAGCACTCTCTCTAAGAGTCATTGAGAAAACTGTAAACAGGAGATAGATGGTGTCATATACCCTCTGTTGCAATTGGGCTGTTCACTCTTAATGTAGATGACTTCTCTGATCCCTCTATCAAACCATAGTCCTTTCAGCAGTTCCAAGAAGGTTCCACACTCATTTGCACTATTCAGGTGACCTGAGAGCACCGATAAACCTTCAAGTGGCCTCAATGACTCTCACCAAGAATGCCAACACCAGATGACTGCAAGGAACATGCATTCTTTCATTCTCCACCATTCAGTCAGAACTGAAGACATTTATTGGATAGAAGCAAAAAGTCCAGCTGCCTCTTGAAAAAGCATTTTTAGGTATGAAACAGTGAAGCTAAACAAAGTAATTAGTTTACTTCACTTATACAGAATAACTTGTATTTGTTGTCTTTTTTCTTTACTCCTTAATAGTGCCTCTGAAGCCAATAATTCATTATTAATTCTATTTATGCAAGCAACATCCAGAAGACAAATATTGAAAATTGATTGTGTAATTTTTAATTTATTACAAATTGCAAAGATAAATCTAATACAAACTAAAAAAATGAATAAAAAATAGAAATAGCAGAAATGGAAAAAATAGATAACAACAACAACAATAATAATAATAGAAAACATTGTAGTTTACAAATGGTTTTCAAAGCTACCCTCTTGTAGAGTGCACTGCAACAGTCATAGTATGACATGATTAGGATTTGAGTGACAGCGCAGAGAAGAGAAATTTAAATGAGAAAATATTTCTGTGTCATCCAATCAAGGAATACTTAAACATTTGTGTAACCTTTATATTATGAGTTCTTAATATTCATATGATACTTTCAATTTGAACATCTCAGCATCTTTTACTTCATCCTACTTAACCTACATTTTCATTAATTCATATTTTTAAAAGTGGATAGATTTTTTAAAGGAAAGGCAAGTCATAAAATGTATCTTCAAATCACGTTTATGATAGTTTTTGCAATTCTTTAATATTTAATATTTTTCTTATTTTTACAATATGAATTTCTTTATCCATTATTGAGGGAAAATTATTACTTGATTTGGTGTAAAACAAACATGCTATTTCTAGACAACTCTTTTGAATGGATACTCATTATTCTATTCACATAGTTGCCATTTTGAAAAAGAATAATTAAAAGGGAAAAAGATAAACCAGGAATACTTAGACAAATCTAAAGCAAACATAGAGAAAGGAGAATGAAGGAAGCATAATCTGTTTAGCTTTATCTATGAGACTTTACTATGAATTTTAAAGCCTGCCTATGCATCACTCAGACTGAATCTTCAACCACATCAGGAAGCAGAATTCAAATTTGTATTTCTGGGTTTTGCTCTGTCATATGATTTGTTTTTAAATAAATGCAGGATAACCAACACATTTTCAAGGACAAACCCATAATGCAGTTATTATTTTATTAACAGAATAGTGCCATGTCTCTAATATTAAGTAATCCCAACCATATAAACATAGAGATGTAGAGATAACTCATACAAATACAAAAAATAATCCTATTAACCTTAAAGCAGTATCTATGTTGGATGGCACTGTTGTATTTCACATAAATAAGACTACTGGATCCTGTTCAGAATAAAATTATTTTCCAATGTATACATATATCTAAAAATTCTTATATAAAGTGATATATTTCAAGAACAAATACTCTTCAGACATAATACTTTCAGGTAATTAAAAATTTCTCCCTAGCTGAAGAAACAAGTAAGAACCATATTGTAAGTCTCATTTTATCTTCAAATCCTTAAAATTTGAAATGGGGACATACATCTACATTTCATGTCTGCATCTGAAATATAAAATGTCAACAAATATAAATATCAACAAATCTGATAGAAGAACAAAAGGTTAGTGTATTTTCACTGTGAAGAATATAAATATCCTACCAAAGAAAGGAAAGTTGTATCACAATATAAAATGAACTTGTTACGTGATAGGAAAAAGTGCTGCATAGTATATTATGAACAGACATGGTGGTGCAGTGGTTAGAATAGGGTATTGCAGTATTTTAGGCTAGTTCTGCTGATTGCCAGAAGTTTCATTCTCACTGGCTCAAGGTTGATTCAGCCTTCCATCCTTATGAGGTTGGTAAAATGAGGACCCCAATTGTTGGGGTAATATGCTGAGTCTGTGGAGATGTATATAAGCCTAAGTGTGATTGGTATTACTTCTTAAAAGAATGCCCCAAGGTTATATGTACTGTTATTTATTTAACTTACGTGCAGATAATACCATGAAAATGGAGGATGGTAAAATGGACTAGTAGAATAAAAATTAGAAATAAACTTGATGGGAAGTAAAATCAACAACTTTAGGAATGTTTGATGACTGAAAATAAGGAAAACTTAAGGAATTTTTTTGTTAAAATTGAATAAAGAAATTGCAGAATCAATATTTATTAGAACAAAATGGTAATGGTAGGAAATGTCAACCTAAAGCAAGAAGAGAAGAAATCGAAGTAGTACCACATTTTATTTTCCTGATCTCCAAAATTCACAGAAATGGCAACCATTAAACATGATAAAAAGGGACATCTACTTGGGAGAGAAATTATGACACATTGAAGCAAATCTTACTGTGCAGAGATGTCACCCAGCAATAAAGGTATGCATTAAGTGATAGTTTTCCCAGTTTTAACATACAGCTGTCATGACAGGACCATCAGAAAGGCTGGGCAAGGATAAAAATGAATAGCTTTGAACTGGCTCTGGAGAAAAAAAAATGTTAAGAATACTTGAACTGAAATTTAAACTCAACTAAAAGAAAAAAAAAACTGCTCACTTGAAACACCAATATTGAAGTTAAAGCTTAAATACCATGGAAATGTAATGCAAAGGGAAGAAAGACTTGAAATGATCCTGATGCTTATAAAAAAATACAAGGCAATTGAAAAAAAAGTTACCAAGCTGCTTTTTCAAAAGACAAATGGCCTTTCTCACAAATCCAGAGCTACCTAGGATTTGCAAACTTTTACCAGCAGTTCATTCCTGCATTTGCTGAGATAGCTTTGCCGCTTATGGAGCTATTGAAAACAAGAGGAACTGACCCTAAACCCAAGCCCAACCAGTCTCTGACCTGGATTCTTGACTGCCAACGAGCATTTGAGAAACTAAAAGGACTATTCTCCGAGGAGTCAATCTTTCGGCATGCTGACTCTGAGTGATCTTTTGTGGTGCAAGCAGATCAGAGGTGGTATTAAGCAGGTTATGACCAGTTCCGGAGAACCGGTAGTGAAAATTTTGAGTAGTTCAGAAAATCAGCAAATACCACCTTTGACTGGCCTTGACCCCATCTATTCTCTGCCTCCTGAGTCCCAGCTAACTGGCTGGGTCTTCTTTTGTTGCCCTGCACAGGAGAATGGAGCTGGAAAGCAGGTTAGTGGGGTGGGGAAGGAATGGGGATTTTGCAGTATCCTTCCCTTGCCACGCCCACCAAGCCACACCCACAGAACCAGCAATAATTTTTTTTTTTTGAATCCTGCCACTGAAGCAGATGCCAACAATGTCTTAGTAGCAGCAGTACTCCTACAAGGAAACTCTCTGGGCCAACTGAAGTCCTGTGCTTACGTGTGCCAAATTTTTTTCTTGGATTAAAAGTCCAGCTGCCATTGAAAAAAAAACCTTTGGGGCAACCATGACTTGGATGACTGAGAATCTCCAAAGACAATTGAAAAAGAGGACACCAGAAGACAAGGTAGCTAGACATTGTCACTGATGACACCAGTATGGCTTACAAACTTTTTGACAGTTCTGGCAATATTGTGGCTCATGAAGCATGAGAACTGATAGAACAAATGAAAAACAATAACGATCAATTTATAATGTATCTAATTTTATGTATGTATTATGGAAAAATGGATTACTGTTAAATGGTCTACTTGAAAGATACGTTTTCAATTGAAATTTTCAACTGAAAATAATTTTCAATCTACTCTTTTCTATGTCTCCTGGTCAGTTGAAATGAAATAGTTGACCACTAGGAGAAAGAAAACTTCTTCACAACAATTCCATTTTTCCTGAGCATTCCCCTAAAATATAAGTAGAATGTTCATTGTATTCAGCCAAAAAGCAGAAAGCCCATTATTTTGAGATAGTAATGCATACCCAAGCATATTGAGCTTCAAATCAAGAAAGATAGCCTCCTTTTCCACTAGGAAAAGGAGCAGAAAGTAGCAATATATGATATTTTAAAGATAAAAGACACTGTACTACCAGCATATTTACCTCCTTTGTACATTTTTAAACTATAGTGCATTTTTTAAAACAGTTTTTAAGATTCCACTCATATAAAAAAAATTCTATTGCAGTCATTGACTAGTGTAAGGTGAACCTACGTTTACAGTATAAACAATGTATACCTAGAACCTTTAGGAAAGTAGCTAAAGATTCAAATTACTAGTAGAAAAATAGAAACTTATTATAACAATAAGATTTCTATAAAACCTTTTAAGGTTTTATGAAATAGGTTCCATTTTTCTGCTGCTTATAAAAAAGTGTATTAAGGTGCAGTTTATGGAAATTTAATTTCTGTTTTTAGAAAGCTACTGTACTATATGCTTAGTTTTAAGAATCTATTAAAAGTGAATCAGGTGAAGGACCATAAAGTATTAGCATCTTTATTCATAGTCATGGATAAATTTGTGTGCGTTAATGAATACCAGAGAAGTACTGTACAGCAGTGGTGGGATTCAATTTTTTTTATTACCGGTTCTGTGGCTGTGGCTTGGTGGGTGTGGCAGGGGAAGGATACTATAAAATCTCCAGTCAGAGGTGGCATTTGCCAGTTCTCTGAACTACTCAAAATTTCCACTACCGGTTCTCCAGAACTGGTCAGAACCTGCTAAATACCATCTCTGATGTACAGTATTCTTGTCAAATGCCACACAATATCACTGTAAGTTAAGATTGGCCGTTAATAATAGAATTATGAGTTTTTCAAAGTTGATGCAACTAAAGCATATTTTTTTTGTTTATTTGCCTTTAAGTCATCTTTTACTTAAACAAAATAAATAGACAAAATAAACAAAAAATGATGAGAACAATTTAATGCATTTTATTTTTTTTTGCAGGATTTCAATAGTGGTTTGCCATTGCGTGCCATCATGTGCTTCCTAGGGCTATGAGAGAATGACTGACTCAAAATCACTCAGCTGGATTTGTGTGCAAAATGGGATTAGAAGTCATTTTCTTCCAGTTTCTAGTTCAGTGCTTTAAATTCCGCACGAAACTTGCTCTTGCAACTAGAATATACTTATTCATAATTCATCCATAAAGTTGGTTGCTATTACTTCTC
Source organism: Bungarus multicinctus (assembly GCA_023653725.1). NCBI lineage: Eukaryota > Metazoa > Chordata > Lepidosauria > Squamata > Elapidae > Bungarus > Bungarus multicinctus. The sequence goes on along the minus strand of CM042848.1, from coordinate 10,887,223 downwards.
ACAGAATATTCCAGGATTTATCATTTCCAGATTATGGGTTCAATATCATCATCTTCTTTATTTTATTTATTTATTTGATTTGATTTGTCAATTACTTTTAAGATAATAGGTATAAGTATATACATAGTTATGAATACATGAAATGGGTACACATAAGAAAAATAAAAAAGAGACAATAGGACAGGGACCTCTTAGGAAAGGGGTGAAGTCAATAGTAGACAGTCTAAGATTAAAGTTTTGGGGATTTGGGGAAGAAACCACAGAGTCAGGTAGACTATTCCAGACATTGACCACTCTATTTCTGAAGTCATATTTCCTGCAATCAAGTTTGGGGCGGTTAACCTTGAGTTTGTATCTATTGTGTGCTCTTGTGTTGTTATGGTTGAAGCTGAAGTATTCATTGACAGGTAGGACATTGCAATATATAATTTTATGTACTATACTTAGATCGGACCGAAGGCAGCATAATTCAAGGTTTTCTAGGTCTAGAATTTCAAGTCTGGTGGATAAGGTATTCTATAACAAGTAGAGGAGTGGAGAACTCTTCTTGTGAAATATTTCTGGACTTTCTCAACTGTGCTAATATCAGATACGTAATGTGGGTTCCAGACTGATGAGCTGTATTCGAGTATTGGTATAGCAAATGTTTTGTATGCTCTAGTTAGTAGTGTGATATTACCAGAGAAAAAGCTATGCAGGATTAGGTTAACAACTCTTAATGACTTTTTTTCATTATCATCATCATCACCATTATACTTACCATCGTCATGGTTGTCATCATCACCACCACCACCACCATCTACTGCATTACAAAACTAGACTTCTTTTAAGAATGCAAGAAAAACAATAAGATAACATTTTATACCAGAAAATAAGCAGTAAAAAGCTGTAAAATACAGCAGTGGAGGAGAGCTGTACTGTCATTAAGAATTATCCACTTTTCAGTTGACCTTTTTCTGAGGTAACTTCTTAAATACTAGGATCCTAAATAGTAGAAGGCTTCATAAACTAATATCAACGTTTTAAATTAATCCCGATAGCTCGGAGCCAGCCAGTGTGGTGTTTTAAATACCAATGATATTTATTTCCATTTAGCAACTTATTAAGTCAAGCAGCTGTAATTTGCACCAGCTACAACTCATAGAAGGTTTATAGGGTACTTTGTTTAGAGTAAGCCAAGCATAAAATTATTAGGGAATAACTCCAACTAGTGTGTCAACGAAAGCTGAGCATAAGTTCTTTTTGTCTCTTAAGAGACCTTTAAGTGATAGCTTAGAATCAGTGTAGACTTCCCAAGCTAATGACCCTTTCATTTAGAGACTCTTACCTCTCGCAGAAAAATGCCTTTTATTTTTCCTATCTGAGAAGCTCATATCTAGAATCCCTTTCACCTTATCTGACCAGTTTATTTTTGGGGCACACCTTCTTGTTCACATATAGATAACAGATAATTAGAGTTGGAAGGCGCCTTGTGGGTCATCTAGTCCAACCCCCTCACCCAAGTGGGAGACCCTGCACCATTTCAGACAAATGGCAGTCCAATCTCTTCTTGAAAGTCTCAAGTGATGATGCTTCCACAACTTCTGAGGGCAAAGCTGTTCCATTGGTTGATGGTTCTCACTGTCAGAAAGTTTCTCCTTATTTCCAGGTTAAATCTCTCCTTGTTCAGTTTCCATCCATTATTCCTTGCCTGGCCTACAAGTGCTTTAGAAACTAGATTGACCCTTTCCTCTCTGTGGTAGCCCCTCAAATATTGGAACACTGTTATCATGTCTCCCCTGATCCTTTTTCTTCACTAGACTAGCCATGCCCGGTTCCTGTAACCGTTCTTCATATGTTTTAGCCTCCAGTCCCCTAATCATCCTGGTTGCTCTTCTCTGTACTTTTTCTAGAGTCTCAACATCTTTTTTATAATGTGGTGACCAAAACTGGATGCAGTACTCTAAGTGCGGTCTTACTAAGGCTTTATAGAGTAGTATTAGTACCTCACTTGATCTCGATTGTATCTCTCTGTTAATGCAATTTAGGATTGCATTAGCTTTTTAGGCTGCTGCTGCATACTGTTGGCTCATATTTAGCTGGTTGTCTACTTAAGACTCCAAGATCTCTCTCACAGTTACTGCTATTGAGCCTGGTTTCATCCATTCTATATATGTATTTTTGGTTTTTCTTGCTAAGTGTAGGACTTTACTTTTCTCTACATTGACTTTTGTTAGATATGGCCCAGTGTTCTGGATCTGTCAAGATCCATCTGGATCTTGACCCTATCTTTATTTATTTATTTATTTATTTATTTATTTATTTATTTATTTATTTATTTATTTATTTATTTATTTATTTATTTTATTTGTCAATTGCTTACAAGATAATAGGTATAAGTAGAAACATAGTTATGAATACATGGATACATATAAGAAAAATAAAAAATATATGTAAAAGAAACAATAGGACAGGGATGGTAGGCACATTGGTGCGCTTATGCACACCCCCTACAGACCTCTTTGGAAAGGGGTGAGGTCAATAAGTCTAAGGTTAAAGTTTTTGGGGTTTGGGGAAGAAACCACAGAGTCAGGTAGAGTATTCCAGACATTGACCACTCTGTTGCTGAAGTCGTATTTCCTGCAATCAAGTTTGGTGCGATTAATCTTGAGTTTGAGCTTCTTGGGTGTTAGTGATTCCTGCCAGCTTAGTATCATCTGCAAATTTGGTAAGTTCCCCTTCTATTCCCTCATCTAAGTCAATGATTATAGACCAGTAGTTTTAACATCTGTTGTCATGAAATGTTTTGAGAGACTGGTGTTGAACTACATTAAGGCTAGTCTTCCATCTACTTTGGACCCATATCAATTTGCAGATCAACTGATGATGCTACGTCTATAATTGTCCATGCTGTTTTGAATCATTTGGAACAACTGGGAACTTACGCAAGGCTATTATTTGTGGATTATAGTTCTGCCTTTAACACCATTTTACCTAACAGGTTGTTTCTTAAAATGTCCAATTTGGGTCTAAATGAGAAGATTTGTTTGTGGAATAAAGGATTTTCTGACAGATAGGCCACAGTCAGTAAGGATGGGATCTCACCATTCTCCTACTCTGATACTAAGCACAGTGCGCTCCCATAGAGTGGGCCTCGTCGGGGTGCCGCCGGCTGGATGGCTGGAGACCCCGAGGGTGCGGGCCTTCTTTCTGGGAGCACCTTCCCTCTAGAACGAATTACCCCCGGAGATGAGGACCATCCCTGACCTTTTGACCTTCCGGCGCATGTTGAAAACCCACTTATTCCATCAAGCCGGTCTGGCCTAGAGTTCCTTGTAGGGTTTTTAATTGGTTTTAAATGGTTTTTAATTTTTAAACTTTTAACCTTGATTGCTTTTATTTATCAGCCATTCTATTTAATTTTTTTAACTGTTTTTAAATATTGTATTTTCTCATTGCATTTTATCTGGCTGTACACCCCCTGAGTCCCGTCGGGAGAGGGGGCGGTATAAAAGACCAATAAATAAATAAATAAACCCCCTAGGGTTGTGTGCTAAGCCCCTTCCTTTATTCTTTGTACACATATGACTGCACCCCATTGTATGATACCAACACAATTATTAAATTTACAGATGACATGACAGTGGTTGGGCTCATTAATAAGAACAATAAGTTTGCTTATAGAAAAGAAGTACAAGGGCTGACACTGTGGTGTAAAGAAAATAATTTTACACTTAACACCAAAAAACTAAAGAACTTCTAATTGACTTCAGGAGGAAGAGAGATGTACATTTACCATTGTACATAAATGGTGAGGAGGTGGAGAGGATTGGTAGTTTTAAATTTCTGGGCACTTATATCTCGGTGGACCTCTCATGGACTATGAATGCTAACATGCTTGTAAAGAAGGCACAGAAGAAACTGTACTTTCTGAGGATGCTCAGGATGATAAATCTATCTCAGTATCTACTTCTGTCCTATTACTGCAGCACCATTGAGAGTGTCCTGACATACTGCATTCTTGTATGGTATGGGAGCATACATAGTGTAAAAGCTCAACAGAGAATCATTAAAACTGCCCAGAATATCATTGGGCTCCAGCTACCAGCCCTAGATGACATCTTTGCATCTTGCTGTTTGAGGAAGTTGAACGACATTCTCAGAGACTCTTCCCAATCTTTGTGAACTGTTGCCTTCTGGCAGAAGATGCAGAACAATGAAAACTCGGACCACACATTTTCTGAATAGTTTTTATCCCAGAGCTATAATTGCACTGAACAATGAACTTAAATACCACCATCAGTAAGCTGTTGGACAGTATTACTTGGTCTGTTGTGTGGAAGCTTGTGTGTTTTTAGGAGACAGTGAATTTTGGCAGGTCGGGAAATGTTTGGGGATTGTCATGGTGTGTGCATGTAGAAACTGGTCTCTGGGTGTTATGTGAATTCCGTTGTATATATACAGTGTATATATGTACAATAACAATAAAGAATTCATTTCAATTCAATTCTGAGTCGTTAATGAAGATATTGAAGAGTACTGGGCCTAAGAAAGAACCTTGTGGCACCCCACTGCTTACTTCCCTCCATGTAGACTTAGACCCATTAAGGACTACTTGTTGAGCATGGTTTGTCAGTCAGTTGCGAGTCCATATAGTGATGGTACTAACTATTCCACTTTTTTCTAGTTTACTAAGAAGTAGGTTGTGGTCTACTTTGTCAAATGCCTTGCTGAAATCTAAATATATTATGTCCACAGTGTTTTGCTGGTCTACTAATTTAGTCACTATGTTGAAGAATGAAATAAGATTGGTTTGGCATCATCTGTTTTTAACAAACCCATATTGACTGCTAATTATTACTTTACTTGTTTCCAGATGTTAGCCTACCTAGTCTATGACTCCCTTCAGACTATTGTCAAGTGTTGTAATGATATGTGAGAATGACCTTGAGAGACAGGGATGTGAGGGAAAAGATGTTGCCTAGCAAAAAGAATCAGATAAGAGGAGGGGGAACTGCATAACTGGGAGAGAAAGAAATTTAGAAAGAAATTTCCCTAATTTAAAAGAAACAGTGGGGGATTTGTACCTTCAGACTTGCAAGATCCTCTTAATGTATCCTTACAATAAAGTAGAATTATCTCATATGGGCTACTGGAAAGGCTAAAAGATGTTTAGCTTTTTTTTATTCTGATGAAAAAGGCAGATAAAGTTAATGTCCTTTACATAGTGATAACCTCTCATCTCATCATTTAATGAACATTCCTATTAGCTCTATGCTGATACAAATCAGTTGAAAAGAAAGAACAGCGTATTTTGGGATACTGGAATGCAATGGAGCCAGACAGAAATTTCCCACTGGTTCTCTGTAACCACTGTTATACTGCAATTCATATTTTCCTTATGTCTGCCAGTAAAATGATTAACCAGGATAACTAAAGTTATTTCAATGCTATATTCAAGCCTGACTCCAGACTGAAATGACTGATATATAAAGATTAGTAGTAAATGATGTCTGCAACATTATACATAGAGCTATTTAAATAAGTAAATAGTGTTTTAGCACAATAAAGTGGCCTCTTGCCCAGTGAATGATGTGTTGCCCAGAGCCATAATTGTTAAAGATGTTAGCTGTGGTTACACATTAACATAGCAGTTGTGGAAGTTTATGATATATTTATAATATATTTAGAGCTGTCTTCAACAATAATGATAGCTAATTATTTTAATCAACTGGTTCATTTTATTGAACTGACAATGAACCATGAAAATGAATGAATTCAGATATGAGTTTGATTTTTAAGTTTGGTTTGAGGACATTTCTTATGAAAGACACAACAGAAAGGGCTTCGAGATTGATATGTATCTGCTATTTTATATATGCTTCCATTCTAAACAGCTGTACTCTAGAAAAGCATTAGAATTTTAAGGCTGAAATTAAGTTGGTGTCAAGCTTGGCATATATTTTCTTCTTCCTGCATCTGAAATATTTTCCAGATAGAAAACTATTTTCAGCATCCTTCTACATATTTACTCAAAGTGCTGCATATTTACATTTACATTATATTAAATAATTGTTTTATTTTATACAATTTTAAATATTTTAATAAACCAAATATCAATAGAAATCAAACAGTCAATGTGATACAACAATTAAGATGTTGTCCACCAACCAAGGAACAATTGTCTACTTGTCCATAGAACTGAATAGGTAATTTTGGTCTTTAAGTCTGATCATTCTCACAGGGCCGTTGTGAAAATAAGCATTGAGCATATATCTGAAAAACAAAAAGAGGCTATACATTAAAAATAATAATTTTGTCTCTGTGCTTTCCAGCTTCTGCATACAGATTTTTTTCACAACAGACTTCTGAATTGATTTATGTTGTCAATGTCATTTGGAAGAATCTGTGAAGGAAGCTCAGTTCTTCTGTAAACTTGTCTGAAAAATATTTGCTAGGTTGGATCCAGATTAAGGATACATTGAACTAAATAAGAAAAAATTAAATGACTTATTTTATATTTCCTTGGTTAATGTATTGTATAACTTTCTCATCTCATACCGGGCATACATTTGTTGGGGAAACAGTGGCTATTTCAGAGAGAAGACTAATAAGAATGGCGATTTGTTCTGATGGCTTAATTCCTCATGAAGAGAGCTCTAAAAAATTATTGCTTTTCAAATTCAGTTTCCAAACCCAAATTCACAGTGTCACATCTATTTGAGCTATAAGTGGAGTAGATAGGATTTTTCGATAGTTTTACTTAAATATTTCTTGTCCGGCACATACTTGTCAATTTGATGGCTCATGTAGAGTGTAACAGTGTGGATTTTATCCATTACATTTTTCTTTTCTTTTCATCCATCTGTCTTCTTTTCTTCAGGGGTTTGAATTAAATTCCAAGATGCTGAGGATGTTATGACTAATTATCTTCAGGGAGCAGTAAAGATTGTAAAAAATCAAATAAAATTGGAAAAAAATGAATATAACAAATAAAATAGAATAAAATGAGACACTGAGTAAGTGGATTGTCTAACGAATTCATCGGTTCCATCTTCTCTTCTCTAATGTGTTTACTTTAATTGACTTTTATACAGGAAATTGTAAGCCGCTAGGAGGCCTTGTGAAGTCATATATGTACATAAAAAAGAAAGAAATAATTTTTTTAAGTGTAAACCAATTTAGACTTAAATATCAGAGTTGTAAGAGACCTTGGTGGTCTTCTATCCAATCCCCTGCTTAAGCAGGAAACCCTATACCATTTCAGACAAATAGTTTGCTAATCTCTGCTTAAAAAACTCCAGTATTGGCGCACCCCCAAAACTTCTGAAGGCAAGTAGTTCTATTGATTCATTGTTCTAACTATCGGGTAATTCCTCCTTTCTTCTAAGCAGGATCTCTCCTTGATTAGTTTCCATCCATTGTTACCTGTCCTGCCTTCAAATACTTTATAAACAACTCCATCTAAAATTATCATGGATAACTTGTTAGCAAGGCCCACCTGGTATGTTGTTAACAGTTCTGCTGCCTTATAGTCAGCTGAAAATTATAGGAAACAGTTATTGATCACACTCTTTAATATTATAGTTATTTTACTTTAAAATCCTATTGCTATGATGGATTATTTTTAAAAAGATGTAAAAGATATTCTTTGCCCACTGTGTTAAGTACACCTAATAATGTTAATGTACTTCCTCACCAATAAGACGACTATGTAGTAGGACCCTTTTAGTTCCTAAAAGAATTAAACATATTATTTTAAAGTCACCTCATATAAATGTTACTATACCTGATTATTGTCTTTTATTTTTACTTAGCATTTTAGCTTGTAGAAGAGAAATATTTCTTGCCATCTGCAGCTATAATGGCTTTTAAATTGCCTCTGTCAGCTAATGAATAGAATTGAATAGCTACTATATCAGGATTTCTTTCTGTAACTCAAACAAAAAATAAATGAATCCTTCCTTTTTTAAAGGACCATCTCCAAAATTCCTAATTGAATATTTCAGATAAGAGGCAGGCAATTTTTGTTCTTCCTGTACAATTTGGGAAAAACTTGTAGTTCAGTAGTTAAAATTCATTGTTGCCTTCATTAAGTTTTAGGCTGAACTGAGAGCATAACTTGTTAAAATTTCTGGAGAACTATCAGCCATCAGCGTGTGCAAAAGCAAGATATTTCATGATTTGAAAAATAAGCCCAGTTTGATAAAATTACACATCATACTTCTAACATCTACATACTAATTAGTATTTCCAACAATTTTTACTATGCTTTTGAGATTGTCAAATATTGAGTTTTTGAAATAAAAATCTTTATATAAAAATATTCACTGCAAATTCTAACATACGTTTTGTCTCAAGAAATGTATCAAAATTTATTTTACAAAGGCAAATATTTAGAATATAATTTTAGAAATAGAAGCAGCCATTTAGCTAGCTGCCAATTTAGAAATTCCAGGACTGTTGGGTACATTGGAAAGTGGAAAACCTGCGTAAATAGAGCTTCCACGCATTTGACTTCATCTGATTTTTTTTTAATAGTTATTCGATGTAGAGGCAAAACCTATACGTAGAAATGTTCCAAACAGACTGAATGTTTGATTATGAAGATGATTAACAATAATAATGCAGCCACTTTCCAGTAAAACTAAAGAAAATTTAATGCTCCTCAGAACTTTTAGAATAGCATAGCATAGCATAGCATAGAATAGAATAGAATACTTTATTAGCCAAGTGTGATTGGACACACAAGGAATTTGTCTTGGTGTAAATACTCTCAGTATACATAAAGAAAAGATACATTCATTAAGAATCAAGAATCATAACGTACAACACTTAATGATAGTCATAGTCATTTATTGATAGTCAATAAATTGTGTATTTATTGATAGTCAATAAATTGTGTAGCACTTGCTATGCAAGAAATATCTGAAAGTATGATCACAGAAGAATTATGGCACAAGCCAACCAATAGTAATTCTCATGCATGAAACTATGATGCCAAATATGCCAAACTTTTCTGCTTCTTCTGCTTTGTGCATTAACATTTTTCATTACCATCCAAATATCTTTCATCACATTCAATAATGCATATTTCAAATATTTCTTATACTTTTCATTCAAATTTGATCAGGGATCATGATTTAAAGTTAACATCAAAACTGTATAGACAGCCCAAAAAAAGGTCAGGTAATATAGAAGATGACCAATTGTTAACCAGGCAAAGTCCAAAGGTGCATCATTAGTCTACACTCCCAAAAGAGACCTAAATCTAGGTCCCCTGCCCCACCATCCCAGTTGACTCTTATCTGGTCCCAATTTGCCTTGACTGACAGTATATCAAATTCTAGTGTATAGATAGCATAGGAAAAAACTCATAGTACTTTTGAACTTTATTCTTACCTGACAGAGAATTGTCAATTAAGGCCACTGAATTTCCATGCTTAATATGGATATGAATATTGTATTCAGATTTTAAATATATCCAAAAATCATAAATACAAAAACATTTTTTGCTTCATAAATAACTGAAATAACACTTTTCACACACTATACAGCTATCAATCAGTGACAAAATTACAATTTCTTTTTATTTCTGTTTTTTTACCTCTGAACTTTTAAAATAACTTTGCTCAAACAAATGAACCTTATAAACCTTTATTGAAGTTTCTGAAACTAAACTTTAACTTCTTAGTATTGAACAAATGTTTATAACCACAACAGCTTTGCCTATTGTATGGTACGTTCACAGATGTTTATTAATTCACAGTATAAAATGAAAATTCTATAATGTTTATCCTATATGCTGGCCATGTGGGCAACTCATGAAGTGCCCATTCATTTTTTTTTTTGTAGGTGTTCACGAAAACAATATTCTTCAAATCTAATATTTAGCAAATGGAATATTTGAGGGTGATAGATTCTCATTTTCTCATAAATGTTGTTTATGCCAACTAATAATCACCTAGCTCTAAAGCTGAAAAGTGAATGACAAAATATCTATTAAAATGTAGGAAAGATAGGGAAAAGAAACAACATTGTTGTTTTCACTCAACATTTAAGCAATCAACTTGCTGTAACACCTTTACCCTGCATGCAATAAAATAGCTAACTGCTCTATTACATATGTGGATAATTACTCTCAGGATTGAAACAGTTATCCTGAAAATATTATTCCTTCCTGGTTGAGTCCAGATTGTCCATTATATAGTAGCTCCCCATATTTTTAATAAACTTAACTAACTTTTTACAATGTCTTGATTCTTTTTTCCTCCTTCTGTGGAGGACTTACTATGAAAATGGAGGAAAGATTGTGTAATAAATGATGCCTAGAAAGAATATGAGGTAGGCTGACTGTTTTCAAGCTGTAATCAGATATAATTCAATACAATCAACGGCCTAAGAAGATTCAAAAGCCAAAAAACATCCATGAATAGAAGCAAGCTAAATTGTGTAATATCTCAGTAAGCAAAAAAAAAAAAAAAAAAGGAAAACCATTACATATAAGAAATCAAATATTTGAAACTAAGCTTGGACAGGGTGGGATGCATAAGAAAAAAAAGACACCAACTACCAAATAATATTTGTGCATGTAATTCTAAAAACAGGATATTTTGAACATAGTATACAATTCTGAATTTTCTACTGTTTCATTCAGCAATAAAATAATTCTTTGAATATGTTCAGTAGCGAATTAGAGTTAAGACCAATATGACATTAGAAGTTGTGTTAGAAAGCAGAGTTATTGGAACCATCAACTGGGTACAAAATCTTGTATCCTAAAATATTATTAAATCCCATAAACATGTCTTAATTGAGTTCATCTTGTGGTGGTTCTCCAATGCAGATCATCTGCAATTCAGCTATTGTATAAAAAAATAAAAATAATACTGCATTGTGAGATATTTGGAGTCCTAAGTGCTTTCTGAACATGGTTGTTTATTTGCAGGTGTTTCAGTACTCTGTTAGATAACATCATTAGTGCTAGTGATCCTAGACCAAACTCACTATAACTATAATATTAAAGAAACAATGAATGGAAACTAATCAAGGAGAGACGCAACCTAGAACTAAGAAGAAATTTCCTGATAGAATTAATCAGTGGAACAACTTGCCTTCAGGAGCTGTGAATGTTCCAACACTGGAGGTTTCTAAGAAGAGATTGGAGAACCATTTGTCTGAAATGGTATAGGGTTTCCTGCCAGAGCAGAGGTTGGACTAGCAGACCTCCAAGGTCCCTTCCAACTCTGTAATTCTGTTAAATCCCAGACCATTTTAGTCCAAACTAAATCCAAAAATCCAAAAATCCAAGAAGCTTGGCACTCAAATCAGTCATCACTAGACATATATAGATAAACCACATTTATACTTTTATTTATAATAAAAGAGCTAATAAGAAAACAAAATGACCAAAACACATCCCCTGTAGTAGCTAACGCTAAGTGTTAAGCAAAGATTAACATTGGCAAATGCGCAAGCAGAAATCAGTATCCTAGTCAAGGACCTGCCCAAGATAAGACCATTCCTCCAAGAAGAGCAGGATAACACACTGCATATAAATAAGCAAACTCTACACTCACTAGCACCTAGTCTGGTGACAAAATTGCAAGCAAATAATTAAGCTTAAAAAGAGGACCAAGGATTCCACAGTTTAACCCAGTGCCATATTCTCTTCAATGAATATTGTGAAATATGGCAGAATTGCTTCTTCATCATTCATCTGCTAGTCTCTTTAAAGAACTTCCTCTGAAATCAATAACAGCCAGATTAAATACAAGAAATGCTTCATAAAAATGTTTTGTCTTTATGACTCTGATTTGTTCATAATGATTTTCTAATTTAACTGCATCAAACACTATGTTGTTTTACAAATTACTTCATTGCAATAAAGAAAAAGGGAGAAGAATGATAGTGAGGCAATGAAACTGGATAATAATATAGAATGGTGGGCACACCACAAGAATGAATTATAATAAATATGACATCCATAAACAAGATCACTGGGTGGTATTTGAATCTCATTGTTCAGGTCATATAAAAATGAAATAGTAATGTTAGCCACACAAATATAAGAGATCCTGGTTCAACAATTGCTTATTTTGAAGAGAAGAAGAATATAATTTATCTGAAAGTATGATACAATTTACTAATGCCTTGTTTATGTAAGAATTTCTAAAAATGTTTGATTGAGTTTTATGTGGACGGTAAAAACTTTAATTCTGTTGTGCTCTTAAGACCGTGCCTCCTAAGCTGTATGAAAATAAAGCTAAATACTTAAAATTAAGGAAAGTTATTATATACGATTGTATTTATTGGTCTTGGTAGAGAATTTTATTTTATTTTTATTGCAAATAGCATGGCATTTATATAGCATTCAGCTCAAATATTTTCAAAAAGGAGAATCTGATTATATTTCCTATATTTTGAAATTCACAATGTTTTTCTATATTCGTATTTACAAGTTTTACATTATATGGTGATGATGATGATAACAATGATGATGAGAAATATTTGTGAAATATTTCGAATCAATTTTGGTTGACATAAACAAAAAAACAATAAATAAGGACAGTTGTACCTGATTATTACTTGAATAGGAATCTGTGGAGATTCTGAATCATCCAAGTCATGGATGTCCAAAAGGTGTTTTTTTTTTTAAAAGGCAACTGAAAAAGTTTTATTTTCATTCGTTCTGACCTGGAGAAGGTTCGTGGATATTGGATATTGAACTTGAATAGGAGATTTTAAAAGGATTTTTGGTTATAGAGTGTTGGCTGTAGTAGAAAACTGAAAAACATCATAGAAGAAAGTAAAATGGCAAACCACAATTATGTGACATTCCAAAGAATCCTACATGAATAGTCATCATAAGCATAGTTGATTTAAAATTTTATTTTTCTTGAAGGAAGTCTAGACACTGTGGTATGTTACAACAGCATTTATATTTTAATGTCTGCAAAATTCTAGAAAGTATATAATTAGAAAGTGTGTCACTCTCTTGTCACTCTTTTTCAAAAAAAATCCTAGTAAGAGTAAACACAGGTTTATTGAACAAAATTGTAGTATTGAAGATTAATACATTGCAGAAAATAGTATATCACATACTCAGCCTAGTCAAATACAGAATACAAGATTGAAATATTCCAAATCATGGATCTGACTAAATCTAGATAGTAACTTTATTTATATAGTCCTAAAACATATCACAGCTATCAAGATCACAGCTATCTTGAATAGTATTTTTCCTCATGCTTTCAAATTCATGTGCTTGGAACCTCTGCTTAGGATCCTACTGATCGATCTGTTTTGCTTTGCGATATTTATAAATTTGGATTTTATAAAATTGACAATCCTTGATGATAAAAGTCTCTCTTTCATCTGTATGGCTGGCTCCCCAATGTTTTATTTAAACGATACCTAAAGATGGGCTTGCTTCTTCGGGAATTTCTAGGATAACATTTGCTCCAAACTGTTTTTTTTTAAAGGAATGTTCAGTCTGTTCCATTTGGTGCTATTGCCTTGTTTTGTATTTTCTGTTGTTGTATTAATTATTTAGTTGAAACACTATTTTTATATTATAATTGTCTTTCAGAGAAAAATTAGTTTCCTCTCTGTTCAGCTTAAATATTTCTAAATATGATGTTACAATACTATCTTATTATAGAATCATATATATGAACAGTTCAAAATATATCCATTGTAGCAGTGGTAGGATTCAAAAATTTTTACTACTGGTTCTGTCGGCTTGTCTTGGTGGATGTGGGGAAGGATACTGTAAAATCTCAAGTCAGAGGTGGTATTTGCTAGTTCTCCAAACTACTCAAAATTTCTGCTACTGGTTCTTCAGAACTGGTCAGAATCTGCTGAATAGTACCTCTGCATTGTAGTCCTATTGTGTTTAATGGGCTTACTTCCAGACTAATACTACATTCTCAAGCAATTGTTTTTATTCAAGCATTTTCTATATGTTCTTTCATATACATCCTCTCTGAGCATACAGAAAAAAAAGTTAATTTGTTGAACTAAAAATAAGACATTCAAAAACATCATTTCCATTTTATTGTTTAAGTTAAGTGTTGATAGTTATTTATTTCTTATTTATTAAACACATTTTTATGGCTGCCCAATTCACAAACAATGTCTCTGGATGGCATATAGGAGGGGTCCTCAACCTTTGGGTCACTGCCAACTACTGGTCTGCATCCTATTTGCAACTGGGTCATTTGATTGTCTGGCTGGTGTGTCACAGGTTTTAGAGTTAGGGTAATCCTAACTAGGGGTGGCATTCTACAGGTTCGCACCTATTCGCTAGAACCAGTTGTTAACATTCTAAGCAGTTCGGAGAACCAGTTATTAGAAGAAATTACTGGCCTAATCCTGTAAGGAAGGCAGGAAGGAAACATTCTGGTTGCTTACAGAAACTGCCTCTCCGTTAACCCTTATTACATTCTTGGCAGGACTAGACTTCCTATCTCTGAAACTTCTCTGGAGTTTTTTTTTCCTCCTTTGCTAGTACTTTGCTTGTGTGGAGTGACCATTCAAAGTTACAATGGCACTGAAAAAAGTGACTTATGACCATTTTTCACACTTATGACTGTTGCAGCATCCCCACAGTCATGAGCGGCCAAGCGAGGAGATGTGTGCCTCAATGTGAATGATATTGAGTTGGCCATGCTCTGCCAGTCACATGAACACCAAACCACGCCCACCAACTAAGGCATGCCCACAGAACCGGTTGTTAAAAAATTTGAATCCCACCCCTGATCCTAAACCTAACCCTGCTTTCTTCCCCACTCTGGGCTGCCAACCTGGAAAAGTGAGGAACTCTGGCATATACTAAAGAAAAGCCACAATTTAAAACCCTAAAATCCCCTATCTACTCCCTCCCCCACAGTGTCAATACACTCATTTGATCAGCCTGGGATCCCTAAGCCTATTGATGGAATTATGTTTTTGGTGCCTTTTGGAATATTAATAAGGTGTGTGTCTAATGGACGTAATCTTATCTCTAAGGAATGATGTTCCAAGGGAGGGAATTAGTATAGAGTAGGGCCTTTTCCAACAGATGTACCACCTTAATAGATGCAACCTATTCTCCTTTCTTTCACTGATGGTCCAGGTAGATATAACTGGACAGAGGCAGTACTTCAAATATCCTGGTCGCAAGCCATGTATATTTTAAAGGCTATAATAACCAGGATATTGAATTGCACCTGAAAGCAAATTGGCAAACAATGCATGTATAAATTTAATCTTGTGCATAACTATTTGGACCTTTATGTTTTAGCCAACTAATGCTTCTGGATACTCTTTAAAGGCAGCCCAGTGTAGGTGCATTGTAGTCCAAACGAGAAGTGTGCAAGGCCCCCCCCCAACCATGACTAGCATCTGTTTTTTGAGTAGGAGTTGCAAGTCCAGGGAAATGCCCAGATTACACTGTCTGAAGCAGTGCAATCCTATGTACAACTAAAGATGATAATTCCCCAAGAGTCAAGGAGCTTACACACAAAGCCACTCTGTCTTGCCGGAATTCAATTTTAAACTGTTGGTCCCCAACTCAATCCTCAACAGCCTCTAGACACAGATTGAAGGCGGCAACAGTATTGCTTAACTTAACATGAGTAGAGATGTACAGCTACGTATCATTAGCATACTCATGATATCTCACTCAATGATGATGAATGATCTCATCCATTGTTCTCCTATAGATGTTAAAACAGGAATAGAGATATCATGACCACTAGGGGATCATGCAACCAAGGGACTGAGATTCATACCTCTTGCGCCTGGTCAACACCGACTGTAAATGGCCTCAAGGGAAGTAAACCAGGATAACATTGTACCTCTCACTTTCAACCACTGAAGCCATGGATACCATATTTGATTATATCAAAAGCTGCTGAAAAGTCATGTAAAGCAAGAGTACACTATCTCTACCGTGGTCTTGTTAGAGATCATTGAGAAGTTCAATCAGTGCTGTTTCCATCCCATATCCAGTCATGACTTCCTACTCAAAGAGATCCAGATAATCCAGGATCTTCTGGAGCTGCACAACAGCCACATTCTAGACAACATTTAATAGAAAGGGAAGGATGAAAAAAAAAAAAAGAAGCAGGATGAAAACTCTCTATCAGGGTGGTATCTAGCAATGATTTCTTAAGGAGGAAAACCACACTTCCTTACAAGGCCTGAAGCACCACCAGTCATCCAAAGAGGGTTAACCATCTTGCCAAGTTACTGTTGGCAAATGTGATTTAAAATGTATTATCTAGAAGAGTTATAATTAATTTAGATTAAGAAAATGTTTACTTATTTATTTGAATCCCACCTTTATTATTTTTACAAATAACTCAAGGCAGCAAATATCCAACACACCCTCTCCTCCCCCTTATTTTCCCACAACAATTTTCTGAGGTAAATTAGGCTGAGAAAGAATGACTGGCTTTCATGGCTAAGAATTGAACTCATGGTTTCGTGGTCACTTTTCTTAACCACTAGACAAAATGCTAAATTAATGCTGTTACTCATGCCTTCTTTTTTAAATCACACAACTTTATTTGAGTTTGTTAGACCTCCCTGTTGTAATGACACTATCCAGTATGGATGGCAATTAAATTCCTAATGAATTCTTACAAGTATCTCATTCTAAGTAGAAATATATAAGTTATGTTTACAAATGCTACATAGTCACCATGGATCCTGCAGTAGTTAGTAATAGCTCGACCAATACAATCTACTTAATTATAGCTCAAGGGGTCATACCTATGAAGAGCATTTTCCTGACCGCAAATTCATCATTAACCATTACTTGGGTTCGGGCTTTCTCTGTGGGAGCCCCCTCCCTTTGGAATGATCTCCCCCCGGAGATACGGGCTATGATGGATATTCTGACCTTCCGGCGCGCAGTGAAAACCCTATTTTTTAAACAGGCTGGCCTGGCCCAGTAACTGTATTTTAGTTTTAACTTAATTTTAATCGGGGTTTTATTAGTTTTTAATTTTTAACTAGATTTTTGGGATAGACAGCCGGATCAATTTGGTTTAATTTATTTTAATTGTATTTATTGGGTATTTATTGTATGTTTTTAGTAGGCTGTACACCGCCCCGAGTCCCTTTTTGGGAGAGGGAGCGGTATAAAAGTTTAATAAATAAAATAAATAAATAAATAAATAAATAAATAAATAAATTACTCAGTTATCATTAGAACAAATAATAATCTAAATGTAATCTTTACTTTCTGGCTCTCAGAGGCCTTGATTCTAATGGTTTGCAGTATCATGAATTTTACTTACATCAATACATAGAAACATTAATATTTAGTTTTCGGTGTCAATATTGCCTTTGTTGGCTTTAGGGCTGAGTAGGTAGACAGTAAATAGGAGCTAGTAGACCGATGGCAGGGTAGACATTCTAGGAAAAGAAAATAACTTAACTCTACAGCTGAAGTCCACTGCAAACGTCAATCTATATGACTCTGGGAATTCAGTTTCTTATGAATGCTTCATACTTCTCTGAAAGCTACCAATAATTTATAGGAAGAAGAGTTTCAGTGTATTTCTATATATGGACATGTGTCTGTATGTATCGCCTTGTGGATTCCTTTGTGCATTGTTATATTACTATTCTAATCACAATAGTCACACATTTTAGGACTATTTTCAAGCTACTCTCACAGTGTGACAGACATTATTCTGTTAGGGAATAAAAAGGGAATGTTTTAATAAAATGTCTGACATAAATAAGTAATTATTCTGCATGACACCTTTTATTTTGTTATTTATTTAATTGATAGCTAAACTTCTGCAAAACACTTTTTATTTCTTTGTTTATGACAATTGATATCTGAACTTTTTACTAAAAATAAACATGAAAGGCATTTAGCAATAATTCCATTAAAAGATAAAAAGCAATATTCTCCTTCAAGTCTTAAAAACGGGACAAGTGACAAGTAATTAAAAGCAAGTGAAAATCTTATACACCTACACAGAGAAGTGGGAGGTTGAGAATTATGGAAAGATTGCCTAACAAACTAGGTAACAAAGTCTGAAGCAAAATGGAAATAGTACTTGTAATACTATTAATAGTATTAATTGGTTAGATATTAATTAGACATTTAGAGTAACTTAAAAGTTTGCTTTAAGCTTTATAGAACAATTACATTAAAATCATATTTTTAAAAATAACAGAAATATAATCATGATTAATTTATGTAATAGTAATTGGTTATTTACTTGTGCAGGTAAATGCAGTGTATTTCTGATAATAGAAATATAGTTTTCATAGAGGCTGTGGCATGTATGAAAATTAATTTCAGCACAGGAATTGGTTGCAGAACAGTATTAGAGATCTCCATTCAACTGAAATCTGAATTGAATCAGATTAATTTGGAGTGGTTTATCCAAACCAAAACAGGAATCTGTCTATATACAGTAGAATCAGAACCAAACATCAACCTTCACTGAATTTCATTGAGGAGTGCAGAAAATGTAATGTGCTATGGTAGAAACCCAACTCCCAAAATAAATTTTTGTCCATATACATAGATAAACAAAAAATAATCTGGAGATCTGTATGATTGGTAAACAATAAATCTGATATATATGAAGAACCTAGACATTTTTTTTATACACCTATTTCTGAAAGCTCCAGAAATTATCTCACATTTTTTATATTCTTTTTGTTCGTTTGTTTTCAAGTGAGAAGTTTCAGAGGACAATGTCCATAATTCTGGAATGTTTTTGATAGTTTATAGTCTATGACAAAGCAACTTTTCTTGAAGTAGATTGGCACTGAGTGCATATAATAGCATTCAAAGAATTTGTGTAGATAAAAAAGCCCTATTTGTATCATATCAACATCTTTGCTGTTATTGTCAGCTTGAATTGAAAACCTTGTAATGTGAGTTGGGAATCCACCTTAGAAGGCTATGAATGATATATGATAAGGATTCAGGGTTATATTTAGAATGAATAGAATGGACAGTATGTTCTTTCCAAAACCAAACCTGGATTGGCTAGGTTAGAGGTAAACAACTAGGAACGTGATACCTACTTTTTAATTTGCTGGATTTAGAATTCCATCTTTCTTTAGATTCTACCTTAAGCCTTGTAGTTTAAAACTGCTGTAAAGTTGTCCATTCATCCCAGTTCGTTTCATGCAGCTATGTTGATAAAAGCTGCACTGCATATTATCTAAACTCCATATGTTGTTAATAACTTCTCAGAAGAGTCAAGGCAGCTATCAAAATACAAAGCATATTATTACCGAAGCACTAGAGTATGAAATTATTCTGATAACAAACACTCCTCTATTGATCAATAATACTTTAATGGATAATCTTATTCTAGTGATTTAATCAAACCCTTTATATCTTAGTTTTTTAAACAAAGAACTAAATTGGATTAAACAGAATCAAAATTTAAGCCTAATGGGAAAAGATGCTGAATGATTTTATAAATAATATTCTTATCATTAAGTAATGGAAATTTTTAATGACAGAATATCTTACAGAACATTTTAAACACAGAGTAAATTAAATTAAATCCTTGCTAAGGTGAAAAAACAGCATATTTTAAACATAGAAACTTTTGGGTGCAAACTTTACTTCAGCAAATAATGTATTATTGATGTATTTGTAAGCTGAAAGAGAAATAGGAGATGTATAGGGCTCATGATATTTGAAAGTTTAATTTGTTAGCAAAAATTAAACATTTTCAAGACCAATTACAATGTATTTATCACCTTTGATCTAGAGTAACCAGACATAGCACTTTAACACAAAAATAGAGCACATGTTTCCAACACATACATATGCACACACATATGCATGTGTGCACGCATGCAGAGAGAGAGAGAAAGGGAGAGAAGGGGGAGAGGGAGAGGGAGGGAGGGAGAGAGAGGGGGAGAGGGAGAAAGAGAGACCCCCCAGACTTCCATCTTATAAATTTAAGTCTGAATAAGGGATTTATTTGCATGAATCCAGTATATGTAACAGAAGAGATCCTAGGTAATGAGTATTATATGACTGGGAAAAGAAATTGTATTCACTCAAGCCAAGGAAAATGAAAAACTAGGGTGCCTTTATCACAAAAGAAATCTCACATGAAAGTGTGACTTAAGGCCTGCTTTATGTTCAATTCCTACTCCATCACTAATAATCATTTCAAGATTAGAGGGGAAAATTATGATCTTGCAGGCTGGAGGAGGAGATAAGGAAAGATTTAGAATAAGCCTTCTCTAACTTCATCCAACCATCCATTTCTTATGGCAACTTATTACAGATAAATTAATAGAGTCTTTGCAGATTTCTGCCTATTCTTTGATATACTGTATTTGCATTAGGTAGATAAATCTTCTGCAGTGTGGACACTAAAAATTATGGACTTCATTCCCAGGATCCTTACAATGACCATACTGGCAGAGGAATTCTGGGATTTGAAGCTTATATAAATAAAAGACATTGAGGTTGAGGAGGGTTAAAATAGCACAGCATTTTCATAACTTACGGAACAAGAGTTGAGTCTGATATTCTGAATTTGCACTGGCTTAATAAAAGACAACCTGAGCGTCATGGTGGCCTAACAGTGAAGCTAATTGCCTCTCGTTCATAAGGTTAAGAGTTCAATCCTAGGTAGCAACAGATAATTCTCTCTTCCTAGGAGCACAGGAAAAAAAATATCTGCTGCAAACTCCACATGGTATCAGGAAGGGCATCTAGCCAGTAAGCACTCAGCTCCATCCAGTCACCCCGACTCTACCTTGAATTACTTAAGGGGTGAGAGTCATAAAGGGGGAGGGTATATGGTAGCATGTACTTTTTTGAAAACAAATCATCTTAGTCTATTAGAAATGAAAATAGGGCAAAACCAACCAACCAATCAATAAATAAACAAATACATGGAGGGAAGTAAGCAGTGGAGTGCCACAAGGTTCCGTCTTAGGCCCAGTACTCTTCAATATCTTCATTAATGATCTAGATGAGGGAATAGAAGGAGAACTTACCAAATTTGCAGATGAGACTAAGCTGGCAGGAATAGCTAACACCCAAGAAGATAGGCTTAAGATCCGATGGATCTTGACAGACTAGAACACTGGGCCATATCTAACAAAATGAAATTCAATGTAGAGAAAACTAAAGTCCTACACTTAGGCAAGAAAAACCAAAAGTACACTTATAGACTGGGTGAAACCAGGCTCAATAGCAGTAAATGTGAGAGGGATTTTGGAGTCTAAATATGAGCCAGCAGTGTGCAGTAGCAGCCAAAAAAGCTAATGCAATCCTAAATTGTATTAACAGAGGGATACAATCAAGATCAAGGGAAGATCTATAAAGCCTTAGTAAGACCACACCTAGAATACTGCATCCAGTTTTGGTCACCACATTATAAAAAAGATGTTGAGGCTCTAGAAAAAGTACAGAGAAGAGCAACCAGGATGATTAGGGGACTGGAGACTAAAACATACAAAAAATGGTTGCAGGAACTGGGCTTGGCTAGTCTAGTAAAGAGAAGGACCAGGAGAGACATGATAGCGGTCTTCCAATATTTTAGGGACTGCCACAGAGAGGAAGGGGTCAAGTATTTTCTGTAGGCCAGACAAAGAATAATGGATGGAAACTGAACAAGGAGAGATTTAACCTGGAAATAAGGAGAAACTTTCTGACAATGAGAACAATCAACCAATGGAACAGAAATTGCCCTCGGAAGTTGTGGGAGCGCCATCACTTGAGACTTTCAATAAGAGATTGGACTGCCCTCTGTCAGAAATGGTGTAGGGTCTCCTGCTTGGGTGGTGGTTGGACTAGATGACCTACAAGGTCCCTTCCAACTCTGATTATCTGTTATCTGTTATAGTTGGGGTGAATCTTTCTCCTTCTTCTCCAATTTTTTGGTATATTATTAAGAGACCAATAGGCCTTAGATTTATTTTATTTACTTAATTATTTGTTTATTTAAGAAAATTGATATGGCTGTCCAATTCACTTCTGTTGACTCCAGGCAGCTTATTTATTTATTCATTTATTTTGATTTGTCAATTGCTTACAAAATAATAGGTATAAATATAAACATGAATAAGAATACAGAAAATAGGTACGATTAAATGGGGACAATAGGACAGGGATGGAAGGCACGATGGTGCACTTATGCACACCCCTTACAGACCTCTTAGGAATGGGGTGAGGTCAATAGTGGATAGTTTGAGGTTAAACGAATGGGGATTTGAAGATGTAACTACAGAGTCAGGTAGTGCATTCCAGGCATTGACCACTCTGTTGCTGAAGTCGTACTTTCTGCAGTCAAGTTTAGAGTGGTTAACATTGAGTTTGTATCTATTGTGAACTCTTGTATTGTTGCGGTTGAAACTGAAGTAGTCATTGACTGGTAGGATATTGTAGCAGATAATTTTGTATACTATGCTTAAGTTCAACTTAGGTGGCGTAGTTCAAGATTGTCCAAGCCCAAAATTTCAAGTCTGGTAATATAGGGTATTCTGTTGCGAGCAGAGGAGTGTAGTACTCTTCTCGTGAAATACTTCTGGACTTGCTCAATTGTATTAATGTCTGATATACAGTGCGGATTCCAGATAGATGAGCGGTATTCAAGTATTGGTCTAGCA
Organism: Bungarus multicinctus; assembly: GCA_023653725.1. Classification (NCBI taxonomy): domain Eukaryota; kingdom Metazoa; phylum Chordata; class Lepidosauria; order Squamata; family Elapidae; genus Bungarus; species Bungarus multicinctus. The sequence continues at coordinate 10,864,630 of CM042848.1, read as the reverse complement.
AAGGTTTTATATGCCCTAGTTAGCAATTCAATGTTTCCAGAGGAGAAGCTTCATAAGATTAGATTTAGAACTCTTAATGCCTTTTTGGCAATGCTGTTACAGTGAGATCTGGTGCTTAGGTTATTAGATATGAGTACTCCTAGGTCCTTGACAGAGTGAGGGTAATCAATGAGGTCATATCCACCTAGTTTGTATTTGGTGTGCTGATTTTTTTTTACCAATGTGTAGGACATAGCATTTGTTGGTCGAGATTTGGAGTTGCCAATTGTTTGACCATTCAGACACATAATCAAGGTCACTTTGAAGAGCAGTAGCATTGTCGGTGGTGTTGAATAGTTTCACATCATCTGCAAAGAGGACACAGTTGCTTATAAGGTGATTGCAAAGGTCATTTATATAGAGTATAAAGAGGGTGAGTGTCCTAGAACGCTGCCTTGGAGGACACTGCTATTAACTGGAGCAGGGTTTGATATAGTGCTCACTATTTTTACTATTTGTTGCCTGTTTGACTGGAATGCAGTAATCCACTTATGAAGGGATCCAGAAATGCCATAAGAGTTTAGTTTTAACAATAGTTTGTCATGTACCACTGAGGTTTTCCTCCTGTTTGCAGTAATAATTTGTGCATTCTGCCTTTATCTGTCAGCATAAGATGTTGTATCAGTTTTTAAAGTTTGCTACATAGCTAGTTTTATTTTTACGCCATAGTGATGTTTTCTTATTGTTATGGGTAATTTTTTTGGTTTTTTTTTACATTTAGGGGTACATATAGTTTTATGACTCTTTCAACTTCAAGTAAGAATGCATTATAATGGTCTTCCATAGTATTACAGTTAGAGAACAGAATGTGCCAATCAAGAGATGATAGGTCGGCATTTATGGCATTTATGATTTATGATATAGGTCGGCATTTATGAAATCATAGTTGGCTTACATAGCTTACAAGGATAAAATGCCAATACAAAAATAATACTAAAAGCAAAACTCCTACTCCTCTGGTAACAACAAATGAACAACAAATGAACTACTTGATGGGCTCCATATCATTCTGGGATCCCCGGGCCCATTACCAGAACCATGTCTTCAGGGTTTGCAAAAGAGTGTCAAAATGGGGACCATTCTTATATCTGCATGGGCCGCCTTCTTGGTCCTATCAGATGTATCTCTCTAAGACAGGAACATATAGCATTCCCTGCCTCTCTGCTCTAGGGGATTGGTTAGATGTGATCAGGAGAAGACAGTCTTTCAAATAACCTGGACGCAAACCATATGGGGCTTTGAAAGTAACAACAACACCTGGAATTGTACCCGGAAGCATATTGGCAGCCAATGCAGTGCCCGGAGAGGTGAAACATGTGCAAATCTAGATCTGCCATTTTGAACCAATGAAGCTTCCACATACTTTTCAAGGGAATCCTGTGTTAAGAGCATTGCAATAGTCAAGGTGGGAAGTGACTAGGGTATAGGTAACTGTGAACAGGGATTGTTTGCCCAGGAAATGGCATAACTGATTTACAATCTGTACTTATGCAAAGCACAACTTCCACTTCTTAAGCAGGAATCTTAAATTGAAGAGAATCCCCAGTCTATGCACTGTGTCTGTCTGGAGCAGTGCCACCCCATCCCAAATCAAAGATGGCAATTCTTCATGGACCCACGAATCCCAAATTCAGTGCCATTCCATCTTGTCAGGGTTCAGTTTCAGTCTACTGCTTCCCATCCAATCCTTAAGAGCTTCCAGGTGTGTTAAGATATTTAAGTAAATAATTATGAATGATGATATGCTATACGTCAAGATCTATGAAGATTTTTTTTCAATAAGAAGCACTTTATAAATAACATATATTTTTATTATGATATTGCTGCAGCCATTAATACATTCTTGATGTGTCTTATTGGATAGCTTTTACTGATTTATTTTATTTTCTTGCTTTGAAACATTCAGCATAAAAGAGTTAGAGATTGTTCTTGAATATGTTCTTTCTTTTGTCATTAGTGAGAATTAAGTAGAGGTCCATCTTGTGATTCTATGCTCCCCTGCTTTTTTAAAAAAAAATCAACTGATCACTTTCCAGAGCTTTGTAAAAGTACATTAAAACTATATTTAGAAGTATATAGCTTGGACTCTACCGGAGGTCAATGCAATCTTCCATGGCCATAAGAGGCAATCATGTAAACTGTAACTTCACCGTGTAAAGATAATTTAACCCTATTTTTTTCTTCAGTTGTAAATATTAGTACACTGAAAGCCCTTGTTACAGAAACATTCACATGGATCTACTATAGCACTGTACCATATCCCGTTCTGTTTATTTATTGTTGCCTCATATCTCATTCATCCTTACTAAGGGCACTTTGTGAATTCATAGATGCCAGTGACCCAGGGGTAATTGTTCTCTATTTCATCTGGACCAAAAGTTAAGTGATTGCTTTTGTCTGGCCTTTGCTTTGAACTAATCTGCCAAAAGTCCATGTAAAGCTTCCAAATTTATCTTTATATCTTCTTTTTCATCAATTTAGATTCAGAAAATGACCTTTTTTTTGAAACAACATTAACACTTCTATCAAAACTTAATCAGTACTTTTGAAAATAATAGTGGTCAGAGCCCTGCCACTCTTCAAAACCATTTCTCGTATATCTAGGATTTATTCACTGCATGCTATTATAAAGGAAAGGAAAGTTTTTCCTGCATGCTATGTATGTAAGTTGCTATTTTGCAAGCCACCTTTTTAATTTTTTAAAGCAAAATAGAGATTTTTGTGGAAGCAGGTATATTCTTCAAGATTACCAGCTTTATACAATTTTCACATCTCTCCTATCCAATTCTATCGTTCATCTGTTTACTTCTATTTCTTCATAGTTAATGCAAATTTCTTGTTCATAATGTATGGATTTCAATTTTATTAATTTCCCACCAAGCATAGTGAATTAATTGCTGGGGAATTCTGGGAATCAAAGTAAACACATCATCAAGTTGCTAAGGTTCAGAAACATTGTATTATAGAGAATATTTTGAAATGCGTTTGTGGGGATATTTTGTAACCAATATTTAAACAAATTTTGAAGAATAGAACAGAAGAATGTATCTATGTACTAATGCATGAAAATTGAGACAGACTGTGATTCTTCTGACTTTAACAAAAAATATTTATTGGTGGAACATAGAAACTATTTGAAGGTTACCTGCAGACACATTCACTCTAAAGTAAAAAAGTTTGTATTCCTAAAATATGAATTAATAATTTAAATAGAATATTTAATGAAAGTGGATTATTTGGAGTTCCTTTAACAACTTGGCTGAATTCCAGTGTGTTCACTATTGTGCAGCCAATGCTTGTTTATTTGTTTGTCGTTGAGATTTCTTAGTTGTAAAATTATTGAAACTTTGTAGCAAAGAAGACTTTAACTACAGCTATATAATATAAGCATACAGGCAATTACTACCTGCCAACTGTCAGAATAAATCAGTCATTCAAGGGATATTAATTAGTAGAGACACACCACCCTTAATTACCTCTGGATAGCAGGAAAATAATTTAATCTCAGTTAATTGCATATCAGTTTAAAGTAATGAAAAACATTCTTTTTGGACAGAGCGGACAGCAGAGTGTAGATGAAGCCTGAGGTACAAATTTAGAATGCTGTTATGTCTTGTTCAGATGGTTCATATAATGTCTGTCAAGCAACGTGACAGACAATACTGATATAACTGAATGTGATATATCAGCAGCAAGGAAATGTGACAAAATTTGTGTAAAGTAATTTTAAGAAAGAGCAGAATCAATTACCTTTTTCCAGTTGGCCAACAATTTGTATTGCTATGTACATTGGAAATAATTTTGAGTTTAGATTTCCTTTTGTATTTTCAGTTTGCTACAAGTTTAGCTATTGTGACTTTTGGCCAGGAGAGATGAGGATAGTGCTGGAATCTGCTGACCAGCAGCAGAGATGTGATTGACACACACTTTGACATACTTTTACAAGGCCCTGAAGATCTGGTTTTGCCAATGGACCAGATTAAGATGGAGCCCATCAAAAGATTTATCTGATTGTTGTAACCAAGGGCATGCGGGGGGAAGTTATTGCTTTATTGTAATTTTTTATTTTTTTATATCCTTGTAAGCTGCCAAGGGTATTGAGAATAAGTCATTAACCAATAAATGAATGAATGAATGAATGAATAAATTGTATGTAGTAGACTTTTCCTTTAGTTAACATGTTGAATTTTATCTTTTCTTTCGTATACAATTCATGGCACCTTACCGTATGTGTAGTTATACACAATATATTTCAAAATGAATATTTTACATTTTATTTTATTCCAAAAGATACTTACCTTGAACATTCAAGACATGCTCTCCAATAATTTAAATACCCACCAAGTAATTCTCATCTTTATTAATTATTTTATGATTTCAATATTAGTAGATGATAGCTGGAAAGCCAGTTTGGTGTAATGGTTAAGGCATCAGGCATGAAATTGGGATACTGTGAGTTCTAATCTTGCTTTAGTTACAAAGTCATCTGAGGGCCGGTCATTCTCTCTCATCTCTGAGAAGTAAACAATGAAAATCTTGCCAAGAAAACTTCAGAGACTTGTCCAAGAAATTTCCAGGAATCATCACTGATTCAAAGGCATCACACAAGCATCACATATACAAAAAAGTGATAGCTGATATCCAATATTTTGCTGGTGGTTTTTTTTTTTTTTAATTTTATAATATCTAGGATTGTCGTGCAGTGTATCAGTGTGTCTTATATGAAGTCACTCACCCAGTGGGTGAGGAACTTTGGCCAGCAGCAGCTAGAGGGATGGAGAAGGAAGAAAGTGCTGGGATCTGCTGGCCCGGAGCATCATCTGCCTACCATCCTTTACCAATGGACCTTTCTCTTTGGCTATCAGATGCTGGTGGGAGGAAGCACCCAAGGATATTCCTTGTCAAAATAACTAACTTTCCACCCTCCACTTCAGCACCTACTGGGCAGGAATTTAGCCGGGGGGGCAAGAGGACTTGTGAAAAAGTCGCAATCAAGTAGCTGTGAGAAAAGCTTCAGAGGAATCTTTATGTGAAGCACTGGCCTATTAGCAGTTTGGGGCCATCATATTTGCTTCATTAAGGCAAAACCGGTGACCTCTTTACTTCAACAAAGCTAATCAAGTCCCCTTCAGCATTTCAACTCACATTAGCGAAGTGAATTTTACTCACGTTATACGGGCCTTTAATCTTAGACTGTCTACTATTGACCTCACCCCCCCTTTCCTAAGAGGTCTGTAGGTGGGCATGCATAAGCGCACCAACGTGCCTACCGTCCCTGTCCTATTCTTTCTTTTATTTTTCTTATATGTACCCATTTCATGTATTCATAACTATGTATATACTTACACCTATTATCTTGTAAGCAATTGACAAATCAAATAAATTCTAAATTCTAAACATATGATAGATGATATGCAGCATGCAAATGTGTTGTGAGCAAAAGCCTTTGATACAAAAAAATGAATGTTTCATAGGCGCAAAATATTTTTCCTACCTCAAGCCTGCCCTTTTTATTCCTATTTGTTTGTCTACTGGCTAAGTTTCATTGGGATTCTTCATTAAAGTGTACTTACAGTAAGACTATAGCCAATCAGTCTGACACTGCAATAACATCACACAGCAATTGTAAGCCATTTAGAGTGAGGGCAATGTTTTGTCTGTGACACTGCCATTCATCTGGATGGATAGGTGAAAGAAGAATGTCAAACAAGAAACATAGCAGCTTGTCTTATTCCTAGGCAATGTAGAGGAAACCTTATAGCTCTATTTTCCAGCAGTGAGATCCTTTTAGAAAAGTGCAACAATTGATTGTTGAATTGATTGCCATGGCTTGGTTAAAGTTTGTTTTAGTTTTTTTTTTTTTTGAAGAATAAGAAACCATGGGTACTTCTTTCTATGCCAGCCACCCTCCACCAGCTTCTACTCTTGCTTGCCTTTCCAAGAGCCTACAATGAAGCAATGACTTAGGGAAACTTTTAATGGCAGGGATCCAATGAATGATTGTATATATACTGTACTTTGTGCTCTTCAAATACTAGCCTACAAAATCCCATATGAGCCTGCTTGCCTAAGACTGCTTTCCTGAATATATTACTTCAATTTACAAATTGTTTCTATTTGTAAAGCTTTTCATTCTCCTGGTGGGTCACCGACCTGCTTTCTTCTGTGCCCACAATATTACCTATTCCTCAGGAGTCTACCTGCCTGCCTTGCAAACTGCCTGCCATATATATCCTAACTGGGCACATTCTTTTGTCTCTCGGATACTGTCCTGTGTATCATACTGCCCAAGTTAACACAGACAGTTGATAGAAAATCTGACACTAAAAATATTGTTTGTATATATTAAAATTCTATTACTAAGGGAGCCAACTTTGTGTGTTAGTTAATGCACCATGCTAGAAACTAGAAGGGTGTGAATCCTAGTCTTGCCTTAGGCAGGAAACCAGTTGGGTAATCTCAGCTCACTCACTCTCTCTTTCTCTCTCAGTCCTAAGAAGGAGGCAGAAGTAAACCACTTCTGAAAGATCTTGCCAGGAAAACTGCAGGGACTACCCCAGGCAGTTTCTTGGAGTCAACAGTGACTCCACGACACAATAAACAAGCCAAGAGAGGTCTTTTCAGAAAAACAAACCTACAAATCACATAACATGAAATTGCAAAAAAGATACAACTTTAGAGCTTAAGGTAACATTATGGACCATGAAATTGGATGTCCTTCCAAAAAAGAAGGTGATATCAGAGGTGATATTCAGCAGATTCTGACCAGTTCTGGAGAATCGGTAGCAGAAATTTTGAGTAGTTCAGAGAACTAGCAAATATCACCTCTGTCTGACCTGCCCCCATCTATTCTCTGCCTCCCGAGTCCCAGCTGATCGGCTGGGTCTTCTTTGGTTGCCCTGCACAGGAGAACAAAGCTGGAAAGCAGGTTAGTGGGATGGGGTGGGAATGGAGATTTTACAGTATCCTTTCCTTGCCATGCCCACCAAGTCACACCACGCCCACCAAGCCACACTCACAGAACCGGTAGTAAAAAAATTTGAATCCCACCACTGATTATGGGCCATGAAATCAGATGTCCTTCCCAGAAGGAATAGTATTTGCCAACTTAATAAGAAATGCCTGAAATGCTAGCCAAGAAAATAAGTCAGTAGAGGATGGAAGAGTAGATTCATATTTAATAATGGTTGTTGAAACCTGCAGAGGTTTCTCTTCCCAAGAAGTCATGCAAAGCTGCTTCTCTACTCAAACCATTTTCAGCCTACCAGCAGGGGTAGTTTTAGACCTCAAGTGAACAGGAATTGGATGAAAAGGCACACAAATCACACAAACCTAATAGGAGGATCTTCACATATAGAGATTTGAGCTGTGAATGAGGCCATATCTGATGCTTTTGCTAGCAGCAAGGATGTTTCTTTTCCTCATTCCACATTTGTAAAATGACCAATGAGGTGGAAGTATATAATAAGATAGAAGTTCAATTCAGCTCTTCGCTCTAGGCATATGGGTTCAAAGCGGACCATTTCAGGAATATGTATGTACTTCTGAGTAGAAATTTTACATTTACATTCTGTGTGACTTGGGAAGTTACAAGACTCTACATTAGACTTGGTATAATTGTACCAAATAAACATTGTTAGGCACCAGTCCAAGCACTTACTGCTTTAAAGAATGGATACTGGTTTTGTGCCAGCCTCTTTTTTATATGATCTGTCCATCTCTGTAGTATTAAATTTCACTTTGTTGGCTTGTTTTTGCTGCCTCTGCTAATTAAGTAATATTGTGTAATGGTTTGTGAAAATGACCCTGGGAGACAGGAGGTGAGCCGCAGACAGGAGAATGGTCCAATAAGAGGAAGTTTATTGTATACGAGGAATGGTGACATGGCAAATGTCTTAGAAGGAACCATCCTTTCAAATTTGCAAAATAACAATAGCACTTACACTTATATACTGCTTCACAGCCCTCTCTAAGCAGTTTACAGAATCAGCATATTCCCCTCAACAAACTAGGCCCAACCTCGGAAAGATAGAAGTCTGAGTCTTTTTTTTTTTTAAATAAAGTTTTATTTGAGTTTTCACAAAAAAAACCCAATACAAATAAAACATCTTTTTTGAGAATAGCATGGTCCCAGCTTCTCTATACAGACACAAACTCAATTTCATATTCATCTTTATATTCTATTCCATATCTTCTTACTATTTTAACTTTTTCTCCATAACAGACTCAGAAGGCTGAGTCAATCTTGAGCCTGGTGAGATTTGAACTGCCAAATTGCAGGCAGCCAGGAGTTAGGAGAAGTAGCCTGCAGTGCCTTCTCACCACTGCACCACCATGGCTTTTAACCTTATAATAAAGTGGATGTAACCTTATACTAACCTTATAATAGCGTGAAATTATTCCAACTGGTGATGCTTCCTCTTTGGATTACCTCATTAGCTAACACATTAAATCTTGACATAAAACCAAACCTGACAATGTTGAAGAAGTCCATTCCTGGAGAAGACACGTTTCCTAATCTCAGCCTGGCCAATTATCCAAGAAGTCCAAAAAGTAGATTGTAATTTAAAAGATTGAGTGTTTTAAGTCAGAGTAGGATATGCCTTGGCTTAGGCAATCAACTGTCTTTAATAGACATTGAACTATTTGGAGCGGTGTTGATATGTTTTTTTGCATCCCAGACGGCAGAAGAAAGATAAAGGAGAAGCAGCCATGTCAAACTCCCAGCCCATGGGCCAGATGCATCATGCACTGGCCACACCCTTGCCCGGTTTAGCAAAGAAGAAAATAGTCCTGATACATCATGTGATGCTGCCGTGATGATGTGAATTTGACACCCCTGCTCTAAACCAGAGGTCTCCAACCATAGCAACTTTAAGATTTGTGGACTTCAATAGAATTCCTCAGTTTTGCTTTGCTGGCTGAAGAATTCTGGGAGTTGAAGTCCACAAGTCTTAAAGTTGCCGAGGTTGGAGACCCCTGCTCTAAACCATATAATAATAATAATAAATATTTATTTATATACCGCTCCTCTCCCGAAGGACTCGGAGCAGTGCACAGCCGTACAGTAAAACAATAAATATGTGGAAAATTAAAACTAAATTAAACCCAACCCTAGCTGTAAACAAATTTAAAACCATACTCTAAAACCCTAAAATTTAATAAAAATAAAACACCCCAAAACTAAAATCAGCCCAAGCCGGCCTGGTCAAAAAGCCAGGTTTTCAAAGCACGCCTGAAGGTCCCCAGGTCCGTGGCTGTCCGTAACTCTGGGGGCAACCCATGCCAGAGGGCAGATGCCCCCACAGAAGGGAGCATGACTGAATTTAGAAAGAGGGAAAATGCATCGATGTATTTTTGCAAACACAGAGCTAGATATCAAATGTAGCTTGTAGAGAAATACCCAATATTCCCAACTTTGGTCTGAAATTATAGAATACATGCACAAATGTATAAGCATGCTGAGATCTAGGAATATTTGCTACCTGTCTTTCCCATATCACAGCTTATATAAGCACAATCTGAAAGATAAATAATATAGCAGTAAAGGTATTCGACTTTAGACACCCTGGTTCAAGTCCTTATTTAATTATGGAGCTAATGGGTAACAGTTTTTTAGTTGGGTGTTCCACTGAATTACTTAATTAGCAATTATTTAATTAGTAATGTTGCCTAATAGTTCTTAAATGAGAGATTGGGGCATTTTCACAAATGTCTTTTCATTTTCGAAGAAAAATCATTCAACAAAGTGAATTTGAGCAGTGTGGCAATATTTTACTTTTCACCTTCTTCACATCCATTTTCTTACCGATTTTATCTTAGATTTTTAATTAGACTGGGTTCTTTGCTGAGATTCCAACCTTCTCTTTTAGCCAACCTGGCATGCTTCTTCCTTGTGTCTTTCTCTAAGCAATATGACTAGCTTGGCTCCTTTGAACACAGAAGTAGCTTGGTTAACGAAAGCCATAACATTAGCCATTCCACGAAATCAAAAGACTCTGCCCTGTTCTTCTTTATGAAGGCACCAGTAGAGATAAGGCACTGTGGTTAATGCTGTAGAAAATATTTTGGCATGAACTGAACAAAACTTATTTATGTATTGAGTGTCAACTCATAAAATATTTCTATGCCCGTTTTATAGTTGCCAACAGAAAGGGGAGGGGAAGAAGTTTGAAAGACTAGTGCAGCAGTTTGGAATCGAAAGTGCATTCCATTCATAACTTGCAAAGATTATAACTAGGTGACCAGAGTTTCTGCTCCACAAATCTCTAGTTGGAGAACATGATTGATGACTCTTGGCTATGGAGGTGTTTTGTTGGAGAATATGAATTATGATGCACCCAAAGGGGTGGAGGGAAACCAGGGTCAAGAGTGACAGTGAATTACATGTCTCAGAATCGGCTTCAACCAGGTCCTACCGACATGTTCGCTCCTAATAAATTCATTATAGGTTTTGAAGTTTGGCTCAAGACTCATGATTTAGTTAGGGCAACTGCTGGAATCCTGACATTGAGTTTCTATACACAAAACAGCTGCAGATCTTGTTTAGCCTTAATTTAAACTCTTCTAACATAATATTGAAGTTGGGCATCTTTTTAGGTCACTTGATAAGATTTCAAGAAAATTAGTAGATTTTTGTGTGCCCTTTTGTTTTGCTTTTCTGCTTTATATAATGTTCGTTTCTCTTTCTACTTTAAAAATATTTACTGGCTTCAATTAAACTCACTCTGCTTTCAAAACCTTTAACTAGCTGATTTTTGCAAACTATCCTACATCAGTAATAAAGAATACATATACAGCCACACCTTGTAACAAGACATTTAAAGTAAAAAAAAAACATATATATCCATAAAGACATTCACACTTACTCTACATTCTGAATGAAGTGAGCAGTATACATTTTAAGGTTTGTTTGGGTTCATCTAAAAATGGACCCTTGTTCCTTAACCTGAGAACATACTCCTACGAATCTGCATATAATGAGCACATTAACCCTGTAACTATTAAGATATAAAGAGATAACATGTGTTTTTTTTTAATTCACTTGCTTTACTACTGTACAAAGTCTAGGCTCTTCTTGTATATGGAGAAATGTCAGGGAAACAGAAAAATAGATATTCTAGCCATCTAACTAATGCAATGTCTCCTTTGTTTCCTTAAAACATTCCTTTTCATGGTGAGGGGGAAATCAGTGAATGTGCTGGAGAGGTGGGATTGCCAAAGGGATACTCTTGAAAAAGAGTATTTATCCTGAAAAATGGGGAAATTATGTTAAGGCATTACAGAGACTTGCCATCTGCAGACAGAGGGAAAATTCCAGGAGCCAGAAGGCTCAGGTGAGAGTTCTTGACTATGCAAACTTGTAATATCTTCATGGGACATTTCAAAAATTTCCTCACATTCAAGAACCCTTCAATAAGTATCTTAGTATAATAATTGTCATTCTCAAGGTTGCTGTTCCCTACCTAGTTCTTTCCTGGTTTCTTTGTTAGCCTACCTTGGCAGATTTTTAGAGCAAGTCAATTCCTAGAAAGAGAACTTTGTATTGCCAAGACCGGATAATCCCTTGCAAACACGGACAGAAATCACAGTCAGTGAACTGTAAGAACCAATCCAGGTAAACAATTCTTGTCTCAATTGTTCATCAAGCTGGAAATTCAGAAAGAGTGATATGCTTTCACAAAGTGAAACATTTTGAGGTGGGGGAATCATATGTATATGCAACTGGTTTTTGTAACAGAATGGATTTGTGCCTCATATTAACTCTGAATATTTTTGAATTAGGATTGCACTGTATTACATCAATAGTACAAGTAATTCTCGCTTGGGACCAGCAACTCCATTGCTAAGTACAGTAGTTCTTAAGTGAAAAATCACATGACCGTGACAGACACATGATGATATGATTTGGATATTGAGTGAGTCACCATAGTCATTAAGTGAAATATTATATTACTGTGACTTAAAAGTTTAGTTCTGTGGGCTCCATTAATTCAGCTTTTTACAAGTTGATTGCGAAGCATGAAAATGTGACTGCGAAGACATTGAAATAGTGTTGAGAGGATTGGTCACAATGCTGGATTTTAAAAAAAAAATTGTTTTACATCACTGTAACTTTAAATTAAACAAAGCAGTCAATAAGCAAAGATCATCTGCACTGAACTTTCTGCACATATTCCTCAGTAAGCATGCTATATATTGTATTGTAGCTATATTTCCAGAGTACTGTTTAGATATCTTTATACAACAAAGACACTGAGTTTATGATTTGACGACAAATTGCAGGGAAGAAAATTAGATTATTATTTTTTCAATATATAGCTTTATTTTTCAATATATAGCTCCCCGCCCCACAAGAATAAAAGACAAATGACCAAGAAGAAAAAGAATTGAAACAAAGAAAGTCAGGAAAAGAGTAAGATAAAAGTACCAAAAGAAAAATAAGGAACTGTCAAGAGAATATAAAAGTAATGACTTCTGACTTTTTTTTTGGTACAGATATAGATTAAAAATACATCAAACTGTTATTCTAAGGTCCACCATTTTCCAGGAATGGGCTGCTGGCGGTTCGCAGGGGTTCGGGAGATCCCCTAGCTAAGATTTTGCATAGTTCAGAGAACCCTCAAATCCCACCCCTGGCTGGCTCCACCCACCCCATCCTGCCCCTCCCAGGAGTCCCCACATGGCCTGTTTTGGATGCAGGTAAGTGCAAGGTGTGCACAGGGGCTCAGGGAGGGTGAAAAATGGGCCTCCCGGAAGTTCGGGAAGGCCGGAAATGGGTGTGTTTCAGGCTTCCAGAGAGCCTTCGAAGCCTGGGGAGGCCATTTTTACCCTCCCGGAGGCTTGAGGAGGCAAAAATGCTCCCTCACACTATGGTGCAGGAGGCTAACTAGGCCACGCCCACCATGGCTACGCCCACTTTTGTGCGTATATGGAAGTCTTGCCACTGTTATCATATATAACAACAAATTTCCATTAAATCTTTCAATCTGTTTATTCATTACTCCCAACAGAAAAAAAATCAATGGTTTCAATTTACTTTTAACATCTTATGAATCAAAATACATATTTGATCCCTATATTTTCCGGTTTTCTTACATGTCAAAGATGCAAATATGTTTCCTTGGTTTAATTACATTTTTAGAAAGTATTTGAAATTTCATTACAGATCAGTGTGGTGGCCTATAGGTGAAGAACCTCCCGCTCAGAAGGTTGAGAATTCAATTGTAGGCAGCAAGAGATTTTTCTCTACCAGGGCACAAAGAGTATAACTGCTGCAAACTCCGCATAGGTGTTAGGAAGGGCATCCGGCCAGTAAATGCTCAGCTCAATTCCGTCTCCCTGACTCTACCCCAAATCAAGGAATTACAGGGTCATTAAAAAAACCATTATATATTTTTGACAATTTATCTGATGTCAAATACAAGCAAAGAGAGCTTCTTGGAGTAGTTACCATAATGGGATTTTAGAAGACAGATTTGCTTTATACCTCTTCCAAATTCTCAGTATGGCACTACACAATAAAAATCCTTTTAATAAGCCAAATCTTAAATCATGTTCTTCCAGTTTCAACAGCTTCCTTTTTCTCAAAGTTATCAATTATTTCATCCATATTAAGTAACAAATTGCAAAATACAGTTTCAAATTTGGTAATCTTAACCCTCCTTTTTAATATTCTGCAATAATTTATATTTAATTTCTAGTTAATTCTATTGCTGTAAAAATGTGAAAATATTGTTTTCTGGTATCACATGATTTTCTTAGATAACATAATTCAAGCCTTCTGAATATATGTTAAATCCTTGAATAAAATTTGCCGAAGTCCATATGTTCCAGAACTTTAAACGGAAAAGGCCAATTCAAATTATTGAAAGCATTCTGTGCATTAAAGAAGATTAACGTGCCTTGGTTTTCATTAGATTGTCATAAATATTCTATTACATCCAATACAGAGCTCAAATTGTCTTTTAATTGTACTTTAGGTAAATAATTTAATTGTTGATCTTCATGAATAAACTCTTGTAAAATGTTTTTACTTTTATCAGTGAAAATTAATTTAAATACTTTATAATCATTGTTTAATAAAGAAAATGGTCTATAATTCTTAGCAGAAGTTAAATCCTGTCCTTTGTTTGATAATAATATAATGTTTGCCTTTTCCCAAAATTCTGGCATTGCATCTCCCTGTAAAACAGAATTCATTACTTTCTGAAGTGGTTGCAGAAGGTGCTCTTCAAAATATTTATAATAAGAACCTTGATAGTCCATCTGGTCCTGGTGACTTCCTCTTTTAGTCTTTTTGTAGCTTTTTGTAGCTTCTGTTATCTCCATAGTAGTTACCGCTATTCATAACTGGCTTCTGAGATTGTGAGAGTTTTAGTAAATTCTGTTTTTTAAGATACTTCTGAATCTTTTTCAGATTAGATTCTTGACTATATTCTATTCCATCATTTTCACCCTAAAAATCTACCCTATTTTCCCACCTCCCTCTACTCTCTGCTGGAAAGACTGATTTCAAATGGAAACTTGTTCAAATAAAAAAAAGAGGACAAGGAAAGGGCCAAGAAGTTTCTTTTCCTATTGAGAGTTTTGTCTTTGAAAATGCTGCCTTAGTAGCTATCCTGAATAAAAAAGGAAAAATACGTATCCAAAATAGAAATGTGGAATTACATATAGCATGCTGGTCTGCTTTTATCTGTTATAGTTTTCCCCCATATTAGGGAAAGTGAAAAATGCAATAAGAAGAGCTGATTGTGGATCTTGTCATGAAATACTGCAATGAGGGATATGACCATTGACCATACAGTCATTTTCTATTTTTTTTCTCCATTTTTGAGATGCACTTCAGATTTATTTTTAATTTTAATTTTTTGGGGAAGAGACACTTCCATAAAAAACACATGGGTGCAACCAATCATCACTTGAGGGTTATATATGCACAGAAACAAACAGACAAACAGAACATCCAATGATTTTCCCCCTAAGAAAAAATAATGCTTGATTAGAGGTAGAAAATATACCTCTAGGGCAGGGGTGTCAAACTCATATCATCATGGCAGTGTCACATGATGTATCGGGACTTTTCCCCTTTCGCTAAACTAGCCGGATGTGGGGCCAGCATGTGATGCACCTGGCACATGGGCTGTGAGTTTAATACCCTTGCTCTAGGACACTCCTATTGAAAATGCATCACCTTTAGCTTCAAGTGTCTCTAGTCCATTGGCCATATGAGCTACAGTAGGTCTGCAGTGCAACAACATCCAAAGTGCCACTGATTGTCTGTTTCCATGGTAGAGGCTGATTCTTTGTTTTATGGCTTATCAGTATCATTGGAGGGTTTTAATTTAATTTTAATTTTTCTAACTTTTAACTTTTTACCCTTTTTATTATTCTATCATAATTTTAACCTCAGCCACCAATTTAAATTTATTTATTTATTATTTATTTATTTATTTATTTATTTTTCGTATTTCTATACCGCTCCCTCTCCCAAAAAGGGACTCGGGGCGGTGTACAGCCTAACAAACACATAAAATAGATACAAGTTGAATAAAGTTTAAAACCAGATTAAATACATATATGGCTTTATCCCGTTCGACTATAATTAAATATTTAAAATCCGGGATAGAAAAAATTTAAAATCAGATTAAAAATTAAAACCCTTATTGAATTAAAACCCCAAAGACCCTTACTGGGCCAGGCCGGCCTGTTTAAAAAATAGGGTCTTAACTGTGCGCCGGAAGGTCAGGATGTCTGTCATGGCTCGTATCTCCGGGGGGAGATCATTCCACAGGGAGGGGGCTCCCACAGAGAAAGCACGCACCCTCGGGGCTGCCAGCCGACAACGATCAGGCGGCGGTACCCCAAGTAGGGCAACCCTGTGGGAGCGTACTGGGCGGCGGGAGGTTGTTGGTGGCAGCAGGCTTTTTAAATCTATTTTAAATTTTTCTATTTGATTGTATTGTTTTTATTTAGGCTGTACACCGCCCTGAGTCCCAATTTGGGAGAGGGGGGCGGTATAGAAGTTTAATAAATACATTAATAAATAAATAAATAAATAAGTGGGCATGGACTTCTGCTTCAACCATTTTAAAAAAACCTTCTAAAAAGATTGAACTATTATTGTCAAGGTGCTAAAATAGATCACCAGTGACAACAGCTACCAGTGCCCAAGCTTCTCTCTCCCATTGAATAAAGCAACAATTAGTTTCTCACCTGTGGTTCATAAATAAATCCTTGTCAATCAGCATCTAAATTAGCCACAAGAAACAGAATTTTGCCCAATGGCAATCCAAGGCACTTGACACAACTGAAAGTATCTTCTTAATGTCAGCAACAATCACATGTCAAAACAGCTGTATTATTTAATATATGTTTAATTGCAATATCATTCAATGGATTTCATTTGGCGGCTGGCTCAAATAATAAAGGATGGCTTTAAAAAGGCTTGTGCCCTTATAAGCTCAAAGTCTTTTATTTTATGCTGAACTTTAAATTGGATAGGTACTGAAAAAAAGAACTCTTTGAAAAAGTTGGCAATCAACAAAGTAGCTTTTCGAATAATAAGGCACCAAAGATAAGAAGTTTCAAAATATCTCTTTAGAAGGAGACGATTCTTTGAAACACCCCATGTCTTAAAATATCTTTATATTTATAATATAAATGTCATAAATGTGTAGTATTTATAAATCTTAGAAAGAAAGCCATGCACATTTATCTGGTGAAGCTCACCCATAGTTACTGGATGATAAAAAAAAAGTGTGAATGTAATTTTAGGGAAATGTATATTTCTTAAGTTCTGCAAGGATTGCAACTTTATTATTAGCCATGAAATATTAATTTAGTACTGGGACATCTATGCTAGAATGAACTTACAAATCATTATGGCTGGCCAAATCTTTATGGAGTGTTTGGCTTCAACAACGATGTGAGTTCACTTCCTCCAAACTGCTGCACCAAACCATACAGCTTCCTTACTTTTAAGATAACTTTGGAGATGTTGTCTGGCCTGATCCAAATTGGCTTTCTATTCTCCTAAAAATAAGAAGCAGTTTCTGGTCATGCCCATTAAATAAACTGAAGTATCTTTCAGGTTTTTCAAGTGTCAGTCTTTTGCCTCTGGCCTTCAATGAAGAGCATAGTGTGACACCTCTACAACCCAAAATTTGTCTTCAGGGCAAATTGAAGCAAAGGCCTACTATTGCCACTTACACAAAGGTTATTTATTATAAGCCACTTTGACTTTGTGGAAAGGTCACCTGCTACTAGCTTTAACTAAAATTAATCAACCATGAAATCCAAAAGATTTCTCTAATTTTTAGTATATATGTGTTCTGTTGTATTATGGAGGTTATATGAATTTTACAGTGTGATCATTCTTTGCATATTGTCACACAAATGTATTGCTGGAAGAATTACTAGAACCAATTCTACGCTGCAATTTTCATTTTGCAAAAGCAGGCAATACTCCATAGCCACCACAGTGCCAAAAGACAGAAAGAGGGGATTTTATTGGAATAATAATAATAATTACAGCAATTATGATAACAACTTAATAAATTAGTAAGTGACACAGAAATCAGCAAATTAAGGTAGAAAACTTATCTGCATGAATCTCTTCCAAGGAAATTAAATTGAATCTTTGTAGAGAGCCAGGAAGGCAGCTTTGAAGTAAATATTCAGAAATGATTATATAAACAAAGTAAGCAGAGCATTATTTAAGTCATGAGAAGGGAGATAGTATTAAGAAGTGACTTCCTCTTCTCTTTCAAGGATGATTTCTCTATGACTTTCTGTTATTATAACTTACTTCTGTAATGGATGGTTCTGGTCTTCCAATGGATTGTGTTTCCTGATCTGGTCTATCTCAGTCTTATCATAAAATATTCAACAGAAGAAAAGATTGATATCTTCTTCTCCAGGAAGATTATTAGATGCATGGAAAATAGACACATTTCTACATATAAAATAAGCACATCACCATAATGTGAAGGGGTTCTGCATCTAAAATAGACAATGAGATCATGTACTGAGCATATACTGTCCCTATGGTGGCTCTAGGGCATAATATTTGCATACTTACCATAGACATCTTCAAAAGGTTATTGATATCACAAGCTACTCAGCAGTTTATGTGATTAGAAAAGCTACTTATGCTTGCATCTTAACTATCTTTAAAACAATCAATAGATTTTTTTACGCCAAAAGGCATCTTAACTATACGTTGAGCTACTTACTTGAACTGATATAATAGGAATGTTTTAAAAAATAGAATTGTCCTCTCTGAAATGACAATAAAAGTAATAGAAAAAAATAGGAAAAAAATGCTATTTCTAATTTAAAATATATAATGGATCAAGTCAGTCTATGAAGAAACTAGGTAACTTTTGCTTCTTGTGTGCATATTAATAGAAGACACATTTGCCACCAGAATCTAGCAAATAGCTCTTGCATATTGTGCCTTTTAGATGGAAGGATTTATAGACATTATGGGTTTTCTCCATATCTCACACAAATGAGATACTTAAACTAAATATAGAGATCTAAATTGAAAGTTATTTTTCCCCCTCACATTATTTTCCTTTCTTTTGCTGGCAGTTTAAATAAAACCATAGATCTTTTATTTTAGATGCAAAATAGATATAACAAAGTTGGAATTTAAAGTAAAGATTGTTGCTTCTTTTTCCATTTTCCAAACAGAAATGCTTATTTGTTACTTTATGATATATTACTTATAAAGTGCACTAAGCCTAAGATGAGGTGTGGTAAAATGCTTTTAAAAATATTTATATTGTGTGACTTCCAAATAGGCATCCTTTAATATACTGTCCCTTCCACTTTTTCTGTTTAGCAGTTTGGTATTTCATTGGTTGGCCAGTAAGCCATGTTTGCTAATGTAGCATGAATGCTGTTACAACCTTGAGATTTTTAATTGATTTATGAAGCACAAATCGGTTTTGTTGTTATTCACAAAGGATATGTAATTTTTCTTGGTATAAGAATTGAAAGTAAGCTTTCCCTGTTGTAAAGCTAAATTATTTTTGCAGCTTCTGGAATCATATACATAAGAACAACTAAAGAGTTCTAAACATAGTTGCTTATATCTCATTTTTCTGTACATGACACAAATAATTGATTACTTCATATGGCGTATATTATATTCTCTGGAGAAGGGCCAAAGGTTCTGTGTAAAATTGAGGCATTGGATGTATTTCAATATTATATTAATATTTCAGACATCTATAATTTGTATGGTTTTGTGATTTCTAAGCTTATGGCATTAAATACAACTTTAAATCCATTCCAACCAGAATTTACTGATAAATCTTTGCAAATACTACTTGCATATTGTTTTCTTTCAGAATAGAAGGATTGATATTCATCATGCATTTCTATAACTTTCACACAAATGAGATTTTTAAAATAAATATACAGATATGAATTGAAAAATCTTTTTTTTTCCTTAGCAGTATTTCTCCATTTCTTTGGCCAGCAGACTATATAAAATTGTGTGTGTTTATGTGTTTATGTATAACACAAACACAGAAATACAGAGACACATATAACCACAGATGACTTAAACATCTCTCACTCATAGCTCATAGAATGGGGATAGGATGAAGGCAGTTTCATGGGAACAGCAGAAAAGTGTCCCAAAGACATACTTTTGCCATGGTTAGGTGCACAACTTTAAGATGAGACAGTATTTAATGTTAACAATTCATTTCTCCCTCCCTTTCTGTATTCATGTCTTTAAAAAATATAAATTAAGTTGCCTTAAAGGAAATATGTGATTTGCCAGTAGTACAAAGTTGAGGAGAAGCCCAGTGCAAAGATTTTCTTATTTTAAAATTGAATTTAAGATATGAAATGAAAAGTTTTCCTAATCCAAAGAGTTGGATTAAGGTCAAGTGCTATCTATAAAGTTGCATAATTAGAATAGAATTCTTTATTGGACAAGTGTGATTGGACACATAAGGAATTTGTCTCCGGTGTATAAGCTCTCAGTGTACATACAAGCAATAAGAGATAAATCATGATCACAGTCATCTTAAAAATACATTCATCATAAATGATAAGATACAACATAGTGATAGTAATAGGATACTAAGCAATAAACATAAATCATACTAGAATGCTAAATAAACAATATAAATTGTAAGATACATTAAGAGAGAACAAAGTTCCTCCCCTTTGGAGGAATCAGTTAAGGAGCCTAAGTTAATAATCTTTTTTTGCAAGAAACTGAAAACATATGAAATTTACTGCTGTTTATACATTCTTTAGAATATGCAGTTTATCTTCTATTTTTGTGAACCAATTAAGGTTCCCTTTAAAGCAGCGTTCCCCAACCTTTCCGGCTTGGTGGGCTGGCGGAGTTGGGGGGGAGAGGGAATGATTCCATGAAAGTGGCAGATGTGCACGCAAGCATGTGTAGTTCCAGCTAGTACATGCACAAATGGAACTTCATGCGTGGGTTTGAGTGCCCATCACAAGAACAATTAGAGCTACACACTTGCGGATGCGCTCACCTGTCACTTGCACGGCTTGGTTCCAAAGAGCAAATTAAACTTCATGAACTTTGCATGTGAACTCCACAAATGGATCTTCTAAATACACCATGACCTAGGAGTGGGCTATGGTCTGAGAGTTTGGTACCCCTGCTTTGAAGAAAAGGAAAGTCATTTTTATCTGAACATGAATTTTGTATGGCAGCATATTCTCTCATAGATAATGAACTCTTCAGAGAACACTGGTTATGTGTAATCACCTTGATATTCTTGATGAATGAATACATTTACATGGTCTAGAATTGTTCTACTATTGCCACATTTTGAGTTGAAATCAGGGCTGGGATTCAACCGGTTCTGTGGGCGTGGCTTAGTTGGTGGGCTTGCCTTAATGGTCATGTGACTGGCTGGGCATGGCCAACTCAACATCACTCATATCAAGGCACCCATCTCCTCGCCTGGCCTCTTGTGACTGTGGGGATGCTGCAATAGTCGTAAGCGTGAAAGACGGTTATAAGTTACTTTTTTCAGTGCCATTGTAACTTTGAATGGTCACTCCACACAAGCAAAGTACCAGCAAAGGAGGGGAAAAAAACTCCAGAGACATGCCTGAGTCTAGTCCTGCCAAGAATGTAATAAGGGTTAACGGAGAAGCAGTTTCTTTAAGCAACACCAGAATGTTTCCTTCCTGTCTTCCTTACAGTATTAGGCCAGTAATTTCTTCTAAAATTTTCTCCGAACTACTTAGAATGTTAACAACCAGTTCTAGCGAATAGGTGCGAACCTGTAGAATCCCACCCCTGAAATCCAGGACTGTTAGCATGACTTTTGATCAGTCACTGCTGCTAAGCATTTATATATTCTTTCCTGCTATATCTTCATTATAACCTAATGACCTCTGTTCATGTATGTTGTTTCTATGTACCTGTATATCTGTGTGTCTATGAGGCCCTAATCAGGGTCCATACATACATGCTATTTCTCTATTGGTATACTTCTCATGTCTCCTTGTCATATGTCTGTGTATGTTTGTGTGTATGTATGCACAAGGCACACGCTGATGATGATGATCTTAGAAATAACCCATTCTCTAATGCCTCTGCCCTAGGAATGCAGGGGGAGATTTTGGACAGGACATTTTTCTCCTTAGTTCCAAACATTTATGGCCCATTTTTGAACAAACTTGATTTTGTTTGTTTGTCTGCTAAAGTATTTTCTTCTTTAAAAAAGAATCCTAACTTTCTTACAGTGCACTGTAAACACTATATAATGTTACAATAGCTATCAGTTATGAGGAAGAAAAGCTTTTATGAATGCTGACCTGTGGAAAATAAATGATATGATTTATCTGTGTCTGGAAAGCAAGATTCTATCACAGTTTGGGATCAACTTTCTCTGATGTATACTTCACTTGATGAAATATAAGCTACTAAGTAGAATTCTCTCCTAAAGGAATGAGCACTCTTCGATATTGGTGTAACATAACCCTATCAATAAAGTCTTCCTGAAGTTTCATCTGCAGTGCCTTGAATAGTTTTTGAAAAATATGTGACTGCCAATCTTGAAGTAGATGAGGAAAATATTCTGAATTCAGAAAAGCTTTTGAGATGAATTCTCACAGGTTCAATTCTATTTCTCCCCTAAATCTAAGGGACAGACTTCTCAGTAGCAGAGTGAAAGGTCAACCACAGCATCCAAACTTTAGATAAGTGTCCAGCTATTTTCTACAGGAAAGCAAATTTAAATAGAAGTTTTTTTGTGGGGGACTCAGGAAGTTAGAGAAAACATTAAAAGACTGTATTTTACAAAAATATAGTGTATATAGTCTTGAAATTTCATGAAAGATAAAGGCGTGAAACATTCTAAGCTATGGCAAAGAAGAAGAGAGACATAATTAAAGCTCTTAGCAAACTTTTCATAATAATGGTTTGTAAGAGTTCTTATATTCACAATTGGAAAAGTAGCTGTTCTACATCATGCTTTGTTTTGTTTTTACTGACAGAAAATTCTTCCACAGTCACTATGTGAGATGGCTGGAAATATAACTAAAGGAATAATAAAGAAACACACATTCATAACAATAAAATTTGTATGAAGAGTTGTCAAATGCTTACCACACATATCAAAATTAAATTCTAATCAGTCTCTCTATAAATAATTAGGGTACTGTTTGTTTTAATCATGGGGTATATATTTATTATTAATTTGTATCCCATATTTATTATTTTTAATTCTCCTCCTATTTTCCTTTCAAAAGCAACCCTGTGAGTTGGGTATATATGAAAATATATATTATATATATATGTATTCATATAACTTTTGCTCCACATGATATTTTTTTAACCAGAGACTGTACATGCTTGGCAAAATCATAAAATGGTCTCACTGTCACTTATATAAACAGACTCTCCCTATCTTGTTAGTCTCATTCTTGGAAGGAATTATCAACCTTGAATATTGAGGGTCTCAATCCCGGAAGAAGAAAGCTTTTTGAGGTAAGGTAGCTTGTCTCCCTTGTCCTTAGTAAAATCCAGTAAGATGAGACCATTAAAAAGCAGCTGTGCTTAATTATGGTTCAGAGAAAACTTCAGGGAGAGGATTTTGATGGAGACCTAACCAAGGTGGTGCATATTTGTTGGTTTTGAAGGGATTTGCCAATTGACATCTTTCTCAGGATCATGACTAACAGGTTTTCTTCCTTCCTTCATCCTTCCATCCATTCATTCATCCATCCTCTTATTGTACTCTTTGGTTGGTGTTATATTCTTGAGTATTCCTGTACATTTCCTGATGCTATCTCATATTACATGACTATGTCATTTTCTATGCCAACTTGCAGTAAAGCCTCTGATGTATTTTATTTATTTATAAAAATTTATAAGCCACCCATCTTACCTCAGGGTAACTAATTATTGTTTCTGAATCCAAAAGAACCTATGATTGGAGACAAAGCAGTGCATCTATATATGTTATGTATCATGGATTTCACAGCTCTGTTTCAAAGTACATACTGTGGATGGAGAGATTCATTTGGTATTTTGCATCTGATTTGCTTCAGCAAAACCTTTTAGGTTGCTTGTCATATGGTGTTCCAGTCAACAAATAAACTAATCATAAATATTGAGTAAAATCCTCCATAATCAGGAGGAAGTTCATGGTAATGAGACTTTCCATAGCTAAGTGTCTAGCATTGCAGCTGTAGGAATTGCAGATAAAAATAATTCCTGTCTTCAACAGACATTATTTCCTTTTCATATCCATATTTTATATTTAATCCCAATTACATTCAAGAGTTCTCATAATAAGTCCATCTAAGTATTACGATGGGTCTAGTTTCAGTTATTTTATGTATTTACAACTGAATTGAAGCTGCAGTCAGGCATACCAGGATTGATTCTGCAAGCTGGGTTTGTTGCATTTTTCTGAGTGTTATGGTCCTTAATCTCATTACAATGTAATGCTTTAATCTTTCAGTAGGTTTTTATATATATATATATTTATTTTTTTATTTATTTATTTTTATTAATCAAATTTATATACCGCCCTTCTCCCAGGGGACTCAGGGCGGTGTACAGCCTATCTAAAAACCCACAAACATACAAAAATTAAAAAAGTATTAAACCAATTTGGCTGATAAATAAAACTAAACAGGTCCCACCCCCCCACCTTAAAACCCCAATTTAAAATTTAAATACCATGGAGACCAAAATTAAAACCATTATCTCAGCCCAGGCCGGCCTGCTCAAAGAGCCAGGTCTTCAACGCGCGCCTGAAGGCCCTCAGGTCCGTGTCAGTACGAAGCGGCAGAGTATTTCAGAGGGCGGGGGCACCCACAGAGAAGGCCCTACCCCTCGGCGCCGCCAGACGACACATAGCGGCCGACGGCACCCGGAGCAGACCCTCCCTGTGGGAACGCACTGGCCTGTTGGAGATCACCGGCAGAATGCGGTCCTGAAGATATATATTTCAAATAATCAACATCCCAGCAGATATGATAGGTTTTGCTTCAGCAAAATATCAGTAAATGTTGATGAAACATAAACCTTCAGTGCTTTTAGTAAAACTCTTCAAGAGGATTCCAAGATGATTTTAAAAATATCTTATTTGTGGGTGTGGGTATGTACATGTGGGTGTAAAGTAGTATTTTTTGAAATATGTAAAAAGATATAACTTGTTGCTGATTATTTGTAATTAATATTACAATTCGCAATTCTTCAAAAAAATAGAGGTTCTTTTGTAATCTATATAAAAGCAAAATACCACTCACACAGCATCACAAAATCTCCAGAATTGTAAAGCCTACAAACTTGAAATTTGACACGTATGTTTCTCTTGGCTTCTGGATGCTCACTAAGAAAGCATTTTTCAAGATGATCATGATAGCATTAATATTTCATATATTATTATTAACACTATTTGATGCTAAGGAGTTCTATTCCCCCTCCCCACCTGAAAAGAAATATCTTCCAAATGCAAAACACAAGCAGAGGAGAGGAGTTTCAGTTTCAGTTTCACAGCACCAAGGAGCTTTAATACAGAACAGTTGAGCTAAGCCATGCCCAGGCTCCTTGCTGTCTCCTTCTTGCTCACACAACTGCTTCAGTTTCCAAACAGCCCTCAACTGTCTCACACACTGACAGGACTAAGCAGATGAATACCGATGGCTGCTGGTAGGCAGAGGCAGATTTCCCTCCCTTATTTTCCTCCCCAAAAACTAAGCCCGACCACATAGTTTCATAGCAAAGCATGGGTATCGAGCTAGTCCTGTATATAATATGGGTTACTAAAGTTACAACATCATTCAAAAAAGTGTGCTTTGATTGTTTTTCACACTTACAACCATTGCAGTATCCTCATGGTCACATGATCAGAATTTCAATGCTTGGCAACTGGCCCATAGTTAAGATGGTGTCACATGATCCTTTTTTGTGACCTTCTGACAAACAAAGTCAATGAGGATGCCAGATTCACTTAACAACTGTGTTCCTAACTTAAGAACTACAGTGATTCCTTTAACAACAGTGGCAAGAGAGGTCATAAAAAGGAGTAAAAATCACTTAACAAATGTTTCACTTTGCAACAGAAATTTTGGGCTCAGTTGTGTAGGGCTCAGTTGGGCTCAGTTGGGCTCATCTGTACAGTATGTACTTTGAAAATATACTTAACCTGTTATATAAAAACTGCTATGGTTTGGGTGAAAAAAGTAAGCAAAAATACTATGCTAAACCTCCTAGGAGGAAAAAAATAGAAATGTAGGAAGGCCCCATCCAAAAACTGAAATAAAATAAAATAAAACAAAACAAACAATTAAACACAACTGAAGCTAAAGCAAAAACAGACTCTTTCCAGACCTAATTTATATTTAATTCTGAATTAATCTCCCTTTTATCGGTGAACATACTGCAGGAATATTGTATTGTCATTGTGGTGTCCCTCCATACAGCAGCTGCAGGGGGGAATTTATATTGTTTTATTTCACATTTATTATTTTATAAATAATTAAAGATAGCAAACATACCTAATAGTATTTTCCCTACAACAGCAACCTTGTGATTGGTTGCTATTGTTCTGTAGGGTTGCTGAGAGAAAATGACTGGCCCAAAGTCACTTAGCCAGCTTTTATGCCTAAAACAAGATTAGAACTCATGGTTTCTAGCTGGGTATCTTAATCATTAGACCAAATCGGCTTGCTTATGTTTTATATCTATTTGTTTGGGTGAAGCTGCCCAAAGGGAGGAAGAGGAGAAGAAAAATGAGAAAGAGAAACAATTCTATACTATATTAAATATATATTTATTAAGGGGTTGTATGTGTGTGAGAAAGGGGGGGGGGGGAGAGAATGGAAAAGAAAGACATAATATTGTATAAAGTACTAGCTTTATTTTTCAAAGAATTCTATGTATCATCTTAAAATTGGGTGACCAAATGATAATATTTCCTTTTCTGGATGAAAACATGGCCCATCAAGAGCAACATTTGCTCTTATTTAAAATGGCAGGTCACATCAGAAATTCTATGGCTAGGGTTAAAAGTAAGATGTTAAAAAATGCTATTTCTGCATTGTTGCCAAGAAACCTGAATGGATGTGTCCTGATAGTCACCAAGAGCTAAGACAGAGTGGAAAGAGTTAAATTTTTTGCTTAGAATTTAAGAATGAGAATCATGAGCAATATTTTGCAAAGTGGACTTCACTTGGAGGAATTGTATCTGAGTTGTTATATTTCTGAATATAACACACTGGCCACACTCATACCTGGTTTAACAAAGGCGGGGAAAGTCCTGATATGTCACGTGATGCTACCATGATGACATGAGTTTAATGCCCTGGTTTAGAGGTTTTAGCAGGGATTCTTGACAAAGTAAAGTAGGAATGTGCAAAGTTTAAGACTTGAAGGCAAAATACTTTTTTGGGGGGGGAGACTTCAGGTAACAAATGTAGCTTGTACCTATTTACATCCTCTATAATAAATCATCCCCTTACCTGACAAACCATCCTGTTATTAAAAAAAAAAAAAAACTATTGGCTAATGTGATTGCAAATATGTTGTATATTCATGTTCCTGTATGTGCCAAAGCAATATTTTCACAACCTTTGGTTGTGAAGTTCTGCACAACATTACATGATGTTCTGTCTAAGAGCTAATCTGTTTGGAGGCATGACATTTATTTAGAACTTCAAATTAAAACGCAAACGTGGGAAGAAAATCAAATACACTGAAGATCCTTGGTAGAGATAGGCAGCTGGGTTGTAAATAAAGCAATCGTCTGGAAAATAAATAAATAATAAATTTTATTTTTGCTCTTATTTTTTCGTGTTAAGATGGGAGGTTGTACAAATATGATATATGAACAAAAGCCCCTATTTTGCAAGATTGCAGGACCTAGTTCCAAACAATGCAAAACGTTTACAGTATTATGCAGGCATTTCTGTTTTTGTGACTATCCTGTGTCAAATGCAGGAGAAAAAGGGTACAGGGTATTTATACCTTATTAAAACTAATAATTATATAATTAACTCACTTGAAATAATATTGTTAATTCTTTCCATTATGTAGATAGCCATTTTATCAGCAGAAAGCAGACACTGAGAATTCAGGTTTGCACATGTCAGATGACTTTATTTGAATTTATTTGAAGATCCTTGCAAATAATTTTGACCATAGCAATATTCCTTAATTATTTATAAAGGTGTTACATATTTATAGCCATCCAAAATATATCAATTTTTAGTAATAATTTTGGACTTTTAGATACTGATAATGCAATATGGACTGAATTATAAAACCAGGAAATATTGCCATCTCACAATTCCATGAAATGCAAGTTCTTGCTGTAACAAATTATTAGAAAAGGTGGAATGTAAAGTATTTATTTCTTTTTTGTTCATTATACAGCAAACAAACAAATCCTATTTTCAAACTCTTATCCTAGAATGCGAATCTGTGAATAAGATTGAAATTTTATTTCCATAGCAGTATCTTCCAATTGATACTTTTGTCTTTTAACATAGGAAATACAGTAAAGCTATGGCTAAAAGTAGAATCAAGCCCCAACCATGAGGTCAGAGCATGTACATAATAACTTACATAATATACCATAATGTTTTTATTAATTTATAACTGTATTTCATGTAGAATTAAATTAAAGGGTGATAAAAAAAGAAAATTGGAAATGTTAAAACCCCCTCACTTTGTGATAGCCATAAATTACATAAAGAAATATTAGGATTTGTCCACAATTAACTCTTAATATTGTATCAGTCAGCTTGAAACAAATTTAAGCAATATACCAAGAATACCTCTAATATCTCAATCTTGAAAAGATACTTATTTTTTATATTATTCCTTGACCTTAAACTCATTGCAATTGTCAATATGTATTCATGATAATTTTAATCTGAGTTTTTTTTGAAGAGATTATTTAATCGCAAAATAATTTTACGTAATTACATAACAATTGAACCCTGATTATTACAAATTGCCATATAATAGTTATACTATTATAATTTAGTGATTATATCATTAAATTTTGACTTAGAAATTACAAATAAGATGCAATCTGTAACTGGGTTATGATTTCAGCCAATTTTATTCTGAAGACACTAATATGAAAATTTTATTCAAAGTCAGTTGTTTGTAGATTTTACCATAGTCCTGTAATACTTGGCAATATTGCATATAATAAAGGATATCTTATCTGAGACAGGCAAATTAACGGAATAACAGAATACAGAATTGAAAGAGACCTTAATTAAGATACTTTATAACAAGGGAAAAATAAGCTTCTTAGCTGTCATTGTATAAAAAATAATGGAACAAAACATGAAGGATCTATTCAACCCAAGGACCAAATCCATAAATCTATAGGGTTTTATTCAATTTCCTATATAAAACTGCTAAATTTAAGATGTTAAACCTGGCTCTAAAGAAAAATATTTGTTCAGCAGGCTTTACATTTAAGGTTTTCCTTTCTTGCTTCTTTCTTGCTTGAAGAAAAAAGAAAGGAAAAAAACTACAAAAAAATTAACCTGCCAAGATAGTTTAAGTCTCTTATCATTTCAGAGACATCTATGTAACCATTCACCTATGCATATGTCTTATTGTTACCAGATCAAATTCAATCAACTGCTGGGCATCAGAAAAGACTTAAAAATAGTTCTGTGATAACCAGAAATCTACAGCTCAGATTTGTAAACAGTCCTGATCACATCCACGTAGTGCACATATATAGCTGCTATATGTAAACAAGATGTGGCTTGTTTTTTTAATTAGTTCTTGACTTCTGTTGACTACTTGGTTTTGCCCCTGCAGTTTTCTTGGTAAAATCTGAGAAGAGTTTTGCCACTGCCTTCTGGGTGATCGTTAGAGGAGGCTGTGGGTAAAGCCTGTTTCAGTGATCCAAAAACAGAATTATAGAAATTGCATATTAATAAAAATGGCTTCTACTAATGTAACCTAGCTGAGTATGTGTCGAAGACTAGAATTCTCAACCTTCCAGCATCTAGCCTAGTACCTTAACTACTACACAAATCTGGATCTCCTCCATTAAAAATCTGGCCAATTAAACTTTGCAAATTAAATCCCTTTTTAAGTGCTTGATTGATAACCTGAGTATTTTTTGGATATTAATATATTCACTCAATGGGCCTTTTTTTTTGCTTTTTACAATAAACAATTATGGGTCCCCTAGTTAACTATCATCAAGATAGAAAAGTAGTGTAATTATTTGTTATCCACAATTTCTAATCCATAAATGATTTCTTCCTTCTGTTCCCCTTTGAGTTTATTTTCCTTACGATTGTGCTTTTGTCTTGTGCTATATTCATATTTCTGTATGGTATTTTATGTGTTGACGTTTTAACAGTTGTAAACCACTCACATCCACTGGGAGTCAAGTGGTATATAAATTTAATTATACATATATGTATATACATAATTTAGCTTTGCATATATCCATCTTTGCATTTCAGTAATAATTTAGAAGCTATGTGCTCTAGATATGTTATGAAATGAAATTATGTGATAATGAGACAGTAAAATTGCTTTGGCAATTTTATAACAACTTTGAAGTGGCAGGTTCCCTTGAGTTCTTTTATTCTGAGTTTTTACATAATTTAAAGTTAAGAATGCTATTTAAAGGAAAGTGGAAAGACACAATGTTTCTACAAAGTAACCTTTCTTTGATTAAGCAGGACAATAACTATCAGCTTGTAAAATGAAATAATTTTTGATAGTAACATCTACATTTCCCTAGTGAAGTAAGAACAATTGTCAAGAAAATGACAGTCGCCCCGGGGGTGGAGGGTGGGATGACAATCACAAGGCATTTTGTCATTTGACTGAATGGTTACATTCCCTGGGTTACAGTTAATTTTTATGTCAATTTGATTATTCAGTCTATCAGTACACTGCAGTCCCCAGCTAATTAAGAGACTTACAGTATGGTAGGTTTTATATGATCTATTCTACTACAAAACAACAACAACACCTGGAAAGCTGTGGAATGACTGCCATCACCTTGCTGCTTAAATATTTCTCCTTATTTTGCCTAATTTTATGTTTGAGTTTATTTGGCTGGCCTTTCTAATCAGTTCAAACTCTTATGAATTGCCCCCTCCCTTACATTACCCATTAGTTATGGATAAAGGCGGGTGATATTCCTACTCCATAATCTTTGCCTTTGGGTTTTTTTTTTTACTTAACTTTAAACATTTAGAACTTTTTAATGTTTCAACTAATCTTTAGGGGTAAGATGATCTCTAATGGTCAAATCACTGAGCTTCCATTTATACAACAGATTTTGGAGCTGAAGGATTTCTGACTCAAGCTAATTAAGACTAGTTCTATGTGGTCAAGAGAAAGTGATAAATAAGAGAATAATAACTAAAAAAAGTCAGAATAGGGGGAATCTTGGGCTAAGGGGATGTTAGGTGATAGATTGCTCCTTTAATGACAGAGGACCTTAGGCACAGTTTTATTGTCCATGGGTCTTTTATGGATAGTTTAGTGACTAGTTCATTTAGTGACCATTCATGATTATGATGTTGATGAAAATATAACTTTGCAAACATATTTATGATCTTCAAAGCAAAGGAAAGCTGAAGTGTATTAGTCACAATTTCACTTAGCAATCACTTTGTTTAATGAGAAAATCTCTGTTCTTAGTTATGGTTGCTAAAAGACTTCCAAGATCTCTTACAGCTTTGAAATTCTGTTATTCTCTTATTTTCAATTGATTTACACTTCTTTCTTTCTTTCTTTCTTTCTTTCTTTCTTTCTTTCTTTCTTTCTTTCTTTCTTTCTTTCTTTCTTTCTTTCTTTCTTTCTTTCTTTCTTTCTTTCTTTCTTCCTTCCTTCCTTCCTTCCTTCCTTCCTTCCTTTCTTTCTTTCTTTCTTTCTTTCCTTCTTTCTTTCTTTCTTTCTTTCTTTCTTTCTTTCTTTCTTTCTTTCTTTCTTTCTTTCTTTCTTTCTTTCTTTCTTTCTTTCTTTCTTTCTTTCTTTCTTTCTTTCTTTCTTTGTGTCTCTTTCTGCTAAACCTAATTTTGAAACAAAGTTTTCTCAACAACAAACCCAACATCCATAGAATTGTCATCAGTTTTAATTTTTCTCCTCTTCAGAACAGACTACAATTTTCCTGATATGATGGAAGATTCTGTTACAGTCAATAGCTGTAAATAACTAGAGTAGAATTCTTTGAAGTATTTTTTTCTGATTGTTTTAATAGCTGGAGAACAATAATTTTCTATTTTAGGTTTTATATTGTTTGAAATGCTACTCTGTTTCTGGGATTTCACATTGATAATAACTTTACTTATCACTGAACTGGATAGAATAGAGCGTTCAGTTCTATCGCCAACACACAATCTCAAATTAGAATCCTTTCATTCTACTTAATTGTTGATAATGTTTGCTTTGGCATTCTTTTTACAAACACTCTTATCATTTTATCAGCTCTCTTTTCATTTCAATTTATTTTACTTTTATCTTTCACTTGAATACATAATAGAGACAAACAGATTTTGTTCTCCGTTTTTAAATATACCTTTTGTAGTTTTGAGAACTGTATGTTGATATAGATGTTTTTCCCTTTTTATCTTACCCACCTGTGTAATTTTTTTTTTTTTGCATTTATCTTGTGGTTCCATTTAACTGCTAGTTAAAAAGGAAAACAATAGTAAAAACAAAAACAAAAAAACACCTTCCCATCCATAACCTACCTTGACACTCAACGTTGATTATATAAATTAGTAATAATGACAGATGAGGCATCCATCTTATCATACTCTCAATATATTCATTTGCTCTATTTTTATTTTATATTCTGGTTGAAATACATTCCTCTTTTTTGAGGAATTGCTTGCTTACAAAGCTGAAAGGCTTGATCATGTGTAAGTTTTTTTATTCTAAGAGTGAGAGCATTGTACAAATATAATTGCATTTTTAAGTGCATTTGGAAATGTAGGAATATATTGGCACTATTTCTTTTGATATAAATGGACATCATTGTATCTTTTTGGAACAATGTGGGTAAGTGGCTAAGTGGAGATGTGATGCTTAGAGTAGAAACAATCACATGTAATATGTAGGTATGTTATTAATTTTGTTCAGGAGACTCTGGTTTTCAGCTGCTTTACATAGACATATGAATCTACTAGTAATTTAGAAATCAACAGGAAAAAAATGATAATGGATATTGCATATTTTTATGATTGCGGAAAAAATGATTCTACCAAGCCTGGAAGAGAATGTACTTTCTATTAGTAATATAATAGTCTAAAGAATTGACATCTTTTTGTATATTAGAATGAGCATTTTGCCACCAGGAGTTCTAGCTGCACTTAGATTGCATGTATTAATTCACTTGTATTTCCTTTTTCTCACAATTGCTAAATAAACAATTAAAATTAGTTATGAATTGGATATCTTAGCTATATACATTTTTTCCAGATTTTTGTTACGATAATTGCCCACTGATGAAATTTCATTCAGTAATGGTCAAGATTTATCTACTTCCTTTATTCCTTGCAATTTTTTTTTTCAACATAGTTTGGAGAACTCCCAGGAGCAGTGGTAGTAGGCTGCTGATTCGCGCGTGTCCACAGAACCAGTAGTAAAAAAATTTGAATCCCACCATTGCCCTGAAGCAAAGGATTCTAACCAGCACTTGGAAAATTCCAGGCTCGTGGGTGGAAATCTACTAATATTATGTTGGATGTAATCCACAGATTGTACCAATTCTCTTTCTCTGCCAACCATTTTTTAAAAATATTTCACATATTTCACAAGAAGAGTTCTCCACTCCTCTACTCGTTACAGAATACCTTATGCCACCAGACTCGAAATTCTAGATCTAGAAAACTTAGAACTACGTCGCCTTCGGTCCGATTTAAGTATAGTATATAAAACCATACATTGCAATGTCCTACCTGTCAATGAATACTTCAACTTCAACCATAACAACACAAGAGCAAACAATAGATAAAAACTCAAGGTTAATTGCACCAAACTTGATGGCAGGAAATACGACTTCAGCAACAGAGTGGTCAATGTCTGTAATACTCTGCCTGACTCTGTGGTTTCTTCTCCAAACCTCAAAAACTTTAACCTTAGACTGTCTACTATTGACCTCGCCCCTTTTCTAAGAGGTCTGTAGGGGGCGTGCATAAGCGCATCAACATGCCTACTATCCCTGTCCTGTTATTTCTTTTATATATTTTTTTTTCTTATATGTATCCATGTATTCATAACTATGTTTTTACTTATACCTATTATCTTGTAAGCAATTGACAAATAAAAATAAATAAAAAAAATAAAATGATTTATGTAGGCTATAAATATAAGAAAAGCTGTGTGTAAAAGAGAATCACACAAACAATCTAGAGATCAATGCATTCTACTTCAAGAAGTGATTATTTTAATTGTAATCCATATTTACATGAACGCTAAACTCAGGATCTGATACAATCTAATCAGAGATGGTATTCAGCAGGTTCTGACCAATTCTGGAGAACCAGTAGCAGAAATTTTGAGTAGTTCGAAGAACCAGCAAATACCACCTCTGATTGGCCCTGCCTCCATTTATTTTCTGCCTCCCGAGTCCCAGCTGAACTGCTGGGTCTTTTGTTGCCCTGCACAGGAGAATAGAGCTGGAAAGCAGGTTAGTGGGGTGGGGAGGGAATGGGATTTTGCAGTAACCTTCCCCTGCCATGCCCACCAAGGAATTCCATGCCCACCAAGCTACGTCTACAGAACCGGTAGTAAATTATTTTGAATCTCACCACTGAATCTAATGTATAGTTTAATATAACATTCTTTATATAACCACAGTGAAATTTGCAAGAAAGAAGTACAAATACACAAATTGACCAATAAGAATTGAGCAGAAAGCTGACAGACTGTTGAATGTGGGTGGAAGAAACATAAAACAAAGTACTGGAATATCTGGAGCAACATTTTTTTCCCAATAAATTGGAGAACGACTAACAGCATTTCATTGCAATTCCAGCATTCTCTTTATTATATAATCTCTTATTATTCCCATTCCCCTGGGTCCATAAAAAAAGGTGAAATGATTTAATGCCTAGACTACAGTGAATCCTTCACTATAGACATATACAATAGCAATAGAATCATCCAGCCTGATTGAAGATACCTGTTGCTCAACTTGGATACAAATTGAACTGTACATGCTGACAGTATATTTTCTGACAAAGTGGCCCCTTATTCACCAGTACCAGACTTTATGAAATGGCTGATTGACTAAACAATCAATAAATTTAAAAACAGTATAAAACAGTTAGATTGCATCCATCAAGTGATTGCTTGAATATACAGTATTTTTTCAGAAGAATAACATATTTTTCAGGATTCTTTTGTTTTTTCTCCTTTAGTGGCCAAAATGTAATTCTATTGCACCAACAAATTAAGATTATTAGGTAAGAATTTTCTTATCTTTCATAGGGAGTGCTGGAACACCTGTCATTTTCAATGAAAATGGAGATGCACCTGGCCGTTATGATATCTTCCAGTATCAAATAACTAATAGAAGTGCAGAATATAAAATAATTGGCCACTGGACGAATCAACTTCATCTAAATGTAAGTTTGTACATTTGTGTAGTGATGTTCTTTCATAAAAATGTCTTAACGTAAAGAATAGCAATGATTTCTTTTTTAAAAAGTGTATTTGTTTCTTGGGGCATCTACATTTATTTAAAATTATTTTCAGTATTAACTGGTTTATTGATTTAGTACTTAGAATGAGTCACTCAGCTCAGAAGATACATTTGATGAAGAGAAGAATCTAGAAACCTGTTCCAGAGAATAATACATTTTCTTGGAAGACTGTTGGAATTCTGCAGTTTATTGGCATGCTGTAACATGTTTCAAACATTCACTATACTAGAACAGCCTTCCTGAAAGTAACACCTCTATGACTACTAATTCTAATTACATTCTTAATTCATTCAGACCAATGTTGGACCAGCCCATTAATTGCCATGAAAGGATTGCACATACATGAATGTGTTCTTCTATAGGTCAATATTCCATTGCAAATGCTCAATGACAAACCAGCTGATGTTTTAATAAAAATAACAAATTAGGAAATATCATTTAAACAGTGATTTTTGATTGGCCAAAACAGATTCATACCATACTGGTTTATATTGTAACAGGCCAATAATAAGAATAACAAAAGAACAATGGTTTACAAATGATTGTTCTTCTGAGGTTACTTTGCCATAATTGTTACTGTGCTACCAACAGTAATACATAAAATAGGTTCCTATATCCAATTACTAGACCATATTTGCTGTTAATTTTCAACTCTTTTCTGGCAAGAGGCTATCCAATTATTACTTTAATTCAAGCAAAAAAAATTGCAATATTTGTTCTCATTCTACCTACAGTGTAAAAATAAAAATATAAATCTTTAATTCAGAAAAATGTAGATACATGATAGAAGCCCTGTATAGTTATATTATCAACATGAAGATGAAATGCCTTCAAATTTTTCAAAAAAAACCAATGTTATGGTTCCTAGTCAATTACTATTCCTATCAATAGTAATTTTAAGAACAATTATATATGAATTATATGGAACTTTGAAAAAAATGTATATATTGGGAGGGATGAACTAATAATATTGTTAAAAGATTAAAGGAAAAATTTATGGCGCTCATGATACTATTGAAGAGCTGCCCTGGCATCTTCCTTTACTTGGATAATTCTTTCTTATATTGTAAGTTGAACTTTAATTGTAATAAACCTAAGCTATTATGGAGAGATTTTATTGTCTTGACTTTTTCCTTTTAATATTGTTTTAAATGTTATTAGCCCCTTTTCCCCAACACTGGGATTGCTGTCAAAGTTCCATATAATTCACAGATATTCTAATATTTGTTCTTTGAATTATTATTGATAGCAAATATATTTAATTAATTGCTTACCACTTCTAAAGTTGCTGCTTTTCCAATTACTGTATAAGATATTCAAATCAGAAAAGTTTTAGGAATAATAGAATGGAATTCACCCCTCGCCCCCCAGTATTTCCCAAAAACTTGTGTTCAATTGACATATTTTATTCTTTCTAATCAATTTTAATTACCAGGATTTTTGACATATTTGAGATAATATATCACAAGTAATTGTCCATATCTTTTAAATGTGTGCTAGATATGGCATAATCTAATTAAGTCAGCGGCATTTTCATCCTGTTTAAAATTATTCTAGGAATGTTATAGGCAAGTTCTACTAAGTAAGTGGTATTTATTCCACAATAAGTTTATACAGAATGGGAATCTTGAGATATGAAAATTAAAGTTAATGCTAATCTTGTTTGTCTACTTTGAAGAAATGTTTTCATTCACACGAAAGGATGTATTTTTTGCCAAGAAATAAAATAATTTCTTTTAAAAATTGTAATAGTGGGGAAAAGTTGTGCATGCTTTGTACATCAATTCTCTTTTTTATATTTTATATTAGATTACTGTTAAATTTATATTGAGCTTCTTAGCCTTTACTTTAAAAATGTGTTCACCTTATCAAAAAAAATCTTAGAATTTAAATCAGCAGCAGCCAGATGATCATATATTGACATAGAATAATTCTAAGAAGATCTGTACTTAAAAAAAATGCCTGTGCATAAAGAAAAGTCAATCTTCATATCTCATCTTCTATTCTTATGGGATTATTCAAACAGATAAACATCATTAGCTAGTATCATACATCATTTTAAAATCAATTCTTAATACAATAACTCATTACAGACTTTTAAAAGTGAATATTGTTTTGATGCTTATTATACCAATTCAACCCATGTATTTAATAGTAATTCTAATAGTAGCATTTCTGTATATTATTTATCATTTGTCAGTATCTGGAGACCCACTGAAGACAATTTAGAGTGGAGGACTTTGTTTCCCTGGAATCATTAAGATAGCTGCTTGACATTTTGCCAGTTTCTCTCAAGTTTTGATGCTTTATATTTAAAATGTTATTCAACTTTCTTTCTGGCAATTATGTTATATATTTATTCTAATCTTATTCTAATCAATTAATGGTAATAAAGCTGATAAAACTGTTGTGATGATGAAATGGAATAATTTCATATATATTTCCCCAAACCTTATGGAAACACAAAGATAGGGATTACAGATCATGAATATGTAATTGTTATTGTTCACTATTTATTTGTTACTGACTATGCTACACAACTTACAATCTTATTACTTAATTAAAAGAAATAAGTTCTGCATGTAGTAGGTTCACCAATATGTTTGCTTAGTTTCTAACTATAAAATTCAATCCTATATGTTTCTTCTTAGAAGTAGGTTCCATTTAATTTAATACGACTTTCATTAGGTTAAATATTGTATGTAGGGTAGTAGGCATAGTATGTTATTGTTAATATACTATTGTTTTTATTTTCTTATTATTAAATTTACATACTGACCATCTTGCCAGAAATTATTCTAGGCAGCTTACATTAAATAAAACAATATGCATTTTTTTGTAAGATACAACTAATAAGAATATAATCATATACATGATTTCTCAACATTGTTTTCTAATATTGAATTGAAGTGGTGAATGAAGATTTTAACACTAAACCTAACTCATTTTGTACCTGGTCTCACCTGTAGCAAGTCCTACCTCAATGTTCTAGATTCATAGCTTTAAAAATTCTGACCTTATTAACTCAGAGAAACTAATGTGTATCTACCATATAGAATAGAATAGAATAATACCTTTATTGTCACTGCATTCTACAAATAAAATGAAATTTGAAAGCTACTCCAGCACAGTGCCACAAACACCACATCACAATCACACTACAGAGTATTTAAAAATTAAAATAATTAAAATAATTTTATATAATATATGTGTGTATGTGTGTAGGTATGTGTGTGTGTGTGTATTTAATTACAGTCAACAAAGGAATACAATATTGTACTGTTTAAATAACAGGATTGTTTAAGCACACCAAGAATATGTACAAATATTACGCAAATGCATAATGTAGTGTATAGTTTACAGAATATTGTTATATGAGAAAAAGATCATTCTTGCTTATGCTAAAACAAACCATGACTTGACCCACTGTGCAAACTCAGGCATAATTTCCTTGTATTTGATTTCTTGTTCTTTATCTTTTGCTATTTGTTTATTATGTATGCTGTACACAATGTAGTCAGAGGTATCACAGGGGTAGGGAGATTAAGGGGAACAAATTATTATTATTTGTTTTGGTCTTTTTACTCCTTCCATTATTTTTTAAAAACCCTAGAGTGTAACCCTCCTCTAGGATTACCTCAGTGATTGAGGGGCAAATAAAGAAATAAAATGATGAAAGTGGCATTGTCTCATCACTTTGCAAGCTCTACATGCATCATAACATGTATGAAAGTAATATCAGTATTTTGGCAGATTGTCACCTGAAATTGTGCATCTATAAAAATTGATATAGGAAATACTGCATTTCTAGAGCAGGGTACCATTTCATGGCCCAGCATAGTACAATTTCTTTTGAATTTTAAAACAGAATAATACTCTTCTGATCATCTTAATTGGTCACAGAATAAGGCTATGGAAAAATGGGGGCAAAGATGAGGTTTTGTTGTGAATCATTTAATATTCCTAGCATACAGACAACTGCCATACTAGAAATATTTAAGCAGGTCATGAAATAGAACTCTGACTTTGATCCCGGATAGTTGCAGTGAATTATACTATACAATATAATAATGGCTAGTTAAAAGAATGAACAATCTGATTTTGCATGCTATGTTTGGCATAATAGCAATGTCAGTGTACCAAGTAACGATCTCCAAAGAAAAAGACTTTGAGAATATTATCTTCCCAAAGATCCACTTTATTAGAGATATCATATTGGCACATCTGGGAAAAATCGAATCTGAGAGTTCCGGGTTTTTCCTAGCCCAAAGAAAACCCAAAATCCAACCCCTGCACCCAATCGTCCATCACATAGTCCAATTGTTACTTTGTTCTAATGGGAAACTACCCCCAGTCACTCCCCTCCAGGTACAGGGTAACCTGTCCTTGACTTTCTGAGAAAGGAATGTTGTTATGGCTAATCTTCCACTGCTCTTTGAAATCCCCCTTCCAAATTCCCAGGCACCAAATGTGGCAGCCCAGAAGCCTCAGAGTAAAATGGCTTCCAAGCTGACA
This sequence comes from Bungarus multicinctus, assembly GCA_023653725.1. Lineage (NCBI taxonomy): Eukaryota > Metazoa > Chordata > Lepidosauria > Squamata > Elapidae > Bungarus > Bungarus multicinctus. The sequence goes on along the minus strand of CM042848.1, from coordinate 10,824,892 downwards.
AGCCAAGTCTTTGCAACTTGTTTTCATGATATGAATATAGAATAGAATAGAATAGAATAGAATAGAATAGAATAGAATAGAATAGAATAGAATAGAATAGAATGCTTTATTGGCCAAGTGTGATTGGACACACAAGGAATTTGTCTTGATGTAAATACTCTCAGTATACATAAAGAAGGAACATTCGTTAAGAATCAAGAATCATAATGTACAACACTTAATGATAGTCATAGGGTACAATCAACATCAAATCATACTAGGAAACAGAGGATACAAGCAACAAAGTTACAGTCCCAAGTGGGAGGGGATGGGTGATAAGGAGTGATGAGAAGATTAACAGTAGTAGTAGTGTACACTTTGTAAATAGTTGAACAGTGTTGAGGGAACTATTTGTTTAGCAGAGTGATGGCTTTCGGGAAAAAACTGATCTTGTGTCTAGTTGTTCTGGTGAGCAGTGCTCTATAGCGTCGTTTTGAGGGAAGGAGTTGAAACAGTTTATGTCCAGGATGTGAGGTGTCTGTAAATATTTTCACAGCCCTCTTTTTGACTCATGCAGTATACAGGTCCTCGATTGAAGGCAGGTGGGTGGTAATTGTTTTTTCTGCAGTCCTAATTATCCTCTGAAGTCTGTGTCTGTCCTGTTGGGTTAGGGTTATTCAAAAATATTCGGATGTTAAATAGCACAAATATGTCTTTTTATCAGTTAAAGGGACAAAATTCAAGCAGAAGCATCTACTCATATTGAGTAATAAATCAATATCAGTGGATAGGTGTATTCTTAGAGAACAGCTGGATATGGTAGCCAGGGCATGATAACCCTGAATGTTCACTATCATGAGATGTAATTTTTCTTTTCTTGGTGCTGCATCAAATATTTAGATTTTCTGTTTTTCTATGGACATTAGAGTGGTTCCTATATCTGTTATGCTGCTTCTGTTTCTGTAGATATGATAGTTCTTTCTGGATAGAAAATGCTGAATCTGCCCTGGGAAAACATTACAAAATCTTGAAGATATCTGTGTCAGCAGATTTTGCTTGACATCTGGATTTCCTTTTAGTTACAGAATTGCTTTCTGCCTTTACCCCTTAGTAATGTAAATGCTCCAGGCATACAGTACTCTATCTTCACATTCTTTTCAACAGCTATAGCTGTTAGGAAGATAGATATTTTTACCTAAAAAAATAATAACATATACCATTCAGATTAAAATAAGTTTCTTTTAACTTTCTGTGAAATATAGTGTATTTGACACATCCATAATTTATGCAGAACAACAGCTGACAAAAATGGGAAAAGTCTATATTTCAACAAACAATTGTGCAAATACAGGAAAGCTGACAAAGCAAAGCATTATCTATTCTCTGGCTATTCGATGCTGTTTTGAAATCCTGCATGATTTTTTTTAATGTCTTCTTAGGATAGCTTTATAAAATAGACAGGTAGCTATTACTATTTATATTAAATCCGTGGACATTCTCCCTTTCTGCTAGAAAGTCATGCAAAGTGACTAACAATACAGAAATCTGGTTTGTGTAGTTAAACTCAATATTGACTAATTCAGAATGAAGAGAGGTGGGTAAAGAAGAGAGGAAAGAGCAACTCTGAAAGAAATGGATCTCAGAAAGTGAGGACATCTGTAAGAAAATCTGTTATAACGATCCTATCATTAGATAGGTTCATATCAAAGGTGGTATTCAGCAGGTTCTGACCAGTTCTGGAGAACTGGTAGCAGAAATTTTCAGTAGTTCAGAGAACCAGCAAATACCACCTCTGACTGGAGATTTTATAGTATCCTTCCCCTGCCATGCCCACCAAGCCACACCCACAGAACCAGTAGTAAAAAAAATTGAATCCCACCACTGGTTCATATCCACAGAAAGCCACATTTCAGATATGGCTGGCTGGGAATTCTAAGAGTTGAAGTTGAAGTTCATACATCTTAAGGGTGCCGAAGTTGAAAAACACCGATTTAGTGCTTTAAAACAGGGGTCGCCAACCTTTTGGACCTCAGGGACCACCAAACTCATAATTTTAAATCCCAGGGACCACTGACCGGTTCTGTGGGCATGGCCTAATTTGTGGGTGTGGCTTGGTGGTCATGTGACTGGCTGGGTATGGGTTGTATGTAAATATTATAAATATTTATATAAATATTGAATTTTTTATTAAAAAAAGAGCAACTTTTACCCAAAATCAGGCAAAGCAGGCAGGCAGATTGAGTTGCTCACAGAATCATTCAGTGATCTATCTATCTGCCGTCGGCTAGCTCAGTCTCTTAAATTTGCTTGCCATGAATCTGCACTGAATTTGCTTGCAAGCAAACCTTCAGTCCTAAAGGAGGTTCGGCTGTGCTTCAAAGCAGAACCGAAGATCTAAAGACTAGCTAGAAAGCAAGAAATCCAACCATTTCCTGCTTCCTAGTTAATCTAAATCTCCTGGCACAGCAGAACACCTGATGGTCGGAAAAAGAAAAAATAGCAATTTAGCAGGCAAGTTTGCCAGGTAAGGAGTGAGTGGGTGGGGAGGGTTCCCATGGGCCATGTGGGTGGCACAGCCTTGTGTTTCTGTGCAGCCTGGATTAATTGCTTTGGGGGGTGCTCTGGGGGTGAGATTTCTCTGCGGCCCATCAAAATTTAGTGGGCCATGGCCCACCAGTTGGCAATTGTTGCTTTAAAACACAAACACAAGTCCTTTCAAGTGTTCCTGAAAAATAATGAGCAACCAATGAATGACTTTCAAGATAGAGACTGGGTAGTGATGGTGAAAAAAGGGTAATATGTTCCTGGTATTAAGCACAATTTGGCTCCTGTTTTTGTGTTACCTTCTTACTAAACCCTGAGAAGGAGAAGTACAGCTTGTAAAATAAAACTAGAATTATCTGTTTCAAAATTAGGTCATTTTTCCATGCATTCATGCACAAAATTCTTACATATTCATCAACACTTTTTAAAGAAAAAAACCTTTTTAAAAAGGTATGCTTTTGCCTTCAAAATGTGCAGTACCTTCTTGCATTTCTAAATGAATGATATAGAAAAACATAGAAAACTAGTTTTATTTTAAACCCAGTAACTTTTTGAGCTACACATTCAGGGACATGTGAAAACCCAGAGGCTCATTTAGTTGTGATTTTGCATGTTAATTTTGAAGATGGTGAACTGGTCAGGTATCTTCTATGTCTTTAGATCATTAGCTGTGGAAACCTACATGGATGCTTTTGATGTCTGTGAAGAAACAGCCCATTTTAACAAGCTATTTTTCCTTTAAAATTCTGGCCGTGTTTTGCCTAAAGAAGCAGAACTTCCAAATGTGCAATGGCATGTCAATTTACCTAGCATGCACTATGGTCAACATTCATTTCTTAGGCACAGAGAAGTGCTGGTGACTTTAGTTCAGATTTGAGAATAAACTTGTTTGGGAAGACAGGTCAGTCATCATCCAAAGCTAAACACTTATGTAGCCAGTGAAATTCAGTTCATTTCTGCTCCATGGCTGATCTCATTTCATTGCCATAGGTATCATTATTCTTGATGCATTTAAACTTCTTTTTCTGACAGCAACAACAAATCATTTAATAAGTCAAAGAGGGAGCTTATGTCTCTATCCATATTGACAATTATGTTGATTTTTGTAATGGATTCAAAACATGTGAACAAGAATCTTTTTTTTAAAAATCATCTTTTTATTCATTTAAGCATCACACCTGCACACCGCTCACATTTATTGCTTCATAACAAATGTGTGGATTGAGCAACTTTGAATTCTCAGCCATGTATTTCCAAAGGAAGAAAACTGTAAAGAACAAGTTTGCAGCACTTGGCATTCATAAATTAGGAAAACAGCATGCCTTTCTGATGAATAATGAATCTCCTTTTAAGGTTGATTCCTATACCAGTGAATGTTGTAGATATATGTCTCTAGATATCAAAATTAGAATGTACCATAAATTGGGAATATTGTTTGATTTTAAGGTTTGTTGTTCTGTTCTTCAATCTGTTCTTGTTTTGGAAATATTACAGACAGCATGAGATGCAAAATAGGGAATACACATATTATATACAGTATGATATATACAGTATGATAGCTTGGTCCTACTGTTTACCAATAAACAATAAGACCAATAAATTGTTTGCCACAAAAGGGTACAGACCATTGCTTTGCAAACTTGCAATTAGCGTCCCCACACCTCCTATGGGAGCAATAATTTAATATGCTACCTTAGCCAATTTACTCCAGAGAAAGTCCTCTAACACAGAGGTCTCCAACCTTGGCAACTTTAAGACTTGTGGACTTCAACTCCCAAAATTCTCCAGCCAGCTATCTTAAAGTTGCTAAGGTTGGAGACCTCTGCCACTAATTCACAATCCTGAAGTTGGCTGGTGGCTGCAGGGTGCTCTGTATATTTTTAGTTTTATTTTTCTATGGACTTTTTTATGTTGTTGTTAGATGTTATTTTTATTTGTAAACCACCCAGAGTCAGTTAGACAGTAAGATAGACACTCTATAACTTTGATTTCTAAATAGTAAAATCCATGGGGAGAAAATAAGAGTGCTTGTCACAGGTTTCTTGACTCTACCTTATCAGAATTATCCAGAATACAATGTGGTTAGATTGGAATCTTTGGGGCATTCTAGATTGATTGCAGTTTTAGTCAGGTGTTTCTTTTCTCTACCTTTTCTCACAGCTTAGTGGGCATCTTACGTTGTGCTTCTTAAACATGGTTTAATGTAGTAGCAGTTGGTTGATATGATCTGTATTCATCCATGGATGCATAGCTCAGGTTCCTTGAAAAGCCATGCTACATTACCGAGACCTGTATTGTTTAGTATTCTACAGAAATTTTTTTTAGACTATAATGAAAGGAAGATTATGCAATTTCCTACCATTTTCTTTATAAGTCTGCCAGGTCGGGAAACAGAGAAAGGATTTCACAAATGCTATTTTACCGTTGTAGAATATAACAACAGAATCTTGAAAGCCTGCCAAGAGTATTCTCAGCCAGCATGAAGACAAGGTTATTTTGGATTTTTTTTTTTCATGCCTTCTCACTCCCAGGACTGAATTATAATTTATTCCCTCTTAAAAGCTCTTACATCAAGGTTGCCTCTATACTCCTGTTGCTGCATTGGTAGTAATACCAACTAAAATAGGTCCAAAGATGAGAGCTCCATTGGCTGCCCATCTTACCACATCTGGGCAGATTACAATATTAAAAAGATAAAACTATACAAACTTAGAGACAATATAAATAAAATATTTAAAAAGATCCAAATATGCAGTCCTAATTAAAAGATTGAGAGTGAGTGAGTAGAATGAGAATGGAAGGAGATGGGATCTGTATCAGAGGTGGTGTTCAGCAGGTTCTGACCAGTTATGGAGAACCAGTAGCAGAAATTTTGAGTAGTTCAGAAAACCGGCAAATATTACCACTGACTGGCCCCACCCTCATCTATTCTCTGCCTGCCAAGTCTCAGCTGATTGGCTGGGTCTTCTTTTGTTGCCCTGCACAGTAGAAAGGAGCTGGAAAGCAGGTTGGTGAGATGTGGAGGGAATGCTCACCAAGCCACGTCATGCCCACCAAGCCACGCCCACAAAACTGGTAGTAATTTTTTTTGAATCCCACCACTGATTTGTATTAATCTATCAACCACTCCAATGTGACCTGCCTGCTCCCCCACACAAATCAACTGACAGGTTTTTAAGCTCTTGCAGGAGATTAGGAGGGTTGGCGCCAACTTCACTCCAGCGGGTAAGATGTTCCAAAGGCAGGCAAAATGGCAGAGAATGTTCTTCTCCTTCACCACATATAGATGGAAAACTAAGCACTTTATATAAGAAAGACTGCTATCCTATAAAACCCACCTTGCCCAGCCAGGTGGGTGACTTTGGGCCCCTCAGTCTCTCTCATCCCTCAGAAGGAAATAATAACAACCATTACTACAGTCTTTCCAAGACATTACAGGAACATGTTCAGTAATGACTTGAAGAGTCAAATATATCCCCTCAATTAATATTATATGCTTGGGGCATATAGAAGATATGCTAAAAACTATATTAAGTAATATTTATTTATTTAATTTATATTTCCGCTTATTCGCCCATGGCAACTCAAGGTTGCTTACACAATGTAAAACCATATTTAAAAGAAAAAATAACAATTAAAAACAATAAAAATTAACAAAAAGAATCAAATAAATAAGTAAAGTACAATAGAACAAAATTTGGGAAAACAAAAAACAAAACAAAAAGCAAAAAACAAAAGCCAACCCCCCCCCCCCCCCCGCCGCCCCAACGACAGCAGATCACACTAGCCATTTGATGGGCTCCATCCCTCTCTGGGTTCCCCAGGACTGCTGGCAAAACCAGGTCTTCAGTGCCTTTCGGAAGAGTATTAGTGAGGGGCCATTCTAATCTCTGTGGGAATGATGTTCCAGAGAGACGGAACCACCATGGAGAAGGCCCTTCTTCTGGGTTCCACCAGGTGTATCTCCCACAGGGATGGGACCCACAACATTCCCTGTCTCCTCGCTCTAATGGGTTGGGTAGATATCACTGACAAGAGATGTTTCCTCAGATAACCCGGACCCAAGCCATGAAGGGCTTTAAAGGTGACAACCAGCAGCTTGAATACGCTGCCTTCGGTCCGATCTAAGTATAGTATATAAAATCATACATTGCAATATCCTACCTGCCAATGAATACTTCAGCTTCAACCATAACAACACAAGAGCAAACAATAGATACAAACTCAAGGTTATTCGCACCAAACGTGATTGCAGGAAATACGACTTCAGCAACAGAGTGGTCAATGTCTGGAATACTCTACCTGACTCTGTGGTTTCTTCCCCAAACCCCAAAAACTTTAACCTTAGACTGTCTATTATTGACCTCACCCCTTTCCTAAGAGGTCTGTAGGGGGCGTGCATAAGCGCACCAACATGCCTACAGTCCCTGTCCTATTATTTCTTTTTTTATTATTATTTTTCTTATATGTATCCATATATTCATAACTATGTTTTTACTTATACCTATTATCTTGTAAGCAATTGACAAATTGACAAATAAATAAAATAAAAATAAAGTGCATCCAGAAGCAAATCGGCAACCAATGCATCTCCTGCAGGAGAGGTGATACATGCGCACACTAGGATCTGTACAAAACCATGTGGACTGCTGCATTTTTCACCAACTCGAGCTTCTGGATGCTCTTCAAGGCTAGCCCCATGTGGAGTGCATTGCAATAATCAAGATGGGAAGTGACCAGGGCATGAGTGACTGCGAGTAGGGACCGCTGATCCAGGAAAGGGCGTAACTCACAGTTGCGCAAAGGCCCTCCTGGCCACGACCACCACCTGCTCTTCGAACAAGAGTCGTGAGTCCAGAAGAATCCCCAGATTACGCACAGGGTCTGTTTGGAATAGTGCCACCCCATCCAAGACTAAAGGTGGTAATTCTTCCTGAACCAATGAACTCCAAACCTAGAACTCGGTCTTGCAAGGGTTCAGTTTCAACCTGTTGCTCCCCATCCAACCCCTAACAGCCTCCAGGCACTGTGAGGGGGAGGACACAGCAACACTTAACTCACCACAGGCCGAGACATACAGCTGAGTATCATCAGCATATTGGTGAGATCTCAGTCCATGGTGATGGATGACTTACCTAGCGGCTTCATATAAATGTTGAACAGGAGCAGAGAGAGTACCAAGCCCTGTGGAACCCCGTAAAGCAGTGGGCAAGGGTTGGATCTCTCCCCTCCTATCAACACTGACTGAGAGCAGCCGCAGAGTCCCCAGAAGCTGCCCCAGGAGAATCCCATGGTCAGTGGTATCAAAAGCCACTGAGAGGTCAAGTAGAGCAAGGCTGGATGCACTACCCCATCCCGTTCCCACCAGAGATCATCCAAAAGTGTGACCAATGCTGTTTCTGTCCAAATCCAGGCTTGAATTGGTAAGGGTCGAGATAATCTGTTTCATCCAGAAACCTCTGGAGCTGCTGCGCGACCATCTTCTCAACAATCTTCCCAAAAAGGAACATTGGAGACAGGTCGGAAATTATCCAACTGGTTGGAGTCAAGTGATGGCTTCTTAAAAAGAGGGCAGACTATAGTTTCCTTAAAGTCTGGGGCATTGTCCCCTCCTATAAAGAAGCATTAATAATACCTAAAATTTGCTTGCAAATTTTGTGACAGACTGAGCTAGCTAATGGCAGATAGATAGATTTCTGAATGAATCTGTGATTCTGTGAGCAACTCAATCTGCCTGCCTGCTTTGCTAGATTTTGGATAAAAGTTGCTCTTTTTATAAAAAATTCAATATTTATATAAATATTTATAATATTTACATACAACCCATGCCCAGCCAGTCACATGACCACCAAGCCACACCCACAAATTAGGCTACATCCACAGAACCAGTTAGTAGTCCCTGGGATTTAAAATTATGAGTTTGGTGGTTGCTGAGGTCTAAAAGGTTGGCAACTCCTGCTTTATAGAGTATTTATTGGATATTTTCCTAAGGATCACAGATTGTCTATGCATTTTGCCACTGAATCATTAGATGTCATATCTATCTCCAATGTTTTCCTCAGTAAAAACAAAGCAATAGATTATCCAGTTCTTCAAGTTCAGGTTCTGTGTGTTCTATTGCCAGTATTCCATTTCAGAACACTTAATACAGAATACTTGGAGGACCCCACAGTTTTTAGCTTGATGTTCCCCCTATTTCTTATCCAAATTGGATATTGAGTTTTTATAAATTTTATCCCCTCACCTTGTAACTGTTTTTGAAGAGAAGTCCTACAAATAAGCTCATGCTTTACTCATAGTTATTGATCTGCCTGTTTAGCTTGGCATCTGCTTTTCTTGCAGAGAGATCTCCTGTTGAATTCAGACTCTATCAAACAATGTGAACATGAGTCATGCTCAGTTGCAAGACCTATTGAACATTGAAGCTTGCCTGACAAGATTCTTGCAAATCTGCTTATCCCTTGGCTACTTGGCTTTGAACTACACAGAAAACTAAATGAAGCATTCCCGAGAACAGATCTAAACCAAAACAAAAACATGCATCTATTTGATTCTGAAGAAAACTAAGCAACACAGCCTCATTTTCTCAATTTAATTTACTTGCTGATGAATCTATGCTCATCTGTGGAATATATACAAATACACCCACACACCCACACACACACATCCCTTGAAAATGTATTCTATAAATGCATTATAAAATTTGCACCAGCAGGGATGGTAAATAAATCAATTTGGTCTACATTTTAAGCATTAAAATTAAGCATCATGTTAGGACACAGTTATTTTGTGTATTTACATTTTCCAGTCTTTGCAAGGCAACTCTTTGATATGACGTGTAGTTAGAAAATATTATAAATAAAAATATAAGCAAAATAAATATTAGGACTTACAAAATAAGGAAGTATTATTAATGGTATTAATAATATTATTATTTGAGTTGCTCACAGAATCATTCAGTGATCTATCTATCTGCCATCGGCTAGTTCAGTCTCTCAAATTTGCTTGCCGCGAGTCTGCACTGAATAATAGAACCTTCAGTCCTAAGGGAGGTTCGGCTGTGCTTAAAAGCAGAGCCGAAGATCTAAAAACTAGCTAGAAAGCAAGAAATCCAGCCATTTCCTGCTTCCTAGCTAATCTAAATCTCCAGGCACAGCAGAACAGATGATGGTCGGAAAAAGGAAAAATAGCAATTTAGTAGGCAAGTTTGCTGGATAAAGAGTGAGTGGGTGGGGAGGGTTCCCGTGGGCCATGTGGGCGGTGTAGCCTTGTGTTTCTGCGCAGCCTGGATTAATTGCTTTGGGGAGGTGCTCTGGGGGTGAGATTTCTCTGTGGCTCACCAAAATTTTCTCGTGGCCCTCCGGTTGGCAACCGCTCCTATAAAGCATACAATGACATCAATATTGCCCTGAGGGAAATCTGAGACAATAGAATATGGATTAGGATTAGACATACAAATATTTTAAGCTTCTGGGAAAATTACATCTGGTGCAGTAGCTAGGCAAACAAGGATTTTAGCTTTATCATTTCACGCACAAGGAAAGCTGGATTTCGTCAATGAAGCATGAGGATGTTTTGAAAATGCTGAAGCAGAAAAGATGTGAAGGGGAGAAATTGCTTTGAATAAGACATAAAGATATGACGTGTAGTGATACTTTTGACATTGTTGTCACTTCCCCCCCTATGGTCCATTGCACTAGATCCAGGTAATATTGGAGGTAACCGGATGAAAATCAAAACAATAAAACTGTTTTCATTGAAAAATGGTCTGAAGATGCTTTTTATACTTATTGAAAATTAAATTAAATTTTAATCTATTAGTAAAATTATATATTTGATGCAATTGTCATTAATTATTGTACATTTATTTTCTGTAAATGTCCAATTAGAAGTAAATACAGATTTAATTTTCAATACTGATACTGTGTATAATGCATATGCTTGAAAGTTAATTAGTTTAAGGAATAACTCAACCCATATTAAGCCATTAATCCTAATTATTTTAACAGAGAGTGAAGTTTCATTCTTTCCAGTTAAGAAGATTATGATTATGATTTGGCTGATCAATGTATAGGGCCACAGAGAAAAACTTGAGTGTTTGCGATGCTGTATATAACAGACAACTTTCAATGTGAACAATCCTTGAACACTCATCATGTGTACAAAACTATCTTAGAATATTTTCCTAAGGGTCACAAATTGACTACATCATTAGATGTCTTGGTGACCCCACAATACTGTAATTACTGATGTTGTGCAATGTGACACAAATGCTAAGAAGCTTCATAAAGAAATGCAAGGCCAAAGTAATACATTATAAGTTATTATTTCAAGCACTCTATTTTCCTAACAACATTTGTATATAGAAAACCAATAAAAGCAATCTGGATGTATGTCAGTGCACAAATACACTTCCAGATTGGGTGAATGCAGACAGTGGATTTCTGATTCCAAGGGAAGGCTGAGCAGCTGACAGGGAGTAGGAGTTGGCCCCAGTGGCTGTGGAAGAAACTGAGGAAGGGCAAAGTCCAGCTGGGCAGAGCAGGGGAGAAGTATAGCAAGGCAAAGGGAATTCAGAGGAAGATCCAGGCCCACCCCCTCTTCATCCTAGGTTATGCAGAGAAGAATGGAGAAGGGAGCAATGTGAGTTGTGTGGCTTATGGGGAGGAAAGGGCCCTGATTCCCTTCATTAGCTGCAACTGGGAACACAGTATTTAAAAATGGAGGTTGCGTACAGCAACTCGTGGGAAGCAAATCCTGAGTTATCTTTTATGGTCAAAGCTTATCTGGGTTCCCTGGAGTCTTCCCAACTCTGTGTGTTCTGTTGGTGTTTGAAGTCTGCAATTCCTTATCCTGCCCTGTCCAGTTAATTGCTGCAGCGTGGTTTATGTGGATTTTTTATTTACAGTTTATATTTACTTTATTTTTGGACTGAATTTCCTTAATTTAAAGACTGTTCTTGGGAGAGTTTTTTCTCCAGCCGAAGGTAACTGGACATTGGGGGCAAAGTTGGAGATATTAAAGGGACTTTTCTTACTTATGCGATGGTGTTGCTTTTGTGCTATGTCCCGGGTCATCACAATCTTTATGTAAGTCTACATAGAACTTTACATGGAACAATGATAGTTTGCTTTGACTAAAAATGGGCTATGATTTGGCTTATGCCAGGTAGTCCAGAATTGAGACAAACTATCATTTGGGAATGTAAAGAGTAGATCTTGTGGAAAAAGTGGACATAGAAGTGAAGGCATAAAAACGAAAATAGAAGTAGAACAATTGCAATGGAATTGCTATTGTTGGTGAAGTAAAGCATGTGCAAGGACAAACCAAATACTTAGCAAAAGGTTCAGCATTGAGTGAGCTGGGAATAATTTTAATATATTTGGGGAGATTGTGAACAAACATTTTTACACAGATCTCATTATATTATTGACAAAAAAATGAAGCAAGCATTTGCAATTTTTACATACAAAATTTAAGAGGAGTTATTGCTTGCATGAAAGTAATGGGTAGAGTGTGGTCTTTTTTTGGAAATTAGTATACAAGTGAAAAGATACCTATATATAAAAACATACTTTTGCCTATTTTTATATGTTAGCTTCAGTTTGGTATAGCAGGGGGTAGGTAGGTAGGTAGGTAGGTAGGTAGATAGATAGATAGATAGATAGATAGATAGATAGATAGATAGATAGATAGATAGATAGATAGATAGATAGATAGATGAATGAGGTAATTATACAATTTGTATGGTAAAAGAAGAAAATGTTGACAAAACATAAAAGAAGAAAATGTTGATAAAAATGAATGAGTGTTGAATAGATGTGGATTGAATTTAGAAGTGAGTAACAAGTACAATACAAAAACATGCTGAACTAATTTTATCATATAGAGAAAATAAATGTGGATTAAATTGCAAAACAAATATATAAAGAAAAAGTGAATAGATTGAGAGGAAGGGAAAGATTGAAAAAAACGTGATTAGATGGATATACTTGGTGAATTCCCGAAAAAGAAAGAACAGTGCATGAATTGGTGCGTGGCCATGGTGAAAGCAAGGATGGAAAAGCATAGCAAAAGCACTTAGACTTACATACCGTCCCACTGAAGATACATTTTACAGCGATTTACAATGTCAGCATATTGCCCCCAAACAATCTGGATCCTCATTTTACTGACCTGGAAAAGACATAAGGCTGAACCAACTTTGTGCCCTAACAGGATCGAACTCCAGACTGTGGGCAGAGTTAGTCTGCGATACTGCATTGTAGCCACTGTGACACCCCTAACAGGGAGGGGTAATTAATGATATCAGTGTCACATAAATTTAGCTGTATTTTCGTTCCTTTTCTTGTCTTGCATTTTTAATTACTTTTGCTTATAGTTATACCTTAGTATATGCCAAGGTAAAATGTTGTTTACCTTGGAAGTGAATTGAATGATGATTACATGTAAACCAATACAAAGGAAATGTGATGACCGAGAGCATGGCACAAAGGCAACACAGTCAGATAATCAGTAGTAGTCCCTTTATTTTTTTCATTTATTTATTTATTTGTTTGTTTGTTTGTTTGTTTGTCAAGCAATTATAAGATAATAGGTATAAGTATAAACATAGTTATGAATACATGAAATGGATACATATAAGAAAAATAAAAAAGAAACAATAGGACAAGGATGGTAGGCATGTTGGTGCACTTATGCATGCACCCTACAGACCTCTTAGGAAAGGGGTGAGGTTATAATAGTAGACAGTCTAAGGTTAAAGTTTTTGGAGTTTGGAGAAGAAACCACAGAGTCAGGTAGAGTATTCCAGACATTGACTACTTGTTGCTGAAGTCGTATTTCCTGCAATTAAGTTTGGTGTGGTTTACCTTGAATTTTTATCTTTTGTGTGCTCTTGTATTGTTATGGTTGAAGCTGAAGTATTCATAGACAGGTAGGACATTGCTATGTATGATTTTATATACTATACTTAGATCAGACCGAAGACGGCGTAGTTCTAGGTTTTCTAGGTCTAGAATTTCACGTCTGGCGGCATAAGGTATTCTGCAATGAGTAGAGGAGTGGAGAACTCTTTTTGTGAAATATTTCGGGACTTTCTCAACTGTGTTAATATCAGATATGTAATGTGGGTTCCAGACTGATGAGCTGCATTCAAATATTGGTCTGGCAAATGTTTTGTATTATTGTATTATGTTTTTATTAGCTCCAACTTTGCCCCCAATATCCTGGTTACTTCTGGGCTGGAGAAAAACTCTCCCAGAACAGCCTTTGGCTCCAGAGAATCAAGTCCAAAACATGATCAACAAAAATTGTCCAATCAAAGCAAGATGAGGTAATTAATCTGGCAGGGCAAGAGAAGGAATTCCAGACATGAAGGACGGCAATAATTCAACATGGTTGGGAAGATGCCAGGAATGCAGATAACCAAAGTCAACATAAGATAAACTCATGTTTGTTCCCAGTAGATGCCACACTCAGCATGTACTTCTTTTAAACCAGGGGTCTTAAACTCAATTTACCGCTGGAGGCAGAGTCTGGGTGAGGCTGGGCCGCAAGGGATTCCACAAAAAACGTTGTTAAAAAAATATCTGTGCTCGTCACCTATCTTTCTCTTCACTGCAGGCTTTGGCTTTAACAAAGACATGATGAGGGTGTGACAAAATTTAGTTTATTCCACTTGGCGTTGCTCTTGTTCCACATTTCATAGAAGTGTTTAGCCAGCTAGCGATGCATGGAGAACGTCTCGACGTGTGACGTCATTTCCACTTCTACTTGTCACAACAGTGTGGCGGATGACGAACAGCCCGGTAGCAGTCGCCTTTCTCTGTGTTTGAACGTGGCATTTGTTGATGGTAGAAAGTACCGGAATGGTGACCGCAAAAAAAGGCGACTGCTACCGGACTGTTTGTCATCCGCCACACTGTTGTTACAAGCATAGTTAGCTTAGCCTAGCACCAAATATCAGCCACGATGAGGAACAGTGGGCGGGACTTCCTTCAGAGGTCCACTCCCCCTGCGGGCCACACTAATATTATACTTTCATATCACAGTGGGTGCCACAAGATATCGTCCTGCGGGCCGCAATTGGCCTGCGGGCCACAAGAATGAGACCTCTGTTTTAAACTCTCTTCCCAGGGGTGGCTAATGAAGGGAATCAGGGCCCTTTCCTCCGTCCCCCATAAGCCATGCAACCCATGTTGCTCTCTCCTCTTTTCCTCCCTGCATGCCCTAGGATAAAGAAGGGGTGGGCCTGGGTCTTCTTCTGAACTCTCTTGTCTTGTTCTGAACTCTCTTGTCTCTCTTGTTCTACCTCTTCCCTGCTCTGCCCTTCCCCAGTTTCCTCCACAGCTAATGGAGCCACACTCTACTCCCTGTCAGCTGTTCTTCTTCCTCCTCGGATTCAGTCTCCGACAGTGGCATGACAGGAAAGATAATATATGGAAGATAAATTCAACTTGTGAAATAACTATTATAAGACACAGGTAGTCCTCGACTTTCAACAATTTAGTGACTGTTCAAAGTTACAACGTCACAGAAAAAAGCTTACGACTGTTGCAGCATTCTGATGGTCACATGATCAGAATTAAAATGCTTGGCAATTGACTCATAGTTATGACAGTTGCAGTGTTGTGGGGTCATGTGATTACCTTTTGTAGCCTTCTGAGAAGCAGTGGGGAAGCCAGACTCACTTGACAACTGAGTTACTAACGTAACAACGATAGTGATACACTTAACAGCTGTGGCAAGAAAGATCATAAACTGCGGCAAAACTCACTTAACAAATGTCTGACTTAACAACAGAAATTTTAGGCTCAATTCTGATTGTAAGTTGAGGACTACCTGTACAGCACTCCTGCTAAGATAGTCCAGGACCAAGGACTGATGCAGTTGAAGACTCTTAGCAATTTTTTTTTTAAAAGCACAGTAAAAACAAAATAAACTTTCCTCTCTTGTTTCCATTTTTTTTTTAATCCTCTGAATCTACAAGTTTGATCCAAAAGGCTCATAACCTACTGATGTCATTTTATCAGTGCAGGCTATTGGGATAGTAAAGAATGACTTTAAACAATAGGTAGACAATTTATCCTTTTTGTCCAAAAAAAATTAATGGCTCTGCCAATCCAAATAAGAAGACTTATCTAAATATACTATCCAGAGAGCATAATTTATCCATGCCTCTTGCTCAACTGATTTGTTATGGGCCTGTTTGAGGTATTGGTGGCTTTACACTGATATAATTCTGATATAATTCACTTTATAGTGGCATTTCATACTGCTTGGAGGCCTCATCGAGCAATTTTAGCAGCTGTAAAAAAAAAAAAAATCCACTCAGGAGCCACTTATAAACATGCCTGATAAGGATTCACGCAAAAAGGAGAATCTATCTGCTTCACTTTACTTCCTTCACAGAAGGAAGCCCCATCATTCTGCTAATCTACTTTGAAGAGGGTGCTTTGCTCAAAAGCATGTTTGGAATGAAGCATTCCTTTCAAACTTTGCTAAATCAGAAATTTTACAGCAAGAGGAATAGCATTTAGACTTATATACCCCTAATAGTGCTTTAGAGCAGGGGTCTCCAACCTTGGCCACTTTAAGACTTGTGGACTTCAACTCCCAGAATTCAATCTGGACAAATCCCCAGCACTTCTGGCTGAGGAATTCTGGGAGTTGAAGTCCACAAGTCTTAAAGTGGCCAAGGTTGGAGACCCCTGCTTTAGAACACTCTCTGAACAGTTTACAGTTGTCAACATATTTGCATATTTATTCCAACCATCTGGGTCCTCGTTTTACAGACTTTGGAAGGATGAAAGGCTGAGTCAACCTTCAGCCCCATCACAATCAAACTCCAGGCTGTGGGTAAGAGTTTGGCTGCAATATTGCACTTAACTACTGTGCCACCAGGACTCCTTATTTCCTAATAACACTAAAAGGAATTTGTAAAATGCAAAAATTTAAAATATTGTTTGACATATGCCAGAGGAATCAAAACATTGCTTTTATAGTTTGTTTCTATCAGAATTATTTCAGATGTGCCATTATTTAAAGACTGTTAAAGGCAGGTGCAAATTCAGTCCTAGCCAAGGATTTTGAAAAGGAGATATGCAGTAGTCTGAGAAACAATTGATTTTTGGCAGGAATAATAAAAGAACTGTATGAAACCATATTATTATTTTGAAACAAATGAAGCATAAATTGTCACACATAGATGTTCATGCTTGGGCCAGGCAGAATCAGTTACTTCTTTGACTTATTAATTACTGCACTATTATCTTTTTCAAACTAAATTATTTCTTATTTTAAATTGAATATATTTTGTAAAAATTACTTTATTTAGACTTTCTTAATCCTGGATTATGTGCAGAAGGATAATATTTCATTATCACTACTATATAAATTGCATACTCCTCTCACTGAAATCTTGTAGAGTTGAGACAGATTTATTTTTGATGGGAAACACAATTTATTGTAGAAAGCAACTGATATTTGTACAGTTATCATGAACCTGGATTGTTTTTGATGCTTGAATATAATTAATAGGTGTCATTAATGTTTTCTCTACATATTTCCAATATCATATTTGATGAAAAGGTTATAGGATTATTATATCTTAATAGACAAATTGCTCATTCCCAACTTACAAGCAGTGTGCCCACAAAATGGTATATTAATGAGGCAGAATTTATAAGAAATACCAAAAGGAAGGAAGAACTGGATAAGAAAAGTAGAACTGAAAGAATAAAATGGAATTAAAAGATCAGTAATGTTATGCTTCTAGGACTTCTGTAGAGTGAGGCTTCAGTCACATCTGTCACTATTTAATGCATTTACTGTATAGTCTATCCGTTGAGCTGATTTTAACCTCCAAATGACTAAAACATCCAGCTTTAATTTTCGGATTTAGCATTGTTTCTTTCTAATCTCTCTAGGATAAAAATATAGAAAGAGAATTGGAATGGTGACACATTTTTGATTCCATTTTGGTTGGTTTCCATTATGGATTCGGATTTGTTTTTCTTATGAACCAAAAGAAATCATTTTTACAAAAATAATTTTCTTCCTTTTATAGAGAGGTTAGAGCTAATCATGAAATCGAATGCCAATAGTTTATGGTTTTATTGTTGATTTTATTTCTAATGCTCCAAATCCAAAATTCTCTATTAGAATTACAGTTACTAAAATATTAAAAAAAAAACATGAAGGCAAAAGCGAATAATGAAAACTATAAAATGCAATTAATAATTAATCCCGGAGAGATATAAACTGCATCAATCCATTATCTTATTACCAGTCCAGTGTGTAGTACAGACACAAACCTATTAAAAATATCTGAGAGAAGATGAATAACTTAGGTTATTGATAAGTTTGATAATCTGCTCCCTCTCTTTTAGCCACTCATTGTACTCAATAGCAAGGACACCTTTAAAAGTGACTAAAGAGACTAGAAAGCTCTTCTTGCAAAGCTTCTGGTTTTGAACCACTGAAGGCTTTAAAAACCAGCAGCAAAACTTTATTTTGGATCTGAAAATTAATTGCCAGCTACCGTAGCTGACAAAACAACATTCAGTCAGTTCATAAATTCTGCTAAAGACTAAGGTGTCCAAGTGCCAGCAAAGTTTCCATGTACAACATATCGCAGTAAATCAGGTTAGGATAACTAAAGCATGTTTCACTAACAGGTAAAATTGTTGCTTTGCTTGATGTAAGGAATGTGCTCTGTCTTATGAAGCACCTAATTGCAGTCATTTCATTTTGATCAGCGACCTAATCTTGAAGAAGATGTGTTGTGTGCATGTGCATGTTGGCATATATGCAAAAGTCACTTTGGTTTGTTGAGATGAAGTGTTGCTCCTGCTTATAGTGATGGTTCATGATTTTGCTCTGAGAAGGTGCCCCTTTAAAGTTGTGCACAACCTCAATAATAACAAATGAATGAACATTATACATTATCTTGTATAATGTTAGATATAAAAGTATAGTTGGTTTTGAGGGAACAGGGAGAACAAAATCAACTTATAGGCCCAAAATTATGAATAGGCTTGAACATAGGGTGGTTATGGGGGCGTCAAGATACTCCCATGTGACGCCCCTCCTGCGCGAGCTGCATTGGTTGCCGGGGCCTTCCGGGTTCGCTTTAAAGTATTGGTTTTGGTCTTTAAAGCGCTCCATGGCATCAGACCAGGATACTTACAAGACCGCATTCTGCCAGTAGTCTCCCACCGACCGGTGCGCTCCCACAGAGAGGGTCTCCTCCGGGTCCCAACGCCTTCTATGTGCCGCCTGGTGACCCCAAGGAATAGGGCCTTCTCTGTGGGGGCACCCGCCTACGAACAACCACTGACCTGAGGGCGTTCAGACGTGCCCTCAGGGCTGCCCCCGGGGCTACGAACAACCACTGACCTGAGGGCGTTCAGACGTGACTTGAAGACCTGGCTCTTTGAGCAGGCTGGCCTGAGCTGACTCAAATGGGATTTTAAATAAGGGGTTTTAGATTAGTTTGTTGGGGTACGAAAGTTTTAATTTATTTTAATTGGGGATTTTAGATTTTTATTTGGGCAGCCTATAATTTAATTCTTTTTTATCGTATTTATATCTGTGTTTTGTATGTATTTTAGTTGGCTGTTCACCGCCCTGAGTCCTTCGGGAGAAGGGCGGTATATAAAATAAATAAATAAATAAACAAACAAACAAACAAACATGAGATCTCTGTATACTGAATTCCACTATTTCTGATTACCCACAAATTGATTGAGTTACCTCATTCTGTTATGCATGTGAGATTTTCACTTAAATATGTTGTAGTCAAAAGGCAAGATTTTATTCATGATCTTCTTCGGGCTTATATGCAGAAGTATATGACAACCATTTCCAGTTCCTTAAATCAAGTATGTCTTTTTCTGGCATTATACTGCAACCCCGGTTTGCAGGAAATTTGAGGGGCGGGAATGCAACTGCTTCAAGGAGTTTTAGTTGATTGCAAAACTAGAGTTTTTGCATGCTCTGTAGATCTTGTCTACCTTGAGATCTAGATTCCTGAACCAAGTCAATGTCAGACATCTCCCAATCCCGTTTCTAGAAATTAAAAGACTCATAACAATTCACCCAGAGACTGGGATATTTTATTAAATTAAGCACGCTCTCTTACTTGCACATTTTAAATATCACTAAAATATTCCTTTGTCTGCTTATCAGTGACAGTTTGGGAACTAATTGCTATACTAATCCAGCATTTTGCTGAAAAGAATTGGCATGTAGCTTAAGAAAAGAAGGGGGGGAGAGATAACTTTACTTTTATTAGAGAGACAACTGATAAATTTAAAATAATACCAATTATGTTCCCTGGCCTAAAGTTCTGAAATAATTCAACCTTACAATATAAACCAGAACAAAAGAAAATAGAGCTTGAATGAGATTTGCATTTCCAAGTTAGAATCCCTCATTTGCCCTTACAGGTCTCCTGCCTTTTTTATTCACTGTCACAATGTTTTTGTCTCATTTTCATGACAAAATCTACCAATCAAAATGTTCTTTTTCTTTATGTTCTTCTTTTATGTTTGATTTTAATAATGTTGGTAGAACAAGTGATATGCATTTTCTTCTGGCCCACAGTTGTATTCAGGTTTATGGCATTGTCCATATATTTTTGGCTTTTACACTTTGATCCGTGCCTTCATCCCATCCAAGACCAAACTAATGTATCATTGGAATACCAGTCTCTAAAAGCATGTACGCCTCTCATTCATGATACCTTGTAAAGATAGTGTATCCACTCTACACTAATTCATGCCAAAGTTAACCTTGTAAGTAGCATCGTCTTTACAGGGAAATATATTCATATTCTATTCTGTGAACTCTTAAGTTAGTTGAAGCCTCCTCCCTCCCCGTAGAGATAGATAGATAATAGATAGATACGTAGGTAGGTAGGCAGGCAGGCAGGCGCAGGCATAGACATAGACATAGACTATAGACCATAGACCATAGATTCATATTCCTAGGAATGGAAAAGAAATAGCCACAGGATTCTTTTACAGGCATGATACTATAAAACGACTATGACACAGGTTGCACAATGTAAAGGAGCCTGCTAGTGTTTCTCATTACTACTTCAGAATATTCATTAAAAAATAATTACATTTGAGAAATATTCCCCACATATCTGGGAATGTTATACCCAAACATCATAGTTGGAATCAGCTGGGCTTTCAACTACAGTTATTACTTATGCAGATGATCTCATGGAATAACATTTCCAATGAAAAGGGTAATACCTTTAATTATTGAATTAAAAACCATACATATTGCGTTATTTTATACTGCATATAAAACTGCAGTTATTAAAGAATGTTTCATATAATTTAGGCGCAAAATCCTATAAGTGCAGTTTTTTTAACAAAAGCAGAGGTGAAATTTATTGTATTAAAACAAAATCACAGACAAACTGAAACAATAAAACAATATAAATACAGTATAGATAGTCCTCAACTTACAACCACAGAGCAGTCCAAAATTTCTGTTGCTAAGCAAGATACAGGTAGTCTTCGACTTACCACAGTAATTTAGTGACGTGACCATTTTTCACAGTTGGGATCATTGCAGCATCCTCATGATCACATGATCAACATTCAGATGTTTGACAGCTGGTAGATCTGGCTTTCCCATGGACTTTGATTGTCAGAAGGTTGCAAAAGGAGATAGGTGACCTGGGGACATTGCAACCATCATAAATACCTGCCAATTGGCAAGCATCTGAATTTTGATCACATAGCCACAGGGATGCTGGTTGTAACTGTAAAAAATGGTCATAAGTCACTTTTTGTAGTACTTTTGTAACTTTGAATGGTCATTAAATGAATGGTTGTTAGTCAAGGACAACCGGTATATTTAATACTGATAAAAACTAAATTTAGACAGAGCCTAATCTGGATTATACCTAATCATATATACTTTTGTTTTAGAGTTGTACAAAACTCTGGTTTCAGTTCAGAAGAAGTATTTTTAGATGTGTGATGGGGTTGCTTTTATTAGACAAAAGATGCTGCATTCATGCACTGATGTAATCCAGAACATCTCTTTTGAATTGAATCTGAATAGCACAGCCCTACTCTATAAATATGAAGTCTTCACATGGGTAAAGGTTCTTAGAGAATACATAGATATATTTTCTCTATGACAATCTGTCCCTTACATTTTCCTTCAGGTTTTCCAATAATTTTCATGCAATACTGATTTTTTTAGGTATAAACCTATCACAGCACCTAAATATCTTTTCTGATGCCCTTAGAGAAGGGGTGTCAAATTCAAGGCCTGCAGGCTGGATCTGGCCCATGGGGTGCTTACATCTGCCCATGGGGTTGCCCTGGAAACAGTGAAGTACTGTCCTGCAGTGCCTCTGCCAGCAAAAATGGAGCTCCATTTCTCTGGCAGAAGATTGCAGGAGGCTGTCCCAGCCAAAAACTGAGTTTGGGAGACCATTTTCACTGGCAGCCTAGAGCTTGGGCCACCACAGGTGCCCCCCTGACATGAGTGATGTGAAGCTGGCCATGCCCACCCTGGCCACGCCCCCCCCCCCCCCACAGTCCCCCCGACATCAAACACAACCCTGATGCGGCTCTCAATGAAATTGAGTTTGACACCCCTGCCTTAGAGGCTTATGGCAAACCCCAATTAAATAGCAAATGCACTTCTAATATTTCTACACTTGAGGTTCTAAAGAAGCACAAAGAAAACATGTAACTCTTCAGTTGCGTCCCAGATCATACAACTTATGTTCAGCAATAAAACCACTGTACAGATGTAGTTGAAGGGAAGGCAGAGCTTCAGGGCAGAGTTAAGAGAGGAATCAGCTTGGAGTCATTTATGTTCCCACAAATGGTCCAAGCCCAGCTCCTCTCGAATTCCATTATTCTTATTTAGCGCCAATTTAGTACTTTGACCATTAGATGACTATAGGCATGAGCTTATAATCAGCTTAACTGGAACTTAATCAGGAACATGGTCCTGATTCTTTACACCTGACATTAAAGCAAATTGTCAGAGTTCCCCCCATAAGAACAGGTGTGTTAAGCCTCTGATAGATTTAAATAATATACTGTATATCTAGACTGCAAAAATGAATTACTTTCAAGTGAGCAGCAAAGTGGTAGAATTTTCTCTACTATGCCTCTTTACTTCCATCATGGCATGGTTCAGATTTTTAAAATCCTGATATAGTAGCTTTACTTTAAAAAAAAAAAAAAACCTATCAATTCCTCTCCTTCCAATGACATCATCACCTTATTACAATGTCCTTGTTTTAGGAAATAGACATATAAATCACCCCACAAAAAAGGTGCCAGGTTTTAAACTACATCAGCAATGACTATCCCAGAATAGGATTCACACCTCACAGGGGGTCTGCCAGGACTCTATAAATGGGGCATAGTATCTTTCTCTCAGTGTAGCTATACAGGGTCCCATGTCACATTGTGTAGGTCACATTATTATTTATTTATTTATTTATTTATTTATTTATTTATTTATTTATTTATTTATTTATTTATTTATTTATTTAAATTTCTATACCACCCCCTCTCCCAAAAAGGGACTCAGGGCGGTGTACAGCCTACTAAAAATGGACAGTATATACAATTAAAAACAAATTAAATAACATAAATCCGGCCGAATCCCTTCAGATATAAAATTACCAAGGTTTAAAATTCCAGGATTGAATTAAAAAGTTAAAATTTAAAAATTTAAAAACCGAATTAAATTAAAACCCCATGAATCGTTTACTGGGCCAGGCCGGCCTGTTGGAAAAACAAGGTCTTTACTGCGCGCCGGAAGGTCTGGATGTCGGTAATGGCCCGTATCTCTGGGGGCAGATCATTCCACAGGGAGGGATCCCCCACAGAGAAAGCCCGCACCCTCGGGGTCGCCAGCCAGCAACGATCAGGCGGCGGCACTCCGAGGAGGGCAACCCTGTGTGAGCGTACTGGGCGGCGGGAGGCTGTTGATGGCAGCAGGCGGTCCCGTAAGTACCCAGGCCCCAAGCCATGGAGTGCTTTAAATACAGTCAGTACCACCTTGAATCGGATCTGGAAGGCCACAGGAAGCCAGTGCAGCCTGCGGAGAAGTGGTGTTACATGGGAGCTCCGAGGGGCTCCCAAGATCACCCGCGCGGTCGCATTCTGAACCAACTGCACACTCTTCAAGGGGAGCCCCATGTAGAGAGAATTGCAATAGTCCAAGCGGGAGATGACGAGGGCGGAGGTGACTGTGCGAAGTGCGTCCAGATCCAGAAAGGGCCGCAACAAGCTTATTATGACAAGCTGTAAGCTGAGAGCATATACTGGTCTAGTGTCTGATTTTTTTAAATATAAATGATGATGCATTTCAATGGTTAGAAAGCCTAGACATTGGTATTTGAACATAGACCTTTTTCACACACATATATTTTATTGGGTTACTAATCTAGGTGACATGTTAATATATATTGCTAGCCCATGAATGATATGCCATACGCTAAATAAATAGGAGGTAGAAAATAAAACAGAAATTATCTGTTAGCTTGTTTCAAGCGTTTTCTCCCACACTCATCGTGTTGATTTACTTAGGGACCATCTGTCTTCTTCATCTGATTGCTTTTTTTTTTTTAATTCAAAGGGTACTTAATGTTTCCTATGAAGCAACTCAAGGGAAATATTAATCAAGATCAATTTTTGAAGGTCTTACAATTCAAAAGGATGAGAAGCAGAAATGTGCTACATATTTTTTTTTTGCCATATGGTTATTAAACTGGCCAAAAGCCATATGTGACTCACCAAGTAGTCCTGTTTCACCTGCCCTCAAAAATATGAAAATATGCTGCTCTTTTCTTTCTTTTTCTTTTTTTTAACGCTGGGTATTTGAAATCTGAAGTCTCCAGGAGCTCTGAAAGTCACCAGAGGAGAATCCTGATTAGGGGAGAGAGAGAAAAAAAAAAGGAAAAAAAAAGTTATGTAAAGAAAGAAAAACAAAAAGGCCAGTGGAGACTAATCTAGGGAAAGGATGCTTGTTTTTCCTTTATTCCTCTTCATTTGAAAGTATATGCCCAGACTGGACTTTAAGTGCATTAATGGCAATTAAAATGTACAACTGCTGAGCTATTAATTGAGCCAAATGAAAATTAATTCCTGAGCGCCATTCAAACCCAGCACTTAATCTCTACCTGGAAGCTAATAGGCAGCTGGTGTAGATTATGGTTCAGTAACCTGATGTGCTCTCTCTTCTAAATGCATCTTTCAAAGTGCTCAACTACAGTTAAATAGCTTAGGGCTGCAGTGCAGAGAGCTTTGCAACCACATTTTTATTCATCCCTGGCTCTATTTCTCAATTTCTCCTCCTATTCTTTGCTCAAAGATATCCCTAACTGTTGCCCTGATCAAAACCTTTCCCATTGTGAACAAAAGATAAACAGCTTTACTTAATCCCAGAAACAGACAGACTGCGAATTTAAGGAAGTGAAGAAGATAAAGATGTTTGTAATCAGAATCTCCCAGGTATACAGATGTCAAAAAATAAAATAAAATAGTACATCCTTCACATAAAGTACAATGACCACATGCATTAAAAATGTTAGCTATTCCTTTCAAAACTTCCACAAGGAATCTGAAGTAGGGGTTGGTTTTTTTCTTGACTGTTATATTCAAGAATTTTAAAAGATTAAAGAGGTGGCAGATGTATATATTCAAGTATGCACTTGGCTAATTTCCTGGGTACCATAAGGTCCACATGGAGAACTGGGAAGGAGAACACTCTCACTTTGATGTGGGCACAGACAACAGTCTCACTTTGATGTGAACATACACCTAATTGGTCCTTTCCAAACTGAACTGAAACCTATTTTTATATCATTTCCAAACAAATCATGTGGAGTTGATGATCGAAACCCTGATGATTATAAGTTTAGGCTCACCCCAGACATACTATAGGTGCTGAAAAATCCAGTGAAGTGCTGGTCTTTCTGTTTTTGGTGGGTTTACAGTTCCTCAAAAGGAACAGATATCCAGTTCCAGAGTACCTCTGAATTTTTGTTTGCTTGGATTTTCTTTGTCCACGGAGACTTACATTTCACTAAAGTACACAAAATGTGAATTATATAAATAAACTAATCCTGAAATAACAAATTAAGAGTTATAACAAATTAAGAGAAATAACAAATTAAAAGTTTCCTGTATCAAAATCAACTCATTCCTCCACAGCATAGCCTAACTTTTAATCCTGTAAGCCTCTACAGAAGAGTAGTTTCCTAAATATTAATAATGAAAGGGCCATTCTGATTTTAGAAGGCAAGCTACTACTACAAAAGGAGGTGCCATACCAGAAAAAGTTTGAGGTGACAAGGGCATGAGTGACCATATTCAATCCAGCCCTGGTCATATTTGATGTACTATTCAAAGCTGTCTAAAAGCTGCTTCTGGACACAGCTTTTATATGTTGCATTAACAGGAACCTGGAGTCCATGACAAATAAATAATAGATAATAAATGTGCAATCCCACCCAGAGTCAAAAATCAAACTAAAATCTGATGATCGGATTTTGAAACTACAGCCACTCCATCTTTCTAGAATTAAGCCAAGTGTCTGCTTTTTCCTATCCACCATCTCCTATATTCCTATAGGAGTATAGATCTTCTGCTTGATCTGAGTAGAGATATAACTGATTATCATCAGAATATTGATTCACGTATCAATGTATAACCAATGGGGAAAGGACCCCATTGAGGCAACATAAACTGAAGTGTCCAAGAACTTAACCTGCACTCCCTCATTCCATTACTAATTGAAACTGTTTACTCAGACAGAAACAGTCAACTGCAGATCAGGGTTCATAATGCTCAACTCTTGCATACAGTCCAGAAGGATGCCACGGCTGAAGGTTGCTGAGAGATCCAACAGAATCAACTTTCTATTCCCCCATTGTAGGAAACATGCAGTCCACATGCATAAATTCCGATGATTGAAGATCAGATAATTTCACATAGGCATGGTCAAAGATGAAACTCCAAGCCCCTGCATTCCATCAAGCTCTACTGAAGAAAGGCAGAGATAGCCATAGTGAAAACGAAAGGAAGAAAAAACACATTTGTTTCCCCATTCCTTTTTTTAATCTTCTTGCTGTCTTTTCTTTCTACCCACTTGACAATCTGTTTAGAGAAGAGTAGAAACATCATGAGACTGTTTGCTAACAAGGATGTTTTAAATTAATCCAGGACTTCTAAGTTACTTACTCCTAGTTTACATAATTTTTTTTTTTTAGAAATGCTGGCTATCTCATACCAGCATTTAAGATAAGAAATGAGAAAGAAAATAATTACATAATTTTGGGACTCTTGAAAAAGCATTTATTGTCCTGAAAATAAACAACTGTTATTAGCCTTTTCCTCCTCCTCTAGATATGAAGAATAAGACAAACCAGCAATCCTAGAGTCGAGCCACTGGGACCTATTGCAAAACTCTTTCCAGGGACTTCAACAAAGTGTATTTATGTTCTTGTTGATTAATCTATTGAAAAATAGATGAGTTCAATAAGAGACACTTAAATAAAACAAAACACCCTGTTGTAAAATACCCTTCTGGTACAATGGAACAATGTGATGAAGTGACATGGTGAGTGAATAGAGGCATTATTTCCATTTCACATTAAAATTCCTGCAAACAGCACCTTTTCAGCACATATGCCAAAGAATATTGCTTCTCCATTTTATTAACTCTTAGTTTCTGCAATGGAAGGATAGTTAAATTTAAATATATACTGTATTTAAACTTCACAGCAAAGACCTAGATTTAATCTGGTTAAAATCACCTACATTGCAACACAATGCTGCCTTATCCAGATCAAATCTGAGTAGCTTTGCTGCTAACCAATCCATTATCTATCTTTACCATATCAGAATATAAAACTGAATAAAATTTGAATACAAAGAAATGTAAAATGGAGATGCATATTTGTCTTCTATTAATAGTATCATATACCAAATGATCAGCATATTCACTCATACATATCTATTTGGAATTGAATAAAATAACCTAAAAAAGGTGAATAAAAAATTGCGGGGGGCGGGGTTTACACCTTTCTACTGAGATCTGGTAACAAGAATTATTTTGATTCTGAGTGATCAGTCTTATTCATCATTTCAGCTGTTTATGTCATTCTGATTTGTTACATCCTTCAGTGAGGACAAGTTTGCTGTTAAGGCTAGAAACTGGGAGACCATGATTTCTAAACTCTCACTGTAGACACAGAGCCAGCTGGTTGATATTGGACAAGTCACTTTCAATCCTAGGAAGCATGCAATAGCAAACTATTTCTGAAAAACCTTGCAAAGAAAATTGAAGGGAGTTCCTTAGATAGTCTCAGAATCAGACATGATTGAACAGAAGGAAAAAAAATCATTTTGTGTTTTTGGCTTTTATGTTCTTACTCTCTTTTTACATAGTAAACTACTGGGAGTAATTTTGGTTATATCTGAGGGTATATGAACACAATAAATGTACATGCATTTAATTTATATGCATAAAATATGAAGCTGCAACTGATACCACAGAGTGTTTTCTCCTGATAGGTCTGTAGGAAAAGCAAATACGTTACAACTGATTTTCAATCAGCAGACTTCCATCAAGTAGAGAGATGGGACCATTCTTATAAACCTTGGCAGTAATGAAACTGACTGTCAATCTAGAATCTTGACAGTTTTTATTTCTAGCTTTGCTTACTTTTTGATGGATTGGTTGCCCTTGACTTGTTTTCTATCTATAGTCCTATTAAATATTTGCAATTTCAGTATGTATCATCATGCATCTCCCAGGACATAAAACCTGTATCATATAAATCCAATAATCTTTTTTAGATTCATATAATAAATTACATTTGCTTTAGTGTAAGCTTTCCAATATAATTTTAGAAATGTTTTGGTCAAAATGCAGTGAATATTCCCTTAAATTCATGAGATGCTTTCCCCAAATGCATTGTTCACTCACTTATGAATAGATAAATCAGGACATAGCACATATATTCTTTAATGAAGGAGACCTTGAAGCATGACCATATAACACCTACTCATAATAGAAGCAGTAGTGACATATAACACTTGGTTAAATGAAGTTCCAGGGCATGATCTGAAGGCACAAGATGCAACCACCCAACTGATAGATGAGTGCCTGAGCTAGTCATACCTTTTTCTAGGAATGGGACATGTAGTTTCATTTAGAAAGCTACTGAAGCATAAAGGAAGACAATAAACCTCTGATTTCTTTTCCCCTCTATAGTATAAAGTTACATCTCCCCTACTATTCTGGGATGTGACCCTTTTTTTGTAGCTCACAAAACAAATTCTGGATAGCATAGAGAGCTTAAAGGAGAATAGACAGAGATAAATTACACTCTTTGCTGTCACTGGAGTTTCCCTTCTATTTCAAAAAAAGCAGAATAAGATCTAATCCATATTTGTCCTACTAAAATCCATAGAACAAAACATGTTAGCATTTATCACCCATTCAAAAGTAACAATGAGAAGCCAAAGTGTGCTGTTCATCATAGAACAATCTAATCAAAAGTTCAGATAAATCCATCAAATTGTTTGTGATTTCAATACATGGACCATTCTACTAATCAATTTAATGGTAATATAGCAGCCCAGAAGGTGAATGAGCTCATTAATCTTTATGCCATACATGCTGACACCATGCCCTGTTGTTAGTTCAATTTTCACAAAATGAATGATTACTGGTGTCATTAAAGATCAGACAACACACTTAATTTAGAAGGTCTGTGTTGACCCACTTATTCTTCTTATTAATTGACATGAGATCTTTGCTTCTTGTTTATGTTAAGAATTTTTGGAGCTTAGCTTAGAATAAATTGTATAAATTATAAATCAAAACCAACGTTTAGATGATAATCATTATGTTGTTTTAAATGGTAAGAAAACTTTATACCAGAATTGTAGCTTTAAAACATGATTTAAGATTGCTCTTGGATATTGAACTAATGTTGATGAAGTAGTAAAAACAGAGTAAAATAAAGGAAGGAAGCAGTAATCAAGTCTATACAGAAAGACTGTAAATCTACAGACAATTCTGAAATAAAGTTGAAGGCAGTCCAGTAAATATGAGCATAGCTAAAAATATATTCACTGAAACTTGCATTCCTCACAAATAAGTACAAAAATAGATGTGACATTAAAATCAATTGATCATTGTGATCATCGATCACATATAATTGATATTGTGATTTCTTTACTAAATAAAAGGCAAAGCTAAAGTATTCCATGTCCAGTCATGTCTGACACTGGGGGGCATCTCTGTTTCCCTGTTTCTTAGCCAAGGCAGAAGGCATTGTCCAAAGACATTTCTTGGGACCTGGGTACTTACGGGATCGCCTACTGCCACCATCAGCCTCCCGTCAGCCAGTGCACTCCAATAGAGCGGGCCTCCTCGGGTACCACCGGTTGGACGGTGCCGGCTGGCGACTCTGAGGGTGTGGGCCTTCTTGGTGGGAGCACCCTCCCTCTGGAACGAATTACCCCCAGAGATGAGGACCATCCCTGACCTATTAGCCTTCTGGCACGTGCTGAAGACCCACCTATTCCATCAAGCCGGTCTGGCCTAGAGTTATTGGTAGGGTTTTTAATTGATTTTAAATGGTTTTAACTTTTTAACTTTACAGTCTCTTTTAACCTCTAGCCACTCATTTAATCTTCTTAATTGTATTTTAAATATTGTATTTGATTGTGTTTTATTTGGCTGTAAACCGCCCTGAGTCCCGTTGGGAGATGGAAGCGGTATATAAAATTTGGAAATAAATTAAATAAATAAATAAATAAATTTCTAGCCATAGGACTATATGACAAGGCACACAGAACACTGCTGGCTTCCGACCGAAGTGGCACCTATTTATCTACTCACATTTGCATACTTTTGAACTGCTAGGTGGGCAGGAGCTGGGGCAAGTAACAGGACTTCACTCCATCACATGGTGGTCAGGTCTCAAACCTGGACTGTCAGCTTTTCAGCTGACAAGCTCAACATCTAAATCCAGAAATAAGAGTAATTTTTATACCTTTGTTGCATCATCTCAGTTGCTTTGAGTTGCTTGAATGAACATGTGAGCACTTGATGGATGCTCCCAATCAACAGTGAAGATAAACAATGAAATAATAAGGGGAAGGCACTCCTTTTTTCTGCTCACCACACCTCTCAAGACTACAAAGATAAAGGTTGTCCCACCATGATAATCGATAGTTCACTAATCACCATTACTTCTAAATTTCCTTCTGTGTGTACCCACCCAACAAATGAAATAGAACAAAAAAAAAAATAGTCCCCCGGCAGCATGTGATGGCATTATGGGAACACTTTGCTCTTACACCAAAATACTGCATATTCAACTTCATTTTCAAATGTAAAATAAAGTACTCTTACATACAAAACTAATATAATGAAGGCAGGAGAGAAATTCTGAGTTCTTAGTTTGAATAAATTTAACATAAAAATGCAATATCTCCAAATACAGTCATTAGCATTACAGATTCCCAATTTTTATTTTCACATTCCTTAGTTTCTTCATTAATCTAGCCAAGACCTATGAGCCTAAGGCTGTCAGAAGGCTTTATTTGCAAAAATTAGAAACAATAATCTTCACCCAGGATATTTTTCCAGCACTTTCTTATGTCATAATATGAATTATATGTTATATACTTTATTTATGAGAGGCATTGAAATGAAAAATATTATATGAATAATTACAACTGACCTTCTTGAGATGAGAATTTGTTGCCTTTGCAGCCAATAGATTGTGTAACCTGTGGGATATTTCAAAGTGAATTTAACAATTGGAAGCATTCTGAGAGGCATTCTTTCACTGCAGTAGAAGTGAAAATAGTTGGATAAAATTTTGTGAAATACTGCCTAGTGGACGATTAAATGAATATTACTCCCAATTGCACAATGGAACAACCAATATAATTGTCTGGTTTCTGGTGTTCTCTTTCTCCTGTTTAGCTATTGATCCCATCCTTCTTTTACAGTTAAAAAAGAATAATACATTAGTAATGTAAAAGAAATTTGCCCTTGATTTATTTTTTCTTCCTAACTCTAATAATAACAAGCATCAGACAGCAGCAGCAGAATTCACAGGGTTCCTTTCTTTCTTTCTTTCTTTCTTTCTTTCTTTCTTTCTTTCTTTCTTTCTTTCTTTCTTTCTTTCTTTCTTTCTTTCTTTCTTTCTTTCTTTCTTTCTTTCTTTCTTTCTTTCTCTTCCTTCCTTCCCCCCTTCCCTCCCTCCCCCCTTCCTGAAAATAGAGGAAATAGAGCTTGGGATAAAACTGCAAACAAAAAGTTAGGATAAAAGAAATGCTTCAAAATCAGGGCATATTTTGGAGAAAATGACAATAAGGAAGGTATATTAAGGGTGGTTGATTCTAGTACAATATATATCAATATATATTAGAGAAAATAAGTAAGGGAAAAGTGCATATTGTCAGTTGTTTATGACTTTGCCTAGAAAATCCACAACATTAAAAATAGATCAATTTTTGTTTCCCAAACATTACATTATGTCACATCACGTCACCTCTCATTATGTTAGTTACTTTATCTTATATATACTGGAAGTGGCTAGGCAATTCTGGGAATTGAAGTCTACATATCTTAAAGTTGCCAAGTTAGAAAACATTGCTTTAAATTTTCACACAAACTTTTGCAGTATGGCTATTATTTTGCTTATGTCAAGTCCCTAAAGTTTTCTAAAAGATAATTAGTCAGATAATTAGTCAGTTATTAAGATTCTAAACCATGTTATTGATGTATATATAGTATTATATTAGATTGTAATGGAGAGATTTTTAATGAAAATTCTGAAGAGTTTGAGTCTAATCAGAAACATATTATTACTAATAGAGATAGCAAACATTATTTCATAAATTTAAAATGATGGATTATCCTATTGTTTTGAAATTTCTGATCCACTCATTTTGTACCATCCCTTGACTATTTTTCCCCCAAACAATGAAAATTATTTGATAGAATATAATTAATTAGAATATAATTAACCTGTGAAAGCATTAAAGGGAGAAAAAAAAAACCACTTGTGAACCTTTGAGGCAAATTGATTTTTGTGGGTCACTGTTAAGCTTCTTTCAGAAGACTTTTTAACTAAAGAGCAGCCTGGTGCAACTCAGCAGAAGACTCCCTTTGTACAGGTGAAATTTTCCATGCTCTGAAAAAAAATAATATCAGGACTAACAGTGGCTTGCCTGTTTGATTGCTAATTTGTGATAGCTCTCACAATCAGGATCATTGCTTCCAGCTGCAAAATAATGTGTTGGGTTTTAAGTGCTGGTTTGATTCTGGAGTGGCTAAACAAAATGTACTTTTCAGTTGTATTGAGTGACTCCCCCACTTCTACCTATAGTATTTTCAAGTTTAATAAAGTGCAGGTAAAATTGAACTCGTTGAATTAAATGTCCATGAATTACAATGTTTGAAGAACATTGCCCTGCCTCTTCCAGAAGACGTTTATTGAGTCAGACTAAGCTGACAATTCACAAATATAAAGAAACATGTTGTTTCAAATGCCTCTCCATTTTATTGGCAAAGAAGCTGTCTAGGGTTGGTCCCATGTGACATGATTTCTTTATCTATAAACCTGAAATAGGTGAAGGATGTGAATCCAGAGATGGTATTCAGTAGGTTCTGACCAGTCCTAGAGAATCGGTACCAGAAATTTTGAATAATTTGGAAAACTGGAAAATACCACCTCTGATTGGAGATTTTACAGCATCCTTCACCTACCACGCCCACCAAGCCACACCAACAGAACCAATAGTACAAAATTTTGAATCTTACCATGGTGTAATCCTTGTAATGTTGCCAAAATATAGCTTTCACCGGCCATGCTGCTACAGTATATGGAAAATGTAGCTCAGCAGCACCTTGAGTGGGATGTGCTTTCCTTCTTCAATTTGTTTTTGTTTTTAAAGAAATCGTATTTCTGCTAAAAGTCATCAGTAGTTTAAAAAAGTTTAAATGAAGCTACAGGCAAGTAACATCCTGTAATTGCGCTACAGGAAGAAAATAATCAGAGAAGCCTGAAGAATCTGACAGTTTCATCAAAACAATAAAACAAGTGTGCAATCGTGATATTGCAACACATGTTCCACCCCTTATGTACATTTGTCTATTTACAAGACAGAGTTGTTTTGTCATTTGCTTCCCTTGTTGGTGCTGTGGATGCCAATGTAAAACCTAGTACTGTACGTAATTTAGCACTGTATTAATGTAATTAATGTAAATTAATTAATCTTTGAGGAAAAGTTGTCTGTTGGTATAATTATTATATCTCTGTAAAATGATTTATTTATATCACTATATCTCTAAGAAGTTTAAAGATGGAATGCTGTGAATAATTTTCTCTATTTCCAAACAATTCTGTAATTAAAAGGAAACACTCAAGGAACTTCACATGTGATCATTGCTAACTGGTTCTTGTCACACTTATGTAATATTCCAGTTATAGCTGTGCAAAGGGGAGAAATTATGAGGGAATGCAATTTAAAAATGGATGGATTGAATCATGCAAAGTTTGTTGTTACTACTGTATTATAGTGCTAGATTCCAAGGGCCCTTCTCTTGAAAAGATTAGCTGATCTTCAGAAACACTGAGATCCTACAACAAATCAGTGTGTACAAAATTAAAAGCCCATCAGAATTCAAAAGGCTATATAACTTTCTGAAGCCAGGCCCTGGGTTATTTTTTTTTCTAGATATAATTCAAGTTCTCTTTGTCAGCTATGAAGTCTTTTATATCAAGGCCTTCAAGGGTTGCCTGCAGTAAGAAGACTGCTTGATTCATGCAGACTGCGGGAGAATGCAGAAGATTCCTCTGCTCACCCAAAATCTTTAAAAAGTGAGAAGCAGAAGCAAGCTTTCTTGGCTTCCTTTTTCTTGTTCAGAACAATGAAGACAATGTTTTCCTAGCGCGCTTAGAGAGGCATGATAGGACTGGTGGCAATTAGTGAATCAATGAGGTGAATGATCAGGAATGCTACTTTATTTGTCTATAGTGGATTGATGTTTAAGCTTTTATTATGTGTCGTTGTTTTGTTGTAAGCCACTCAGAGAAATTTGATGAGGGGTGGAAAAAGTAAATATGGTAAACAAATAACTCTGTAAATGGTAAAAGATAACAAGCAAAGCAACCTGAGACAGATCCAAAAGATAAAAATACAATAAAATATTTCCTTGCTTCATAATTTTACATCGCAGAAATAAAACTTCTCGTTCTTTCCTAGATCAGTGCAGGATATGTACTCTGTCCTTACATTATGATATAAATTAATTCCAAACCCATATGCCATTATTTTCTAATTAAATGTTTGAGAACTATATTTGCATATGATTAGCTCATCAGTTCCTTTTTATAGAATGCCTTTGCTTCAGACTAGAGCTTAAGAGTCAATAAATCTTTTCACAGGTATCAATTTGGTCAGCAGTAAAGAGGTAAATAGAAACTAATGACACTCATCAAGCTCAAGGTGCAAATGATTTATTGTGCCCAATCACTTTAACAGTTTCATAAAATCAGTATCAAAGAAAAAGGGGGTTTCTTAGCAAAATAAACTGTATTCGTATTGTCAAAACAAAGTGATTCATGAGAAACTTATGGCTAAGATTAGGGATATTATAAATAGGAGAAGATGAAAGGCTCATTAATTTTTTTCTTCTTAATATATATAACCGTAGGTAGAAGATATGCTTTGGGATATCAAAGAACGAACTCACCCCGCTTCAGTCTGTAGTGTGCCCTGCAAACCTGGAGAAAGGAAGAAGATGGTTAAGGGAGTAGCTTGCTGTTGGCATTGTGAGCGCTGTGAAGGATATCACTACCAAGTGGATGAGGTCACCTGTGAAATGTGTCCCTTTGATAAGAAACCAAACGCCAACCGCACGGACTGCCAACTCATTCCCATCATCAAACTGGAGTGGCATTCCCCGTGGGCGATTGTGCCTGTCTTCATAGCAATACTTGGCATCATTGCAACCTCCTTTGTCATTGTGACATTTGTCCGCCACAACGACACCCCAATTGTCAGGGCCTCAGGGCGTGAACTAAGCTATGTCCTCTTGACCGGGATTTTTCTGTGTTACGCTATCACTTTTTTAATGATTGCAAGTCCAGACACTGCCATCTGCTCTTTTCGACGGATCTTCCTAGGACTTGGGATGTGCTTCAGTTATGCAGCCTTGCTCACCAAAACAAACCGGATCCACCGAATATTTGAGCAAGGGAAAAAATCAGTCACTGCTCCAAAGTTCATCAGCCCAGGTTCCCAACTGGCGATTACTTTCAGCCTCATATCCATACAGCTTATAGGAGTCTTCATTTGGTTTGCTATTGATCCTCCACATATCATAGTAGATTATGGAGAGCAGAGAACTGTGGATCCTGAAAATGCCCGTGGGATTCTCAAATGTGACATCTCGGATCTATCACTCATTTGTTCTCTTGGATACAGTATTCTCTTAATGGTAACATGTACTGTATATGCTATTAAAACAAGAGGCGTTCCAGAGACCTTCAATGAAGCAAAACCAATTGGATTTACCATGTACACCACCTGTATCATTTGGTTAGCTTTTATTCCAATCTTTTTTGGAACGGCACAGTCAGCAGAGAAGGTGAGTAAAGAAGTAACCTTTCTCAAGCCAATGTTTTGCTTTGTATTGTCCTGTTGAAAAAAAAATTAAATAGTTTTTCAGCTAATTCATTTGGATAATCAAGTTTAAAACTCACTTAAGCAACATCAACTAATACTGAATCCAAATAGAGTGGCTTTCTCTGCATATGTATGCAATTTTTATACTTATATATATTTTTATATATTTAGTAGTTTTATACTCAACTACTAAAATAAACCCTACCATTGTTTGAAAACCCCAAATATCAACTGATTTGCTCTATGAAACCCTTACAAATTGTATGGTTTTGAGTAAGCAAGTAGGAAAAAAAGTCTAGTTTTGCAATGAGTATGGCAGACAGGCTCTGCAGAAGTCTGAGAAGAATCAGCTGATACTTGACAGTAGTTGGCTGGTCCTGTATATTCAGAAATTGCTCCTTTGAATGACAAAACATTAAGCCATGATTCACATTCGATAGAAAATGTGTTTGTGTATAGAATGTAAATATTTTGGTGTACAGAATACAATTTCTGTGATGCATAGTACATTGTCAGGCATGAAAGACAAGGTTCAAACATGTTTAATTTAACACTGATTTATTGCTAAAAGCTTATGCACAGCAATATTCTCAACTAATAGTCAGCACTTGGTTAGAGTTAGATAAGAGTCAACAGCAGTCAAAGGGGTTGGATTTAATTTGTCTCTGGCTATGTGGTGATTCTAGGCTGATCTCTCTCTTTACTCTCCCCCTGATATGTGTGTGTGTGTATGTATAGATGTAGATAGATAGAGAGATATTAGATATATAGACACACACACACATATTGATTAATGCAATTAATGCAAGCATATATATTTATGAATTAATATGTGAAGTAATATAGCAAGAAGGTTGTTTTCAGCACCTTTTTTGTAGTTAGTATCAGCATATCAAGAAAAGAGTTTCAATGTAGTAGATGATTGATAGCCAATGATAAATCTAGACTGCATCATTTTACAGAATGCTTCCAAAAATCTATATTAATAACCTCTATTTTCTTCATGGTTATGAATTCTAGAATATAATTATATGTTGTTTATATATTTTCTTTTTAAATAGCTTAAACTTAAGGTTATTCAAAGTCATTGAATGACCCAAGAATCTATTATCTTTTGTGCAAAATAATTTCCTTTGTATATAGCTCAAATTGTCATGTCATTTCTTCAACAAGTTCATGCTTCAGCCCATTGGGAAATGCTTCAGTTTCAGCACTGTGCTATCAGCAATAACTTGTATTTTATTATGGACACTGTTCAATAGCTTTTTACAAGTTTGACTTGTAAAAACCTCTGTGGGTTATTACTGAAAGGTGAGGACCTATGAACTACATTATGACTATTTTTTTTTTAAATAGTGTAATATAACAATGAATGTCTCTTTTCCGTGGTAAATTTACAAGCATAGTCTTTTGCTAATTTCATTCCTGATAAAAGTCTTCTAATTTATATACTATTTTACAGGTTCTTATGGATATTTAACCTATACAAATAATTTGCTCAAATATGCAAATTTGCTTAAATAAAGCAATTTTATACAGCTTAAATATATTTTAAGTTGTGAATCTTTGTAATTTGGAAGCCACATGTTATAGCTTAGTGTAATGGATAAACAATCTATAAATTAGAATTATAGTATATGTTGTAGAGCGGTGGTAATCACTTTATGCAGACACCAAGGCAAAGGTTCAGCTCTAGCTTTATTTAGAAATAAAGGGTTACCGCTACTGCCGCTCTAACATGGCAGCCAGCTGGAGCGGCAACAGCTGATGCCGTTTGACAGCTCCTTTTATAGCCGGCTGTCAAACGGCATCAACCAATGGGAGAGGTCCATGCTTCCCGCTTAAAGCACGGACCTGAGTGGAAACTGCAGTCAATACACAACACTCCTCCCTCCCAGTGAGGAGCATGCGTAGTCCTGTAAATATGTTGGGCGCCTGCGTAGTCATCCAGATCTTCTTGGTTCGGCTGAAAATGGCGCTGGGCTGCTGCCTTCTGCTTGCTGCATGGCTTCCATCAGTGGTGAGGCTGCAGGAACATCGGGAACTTGGTCGGGACCTTGGTCAGCTTCTTCCCCGGGTAGGCTGTCATCACCGGTGGGTTGGAGGCTAGCTTCTTCGGGTGGAGGTAGTATTTCCGCATCGGGACCGTCTAGATGACCTCTGGGTATAGTGCTCCAACGCCTCCTCAGGTGGTCCACATGGCGGCGCCAGACACGCCCATCAGGTAGCTGGATTCTATAAGACTTAGGACCAGTTACTGCCACCATACGACCAGGTAACCACAATGGTTGCCCAGCAAAGTTCCTGACATATACTTTGTCATTTACTAGGAACCCTCTGTCTTGGCTGTTAGACCCAAGGGGAAGCACTGGGGCATAATTTGGGTGAAGCCTGTCAAGAGTGGTTCTCAAACGGCGCCCCATTAACACTTCAGCTGGTGACCTATTTGTGGAGGCACAGGGTATTGTATGTTGGCTTAGAAGGTATTGAGCCAGTCTAGAATGCCAGTTAATGGGTCCCAATCTCTGTAGTACCTCCTTAGCAGATCTGACTGCCCTCTTAGCCAGACCATTACTTGCAGGATGAAATGGGGCTACTAATATGTGTCTGATGCCCAGGTTGGCTAAGAAGATCTCAAATTCACAAGAGGTAAATTGGAGGCCATTGTCAGATACAATGGAGTCAGGGAGGTCATGTGTGGCAAACATCCTGGTCAATGCTTTATTAACTGCTTCAGTGGTTGTGGTGTGCATTAAGGTCAGTTCCACCCACTTTGAAAATGAATCTACTACCACTAGGAATGTACACACGTGGAAAGGGCCAGCCAAATCTATATGAATTCGGACCACGGGCTTCCTGCCTCTTCCCAAGTCCTAGGGGTGGCTGCTGGTGGGGATGACCGGGTGGCCTGGCATGTCTGACAAGAATTGACCCAGCTAAAGATTTGGGCATCCATACCAGGTCACCATACGTAGCTGTGAGTGAGGGCCTTCATCCTAACTATACCTGGATGACCTTCGTGCAGTACCTTTAAGACTGAGCTTTGTAGCTTGGGGGGGATCACTACCCTGGTTCCCCATAGTAAACAGCCTTGCAATGAGGAAAGTTCCTGTTGGCGTAGCTTGTAGGGTAGGAATTCTGATAGATAAGGGGTTGCAGGCCACCCCCTCCCTACCCAGTCAAGGACTTGGGACATTACCTTGTCCTTGGCCGAATGGGCAGCGATGTCAAAAGGGGTGACAGGCAGCTTGAGCTCTTCAATCAGGAAAACGGTAGTTGCTGGTGCTGGGTCCTCAACTGGAACTGGCAGGGGGCAATGACTGAGGGCATCAGCATGGCTAAGCATTTTTCCAGAGCGGTGGACCAGTGTATATGAATATGCAGCCAAAAAAACGGTCCATCTGGTCATCCTTGGGGATAAAATCTGGGGAGTCTGTTTAGTGCCAGATAAAATTCCTAACAGGGGCTTGTGATCTTTTATCAGTTTAAAATGATGACCGTAGAGAAACTCATGGAATTTCTTTACTGAAGCAACTGCAGCCAAGGCCTCCTTGTCAATTTGACTATAGTTGCGTTCAGTGGAGGATAGTGTCCTTAAAAAGAAGGCAGTAGGTGCTTCTGCACCATTTGGCAGTCTGTGACTCAGAACAGTCCCTATTCCAAAAGGGGAAGCATCTGCTGCTAGAACTAGTGGTAAATTCTTGTTGAATTGTATTAATACAGCTTTGGACGTTAGCAATGATTTGTCTTCCTTGAAAGCAAGACTTTCTTTTGGTCCCCAGTGCCATGGTGTCTTCTTGTCTAGGAGCCTGTGAAGAGGCTCTGCGATTGAAGCTTTATGGGGCAGGAACGAAGCATAGAAATTTAGAAGTCCCAGAAAAGCTTGGAGCTCAGTCTTATTAGTAGGAGTGGGAGCTTCATGAATGGCCTTTACTTTAGACTCTATTGGGTGAATACCCGAGGCGTCAATTTTGTAACCTAAAAATTCCATTGTGGAGTGGCAATGGTGCATTTTTCTCTTTTTAATTAAGACCTGACTTTCTAAAACATTCAAGGACACTTCTGACTCTCTGTAGCAATTGAGTTTGATTGTTGGCAGATATAAGAATGTCATCGAAATATGGTACAACACCTTGCAAAATCCTTTCCATTAGAGACTGGAAAATTCCAGGGGCTACACTAACTCCGAATTGTAGGCGTGTACATTTAAAAGCGCCTCTGTGTGTCACTATGGTTTGCAGCTCAGCAGTTTCGTCATCAACAGGGAACTGTTGATAAGCCTGTGACATATCTAACTTTGCAAAAATGGAGCCAGGCTCAAGGGAATGGAGTAAATGTTGCACAACGGGGACCGGATAAGCGCTTACTTGCAAATATCTATTTATGGATGATTTATAGTCAGAACAGATTCTCAAATTTCCATCCTTCTTTAGAGGTGTCACTATAGGGGTTTCCCATTTTGAAAAATCTGTAGGTTGTAGTATGCCTTGTTTAATTAATCTGTCTAGTTCCTTATCAAGTTTAGGACGAATTGCAAAAGGAACTCTGCGGGGTTTTAAACGGATTGGTACTGCTTGGGGGTCCACCTTGAAGGATATTGGGGTTCCCACGTAGCAGCCTAGGCCCTCGCTGAATACGTCAGCATATTCCCTGAACAGGGAGTCAACTTCTGAACTTGCAATGGCGTGGATTCCACCTATGTGGAGGCCCAGGGCAGGGAACCAGTCTAATCCCAATAGGTTTGGGAGGGCGCCATCCACTATCACTAAAGGCAAGTGACCCTTAAAGTCTTGAAAATGAACTAGAAACTTGCCTTTTCCCATGACAGGAATGGTTCTGCCTTGGTAGTCCCGTAGAGTCAGATTGCAGCCTGGAATCTTCTTTCTTGTTACTCTGGGAAGCAGTTGTTTCAAGGTGCCCCACGAGATGATGGATAGTGTAGAGCCGGTGTCTACTTCCATACTGCATGGTCTACCTTCTATAGAAACAGTGACACTAATTTTGTTAGAACTACTTTTAGGTAGCTTGGTAGCATGTGCAACAATCCTCGATTTGTCTTGGAAATTGTATGGCTTTCTGAGGCCTTTGAGGCTGGCTAAAAGTCTTTCCTGCCTGACATATTCTTGCCAAATGACCCTTCTTTTGGCATCTTAAGCATATGGCATTCCTGAATCTGAAGGATGCCCTGAGATGGTTGCCCCCACAGCTTAAGCAGGTGGGCTGTATTCGTGGAGGTTGATTTGCAACCTGTCTGTACTCCCTTTGATTAGGGTTGGGCTGTCTGAGGTGGTTTATCTCAGTAGCCTCTTCTAAACCTTCCTTTGTGGAGGCTTCATCAAAATGCACTGTTGGGTTATCTAGTCTAATTGGATTTCCCTGTATTTCAGCTGCTGAGAGTGCTGATAGCTCAACAGCCTGGGATTTTTCTATGGCTTGTTTTAAGGTTAGGTCCCCTTTAGCTAGTAGTCATTTTTGCAGCTTGGGGTCCCTAACTCCACAGACCAGCTGATCTAACAGCATATCTTCAAGGTAATCCCTGAATCCGCAATGTAAGGCAGCTGTTCGTAGTGCTTCCATGTAGTCACTAATGGTTTCTCCCTCAGTCTGGATGTGCCTTCTAAAGGCATGGCGTCTGCAATTCTAGAAGGCTTAAGGGAATAATGGTTGGAGAGAATTTCTTGCAATTCTTCCCAGGGAATAGTCTTAATAGATCGTGGGGCCAGCAAAGCTGTTGCGGTGTCAAATACCGTGGCTCCGCAAAAGC
Organism: Bungarus multicinctus; assembly: GCA_023653725.1. NCBI lineage: Eukaryota > Metazoa > Chordata > Lepidosauria > Squamata > Elapidae > Bungarus > Bungarus multicinctus. Next base: position 10,782,871 of record CM042848.1, on the reverse strand, counting down.
TTAGAAAATAAGACTTTTTTCTATGGTCAGAAATGTCAATAAGGTCTATAGCATCTAAAAAGCAGTCAAACAGGTTCCTGTATGATTACCATGACTCTGCCGTTGGTCTGAAGGGCGGGAATGCAGGATTCGAAGTCATCTTTCCCTCAGTTGTGCTGCTTCTCCTGAGGTGATTTAGAAATCGCAATTCGTGAACAGTGATAGCAACTCTGTAGCGATTTCAGCTCTTGGTTAGTGATTTCGCTCTTTGTCCTTTTGCCTGGCTTGCCTTTATTAAGGATCCCACCCTCATCGCCAGTGTTGTAGAGCGGCGGTAATCACTTTAGGCAGACACCCAAGGCAAAGGTTCAGCTCTTACTTTATTTAGAAATAAAGGGTTACCACTACTGCCACTCTAATACGGCAGCCAGCTGGAGCGGCAAGAGCTGATGCCATTTGACATCTCCTTTTATAGCCGGCTGTCAAATGGCATCAACCAATGGGAGAGGTCCGTGCTTCCCGCTTAAAGCACGGACCTGAGTGGAAACTGCAGTCAATACACAACAGTATATCGTCATCAACAATATAAAAAAACATGGTTAAGTGTTGAATATAAAGCAATCCAATGTAAATTCTGAAATCAAATTCTGCTGATGTCTGGTCTGCTGGTAGGATTGAAAATGTTTTTTCTTTTAATAGTAGCTTTAGCGTGCACTTACATCTAAGTACGATACAGATACATACAAACACATTAATCAATATCAACAATAAAACAATAGGAATATCAAGGGCATTTTCTAACATGATCTAATAATTAATATACAGTACTTCCTAATATTAGGGCAACTATAATATAAATCACTAGCAATTAATGAGAAGTAAGTTCTTTTGCATAAGTTTTGCATAAGCAAGCATCTTAAGGGTCATTCTAAAATTCATAAGGCTAGAGTTCAAATAATTATTAGGAACATGGAAAGCAAAGGCATTCTCTCTATAAAGTATTGAATCAACCCAAATCCACTTCAAACAGCAGCTCTCCCTCAATAAAATGTTGGCATAAAGATTTTGTAGACCTTGAGCCCTCTTGATAATAGAATTGAGTGTCCTCAAGCTTTATAGTTACCCCAGTGAAACAAGATTCATATGGAGTTTCACACTGATTACGTTTATTGCCCAGAAAAAGGGGATTTGGATACATCAATGTAGAAACTGAATGAGCAAAACCCCTTTATTTATTAGTGAATTCATTAAGATGGGGGTGTCTGTGAATTGGTTGAATGTCTTCCTCCCTAATTTCTAATTGAAGGGCTAAAGATCTTTATTTTCCAGACAGGACTGGAACCATGGCAAACCTTTGTCATGTTTCCAAATACTCTGTCTTCTTTTTCAGCTTATGATAGTTCTCTTACAATTGCCTTGTATAAAATACACTGGTTTTACAATAGTGACATAAGTAAGTAATATTATGACTACTGTCTATGCTTTGTATCTATCTATTTGTCTCCCTTCTTCCTTCCTTTTCTAAATTCTGAATTATCTCAGATTTGTGAGAGGAAAAGTCTCAAACTTTTTCGTAGGCACTTGGGAACTTTATAGAAGTGCTGTGTTCATTATGTCTAGTAATTAATTGAGAACTGGCTCAAAGAGATCACTTCTATATGTCCACAAGAGGAATCACTTTGTATTTTTACTCAAAACTTCATTAAGGTGTAGTATTCCTTCACAGCTCTAAGAAGCCTTAGTGAGGAGGATAACAAAATTATGAGAAACCCACTTCTTCCAGTGCATGCTGATCTTCCTCATCTATCAATTGGCAGGCTTAAATCCAGGAAGTCCTTTCTGGCACTTTGTCAACAACTGTCTAACAACTTTGACATCAACATACAGTGGAAAGACAAATGAGCTGCTGAACACCCAGATACAAGCAGTTACGTAGATGACACAAAAGGTGCCAGGTTTTGGCCTTCCTTGATAGCATTGGTCCACTCTGAACAGGATCCATACCCAACATGATATCTACCAGGATTCATTGTTTAAGTGGGGTCTTGTCTCTACCCCTCAGTGTGACTATGGTGTTCCTTGACAAAATATCCACCACATTGTGTCTGAATGTCCATCAAGAGCTTACACTAGCCCAATGTCTGCTTTTTCAACATAGACCATCCTGTCCTTGAATGGCTGAGTGGACTGGACATTAACATTTGAACCATTATAAGTCTGTGTATTTTCCATACACTAAATAAATAAATAGCTCCAAGTAATTCTACAATTTATATATCTAATGACCTACAAATCGAATAGCTTATGCACAATTTCTTCAAATCTTCCTTCAAAAGAGTTACGTGATATAATTTGTTACCATAAGAAATCAAGATTTTTTTAAAAAGATAATAGAGGAATTTAAGACTGTTTAACATGTTTCCTAGGAGAGATCAAATATCCTAAAGACTTTCTTGACTTCAGCATTTTGATAAAGACATTAATGTTAAATCTAAAAAGAAATTTAAAGCACCTCACTGACTTTGCTATCAAACTCTGCAAAAGAAAAAGCCCTTATTGCCACAAGTGACGATTACTACAACTTACTATAGCTTGTTTTACCTTGAAAGTAATAAACAAGCAAGGCCTAGGGAGGTTGAATTATGCTCACTTTTTATGTGAAGTGAAAAGGCTATTTTTTAAAATAAAGAAAAGAACTCTAAATAGTATCTTAGGTCAGGCAGAGAAAATTGGGAAGTTAAAAATGAGAATAAATAAGGGGAAGTAATTCCAGACCTTTGAAATCCACTTGACGTCGAAAGTTAGATGTTTTTATGCATAAATGTTAGTATAGTGACTATATTTTTTTCACACTGAAATTTATTGGCAAAAGTTATAACCCACAAGAAGTAACTACTCACAGTAACTCAATTGTTGAAAAAAGAAGTTTCAATTAACTGTAGTGGAATTTTATTATATATTTATCTACATTAAACTTTTATTATTTTTATAAATAATTCAAAGGTGATGTACCTAATACACCTTGCTCCACTTATATTCCCCATAACAATTTGGACTGAGAGAGTGTGACTGGCCAAAAGCCACCTAGCTGTTTCACACCTAGAGTGAGATTAGAATGCCCAGTAGCGTGGTTATAACTTGGTGTCTTAATCACTTTTGTGATTTTGTGCAGCTTGGACTCCAAGGGTATATGGTGCCTAGCATTTCCTTCAAAACCTGTGCTAAATTGTAATCTTTAATATGACGGAAATTACTATGTGCTATATAATAAATTGGTTATATTTATTATAATTCAATTTACAGTAAATCTTATTAACCCAACACTTGTTTATCTCCTTGTGTCTCTTATTCATGATTGTAAATGGTAAATACATACCACAACCATCAAATTTAAAGTCCACATGGGGCTCTTAACATGAAAAATTGAAGATCCACAATTTATAGCCTGCCTTTTCCTTAATGCATTTGATTTTCTGTAATTTTTCAATCAGCTGCGACAAATCTTTTTTCCTTATTATCTCTTTCAGTTATTGTCATCTTGAAAAATTAGATCACAGGATTTTGCAGATAAAGAATAGCTATGGTTAGAAAGCATCGTGCTACATTGCACGCATGTGAATGCAGATATAGCAAGCTTTGGCATTGCTCTTCAGTAATACAGTTTGTCAAATGATTCCTATCATATACCACTATGTTAAATGCTTTGTTTTAGCTATCACAATAACTGGAAATTAGACATTACACCCTACAGTTTATTACCGCATAAGGAAAGGGTGTAGATTGACAGGGAAGCTGATTACTGCCTTCTAGAAGCTGGAAGATAAAGTGAAAAAGAAACAAAATCTTCTGAAAACCTCTTGTTGCAATGTGTCCAACAACATCCTTTTCTTGGTTGCATAGTGTTTTCCTATTTAAGCAGTGTTAAATGTAGCGTAAGTATAGACTATAATTACACTAGAAAATAGTAAAGCAAGTTATAAATCTACAATCAATACTTTGCCAAAAAATGAAGCATGCCCTATATTCTTGTTGGTAGAACAGGTTTTGATTATTCTTTTTGCTCTAAATAAATATTATCACTTGTAATTAAATATACAACATCATCTTAAACTTAATAATAAAAATCCCAATAGAAACAACCTGCCAAATTAAGATGCTAATTTTTCAGTTTTGTGACAGCAATTTTCTTCTTCCACAATTCAGATCACAAAAAATCAAATGTATTTCCAGCTGAATTGTTTTTTTAAATTAAGTCAATTATGGTAAACACTGGTCTACCCTGATTGGATACGTTCTGAAAAAAAGTTATTTTTATATTAGCATATGTCAGTTAATGGCAACAACAAAAAATATACCAGCTGATACAAAAAGACTGAATAATCGCAACTCTGCTACATAGAAAATAAATTATCATTCAAATTATATAAAACAATTTTCCTCTCCCCAGATTAATGGAAAGCAATCAGACTAAATGTATTGATCACAATTTCTTAACTAGATATATTCTGAACGCATTTCATTTCATTGTATTATCATTTCTTCCTATACATTTTTACAGAAGCAAACTGAAAACATGGTAATGAACACACTATTAACCTGAATTCTCAAAATCTTGATTTTTTGCTTGATAGCACTTAAAGGCTCAAAGTACAAGTTCCAAATAATTTCATAATGTTATTTGCAAAGTAATTTAAATATTCATTAAGATACAAGAAGGATAAAGTGAGTTGTTAGTAAGATGTTACTTACTAACGCTGAGCCAAAATCTGATTTGCAGATTTTATTTTCATGTCCCAATATCCATGTGACAAAATCTGTGTATTCCCACGTTAAGAAAACATCATTTTAATTTTAATAATTTTAAGAAAACATAATGTTTCACATATTTTTAGTCCATCTTCATATCCATGGATTTATTCAGGCTTCCAGTCTGAGGAAATTTATTCCTCCTATAAACTATATACCATTGTCATATTTTATCATTTTTCCTAGGAATACTCTCTATGATAATGCAGACTTGTGAAAAAACATGTAATGTGGCAGGTTAACACATAATAAAATGCATTAGTTAAAGTTTTATACAGCTGCCAGCAAATGACAAAAGAAATTTTTTATCAAGTTCTCATTTTATACTTGAGACTTTATACTACTTGTCCATACTGTAGATGAGAAATTTTGCAATTAAGTGGGAGATTCAGATTCATTACTAATAAAAATATTACAATGAATATAATATTTGTTCTGTTTACTATTATTTTTAAGTACAAAGTTATGAATTAACTTTTTCCCCAAATAAATTATTCCATGCCGAGCTGAAACCGGTAAAAATTATTATGTAAATTTGCCTTCTGGCAATAGCTCTCTACACTGCCATTTACAAAGTGCCCCCTTTACAAATACATAGGTAATCCTTATTTATTTATTTATTTTATTTATAATCGTATTTCTATACCGCTCCCTCTCCGAAAAGGGACTCGGGGCGGTGTACAGCCTAATAAATACATAAAATACAGAGATACAAAATTAAATAGAATTTAAAACCGAATTAAATATGAGTATGGCTGCATCCCAAAAATTTTAAAAATAAGTTAAAATTTAAAAAACCCTATTTACTAAAACCCCTTAAACCCTTACTGGGCCAGGCCAGCCTGTTTAAAAAATAGGGTCTTAACTGCGCGCCGGAAGGAGAGGATGTCTGTCATGGCTCGTATCTCCGGGGGGAGATCATTCCACAGGGAGGGCGCTCCCACAGAGAAAGCACGCACCCTCGGGGCCGCCAGTCGACAACGATCAGGTGGCGGTACCCCAAGGAGGGCAACCCTGTGGGAGCGTACTGGGCGGCGGGAGGTTGTTGATGGCAGCAGGCGGTCCCGTAAGTACCCAGGTCCCGAGCCATGGAGCACTTTAAATACCATCAGTACCACCTTGAATCGAATCCGGAAGGCCACAGGAAGCCAGTGCAGCCTGCGAAGAAGTGGTGTTACATGTGCGCCTCGAGGGGCGCCCACGATCACCCGCGCGGCTGCATTCTGGACTAACTGCAACCTCCGGAGACTCTTCAAGGGGAGCCCCATGTAGAGAGCATTGCAATAATCCAAGCGGGAAATAACGAGGGCGGAAGTGACTGTGCGAAGTGCGCCCAGATCCAGAAAGGGCCGCAACTGGTAAATCAGACGAATCTGATAAAAAGCCCCCCTGGCGACGGCTGCGATATGTTCTTCCAAAGACAGCCGCACATCCAGGAGGAGACCCAAGTTGCGCGCCCTTTCCACGGGGGTCAAAACCTCTGCCCCCACGGCCAGCGAAGGAATAAGCTGGCTGTATTTGGGCGCAGGAAACCACAGCCACTCGGTTTTGGCCGGGTTGAGACGAAGCCTGTTACGACCCATCCAACCCCGCACGGCCTCCAGGCACCGGGACATCACTTCGACGGCTTCGTTGGGGTGGCCCGGGGTGGAGATGTACAGCTGCGTATCATCAGCATACTGATGGAACTCCACCCCAAAGCCACGGATGATCTCACCCAGCGGCTTTACATAAATGTTGAACAGCAGGGGCGAGAGCACCGACCCCTGAGGCACCCCACAAAGCAGGGGCCTTGGGGACGATCTCTGCCCCCCCGTCAACACAAATTGCGAGCGGTCGGAGAGGAAGGAGGAGAACCATCGTAATACGGTGCCTCCAACCCCCAACCCCCCCAACCGCTGCAATAAGATACTGTGGTCGACAGTATCAAAAGCCGCCGAGAGATCTAACAGGACCAGGACAGAGGAACAACCTCTGTCCCGAGCCCTCCAGAGATCATCAACCAACGCGACCAACGCCGTCTCCGTGCTGTGCCCGGGCCTGAAGCCCGATTGGAGGGGGTCAAGATAACTCGCTTCATCCAGGAACCGGGGAAGCTGACGGGCCACCACACTCTCTACAACCTTCGCAACAAAGCGAAGGTTGGAGACAGGACGGTAATTTAATAACAATGCTGGGTCCAGGGACGGTTTCTTGAGGAGGGGCCGCACCACCGACTCCTTCAAGGCGGCAGGTAAAAGCCCTTCTCTCAAGGAAGCGTTTATAATACCCTGGAACCAGCCTCGTGTCACCTCCCGAGTGGCCAAGACCAACCAGGAGGGGCACGGGTCCAACAAACAGGTGGTGGCATTCAGTCCCCCCAGCACCCTGTCCACGTCTTCAACAGTAACAGGGTCGAACTCAACCCAACTGGCCTCACCGATATCCACCCCCGCTCCCCCGCCCGGAGATGCCCAGTCGGAGTCCAGCTCGTCCCGAATCTGAGCGATTTTATCCAGCAGAAACCTAGAAAACTCCTCAGCCCGTCCCTGTAAGGGATCCTCCCGCGCTTCCATCTCTAAAAGGGAGCGGGTCACCCTAAACAGGGCGGCTGGGCGGTTTTCCGCGGACGCAATAAGGGTGGAGAGGTAAGACCTCCTCGCCACCTTCATCGCCACTAAATACGTCTTAATATAAGATCGTAGAAGTGTTCGGTCAGACTCAGAGCGGCTAGCCCTCCAACTACTCTCTAGTCGTCTTTTCCGGCGCTTCATCTCCCTTAGCTCCTCAGAAAACCAAGGAGCCATTTGGGATCGGCACCGGGTCAGAGGCCGCAAGGGCACGACCCGGTCAAGGGCCCCAGCAGCCACCCTATCCCAGGTAGCAACCAGGCCCTCAACCGAGTCGTGTGTGTGAGCTTTGGGAAATGGCCCAAGCTCCATCAGGAACCTATCCGGGTCCATCAGGCGCCTGGGGCGGTACCATTTAAGCGGCCCCGCCTCCCTGCGGTTGGGGGGTGCGGAACGGAAGTCGAGCCTCAGGAGCGAGTGATCTGTCCATGACAGGGGTTCTATAACTATATCCCCTACACCCAGACCACTCTGCCACTGATCAGAGACAAAAACTAAATCCAGGGTGTGACCTCCCACATGAGTAGGGCCCCGAATTAACTGGGTCAGGCCCATGGCTGTCATGGAAGCCATGAACTCCTGAGCAATCCCCGAGGTACCGCCGGCAGAAGGGAGGTTGAAATCCCCCATGACCATAAGCCTGGGGGTCTCAACCGCCACGCCGGCTATAACCTCCAGGAGCTCAAGCAGGGCTGATGCCGCATAGCAGGGAGCCAGGTATGCGATCAACAAGCCCACCTGTACCTTGGGGCCGAACTTCACGAAAAGAGACTCACACCCGATCGTCTGAGAAACAGTGGATTCCCTCAGACACAGATCCTCCTTAATAACCACCGCAACACCCCCGCCCCTCCCCTGGGCCCTCGGCCGATGAAAAACCCGAAACCCGGCTGGGCACATCTCCACAAGGGGAACTCCCCCCTCTGGGCCCAGCCAGGTCTCGGTAACACCCACCAGGTCCGCTCCCCCCTCACAAATCAGATCATAAATGAGGGGGGCTTTATTAATAACGGACCTGGCGTTACACAACATCAGCCGAAGGCCCAGGGCCCGATCGCTCACACCCCCCGGGGAACGGGACAAAACAAGGGGGTCGGAGCGCGCCACCGCCATCAAATAGCGGGGGCGCGCTCCCAAAACAGAATGTGGCCCCCTATAACCGCCAAATCTGCCTCTCCCGCTCACCGTACTAATAGTTTTAAAAACACCCTGCCTGGGACAACCCCCCATCCTCAATACAGCCCCATCCCCCTCCCGGCAACGCTCAACCCATGACCCGGTCCCAGCCCCAGGCAGCTTGTCCCCCAACCCCCGCCCGGCCAACCCTAACCCCTTTAAGAATCTAATTAAAAATTTTAAACAACCCTCCCTCCCACATTTCCGGCGACCCCACCATCTCTCCGGATCCCAAGATCCGTCCTTGAGATAAGTCTTAGAGAGGCAAGAGGGCCAACTCTGAGATAGGGGGACATATCTCAGGGCCCACAGATGTTTCGAGGAGTATGTCAGTTTTGTCTTTGGCTGGATCTTCTCTGACTGCCATCGACCAGGCCAAGGCCGAACCAAGCGGGACCCAAATCTGGGCCGGAGTAGTCGCACCCCACCGACAGCTGGCATCCAGCCTCGCGGGGGACCCGTCACTCGGGGGCGCAGGTCATGTTTTCTAGCCTCGCCGCAGGCCCTCTCACAGTCCACGGCAATGGCCCCGGCCCCGGCAACACTCCTCCACCTCCAGTTCCGATGGAAAACGCCGGGCACCTCATCAAACCTACGCCATCCCCGAGTAGATGAAAACGCCGGTCCCAGCGGCGGCAATGATGGTCTCAGCGGCCTCAGCAGCGACGGTGGCGACAGCTCCGGTAACAACAACGGCCCCAGCGGCGGCGGCGGCGGCCTCAACGGCCCCAACGACAACCTCCTCCGGCCTTCCCATGGCTGCCTCCGCGTCGATGGCAACCCCCGTGGTGGGACCGACCTCCATGGCGGCGTCGACAACAGCGGTCCCAGCGACGACGGCGGCAGCCCCAGCGGTCCCGGCGGTGGTGGCGGCGGCCTCGGAGGCCCCAACAGTGGCCTCCTCCGGCCTCCCCACAGTCTCTCCTGCGCCGGCAACGGCCTCAGCGGCCCCGGCGGCAACGGCAGCTGCAGCGGCCTCAGCAACGGCCTCCTCCGCCCCTGTGCCAGCGGCGGCGACCCCGGCCTCGGCAGCAACCTCAGCGGCTTAGCAACGGCGCCAGCCACCGGCGCCAGCTCCAACGGCCGCAACAACGGCCCCGATCCTGATTGCATCGCCGACGGCAACAGCGGCCCCGGCTGCGGCGCCGACGGCAGCAGCGGCCCCAACGGAGGCAGCCGCAGCCCCGGCGGCAGTCCACGGCCTCCTCCGCAGCTCCACGACCTCCCCGGCAACAACAGCCACGGCGGCGGCCGCAGCAGCCTCGGCGGCGGCGCCGACGGCAGCAGCGGCCCCAACGGAGGCAGCCGCAGCCCCGGCAGCAGTCCATTGCCTCCTCCGCACCTCCACGACCTCCCCGGCAACAGCAGCCTCGGCGGCGGTAGCAGCGGCCTCAGCGACGCCGACGGCAGCAGCGGCCCCAACGGCCCCCGCGAAGGTAACCACGGAGGCAACCGCGGCCCCGGCGGCAGTCCCCGGCCTCCTCCGCACCTCCACGACCTCCCCGGGGCTGCCCACCCCCCCCCGGGTCCTTTCGCCACCCCTGCCACGGGTGAGGACCCGGGGGGAGGGGGACTCACCCCGAAATACGGCCGCAGCAGCGGAGCTTGTCAGACCGACATCCTCCAGTCGCCATGTTGATAATTTGAGTTAAGTCAAGTTATCCTTGACTTATGACTACAACTGAGCCCAAAATTTATGTTGTGAGACATTTGTTAAGTGAGTTTTATCCCATTTTATGACTCTTCTTGCCATAGTTGTCAAGTGAATCAGTGCAGTCATTAAGTTAGTAACATGATTGTTAAGTGAATCCAGCTTTCCCATTGACGTTGCTTATCAACAGGTCACAAAAGGTGATAACATGACCCTGAGACACTGTGTTGCAGGGGTGGATGGCTGAGGAGAGCGAGGATTCAGATGAGGAGCCAGGATTATTAGGGAGTAGACTGCTGCCTTCAGAGATTGTGGGTGCTGGCAGCAGCGATGAGGAGGTTCCCAAGGAGCCTGTGCCAAGTGTGTGTGCGCACAGGGCTGCTTCTAGGAAAGAGCAGCTGCAGCAGCACGGGTGACTTGGGAGTAAGGCTGCAAGGTAATGCCCCCTCCTTCAAGAAGATAAAAGCCAGCTGTGAATCAGACATTCTTTGCAGGAAGCAAAGACATTTTGAAACTCGAGCCTCGTGAACATTGCAGTATCTTAGTTGGTATCTGAAGACTCTTGTGTTGCAATATATTCTAGGTAAACTTATCTATTATTCTTGGCAACCTCGCACAGTTTTGGCGAGGCTCATGCTTATCAAAGTTAATTAGTTTGCAGCAGCCTTTTAACGGGGATTCGTAAGAATCATTAAAAGATCTCTGTTCCCTTTGGTTCATGTTTATTTTATTGGAAAAGGGTTTGGGTCAGAACACACTGCAGCCATCATAAAGATGAATCAGTTGCCAAGCACCTGAATTTTGATCATGTGACCATGGAGATGCTGTAATAGTCAAAAGTGTTAAAAACTGTCATAAGCAGTGGAGGGGATTCAAAAAGTTTTACCACCAGTTTAGTGACCGTGGCTTGGTGGGCGTGCTTTGCTTGTGTACACACACTTTGCATGCGTATGCATCATGCCAGACACAGAAGCGTTTGCGCAAGCACAGAGGTGGTTCCAATGCACCTCCTGCAAGCCTGCACTCTCCCAGTCGCTTCAGCAGCTGCTGTGCAGCACTCTGCTGTGCCTTGCAAAGCAGCTGTGCTTCAAAAGCAGAGGATAAAGGCAGGGGAGGGATTCAAAAATTTTAACAATTGATTCTGTGGGTGTGGCTTAGGTGGTGGGCATGGCTTGGTGGGCATGTGACTGGATGGGCATGGCTTGGTGGTCATGTTATTGACTGGGTGTGGCCAACTCAATACCACTCACATCGAGGCATGCATCTCCTCGCCTGGCCTCTCATGACTGTGGAGATGCTGCAATAGTCATAAGTGTGAAAAATGGTCATAAGTCACTTTTTCAGTGCCATTGTAACTTTGAATGGTCACTCCACACAAACAAAGTACCAGCAAAGGAGGGGGAAAAAACTCCAGAGAAGTTCCAGAGACAGGAAGTCTAGTCCTGCCAAGAATGTAAAAAGGGTTAACGGAGAGGCAGTTTCTGTAAGCAACACCAGAATGTTTCCTTCCTGCCTTCCGTACAGGATTAGGCCAGTAATTTCTTCTAACAACTGGTTCTCCGAACTGCTTAGAATGTTAACAACTGGTTCTAGCGAATAGGTGAGAACTGGTAGAATCCCACCCCTAGATAAAGGTGAGTATGGGAGCCTGGGCAGGTGGGTGGGCCCAACAGCAGAGTGACGGAGAGAACCAGTTCGGTCTTCACTGCTCATCACTGCTACCAGCTCAGCAGAACCAGGCTGAACCAGTAGAATACCATCACTGGTTATACGTCAGTTTTTTCAGTGCCATTTTGAACAGTCACTAAACAAACTGTTGTACGTCAAGGATTATCTGTACATCAAATTTCAGGCAAGCTGCTTAAAGTCCATAATTGTGCAGTCTTTATGAGAATATTTCAGCAGCCTTACAACTGAGTTGATGCCAACATCCATTGATAGCACCAGATACGTTGTTAAATTCAAAATAGATCAAAATAGATCTTAAGACTATTGGCACTGATATTCTATTAATATACTCCCATCCGGTCTTAGGGTTTATTACCTGATCCTGTTTGCAGCAGATATAAAGATCACTGACAAATTTTTGAGGATATAAAGGAATTCCAACTCAGGAATAGGCCATAGCTGAGTTTATACAAGAGATATATAATAAGTAAGTTTTAATGTTTTCAACAAGCTTCCCAATTAGCATTCAGAATTTAAATAAAAAGCAGATAATCTAAAATGTTAGAAAACCTACTTATGCTCAGAGTAGCAGTTATATATTCTGTTCATCACAATCTTGCAATATGATATATGTCTGGAACAGGCATCCATACATAGACTATAATTTTCAAACATAAGTTTGTTGGTTTCCATGTGAGATTTAATGGTTTGCATGAAGTCGACATATGGCACCATTGGATATTTATACTTCTTAGTATAGACCTGCTCGACATATGTAGAAAAAGCTTTATCTCCATGTTCATCACTGAATGATGGAATGTTCTGTATTGCTTGTTCAATGGAATAATTACATTATTAAATTCAATTCAGTTAATTTAGAATTTGCAGGTTGGGTACTGAAAAAGGTGTACTCAGAGAATATACCAGGATAGTTGTAATGAATAAGAGTGTATTAAGATAATAAGATATTCAATACTTACAGCATTGGAATGATTCAATCTACAATTCATGCAGTGAGACAAAATGGTAAGGAGGACTCAGAAGGAGTTGCTTACACTGGGTGAATTTTATAGCCCTTCAGTCTCTCTCTCTTCCTGCTTAATGAGGTTATCAGCAATGGGAAATTGCATATTAATAATAATTAGCTGCATGCCTATTGTTCAGCAGATATTAAGACAAAAGTGGGAAATAATTATCTAACTGAGATTAGCGTGGAAAATTTATTTTGAAGTTCACAAGAGTAAATAGAAATAACTAGCTTGTCTAAGTAGCCACTGTTCCAGTTGTTAATTGGAAATGTGGATCAATCCCAGAAAATGGATAGAATTCATTTTGCAATGCATGAATAGGACAACAGAATCTTCTGTTTCTTCCTTTTACAATCCAAGGAGCCTATAAAAGAGCAATTATTGCATCACACTATGCTGGGTAGATTAAGTAAGGTAGCAATTCCCCATCATAAAAGCTAAGGGAAACTAGCATTAGATTAATTAGGAAATCATTTTTGTGCTTTTTATATGTATTAGGAGGACCTCTTGGAGAATTCCTAACGTAATCATTTAGCATAAATCGCCTGGGAAAATTTGGAGTTGGCTGTAGGGGCATCGTATGAGAAAAGACTCTGACACATTCTAACACATTCTAAAGTAAAAGTTACTGCAAGTTTCAGTTAGATACATTGTAAAAGAAAGATTTGGAAATATTGTTTAACAAAAATAACCCCAAAATCAGACATCTCAATTTGCCATTAATGGGATCCATAAAAAAATGTGTAATAGTAATGCTGAAATAAAGTCATAAAATAGAAGAACTTCATAGACTCCTTGTCTAAACCAGTTTTTTTTCCATTCCATTATTTACTCTTTTGGATTTAGTCATTTTTTAAAACCATGGGGCATCTCACTTCTATGAGTTATCTTCTTTTTCCTTCAGAAATGTATGTTTGATAGAATTCTCCCTCCACCCAGCAAATTGCACATCACATTTCTCTTGGTTGCCACAACGTTCCATCTTAGGCCCAGTACTCTTCAATATCTTCATTAACGACTTAGATGAGGGAATAGAAGGGGAACTTATCAAATTTGCAGATGATACTAAGCTGATAGGAATAGCTAACACCCAAGAAGATAGGCTCAAGATCCAGATGGATCTTGACAGACTAGAATACTTGGGCCTATTTAACAAAATAAAATTCAATGTAGAGAAAAGTAAAGTCCTAGACTTAGGCAAAAAATAACAAAAGTACACATAAAGACTGGGTGAAACCAGGCTCAATAGCAGTAACTGTGAGAGGGATCTTGGAGTCTTAGTGGACAACCAACTAAATATGAGCCAGCAGTGTGCAGCAGCAGCCAAAAAAGCTAATGCAATCCTAAGTTGTACAGTGTTAACAGAGGGATACAATCAAGATCAAGGAAGTACTAATACCACTCTATAAAGCTTTAGTAAGACCACACTTAGAATATTGCATCTAGTTCTGTTCACCACATTACAAAAAAGATGTTGAGGCTCTAGAAAAAGTACGGAGAAGAACAACCAGGATGATTAGGGGACTGGAGGCTAAAACATACAACAAATGGTTACAGGAACTGGGCTTGGCTAGTCTAATAAAGAGAAGGACCAGGGAAGACATGATAGCAGTCTTCCAATATTTGAGGGGCTTCCACAGAGAGGAAGGGGTCAAGCTATTTTCTAAAGCACTTGCAGGCCAGACAAGGAATAATGGATGGAAATTAAATAAGGAGAGATTTAACCTGGAAATAAGGAGAGACTTTCTGACAGTGAGAACAATCAACCAATGGAACAGCTTGCCCTCGGAAGTTGTGGGAGCACCATCACTTGAGACTTTCAAGAAGAGATTGGACTGCCATTTGTCAGAAAAGGTGTAGGGTCTCCTGCTTGGACGGGGGGGTTGGACTAGATGACCTACAAGGTCCCTTCCAACTCTGATTATCTGTTATCTTTGTTTGGATCTCTGAAGGTCAGTCTTTTCACCCTGCAACCCTTGATCTTGTGAGGGAAGTCCAGTTATGAGAAAATAATAAGCCATTCAAGAAACTCTCTGGTCACATGAGAACTTGAACATGGGCTTCTCTGTCCAAACCTTAACCAAACCCCGCTCTCAAATTAGTTATGTGCAGTCTGCATATTGAAGTGGGGGGGGGGGGAGTCTCTATTTTCTATGGTTACCTCTGCAGCATTTGCTTTCATGGTAGCAACTCACAAATTTACTGAGATTGCCGTTGGTGGGAGAGCCATCATCAACAAGATAAGTGGGTTTATTTCATGAACAATCTCCATCATCAGCAATGAGTGTCAAACCAATAAAGGGCAAATGGCTGCAGTCATTGTTGAACAGTTCTCCCTGTTTCATTATTTTGTAATTTCATGACTATGCTGTCATTTACCACGGCTACTGGAGGAAGAAGGAAGAAAACCCAGTAACGTAGTGAAAAGCAATTCCAAGCTTTGGTGCAATTACCTGACTTTTGATTGTAGTTGGGAGGTGATTTTACCCACAAGCCATAAAAATACTTTATTTCTCAGCACACAGGCAAATGTCACATAGCCTATTGAAGTTAAAACACTAAACTTTTTATAGGAAAACACTTCCTATCTAATATAATCTTTGGTGTTCTTTATATGCCCAGTAAAGCACTAAAACTTCTTGAAACATAGGTTTCTTAAATGTCCCACAGTTAGTAGATTCTGTTACATATGGAGCAAAATTGCCTACATGGTTAAAACAAAGCTTTTACGAACCGCTGTGTAAAATTAAGCTGCAATGGCAAGTCATATTACCTTCAGGTGAGGTTAGACAGCAGGCTAAAGGGCATTCCTATTCACCACAATGAACAATTTCAATTTCCTTGTATTATCTGTTTTATAAGTTTTGACATGTGAATGAATCATGTTCATTCAATATAAAATAAAGATATCACTTATTATGTTAAGGAAAAAGCTCTGTGTTATGAGAACAGATGAATACATTGGTTTTCAAAAAAGTAATTTCAGCTTTTTAACAGAAGAATGTCTTAGAACAGCGCACTGTAGTGTGTCAGCCTAAGATTAAATAATTATTTTAAATGGGATACTTTATTGAAACAGGGAGACTACATTATTTTTCTTATATTAGTTTATCTGCTAGTCATTATATGGTTATGAATTGTTTTAGACATATCATCTATAATATTATATGGTTATACCCAAACTTGTTACGTCCAAATGATGTGATTATAAATTGTTATAAGTAAGTGACCTATAATTTTACCTTGTTAGACACAGTATTACTGCTGGACAAATCCTTTAAAGGAGATTTTTCACTTTATTCCCAGTTAAGCAAAGTGGCTGAGAATATTGAAGGATACCGAGATGGCCACTACAGGTTTAAGAAGCAGTTGCATGGATATAGGAGAAAATAAATTACTTTAATGATTCAAAAAAAGATGTTTTGTAGCTGCTCCCTACATTGCAAAATATCCTACTGTTAAGTATTACCATATATGGCCATAGAATGGAGTCAGTAGCAGACTCCACTCATTGGCCCAGTCACTGGCAGAAGAAATATAGTCCCGTCAGAGGCTGAAGCTTTGGACAGCGCCTGCTGCAAAAGTTGGTGCCTGCCACAGCTGAGGGGCTTTTTGCTTAAATAAAGAAATAAAGAGTTTTACCTGCTCCTGCCATGTCCTGCCTCTTTACTCCACGAACCCACTTAAAACTAGCGATGAGGGTGGGATTCTGAGCTGAGTAGAGAACAAAGGACACCTCATGGGAATTCAGACGCCATTTTCACCGGCCACTGCAATGATCGTGACCCCACCAACTAACATGGCACACCGCCCGATATTGATTCCCTACGACCCGGCAAAGGAAAAATGGTCCTCATACATGGGCTGCTTCGACCTGCACCTAGAAATCAACAGACTCCAGGCAGCCCCCGACTCAAAAAAGAAAGCCCTGTTCCTCACCTATTGTGATTCCGAACTCTATGAGATGGCAGATGCCCTCGTGGCAAACGATCCGTGCAGCATATCGTGGGATGAGCTCCAAAGGGCACTCAAAGAACATAACGACCCCTCTCCCTCCTATGTGGCAAGCAGACATGAATTTTACATGTGAAGTCAGCAGGAGGGGGAGATGATGAACACATTCGTAGCCGCACTTCACAAAATATCAAAGAACTGCCAGTTCCCAGACACTGAAGGGATGATCTGAGATCAAATCATCCTGGGAATGAGGGACCTAACACTACAAAAGAGATTCTTAGCCCACGAGGATGTTTTCTTCAAGGAAACCATTGACAAGGCCCAAGCCACGGAATCCTCGGACAACTCAGCAGCATGAATAAAAGGGGCCAGGATAGTCCATGCCACCCAGGTCAAACATCATGCCAACCAAAACGATTCAGCCTACAAAGCAAGTGATGAAGACAACAGAGAGTACAAAGTAAAGTCTGGCAAGCCAGATGGGAAGCAAGGAAATAGACAGTGCGGGGATTGTGGAGGAAGCCACCATTGCTCAGCATGCCGCTTCAAGGACACGATCTGCTGGAGATGTGATTGCAGGGGCCAGATCATAGAGGTATGCCGAGCAAGCCAACCAACCAACAAACAAAACAGGTGAGTGTCCTCACCAGTGAGGCAAAATGGTCATCAGGGGGGCCAAAGAACCCTGGCAGGAAATTCAAAAAGAGAGATGATGCCAGGGAAGAAGAAGCATACTTCACCTTTGTTGGTTACACCCAGACTCAGATGAGGCAAACTAATGCCTACGAGGCCAACAAAATAATGGCCACAGTGTCCATCGAAGGCAAACCATGCTGGATGGAAGTAGACTGGGGTCCTATATATCCATAATTTCATGGGACACCCTAAAAAGACTATAAAACAAACTGGCATGACAAACTGGAACCACAGATGATCATATTAAAAGACTAGCAGGGCTGCCGCATACCCATCCTGGGCAGAAAGATAGCCCACATAGAATATGGCCATTTTCAAGGAAACCTACCACTCACCATAGTAGACTGGAACCTGCTGAGCCTACTGGGAAGAGAATGGTTCAAGCCTCTCCAAATCCACATCACCAGCATTCACGCAGCAGAGACTACTCCCCACCCCCCACGTCCGGCAGAAGATCTTACAGAACTGGAGCAGGAATTCAATGATGTCTTTGATGACAAACTGGGAAAGTACATGGGGACCCCAATATCATTTAACCTAGATGCCAAAATAGCCCTGTCCAACTCAAGCCATGGCGAGTCCTATTTGCTCTCTGGCCCAAAGTCGAGGAACAATTAGATAAGTTAATTGCCCAAAGGGTTCTCAAGCCAGTTGACCATGCCAAATGGGAGACTCCAATCATCATTCCAGTTAAACCAGATGGGTCAGTAAGAATTTGTGCTGGCTACAAGACGACTCTGAATAAAGCCTTCCAGCAAAGCACCCATTCTGTGCCAGTAGTGCAGCACCTCCTGCACTCCATGGGCTGAGGAACAATATTCGCCAAGTTAGATCTGGCCCAGGCCTATCAGCAGCTGCCCATTGATGAGCAACTGCTGAAGTGCAAATGACTGTCACCCACTGAGGCATTTTTAAATACAAGTGGCTGCATTTCGTAGTAAGTATCGCCCCCGGCCTGTTCCAGAGCATTATGGAAAGACTATTGCACAACATCCCAGGGGTAATACCATATTTCGATGATGTGATCATTTCAGCCAAAAGCAAAGAACATCTGATAGACCGACTGAGGGCAGTACTGGGGAGATTTCAAGAAGCCGAAATGAAATTAAAGAGGAATAAATGTCACCTGGCCATTGCCCATGTGGAATTTTGGGGCTTCCTGATAGATGCATCCGGCATCCCACCCACAAAGGGGAAGCTGAAACCAATACGGGAAGCCCCCACCCCACAAAATAAAGGGAATTGCAAGCCTTCCTGGGGTTGCTCAACTTTTATAATGTCTTTCTACCACAGAAGGCAACCATCGCAGAACCGCTCCATAGACTACTAGATAAAATGACCAACTGGACCTGGGGGCAATGCGAGGCCGACACTTTTAAGAAAATAAAAAACATCCTGACATCAAGCAGCGTCATCATGCAGTACAGCGAGACACTACCACTCATGCTCACATGTGATGCCTTCCCCTATGGAATCGGAGCAGTCCTCATCCACCAACTGCCCAATGGGACAGAAGCCCCCATCACATATTACTTGAAGACATTGTCAAAAAATCAAAGGAACTGAAGCCAAATTGACAAGGAAGTGCTTACCACAGTTGCAGGAGTCAAGAGCTTCTGTGATTACCTTTACTGAAGACAATTCAATTTGATTACCAATCACAAACTGTTGCTGGGCATCCTTGCAGGAGATAAACCCACAGCAAACATCCTATCACCCAGGATGCTAAGATGGACTGTTCCTGGCTGCATACAGCTACCGCCTAATCCACCAGCCAGGAAAAGACATTTCACATGCTGACGCCCTGGGCCGCTGTCTTCTTCCAGATCTTGCTGAAGTCCCAGCACCGTCCACCACAGTACTGCTAGTAGAGGAGTTACAGCCCGGACTGATGATCACAGAGATCGCAAGATGATCACAGAGATCGCGAGACTCACTGCCTATGACAAAACCATGATGCGGATTTCAAAGTGGGTGTGGAGGGTATTGCCGTAAGCGTTAGAAGGACGAATTTAAACCATATAAAAACAGGCAGGCTGAACTGTCTGTGCTCAAGGGCTGCATATTTTGGGGGGGAGAGAGTACTCATTCTACCCCCACTAAGAAATAAAATACTGACACTGCTACATGAGGGCCACCTGGGGATAGTCCACATGAAAGCCCTAACCAGAAGCTATGTGTGGTGGCCGGGGCTGGACAAAGAAATAGACACCTGAGTTGCCACCTACACCCCTTGTCAAGAAAACCAACCAGCCCTCCCGGCAGTGAGCTCCAGAAAGTGGGAGACATCCACAGCTCCATGGACCTGGATATACAATTTCACCGGGCCCTGCCATGGACAAACCTTCCTCATAGTGGTTGATGTGTACTCCAAATGGTTGAAGGTAATACTAATGAAGTCCATCACAATGGAAGCCACCATAAGAACCCTTCAATGATTATTCTCACCCACAGGTTACTGGACGTCCTCGTCTCTGACAATGGACCGCAGTTCACCTCGCAGCCATTTGAAGGGTTCCTAGCCGAACTAGGAATCAGACACGCTCTGTCCACACCTGCACACCCAGCTACCAACAGACAGGTGGAGAGAATTGCCAAAGAAACTCTCAAGACAATGGGCCGGGGGACTGGCAAGAAAGGATTGACAAAATGATTTTGGCCCAACACATCACACCCTATGTGGCAACAGACCACAGACCCACAGTTCTTTTGATGGGCCGAAGACTCCGATCAACACTAGACAGGGTCCATCGTAACTACAGCACTGAGACCCCTATAGATTCCATGAGAAAGTGCAGGCACTTTACTATAGGGGATCTGGTCTAGGCTCATAATTATACAGGGGGACCCACATGGGTACCAGCCAGGTTCATAAGGATCACCAGGCCCAGATAATACCGGGTAGAAACAGAAGAAGGAAAACAGTGGGAAAAGCACATTGACCAGATCAGAGGCTGGGTCGCTATCACAGACAACCAGCCAGGTGCCCGACACGCACAAACAGAACAGTCCCTGACTGAGGTCCTAACCACAGAAAACAACAGGGGGGTTAATCACCTAGTCTCCAACCTGGACAGAACAAGGAACACTTACAGTATCTTGCAAAGAAGAAGTCCCGCGGTGTGCTTCTGAGGCCTCGGGCTCAACAGTGCCGTGCCACAAGACGACTTCCAGACGATTCCACAGGCAGGGACCAGAGCAGCGGCAGACCTGTCCATTCGGGCTGCCGCCCCAGGAACAAGTGAGATATGCAAATCCAGTCACACCCCTCGAAGCCC
Source organism: Bungarus multicinctus (assembly GCA_023653725.1). Classification (NCBI taxonomy): domain Eukaryota; kingdom Metazoa; phylum Chordata; class Lepidosauria; order Squamata; family Elapidae; genus Bungarus; species Bungarus multicinctus. The sequence goes on along the minus strand of CM042848.1, from coordinate 10,762,023 downwards.
CGCCTACCTACGTGATTATGTAAGGTACACAAGTACTGATTGGATAGACTAGGAGGGAAGGGATGTTATATATATGGCCATAGAGTGGAGTCGGCTAGCAGACTCCACTCATTGGCCCAGCCACTGGTGGGAGAAATAAAGTCCTGTCAGCGGCTGAAGCTTTGGATAGCACCGGCTACAAAAGCTGGCGCCTACTGCAGCTGAGGGGCTTTTTACTTAAATAAAGAAATAAAGAGTTTTATCTGCTCCTGCCATGTCCTGCCTGTTTACTCCACGAACCTACTTAACACTTACCTTTTTCAAAAGATTCATATCCTATTATCTATTGCTCATTTGATAGTGGGTTGGTATGGCAGAGATTCTGTTTTAGCAACTTTTTGTTGTTCAGCTAATTAATATAAATGGACATGTTTACAAAGAATAATTCTCGATTTAGAACTTAGCCATACCTACATTAATTTACAAATATATCAGTATACATCATGAATTTCATAGTCTTTTCTAAGAGTGAGCTAAGGCAGGCATTAATGAAAGATCAGTGTTTATTGTAACAAAGAAACAGGTTACCTGCATCAGCTGATATGTTGCCTAACTGGCTAGCTGATGGGTAACAACTGATGCAATCTGACAGCTCCCTTTTATAGTTTGCTGTCAGGTGGCTCAGCCAATAAGAACTTACAAAACTCCCTCTTAAAATCGGACCAACAATGGAACTTCTGTAGAACGCAATAATGAACACTTAAATAAAGGAACAAAGTTAAATCAATGGAATCTGGTTCATATTCTATTTTTTCCTCAAATATTGGACTAAGGCTGAGTAGTTTGTCCTCATTATAAATGATGTGTTAAGATTCTGTTCAAAGTTGAAAGTGGATCCTATTTCCCAATAATTGGCCAAAATTCTCATATAACCCAATGCCACCAGTAACTGAATTTATTCTAGCCTTAATTTTCTTATGTCCTCTGCCCCACCTCACCCAACCCCAACAATTTCTAGTAATTGTAGTCCATCTAAAATCACAGAAAGCTCACTAAGATGCCATTCAAAGCAGTGAAAAAGGAGAAATTGTCAACCAATTATGTAAAATCAAAAGCACCCATGTGAAAGTATATGTATATGTAATTATATGTGGGAATTACCTTTGGAAACAGGAGCAAGAGCTGCAGACTGGACAATGGTCAGATTCTAGAAAGCCGAGCCCACAGAAGCAATGGGGGTATGGCAAACCATCTCAAAAAGGACCTTTATTAGTTTCTTAAACTGTAAAGACAAGTGGGAAAAATGTACTTTCAGATTTCCAAGATTCTGTTAATGCAATCTTACACCAAAGTTAGAGCTAGTATTTCTGGACATGCTTCTTGTCTGTACTAATTCGCAGGCAGGAAGTATGTGTCATCCCTTCAAGATAGACTTGGAAAGGGCTCCATAAAGCATGCTGAAACTCTTCTTTGTTGCCGTTAGCTATAATAACACAATCTTGATTAACTGGCAGAGTTTACCTTCCCTGGCTCCTATACCAAAAAGATTTAAGGTAAATTCCCTTGAAGTTTCTTTCTAATGCTTTTCCCCATTTTGCTAACTGTCACATTCGTTCTTGAGGAATTTCACACTCAGCACAAGGGTATTTGAGTATTTTGTGAAACCTGGCCTTCAAATAACAGAATAACAGAGTTGGAAGGGACCTTGTAGGTCATCTAGTCCAACCCCCTGTTCAAACAGGAGCCCCTACACCATTTTTGACAGATGGGAGTCCAGTTTCTTCTTGAAAGCTTCCAGTGATGGAACTCCCACAATTTCTGAAGGCAAGATGTTTCATTGGTTGATTGTTCTCATTGTCAGAAAATTTCTCCTTATTTCCATGTTGAATCTCTCCTTGTTCAGTTTCCATCCATTATTCCTTGTCTGGCCTTCAGGTGCTTTGGAAAATAGCTTGACCCCCTTCCTCTCTGTGGCAACCCCTCAACTATTGGAACACTGCTATCTGTGGTAACACCTTGCAATAAAATAATATGAAAACTTTTCTGGTTGTTTCATAGATAATATTCAACAGTGAACATGTGCAAAACATTTTCCTGGTCTTGTTGGGGTAATGTAGGGTGGAGTCTAGCTGAGATCATTTTGCAGGTCAATAATCTCTGGCACACTATTTGAAAAATGCTCTTTCGTTTTCACACATCATAGGATTAATGCATTAAGGGAAAACCTACAAGACCTTCAGAGTGCTAAAAAGGCAGGAATTTATCTTGAGGTGTCAAATAACCAGACCTGTTGGGTTACAATTTTGTTTGAACTAATAGCTAACTAGAATTAAATAACTAACAAGTCCTAGCGGCAAACACGTTTTACAGGTATCAAAATCATTCAAGCTTCAGATCAAATACTGGAGTCTGAGATGCATTAAGGTTTATGAAACCAAAATAGGAAGTCTGATTGAACTGCTTCTAGCCATTTTATATCCTTATTTAGTTCAAATACCTTTACTCCATCTTGAACAGGGATTTCCTTTAGTGCAGAAAAACCTTAAGATGGAGATACACTCCTTTGGGCTCTCTCTTTTAAGAACTGAATTTGGAGTATCCATGAACCAGTAGCCTGTAAAACAACTCCAAGGTTCTTAAATGCCTAGACTTGTTCGATGATGTTGTCATTAACTTGCCATCTACATTTGTATCTAGATGGTCTTTTTGAAAAGGCCATGATTTGCATTTTTTTAACACTAAGAACTCATTATTGATACAACAGAAGACTGCTGATTTTACTATTCTCCTTAGTCCAATGTGAATATTTGAAATAATAGTAGCATCCTCTGCATATAAAACTAATGCAATGTCTACTAGCCAATTTTGGATGAGGGTGTTCTAGATTTTATTATTATTAAAGTATATTAAAGTATATTGTATATAAAGTATATTATTAAAGTATATTAAACTAGGATGCAATCTTATTTGATATCTTGTAAATAGGCATCATATCAGAGAGTTGTCTTTGATTATCAAAGCTTATTATCAGAGAATTGTCTTTGATTATCAAAGCTTATTTGGATATATTCATTCCTGTAAAACATCAGAAAAATGATATTGTTTGCGGATAGATCCTCATTAATTCTGGGAGCCTCATTTAACTACATTTTGAAAAAAGCAAGTTAGTTTTTGTAAAGGTAGTCTTTGACTTACAACTGTTTAAAGATGGTTCAAAGAGTTGAAAAAGTGATTTACAACCTGTATTTTCACTTATAACTGTCACACCACCCCCACAATTATGTAATTAAAATTAAGATGCTTTGTAATTGGCTCACTTTTTGGCCAGGTTGCAATGTCCTGTAGTCATGTGATTATAAGTTGCAACCTTTTTTCGGCAACTTCCAGGAAAAATGACAAAAAAAAAATGCTCATTGAGAAAACTGGATTCACTTAATAATCACATTTTGTTTAATAGCCATTGTAAAGAATGTCATAAAATCAGGTCCAACTTGATTTACCATCACAATGACTTAGAACAGACAGTCCAGTCCCAATCTGGCTGTTAGTTAAGAACTACCTATGTATATGATGGATCACCCTTAGAAAAATAGCCAACAAGCATATATTTCTGAAATATGTTACAGTATCATAAATTAAATCTCTATTATTGTTTTCCCTACATAACATCTAGGAAGCTTCCTCAATTTGTCTAATGATAGGAACAATTTTATTCCCTGAAATTCCCCCTTGAGATAATAATTTGGGGACACAATCAAAATGGTGCTGGGAGGTATAAAAAAATTGGGACTTAGTATAAGTCGGTCTTTTTAGCCAAGAGGAAAAGCAGACTGTTGGACAAAACTATTATTATAAAGTATTGGGAACAAAAAGAGGGTTTTGTAAATATCATTATTATTACTTTATTTGCGGTCACAGACCAAAACACAAGTACAACAAAAGAAGAACATGGGAAAATTAATCATGAACAATTGGTCACCAAAAACTTGACTAAGGGGAATTACAGCATTCTCCTCTGATGGTTACAGCTCTTAAAAAAAATTGGAAAACTGAGAAGTAATGTAGGAGGAGCTATCCCCTAGACAATACAAGAACAAATATTGTGTCTAGAAGGGTCTGTTCCAAGGAGAGACGGTAACTTAGATCTGCCTGCGTTATACATAGGGCAATATAAAAGGACATGGTCCACTGTTTCAACCTCAGCTCTGTCACAGGGGCATAGCCGCTCGTTAATCGGGAGCCTCATAAATCACCCATCCAGTAGTACTGAGGGCAAGACATTATAACGAGCTACGGAGAAAGCTCTTCTGTACTTGGGAACGGTTAAAGTGTAAAAATAGGAAGCCATCCTCAGTCTGTAATTATTAAATTGGCTGAAGATCAGAGGGGAGCAAGTTTTGTTAGCTCTGGCTCGTAGATATTGCAAGTCAATGTCCACAAGCCGTTGGACTACCCTAAATTGGGCGTCCTTACGGCCATAATTTCCCAGGGCACCCCCCATAAAACCTAGCAGGTGTAACTTCTTCATCAGCTGGTTTTGTAAATATGAAACTTATTTCTATAAGTTAATAAACTAAAAGTATTTATTTATCTATTATTTCTTAGTTCCTTGAGGCATTATTGTAAACAGAATCGGTGTGTCTCTCTGTGTGTGGGGAAGTATTCTTGGGTACAAATGTCTCTTTCTTTATATGAAAATATCTAAAACTCATCCACCTCTTTACAACTAGCAGCCCTTATCTGTGTTATTGCTGCAATAAATCTGTCAAGCTAATCTCATCGTTATAAATCCCATTCAAGTTCAGGACAACAAAGGAAACTCACTAGGAAAGCAGCATTTGTAGGAGTAAATGAGAAGTCAAAAGCTAAGGTTTTCCAAGTAGAAAAGAATTGGAAGAGCTGGGAGGACTGGAAGCCATGAATGGTCTGCATGATTCCAAGTTGTCTGTCATAACTTCCATCTGTCAGTAAGTGGTCGTTGAGGACTACCTATAGCAGCATTATTGTGATTGGTCAATAAGGTGGGAATTGCTTATGCTGTTTACATAACTGTCTCTTGAATTAACCTGGGACGACACTCTTACACTGGCCTTGATCAGTTTGTTCTCTCTCATCAGTCTACTGTCAAGTAGCCATATTCATTTCTTTCTCAGCCTTGTCAGTTGCTCATCTGGTCCCCTTTACTTTACTGTTCTACCTTCTGATTTTCATTCTCTAAAGCTGACATTCTCAAGAATGAAGAAGACTTTTGATGTGGGTCTGTTAGATCCAGAAATCAGTAGTCTGTTGTGATTCAATAACTTATAGAAATAGAGCATCTGGATTTTGAGATGGCTCACCTTGGCTCTCTGTCTCATCTGAAAAGGTCTTTTAAGACAACATCATGATGGTCTCTGCGCAGGGTTTGGAATTTGGTGTATTAATTGCAATGTTTTAAATCTAATATATACAGTACTCCAGTTCAAATTTTAGTTGTGGAAGAAGAAAATAATGCAATTGCATTCACATTCAGTTTGTGTCTGTGCTAATTTGGCATGGCCAGTCAAATTTGGGAACAGAAAAACTCCAGTAGATTCAGTTAACAGCTGCTGACAGTAGCCCAGGGACAGCAAAGTTGGTTGACAGATTTATTTGTGCTGTGCTGTTTATACTTCATTCCTTAAGCTGACTTTAGGCACTCAGGTAAAATGAAGTATACTAAACTATCTTTAAAATATCAACTTGCAAATAGTACTATTGCATTCACTTTGGGAGGGTCAATGTATTGTCCTTCTGCTTAGATAATAAAACAGTTTGGAATTCTCCCATTCTAAGGGGTTATAAGTTGAACATCCTAAAGATGGTGAAGGAGAAGAAATAAATGTTGATTTGGACTTTGTGGGTTACCCTTCCTTTAATTCTTCAAAGCCACTGCTCTTTGAATGATTTATGTAGCACAAAAGCAGTATCCCAATGTGGAATAATGGTTAAGTGACTGGATTGGGACCCAGCTCCAGTTTGACCCTCAGCCAAGATAACTGACTTAAGCAACTGCCCCACTCATTCTTTTTCAGTCCAATTTTCCTCACACAGCAAAATAAAATGAAGGAGGAACATTACAAAAGCTGCCTTGAACCTAATAAATTAAATAGAATAGCACTGGAGAAGTCTGATATATGCATATTGATCAACTACAGTTGTTAAAATCAGTTATAATCTTTTGTATGGAACTAGAGAAATAATCTTGGAAAAGAAATGCAACAATTATCAAAGCATGGTTTCAAGATTGTTATATCCCTTTAAGGTAGGCTGTGTCAGGAAACAATCTACTGTACATAAGAAACACCAGAACTCTATTAGTATAGGCTAAATTAAGCAACAGTAGAGCTATCAAAAGGGTATGTTTAAAAAAAAAACCTGTGTTCCATGAGCAAGGCACATTTGAAAAAAATGAGGTGGAGGTTCCATCACACTGTTGTAGGCAATCATTTTGATTTTTTTTTTTACTATATTAATGAATAATATAATCTTGAAAGTCTGGAAGTATTTTGCCCTTCTTCTGTCCATTTTATAGCAGATTTAAGACAAAGCCAATGTAAGTTTTTTTTTTCCTAATGCTTTTTTTAAAATCATATTTCTTCTCCAAGGTAATTTTTGGGGTTCTCTGCACTATCCTAATGAAAATGATAGGTGAAGTTAATAGTTAGATATATTTCATATTTCATAAAGACTTCAGGAAAGACTTTGGGATATGTTAACATTTCTGTCTGAAAGGAAAATTGATCAAATCTGTTTTAGAATAGAATAGAATAGAATAGAATAGAATAGAATAGAATAGAATAGAATAGAATAGAATAGAATAGAATACTTTATTAGCCAAGTGTGATTGGACACACAAGAAATTTGTCTTGGTGTAAATACTCTCAGTATACATAAAGAAAAGGTACATTCGTTAAGAATCAAGAATCATAATGTACAACGCTTAATGATAGTCATAGGGTACAATCAACAATCAAATCATACTAGGAAACAGTCAATATAAATCGTAAGGATACAAGTGACAAAGTTACAGTCCTACAATCACAAGTGGGAGGGGATGGGTGGTAAGGAACGATGAGAAGATTAGCAGTAATAGTAGTGCAGACTTTGTAATAGTTGAACAGTATTGAGGGAATTATTTGTTTAGCAGTGTGATGGCTTTCGGGAAAAAAATGTTCTTGTGTCTAGTTGTTCTGGTATGCAATGTTCTATAGCATTGTTTTGAGGGAAAGAGTTGAAACAGTTTATGTCCAGGATGTGAAGGGTCTGTAAATATTTTCACAGTGCTCTTTTTGACTCATGCAGTATACAGGTCCTCAATTGAAGGCAGGTGGGTAGTAATTGTTTTTTTTGCAGTCCTAATTATCCTCTGAAGTCTGTGTCTGTCCTGTTGGGTTGCAGAACCAAATCAGACAGTTATAGAGGTGCAGATGATAGACTCAATAATTCCTCTGTAGAACTGGATCAGCAGAACTCCTTGGGCAGTTTGACCTTTCTGAGTTGGTGCAGAAAGAACATACTTTGTTGTGCTTTTTTGATGATGTTTTTGATGTTAGGTGTCCATTTTAGGTCATATGATATAGTAGAACCTAGAAATTTAAAGGTCTCTACTGTCTAATATTGTAAGAGGTGGTAGTATGGGAGGGTTTCTTCTAAAGTGTACCACCATTTCTACGGTTTTGCGTGTGTTCAGTTCCAGATTGTTCTGGTTACACCACGAGGCAAGTTGTAAAACCCCCTGTCTGTATGCGGATTCATTGTTGTCTCGAATGAGACCAATCACTGTTGTGTCATTAGCAAACTTCAGTATTTTAACAGATGGATCGTTTGAGATGCAGTCACTGGTATATAGGGAGAAGAGAAGTGGAGATAGCACACAGCCTTGGGGGCCCCCTGTGCTGATTGTACAGGTATCGGATGTGATTCTGCCTAGCTTCACCTGCTGCTTCCTGTCTGTTAGGAAGCTTATGATCCACTTACAAGTGTGTTCAGGTACTGCTAGTTGGTTTAGTTTGATTAGAAGAGTGTCTGGAATGATGGTATTGAATGCTAAACTGAAGTCTACAAAGAGGACCCTTGCATAGGTATTTGGAGATTCAAGGTGTTGTAGGATGTAATGCAGAGTCATGTTAACAGCATCATCTGTTGATCTATTTTCTCAGTATGCAAACTGCATGGGATATTTCTCATAATGAAAAAAAGTTATTTCTCATAATGAAAAAGTGTTTGAATATTATCTAATTTCCAAAATGTTCCCAGATTGCAATACCCCACAAGAGGTTCTGTTCATTTTGCAGATTTTGTGATCTTTTGACTTTTCAGCAATTTTATTTTAACTGGGAAATGGATCATCTCCTCAGATTTCAGCAGGCTCTGTGGCATACATTGACAACATGCCCTAACACCCTGCCCTAAATCTTATTCTTAGTGCTATTCTTCTAATGCTATTCACAAAGCTTGTAATATCATGGTATTGCAATACAAATATAATAATTTAAATTAATATACATATAGATTCCATTTTAGGAACCATTGGTAGAAATACTTGAAAAAAAGCCGACGTATTTAATGTTCTAGTCTGCTTCTCTCCTATACACAAAGTGAATATTCTTATAGAGTTTGTAAGTATTTTACATTAGAGTGCAGTAGCTGGGAGACAACAGACTTCACAGCAGAAAGAACATTGAAAACCCATTAAGGATTCTTGGACTGCTATATATTATGTAACTTAAAAGTGGCAACCACAGAGGCTTAGTTTGAAGGCAGCCTTATATAAGGCAATTAACAATAGGAAATGAACTCAAAAATGTGAACTTGATTAAAGTCAACAATTTCTGAAATAACCATTCAGGAGAATGACAAAGAGCTTCCTAAATCAGAGGAGGAGAGAAAGCCAAATGGATTTTTAAAAATAAGAAAAATGAATCATTTCTAATTATGTAGTGAACAATGCAGAAACCTCTCAAAATTAGATCAGTTATCTACTGACAAACTTTTAGTCATCAAAAATATATACCTGCGTACCTGAATAAACACAGCATGCGGAATCTTGGCTTAAAGGCCAAGGCTGTTTGTTTGAAGGGATTGATATATAAGTAATTTGATTTAGAATACATCAAATGGATTAGATGTATTGCCTAATGTAGAGAGTTTTTACTGTGCGTTCTGATTTCTATAGTTGGTGTTCATAGAAGAATTCTGCTTTTGTACGAGTGGCTGTTAACAAGCCTTACATTGCATGCTCTAGAATAGTGGTCGCCAACCGGTGGGCTGTGGCCCACTGGTGGGCCGTGAAAAAAATTTGGTGGGCCACAGAGAAATCTCACCCCCAGAGCACCCCCAAAAGCAATTAATCCAGGCTGCACAAAAACACAAGGCTGCTCAGTCCACATGGCCCACGGGAACCTTCCCCGCCCACTCACTCCTTACCCAGCAAACTTGTCTGCTAAGTTGCTATTTTTCTTTTTCTGACCATCATCTGTTCTGCTGCACCGGGAAATTTAGGTTAGCTAGGAAGCAGGAAATGGTTGGATTTCTTGCTTTCTAGATAAGCACAGCCAAACCTCCCTTAGGATTGAAGGTTTGTTTGCAAGCAAATTCTGTGCAGACACACGGCAAGCAAATTTGAGAGACTGACCTAGCTGATGGTAGATAGATAGATCACTGAATGATTCTGTGAACAACTCAATCTGCCCGCTTTGCCTGATTTTGAATAAAAGTTGCTTTTTTAAAATAAAAAAATTCAATATTTACATATAGTACATGGTGTGTTGTGAATTAATTTTGTGAGTTTGCTTGCTAGCAAATTTTATGAGTTTGCTTGCAAGCAAATTTTATGTGGCAGACTGAGCTAGCCAATGGCAGATAGATAGATCTCTGAATGAATCTGTGATTCTGTGAGCAACTCAATCTGCCTGCTTGCTTTGCCTGATTTTGGGTAAAAGTTGCTCTTTTTTTAAATAAAAAATTCAATATTTACATGCATGGTGTGATCCCTGGGATCTAAAATTATGAGTTTGGTCGTCCCTGAGGTCCAAAAGGTTGGTGACCCCTGCTCTAGATCATGGATGTCAAACTGGCGGTGTCACATTGCCATCACATGATGTTTTGTGACATTTTCCCCATTTGTGGAGCTGCAGTGTGTGGCCTACATGTGACACATCTGGCCTGCAGGCCGCCATTTGACACCCCTGCTCTAGATAACATGAACAACTCACAACATGTAGACTCAACCATATTTTCAACTAGGAAACAGAGCATCCTAGACTAAGCTGAACTCAAAAATGCTACGGAATTTCTAGAGACTTGGGATTCAGACAAATCAGCTGTCAATAGACACCTAGAGATAAACCATGTTTACACACCATTCAAAAAAGACAATAAAAAGCCAAGTGGGGAATGAAAAGACCAGAACACATCCTCTCCAGCAACTGACTCCCAGAGAAGTAGAGATTAACAACTGACAATCAAGCAAATCAAATCAAATCAATCAATACCCTAGTCAAGCAATTATCAGGAAAAAACACACAGCCATTAAAATTGACAATCTAGTATATATAAACAAGGAGCAGCAAACTCCAAACTCAGTAACACGAATTAGGTTACTTAGTTGGACAATGAAATGTCTCAGACTTGCAGCATCACGATGGCATCATGTGACATATAGTGACTTTTTTCCCCTTCACTAAACCGGGCATGGCCACTGTCTGACATTTCCAGCCCATGGGCTGCAAGATTGAAAGCCCTGTCTTCAGCAACAATCAAAGACTTCACAGTTCAACCATCAGCTATTTATATTCTCTTCTATTTCAATCAACAGCCATGCATACAAATAACCTTCTTTAGCAGTTACTGCCAATCTTGGCAACTTCCAGGTATCAACTCCCAGAGTACTCATCACTAGCGGTAGAATTCTAGAATTCGAAGTTTACTCACCCAGAAATCCCCACTGCTCTACAGCTATTCACACATATCATGAAATGTATTGCTTGTCAATTATATATTTGTTAAAGTTTTCTTCCACCAACACCAGAAGACTACTCTGGGCTGATTGCCAGTTACCTTGTCCTTTTCAATAGCCCTACTGTAGTTGCTTAATGCTTCTTTCGTTAAGCCACCTCAATTTGTCAATTCTACAATTCCACTGAAAAGACCAACTCAGTCAAAGGAATACTATGTTTATAGAGAAATGAGGAAAGTGGAAAATCCATCAACACTTCTGTCTGATAAACTTTCTCCTCCTACTCCACTCTATGCCTACTTCTCATGTTTGGCAAACACAATGAAGACAATGAAAATGTTGCTATCTCCTTCACCTTTGTCTGATTTTCTTTAATGAAGAGAGAAAGAGTCAATGGCTCTTGGCAAAGAAATGAACAGCTTAGCTCATTGTAGTTTTTCTACTTGTCAGCCTACCTTAGATGTATCAGTAAGTTCCTTAAAGAAAAATGACGTAAGTAAACTGCCCATCGTTTTAAAAACCTGGGTGCATCTTTGACTAGAGCTTTTGCATCTCTTCCCATTTCCAGCCATCCAGCTGACTAACATTCACTTCTTACTCTCCCTACCATCATGTTCATCTATTACATTTTAAAAAGCAGCTCTTTCAGTATGACTGCTTTAAGGCTTCCAGCAGTTGGAAAAAGTAAAGGATCAATGTAGTTGCAAATGCACTTCAGAGATTTTATTATCATTATTTATCCTAGGGTTTTTTTTGTTGTTGTTCATAACAAAGTTAAACAAATAAAAACATAACATGCATCAGATCTGTGGAAGATTTCAGCCTGTTTTATACAACGTGCTCTTGTGTATTCCAGTCCACATGCAGGGAAAAAAAAATGTAGCATTAAATTCTTGAAGCATGTTCTCTCTCCAATGCTTTACCACTTCTGGTAACCTAAGCTCTGCACTGTGATCAAATGTTAACAGCACCACTGCTAATTATCTTTAACCACAAGCCCTTGTTTGTGAATGAATACGCCTTCTGCTTGATGTGACTACTAGTTAGTTACTGGATCATTACTGTTCTTGAGATTAAGAATGGTATTACATAAAAGAAATGTTTCCTCTCTGCTCCACATTCATAGCCAAATAAGAGTCAGGTTTATTGGCCAGCAGCTGACAAAAAGGCTCTTTGCATTCCTTAAAGGTTAGGCTATATGTAAAGACTTTGCAGCTGTGTCTCCATTGCTTTAGGAAAGGCAGATGGCAAAGTTAATTTAGGAAATTGCAATGTGAAATTTAAAGGGAAGCAAAGGAAGAAAGGGATAAAATAGAAAGCATTAAACACTAAAAGAGACAGCACTAAATGCAATGGTAGCCAAGAAAAAAAAATCTTGGGGTGTGTTTCTTTGTTTTGCTTCTTCTTATTCACCTCCTTGCTCACTCTTTGATATTCCTTTTCTTTAGCAGCAACATCACAAATACATCTAATGCAGAGGTGGTATTTAGCAGGTTCTGACCAGTTCTGAAGAATCGGTAGCAGAAATTTGGAGTAGTTTGGAATACTACCTCTGACTGGCCCCATCCCCATTTCTTCTCCACCTCCTGAGTCCCAGCTGATTGGCTGGGTCTTTTGTTGCCCTGCACAGGAGAACAGACTGGAAAGCAGGTTAGTGGGGTGGAGAGGGAATGGGGATTTTGTAGTATCCTTCCTCTGGCACGCCTACCAAACCACGCCACACACACCAAGCCACGCCCACAGAACTGGTAGTAAAAATTTTTGAATGCCATCACTTATCTAATGTATTTGGATGTTCAGACTTAACAGAGCCACTGGTATTTAATATTAACAAATTAATATTAAACTGTTTGATTCAAGTCTGAATGATCCAGAGGAGCTTTGATATTTCAGTTCTGGAGCCTTATTTATATAAATAAATTTTAATAACTTACCACGAAATTTTTCAATTTCATGAAATCTTTTGATTGTCTTCTTTTTCTACCTTTGATTCTGGTTTACTTTGTTCCTTCTTTCTGTTCCTGTCTATTTTTAGATATCCTACCAGTTCTTCATTGATTTTGCTCTTGAAGTTTTCCAAATTTGTTGTTTTGGTTTAAAGTATTGAATTGAATTGAATTGATTTTTTGTTGTTCTGAAGGGGTTCAAAGAGGAAAGATAGGAGGCTAGAATTAAAATACTCTTTTCAATTTAGGTGTGCAACTTGATAGTATAAAAACGGTTATAAGGCCAATGATGCACAGAATATAAGATGCGCTGTGTGTGTACGGACTTTAGTGCTGTATTTATATCCCAACTGATCTCTTTGAGGGCTCAAAACAGGTTCAGTCAGGGACTCTTTTAATTTTAGCTCCAAGACACAGCTTGGTGTGAATGGTTTTGCTAAAATCAAGTAACTTTTGACTTGAATGAAGCCTGAACTTAGATTTCCCCTAGTTCAAGTCCACCATTTTAACTATTTTATTTTAGAAGCTGGTGAGTTTGCTAGTGATCATGGATACAATCATTTTGGCAAATCTTACCTTATGTTTTGGGGACTCAGTGGCTAAGATGCTGAACTTGTCGATCAGAAAGTTTGGCAGTTTGAATCCCTAGAGCCGCGCAATGGCGTGAACTCCCGTTACTTGTCCTAGATTCTGCCAACCTAGCAGTTCAAAAGCATGTAAAAATTCAAGTACAAAAATAGGAACCACTTTTGGTGGGAAGGTAACAATGTTCTGTAACCTTCCCACCTTCGGCATTTAGTTATGCCAGCCACAATCTTTGAACAGCGCTGGCTCTTCGCCTTTGTAAGGGAATGAGCACCACCCCCTAGAGCCGTAAACGACTAGCACGTATGCGCGAGGAGAAGCTCCACCTTTACCTTACCTTATGTTTGAAACATGGTATCATTGGAATCTTAATTCCTTTATAAACTCTAGAGAATCTTATATACAACAGAATTTAAACACCACTATCTGGGATGAGATTTGATAAATTCACATCGTAAAAGATATTACATTCCACAATGAATTGTAAATTACACCTCCAAAACAATTTGTATTTCCATTTGGATACTAACGCAACCTACTTTTTTCTGCTTTCCTTTTTTTGCCCGAGCAGAGTACGATAAACAAAATAAAAGCCTTGTATTTTTTTGAAGCTTCTTAGAAGGAGGCCAAGACATCCCTGGTGCTTTTGCTGAATATAATGAATTATCTGTTGAATATGTAAATCTGCAAATGGAGTTCCCTTTATTTCTATAAGATGAAAAGAAACATTGCAAAGGAAGAAACTTAAAAGAGGTTTAGCAAGTGTAGAGGAGATGATATATATGTATTTGATTTTCTTCCAAGACATTAAGAAAATGAGTATCTGCTTGCACAGCAACATGTTGGTGTTAAAAAAAAATGACTCCTTGGGTTGAATCCTGCTTCCTAATTGCTATCTTTCTTCCTTTTGATAATGCAGACTACTCATCTAATGTCTTCTAGAGTGGGTGATCATAATAAATATAAATAAACACATAGACTGAATCTCATTAATAATGATCTCGTACATTTGCTTGTATGTAATATGTTCTAATTTTACATCATTGTTATGGAACTAGGTGGCTTTTTTATGTAGATGAAGCTACCTATTTTTAGTTTTCATTAAACTTTATTTTTGGACACCAGTTGTCCTGAAGACTGTTGCACTCATCCCTTTCTTACTTTTACATTCACAAATTATTGCTAATTTGTGTTTTTGCTGTTTTTCCAACCTTGATTTCTGTTGAACAAATGGAGATCACTCTGCATACACTCTGCATACATTTTAGATTCTTAAAGCCTACAGAATGGTAAAGGAGAAGAGATATTAGAATAATGTGAATTACACACTAATGATAAAATAAATTCTCAATTTTTTTCTAGAATACTGCCAGTTTCTTGGGTCATGGACATTTTATGTTCAGAATAAATCTTACAGTTTAAAGATAACAGGTAACAGATAAGCAGCATTGGAAGGGACCTTGTAGTTCATCTAGTCCAACCCCTCGCCCAAGCGGGATACCCTACACCATTTCTGACAAATGGCAGTCCAATCTCTTCTTGAAAGTCTCAAGTGATGACAGTCCCACAACTTCCGAGGGCAAGGTGTTCAATTGGTTGATTGTTCTCACTGTCAGAAAGTTTCTCTTTATTTCCAGGTTAAATTTTTCCTTGTTCAGTTTCCATCCATTATTCCCTGGCCTACAGGCACTTTAGTAAATAGTTTGACCCCTTCCTCTCTATGGCAGTCCCTCAAATATTGGAACACTGCTATCGTGTCTCCCCTGGTCCTTCTCTTTATTAGACTAGCCAAGCCCAGTTCCTGTAACCGTTCTTCATATGTTTTAGTCTCCAGTCCCCTAATCATCCTGGTTGCTCTTCTTTGTAGCCTCTCCAGAGTCTCAACATCTTTTTTGTAATGTGGTGAACAAAACTGGATGCAGTACTCTAGATGTGGTCTTACTAAGGCTTTATAGAGTGGTATTAGTACCTCACTTGATCTTGATTGTATCCCTCTGTTAATACAATTTAGGATTGCATTAGCTTTTTTGACTGATGCTACGCACTGCTGGCTCATATTTAGCTGGTTGTCCACTAAGATCCAGGATCCTTCTCACAGTTACTGCTATTGAGCTTGGTATGTGTACTTTTGGTTTTTCTTGTCCAAGTATAGGACTTTACTTTTCTCTACATTGAATTTCATTTTGTTAGATATGGCCCAGAGTTCTAGTCTGTCAAGATCCATCTGGATCTTGAGCTTATCTTCTTGGGTGTTAGCTATTCCTGCCAGCTTAGTATCATCTGCAAATTTGGTAAGTTCCCCTTCTATTCCCTCATCTAAGTCGTTAATGAAGAGTATTGGGCCTAAGACGGAACCTTGTGGCAACCCACTGCTTACTTCCCTCCATGTAGTCTTAGACCCATTAAGGATCACTCGTACAGTTTGTTAGCCAGTTGCGAATCCATCTAGTGGTGGTGCTATCTATTCCACTTTTTTCTAGCTTACGAAGAAGTAGGTTGTGGTCTACTTTGTCGAATGCCTTGCTGAAATCTAAATATATTATGTCCACAGTATTTTGCTGGTCTACTAATTTAGTCACTATGTTGAAGAGTGAGATAAGATTGGTTTGGCATGATCTGTTCTTAACAAACTCATGCTGACTGCTAGTTATTACTTTACTTGTTTCTAGATGTTGGCAGATCTGTTTTGTTATTATCTTTTCCAGTATCTTCCCAGATATTGATGTTAGGCTGATTGGTCTATAGTTTCCTGCGTCTGTTTTTTTTCTCCTTTTTTGAAGATGGGAACCACATCAGCTCTTTTCCAGTCCTCTGGTAGTTCCCCGGTGTTCCAGGATTTTTGAAAGATATGGTGCAGTGGTTCTGAGATGACTTCTGCCAGCTCCTTTAAAACTCTGGGATGTAATCCATCAGGCCCTGGTGATTTGTGTTCATCAAGATCAGACAGGTGTTCTCTTACTATTTTTTTGCTTATTTTAACTTTTATTTCTGGTCTGCCTTTTACAGTTATGTTTTTGGTGGGTTGAGCTATAGTTTCTTTTTGCGTGAAGACATGCAAAGAATGAGTTAAGCAGTTCTGCTTTCTCTCTGTTGCCTGTTACTTCCTTGTCGTCTTCTCTCTTTAGTGGACCGACTGTTTCCTTGATTTTTGTTTTTATAATTTATATGTTGGAAGAAACATTTAATACTTGCTTCTGAGTAAATGATATGAATGAAGATAATATTTTCATCTCTCCTTTTTTTTAATGATGCTATATATCAAACTACTAATGGCATCATCTATGGTATATCAATTGCCACATTTTCACAGGAGAACAAAATGAAATTGTGGAAAGAACCAGAGGACAGTAACACTTATGTTTTTAATGGATGACAAACCAGTAGCTGTTGAATAATTTTCCTTGCTTATTTATTTACTTATTTCAGTATTTGTAGTGCTTTTATTTCACTGAGTGATTTTCTGATTTCACTCTATTGTTGCATCTAATTTATACGAGCGGTAGTTAAATCTTGACAACACATTTCTTTTAATGGGATTCTGCTCTGCATCTTCTTAAAAGGCTGTATTTTTTTCATGCCTGATCTGCCCTGATTGTTAGCTCTTTTACCCTAAGGGTTTCTGAGGGTTTTTTGAGTTAAAACCATAAGAACATAAAAAATAATCATGTTAAATCAGGCCAAGGATCATCTAAGTTCAGTATTTTGATTTTCATAACCTCAACAAAATACTTTTGTGATGATCATAAAGGTGGTGATGTGCTCCTCATGTGCTATTGTTGAAATGTGTAGACATGCTGCCTTCAACTGAAAAATAATGGCCCTGGATGGACTTTTCTCCAAGCAATGTATCAATTCTCTTTAAAATTCTGCAAGTCGGTAGCCCTTATTATGCCTTGTGGTAATGAATTCCTCAGATTCCCCATGTAAATAGCCCATTCCCCAGAAAATATGACCTACCCCGAAAGTAAGTCCTAGCTTGATTTTTACATGTGAGTCCAATATAAGGCCTACCCCCAAATAAGTCCTAATTAAGATCTGGCCCACACCAGAATGCAAGGGTAAAAACTAAGCTAGGGTAGGGATGGGGGTGGAGCTGCCTTACTATTTACCTTTGGACAGTTGTAGCTAGGCCTCACACACCCTGACACCTGCCTTGCCAGCCCATTTCTTCTGCAGCCTCTGTAGCTGATAACAACACTCCGGATCGATCTGGAGCTCTGTTATTGCTTTCAGAGGCCTTCAGGAAAGCCTTGCCGGCCACAGAAGAAGTTCCTGAAGGCCTCTGACAGTGAAAAGGAGGCTGGGGAAGACACACGCAAGTGAGGATAGACAGTGAATGACATCCCCCAAAACTGAGATCTGGTGCCTTTTTCAGTGGCAAAAAATATAAGACAGGGTCTTATTTTCAGGGAAATGTGTGTGTGTGGATTTGTGTGTGTGTGTGTGTGTGTGTGTGTGTGTGTGTGTATGCAGGTCTTGGAGTGTTCGGATCTTTTCCCGTGTAAGATTGAGAGTATCTTGGCAACATTTCGACGAGGTCCCTCTTGCCATCTTCAGGCTGGTACACAAGCACGAAGAAAGATTGAGAGTATCTTGGTGACGTTTCAACGAGGTCCCACTCGCCATCTTTAGGCTGATGCTTTTGGCTTCGTGCTTGTGCACCACCCTGAAGATGGCGAGTGGGATCTCGTCGAAATGTTGCCAAGATACTCTCAATCTTACACGGGAAAAGACCTGAACACGCCAAGACCTGCATACCTGTACCCGTGAAAATCTATGAAAACACACATATATACACACACATATATATATGTTCAGAATAAATATATGTATATACTTTATATGTATGCTTTCTTATTTTTCCTCTTCTAAATCTCTTTCCAAGCACTTACTCTGCATAATTCTTGGCCTTGGTATCTTGCCTAAGAATTTTTCTACCATGTCAAGTCTGGTTTTATGTACAAGATCATATCCCATCCCCAGCTGCACTTTTTCCTAAGTTAAATAGTTCCAGACATTCCAGCCTTTTCACAAGGTTTTTGAGCCCCTGATAATATTGTTTGCTATCTCCTATAACTTTACTCATTTATTCATTCATTTGTTCGTTGGTTTGTTTGTTCATTCATTCCCTGATGCTTTTTCAGCTGTCAAAGTCCATTTAATCTAAAGCACATCATTTTTTACAAGTATGCATTCATAACATTTTGCATGGAACTATTGGAACCAATAGAGACCTAAGCAAATTCTTAAAATTGGGATTTCCAAGGCTAATAAGCAAAGAAGCCACAAAGCAATATTTGGGCTATGAAAAAAAAATATCTAGCAGACCGACTGAGCAATTTCAATTCCAAAACTAGGTATCTCTGGATGAACTTAATATAGGAAATCATTTAATCTAAGAGAGTCTCCAGCTGTTACAATTTTTGCGCTTAAATACAAACATATAAAACATAGAAAGCTGATTGAGAGAAGGGAAGAGATTATTAATGTCTATCCATCAAGTTTTCTTGCTGGTGTTATATTTTGGGGGAAGATACTTATTTTGTGGACATAGTCCTGAGTAATCAAAAGTGGCTTATAAGTATAGCTCTGCTGTAGCAAACATTGATCTGTCTCAATTAATATTTGGCCTCATTTTTATTAGCTATTCTGTTCAGGGTGAATCAGTGTTCTTAAGGTAGCAGATTTAGGAGTGAGTCATTCATCATAACTTAGTTTAGGCTGGTTTAGGACTGGTTCAAGTTATATACAGTACACCCACAAAGCTACATGTCTCTATTAGGGTATACAGGAGACCTATTCTCTGATACAATGGTTTTCACACTTGTGAGATGTTCTTATTGTTAGAAGGAAAAGTCCAAGATTCTGAATGGAAAATGCTGTTTTGAATTCTATATGTAAGAGGTTGCATTGGCTCCTGTTCATTAGGGATTAATTGAAACATACAATCTGACCTTGCAACTGTATGATGCGATTGTGTCCCTCTACTGTCCCATTTTGGTTTAATATTGAAATGTTTATTACTATAGTTTCTTGAAGGGAAATAGTTTTTAAAGATGTTAATGTGATACTGAATTATATACCAACATGGAATTCATCGGTATATGAATAACTTTAAATTTATTGAGTATGGAATGTAAGAAATGAATTTGTTCCATTATGATGAAAAGATTATGTTAGAATAATTATATATGTTCATTTCTGCCTGTGAATTTGTCTTCTATCTATCTATATTCTTCACATGTATATGAAGGTTTAATGTTGTGTTTTAAAACTACTTTCTACAGTATATGTTGATAATTGTTTTTATATACCTGGTAATGTTTTAATTTTTTTCCTTTTTTATATTTCTATATTTTGTCCTTTTCCCCCTTTCCCTTTATTGTACATTAAAGGAACTAAAATATCATAAATCAATAATGCAAGGAACAAAAAATATCCTGGAAGACAATTTTGGTCTATAATGCCTTTTGTTTCCCCTCATTCTATGAAATTGCTGGGAAAATGCTCCAGAACTTTGGAGTTAAAGGCTACAAAATAGTAGTATACACTCAATTCTATTTTGTTCAAAACAACTTAACTTTGAACAGTTCCTAGCATTTGCAGCCGCCTGAATGAGAACAAAGAACCAATATTGCTTTTTAAAAATTCAAACAAAGTATGTTGGAATTTGGAATTCATCCTGGCTAGGAAAACATTTTCTTAAAAGTTTTTCTTTAAGAAAAAACATTTTCTTAAATCTCCATATTAGGTATGGAGTTTGGAAGTGGCAAAGACTCTATTGCACAAATAGGTAGTATACATCAGCTGTAATCTTTGTCATGCAGCTGAACTGAGATATCTACATTGTATTTGCATATTGTCTAAACAACTGCGTTTTTTCTTATAAAGAAGTATCTTTAACAGCATGCAGAAGCATTAACTACCTCAAAATTTAATAACTAGGCTCTTGATCAGTACATTATGCAATGTTTATAATTTTAATATTGAATGATCTCCAATTTCCCCTGGTACCATTTCAGATGCTGGCCTTAATTTTTAAAGCACCTAGTGGCCTAAATACTTGCAGAGCCACCTGTTTTGCTATGAACCTGATGGGTTCTTAACATCTATGAGAGGCCATTCTGAGATCTATTCCCTTGCAGCAATCTCCGCCTAGGGAATATGAAAATAGCTTTTGGGAGTGAGCTCTTAATAATATTCTATGTTTAATTTCCGAAGCATCCTAAAGGTACCTAAACTCATCATGCGTTTCCCCTAGTTTGTCATATCCCATCTATGGTGAGAAGAAATTAGTTTGGAATGGCTTGGAGTTCATCAGGTGCACTTGAAGGTTAACCTTCCCCTGACTCAATTAAACTATAGCTGAGCACTGAAAGCAGTCAGTTGCTGCTAATGCCAGACCTTGTCAACTTTAGTGCTGCTCTGTGAGTCAACAAATGACATGGGAAGAAAAAAAAAAAAAACAGAACTGTGTTTCACTTTGATACTATTCTAGTTTGCCTTTTGGATGGTTTCAGCCAATAGTAGGTGAATTGAAAAAGTCTCTTTTTTTCTCTTTTGTCTTCAAACTGATCCCCATTGAGATGGACTGTGAAATGGAGCTGGGACATTGCTTGCAATTGAGCCCATGGCCCCCAAAGTGACTTTGAAGCAAAACAATATCCTTGTATCCTTGCTAATTGCACAGCTTTGCCATTATCAGCTTTGAGCTGACAATGCCATACGCTACCACAGGGACCCATTCAAAACCATACCTGGTGGTGGTGGGGTATCAAATGAAATGCATTCCATTTTGGAGCTAAAGTTTGTGCTATTTTTTTTCCCAGTTTTCCCGAAGAGAATTCAAACACATTGCTATAAGTTAGCTTTTTCAAGTGTTGCTTCATAGCCACTATTATCTTAATGTTTAACATTAAATTATTGTGATATGGCTTTTCTTAGATATGCAGTGTAAAAGTATTCTAAATAATAGTCAAATCACAGATCAATATACGGAAACATGTTTACAACTGCAATCATTATTATTACCTGTATTGTCAGAGTACAACATGTGTACAATGAGATTGGCTGAGCGTCTCTTCGTGCACAACTCCCCCTCAACACAACTCACAGTGGGGATTGATGTCCCTAACCCAGTTCCAATCCATTGTTGCACAACGCACCGGCTCTGCAAGTCTATCATACTATGTTGACATGAAATTATTTTCCATTCAGAAGTCTGACAGCCCACGGTTAGAAACTGTTCTTCAGCCTGTTGGTATGGCTGGCTATGCTTCTATATCTCCTACCCGATGGTAGGAGAGTGAAGAAGGGCTGACCGGGATGTGAGTTGTCCCTGAGAATTTTCCTCACTCTTCTAAGGCAGCGAGCCCTAGCAAGGTCATCTAGTGGTATCAGGGAACAGCCCACAATGTTTTGTGCTGTGCTCTGTAATGTCTTTCTATCTACAGCTGTCAAGCCAGCATAACACACCATAATGCAATATATGAGGATCCTTTCTATTGTGGACTGGTAAAAGAAAGTCATCAGTTGTTGTTCGACTTTATTCTTTTGCAAGACCCTAAGGAAATGGGGTCTCTGTTGGACCTTTCTGGCCACCTGGGTTGTGTTGATTTTCCTGGTAAGATCTTCGCTGAGGTAGACTCCCAAGAATTTAAAGGAGGAAACTTTCTCCACACAGCCACCCTTGATGTAAACTGGAGCGGGTTCTTCAATCCATTGCAAAGTGACTTGAGTTTAAACAAAATTTAGCATATTGCACTGAATTCCCAATCACAATTCCCAGTGATGAGACAAACCTGAATTTTATTACAGAAGTTTTTTTTAATCCATACCCCAGAACATTATTGTCATTGAAATACAAATTGAAAGTATATCATGCCTTTTTTGTTACCAGGCACATTTTCCCTAAATCCTTATTAATACCACTTTATTTCCATTTTCTCTCATTAATCATAAATTAATAAAACAAATGTTACACCTGGTCCCGCAGATTTAACATTTGTAACTAAGTGTTGGCATCATTTGCTACCATTTATCAATAGAAGTTGAACACATTTTATACTCCATAATGTGTCTGTCTCATTTGCTTTGTGTCTAGCATTTTATATATAGGAGTTGAGAATATGATATGGTGTTAGTAAATTAATACTGTCAGAGTTCCTCATTCTGTAGTGTCACTGATTTCATGTCACCAATATTAAATTTGAATTATTAACCACAAGAGCAACACTTCTGAAAGTCTACTGAAGAAAAACATCACATACTGTATATGTGAACAGATTTCTCTTGAGGAATACAAGTGAAAAAGTAAATTTACCATCAATCCTTGCATTTAGGACATTTACAGGTCTGTGAAGCAAAAAAAAGCTGAAATAGGATCATAAGTAGAGTTGTGATTTCTATGAGAAACTGCTTTGCTTAACAACTTTGTGGTTGCTAAACAAGGACTTCCTGAACAAGTAAAAATTGCTATGCAACTGAGAAGTAAAAGTCATAAATGAGCAACTAAAATTCTTTTAAAAATGCAAACTGTTTCCTCTGTTTTAAAATGTTTTATACTACAATGCATTATTTTCTATTTTCAATCAGAAAAATAGAAAGTAATGCATTTTAATAGTTCTTTGGGTAAATGCATATAATTACATAACAGTAAACATTCAGTGTTCTTTTTTGAATTTGACAAAGAGCTAGACAATTACTTCAACACCAATCATGGGCAATTATCAAGTTATAGCTATATTTCTAAATTGTTGTTTGCCAAATATGAAAATTGAAATGAAGCATTTATGGCTATTTGTTGGGATCCACTCCTTCAACAGAATACACAAACAATTTAGATGTTGCCAGCAAGGTACGCATATAGCTTATATGTACGCAAAATACCCTGTCTAATAACTGTTTAATTGAGGGCTTTTTTGTACTTCCCAGTTGTTCCAATGTCAAAACAGGCACCAATTCATTTCTGGAGGCCAGAAATTAATAATGTTGCCCTCTATTAATTATCCACTGACCAGCAAAGTGACTCCAGGGCATGTTTTTCTTGTCTACTTCTAAAGTGCCATTTCTGGTTTAACACCTCAGGCCCTTGTATTTGGACTGGGGCTTACTTCTACAGTCCACTGGCTACTTTGCAGGGGGAAGAAATGCTTCTTGATTTGACTCAGTACTTACTATCTTCCGTAATTGTTTTTAAAACTGCATTCCATCTTGAGTGCTAGAATGGTACGGTGGCCTAGTGGTAGAGCTGTCACCTCACAATCAGGAGGCTGTGAGTTCGATCTTTAGGTAGAGGCAGATATTTCTCTCTGGGCATTATGAGAATTTATCTGCTGAATAAAATTCTGCATTAGCGACAGGAAGGGCATCTGGCCAGTAAACATTCTGCTCCATTCAATTGCCCAGACTCCACCCCCACAAGGGATTATGGGTTATTAAAAGGAGGTGATGATGGTGATTCCATCATGAGTGCTGTAATAGCACTAGTGACTCTAATTCTTCCCTTGCAAATGCAATAAAAGTATTGCGATTCAAATCCTGACAAAAAATTTTTTTAATTACTAGTTTTCTTTCTTTGAACTTGTTACTTTTGTCTGTCTGTCCATCCATCTGTCCATCCATTCTTTCCTCCGTCTCTTCATTGGTATATCATTTCAGCATTTTTCAGATGCATTTTATGATCAACTTTCCTCAGACTGTACCAGAGTAAAAGGCCTCTGGTGTTTAGGTACATTGAGTTTAATTGATTATGCCATAGGAAGGCAGAGTACTTGTTGGATTCACTGGCAGTAAATGTTGGGAATCTGGCTAAATCCAACCGATGCTTTGTAACTGTTATGTGCTATTGAATTCTTTGGCCTAATCATATCCCTTGCTCAATAGAAGACAAGATTTTAGTTCCTATTTCCATGTAGACTGAAAATCTTTACATACAATTAATGGGGAAAAGCCAAGGAGGAAAAAAAAAAGATCAGTTTAAGCCGATAGTTGAGTATGGTCACTCACACCTTAGGCTGCACTTTCATGAGCCCTGCAAGACTTTGGATAAAATAGTTTTCGAGAATGCCTATCAGATGTTCATGTTACTGCATGAATAATCCCACTTTTCTTTTGGCTTTATCAGCATCTGATATGACAAAGTCTTGTCAAAACAGCAACATTGCTGGTATTTTGCACCTATTTATTTCTGTTGATATTTCTGGGGAAAGCAAAACAACTGACCAAAGCAAAAAAGCCAAGTAATGGCATGTCTGTGAACTGAAAAAGTGCTAGGTCATATAGGAATACCATCGAGTTCTATGGGGGAAAATCTTTGCTAAATGTCGAAAAGATTCTAATAGAAGAAGAATATATGTAGCTCAGGGTTGAACTATGGAATGCTTGGTGCATTCTGAGTTTGGGTAGTTGCTTACAAATGTTTCATTACCCAACTAGGTAACATCCCTAGTGGTCTAATAGAGGGTTACCTACAGGGGTGGGATTCAAATTTTTTAACAACTGGTTCTGTGGGCATGGCTTAGTTGGTGGGCATGGCTTAGTTGGTGGGCATGGCTTGATGGTCAGGTGACTGGCTGGATGTGGCCAATTCAAAATCACTCACATTGAGTCATGCATCTCCTCGCCTGGCCTCTGGTGACTGTGGGGATGCTGCAACAGTTGTAAGTGTGAAAAATGGTCATAAGTCACTTTTTTTAGTGCCATTGTAACTTTGAATTGTCACTCCACACAAGCAAAGTACTAGCAAAGGAGGGAAAAAAAACTCCAGAGACATCCTGAGACAGGAAGTCTAGTCCTGTCAAGAATATAATAAGGGTTAACGGAGAGACAGTTTCTGTAAGCAACACCAGAATGTTTCCTTCCTGCCTTCCTTACAGGGTTAGACCAGTAATTTCTTCCAACAACCGGTTCTCTGAACTGTTTAGAATGTTAGCAACCGGTTCTAGTGAATAGGTGTGAATCGGTAGAATCCTATCCCTGGATACCCACCCCAAGATCATGGTCCACTAATTGGCCATGAGCCATTCGGAACCAGGCTGTGGAAGTGATGGGCAAATGTACACATCCCCACTTGCCCAAGCAGCGGATGAGAGCACGTGTGTGCACACTCCATTTGCATGAGCGGCAGTTGTGCATGCCCGCTGCTCACACAAATGGAGGTGCGTGCACACACTTGCTGCCTGCTTGCACAGAACCATCTCCTCTCCCCTCCCACCAGTCCACAAACCCAGAAAGGTTGAGAAACTCTGCTCTAATAAACACAAAACTCAGAAGGAACCAAGGAATCTAGAATGATTCTAATCATTATTATCTGGCAAGCTGGCCTTCAGTCCTCATTTTTATTGTTTTGATGGACCGCCCCATGTGAGCTCCGCCCAAAATCTACCTGTGTTTATTACTAAAGCAAAATCACAGTAGAAGTCTACTTTTCTGTAGTGTAAAATGTTTTTGTATTGCTTTACTCAGTTATATAGGCACAATATTTGGATGTGCTAAATTTTCCTGGGACTTTCAGCAGTTCAAATCAATCTGGACAGATTGCAAGTGTGAAATGGTACAAGAAATTGAACCAAATGTGACCAAATCAGTTCAGGAAACTTTGAATGGTTTACCCACATGGGCTAATGTGCTTTAATGGTCCTGATAGATGTGAATAAGATGAGTATAATTTGGTGTTTATTTAGAAGTTTTTAACCTCCAAATCAGATTGTTCTTCTAAATCAGTTCAGTCTCCTAAAAGGAACTGAGTTATAATCTGCCTGTTGGGGCTAGAGAAAAAGTGGCTAATTTTAAATGCAAGATTTGTTCTGGGGATTTAAAAAATTCTTTACAAAGCTTCTTTAGAACTGCAAGTGCTCAATCTAATAACTGTTAATTATTTATAATGACATATCATCCCCATTAGAACGGCAATTGCACTGCCATGTATTTAGTATCATGTCAGCATACCCTCCCAATTACACAGGAGCCTTAGAAATATATTCAGTCAAAAATATAAATCTGCACATGAACAGCATTTAATTTTCTTCTCTAAAATAGGAATGCATGAAAAATACAATTCATCATCATGTTTAGATAAACACACCATTTTTATAACTGCTTAATATATTGAACAACCAAGCCTGGGTTGAATTTGCACAGATTGCCAATTTCATTGCCAATATTAAGATAAGAGTTGCTACTTGTTTTCTCTTTTATTTCAAATATGGAAGCTGCATTTCAAGTCAAAGATAAAGTTATCAATTTGGGATTGCTGTCAATTGAAAGAGGAAAGACCATAAACCTGGTAAAGAACTAGCCTAATTGTGAAGAGGCCAGCCAACATCAAGATTTGTCCCACCAGGACTCGAACTCTGACACTGAAGAAGCTGTTGCAGCTGTTGGAATATCAGCCTCAGGAAACACAAGTCAGGAATCACCTAGGTCCTAGGCCAGGGGTGTCAAACTCGTGACAACATGTTGTTGTCACATGACATATCATGACTTTTCCCCGCTTTGTTAAACCAGGGGTGATGCATCTGGCCCATGGGCCGCAAGTTTGATACCCTTGACTAATCAAATACTGGTGCAATTGAAACAGCTAGAACGTGAAATTAAGACATTGAGTCTCAAAGCCCTAAGACTTGGAGATTAGAGTGGCGAGCACAGCAAAGCTATTCAGAGAAGCTCCTTGCAAGCAAGGAAGTAACACTCTAAATTAAAGATAATTGGCTGCAGCTTGATTTAAGAGGAAGCCCTGACTCATCAATGGATTTGCCTGCCTGTGGACTAAAGGCAAGGCTTAGCAATTGAAAGATTTTTGATAGATTAAACGTGACAGAGAAGTTCTATTTGTAGAATGTCATAACAAATTGCATAATAGGGACACTCAAAGAATCAAGGACAGATTAAAGTTATCTCTTCCTGAATAGGAAAACTACTGAGGAGTAGAAATCTATAACCAGTTTTTTGTTTGTATTTATTAGATGTATATCTGTTGATGAATGTTTATTTATTTATTTTAATTTTTATTTATTTATTTGATTTGTCAATTGCTTACAAGATAATAGGTATAAGTAAAAACATAGTTATGAATACATGGATACATATAAGAAAAATAAAATATAAATGAAACAATAGGACAGGGACAGTAAGCACATTGGTGCGCTTATGCAAACCCCCTACAGACCTCTTAGGAAAGGGGTGAGGTCAATTGTAGACAGTCTAAGGTTAAAGTTTTTGGGGTTTGGGAAAGAAACCACAGAGCCAGGTAGAGTATTCCAGACATTGACCACTCTGTTGCTGAAGTCGTATTTCCTGCAATCAAGTTTGGTGCGGTTAACCTTGAGTTTGTATCTATTGTGTGCTCTTGTGTTATTATGGTTGAAGCTGAAGTATTCATTGACAGGTAAGTCATTGCAATGTATGATTTTTATATACCATACTTAGATCAGACCGAAGACAGTGTAATTCAAGGTTTTCTAGATCTAGAATTTCAAGTCTGGTGGCATAAAGTATTCTACAATGAGTAGAGGAGTGGAGAACTCCTGTTTAAATGGTGAAAGTGAAATTGACTACCTTTATTAAAAAAAAAGGTGTGGAATGCATTTTACAGATATTTTCATAAATCAGTAGAAGAAACTCAAATATCATTTTATATTTAGGTAAGAATAAGGGCAGAGTGACTATAGCCATTTCTCTTTCTTACAGCTAGGATAGAAATAAGTAGATAATTGGTGTATTGCAAAACAATGCATTCATCTCTAATAAATTCCATAGACATTCTTAGAAAAAAATAATAATAGATGGTTGCAACTCCGTTTATTTTAGTATGTTTCAAACTGTCCAGAAAAAAAAGTTGGAGGATGCTACCACATTGTAGAAGGATTGTTTTGTGTGTGCCTTCAAGTCAGCGTTGACTCTTGAAAACTATCAGTATTAGTTCCTACATGTTTTCTTGACAACATTTTTTGGAGTTGGTTAGCTCTTAAGAGTGGGGAACTAGCTCAAAATCATAAGTCTATGCTTTAAGAAGGACTAAAACTCATGGTACCTGGTTTTAGCTTGGTGTTTTAACCATGACACCAAACTGGCTCACTTGTAGGAGTTGAGAATTGTGAAACCAAGCAACTTCCTCAGCTTTTCTTCTGGTAAATTCCCCCAGGGATAGGTAATCTTTTATGGTGGACATGAAATGCTGTGAACCATGAATCTATAAATAAGATTGCACTCTAAGCTCCAAAAATCCTTCCATGCAGAGGTCAGAAGAAGGCATTGTAAATTTGATTCTCTTTCCATTCAGATAAAAAGGAACGTTATGTGTGAGAATGCTATTTTTTTTCTTAAATGTGCTACAGAAGAACCATACAGATTTGACCATAATAGAAGGAAGTCTAGTTAGAAGAATTATGTGAAATTGACTTGTAGACCCTTTTTGAAGCTACTTGTGGATTTTTTTCTTATCAACACTCCAACAGAATACTTTCCAGATGGCAACTTTTAAAAATGCTAAATATTTTTACAAATTTGGAAATCAGTCTAGGGGTAAGAAGCGCGTAAATGCATCAGAACTGCTTCTGTTTAGTTTTGTGCTTTTCCCTCTCCACCTACCTATTGGCTTTGGTGGAATAAAGGATGTTATCAGTATTAAAAAATGAATGGCAACTGGGCAAGATCTTAGAATATAGAAAAGGAGAATATACATATAAAATCTAAAAGACTGGAATAAGCAATTTTTATTTAAACTATTTTATTGTATACAATGCCAGTTCTATTTTTGCAACATATTGATTGTATTTATACAACTTTGCCAGCCCTTGGGGTAACCAGATGTTACTTAAACTTCCATCATTTTGCACAAGATATCTGCTTAATTATGCCTTGAAGATGTTCAACAAAAACTACTGTATTAGAACAATGCATTTCATTTAATGTGTTGCTCTATCAACTATTTGAATTCCAACTTTATACCAAATATAATAAAATGCATCCTATTAAATCCAAAGTTTTATTATGTTAATAACTGAAAAACCAAAGAGTGACTGCTTTGAAAGAATGCGGCCCAAAGCCATTGTCCTTTATTTATTTATTTATTTATTTATTCCATTTATATACCGCCCTTCTCCCGAGGGACTCAGGGCGGTGAACAGCCCATCTAAAAACCCCACAAAGAATACAAAAGTTAAAAAATATTAAATTTCAATCGGCTGCTTGATAAAACTAACAAAACCCCACCCCACCCCTTAAAACCCAATTTAGAATTAATAAAATGGAGACCAAATTAAAACCATCTCAGCCAAGGCCGGCCTGCTCAAAGAGCCAGGTCTTCAATTCTTATTCCAGGATATTAGGTTTTAATTCTTCAAATGTCACTATTATTAAAGAGATAAATTTATTTTCAAATCAGCAATATAATACCTGTTCTAAATTGTCTAGGTTTTCAAAAATGTAGCTCTTTAAATTGCACACTTTCATTTGAGTAATTGTGATTAAAACCAACCAACCATCTTCTAGTTTACACTACATAAAATGTTATTGAAAATTTGGAAACAGAAAAATCTAATTTAGCATTATTTTGTTATTATAATTTAGATGTGTGTGTGTATTTCTAATAGATGCACTTACACATAATAAACCTAACAATTTAAAGCTTGGGAGAATGCCAAACTATCGTAATGAATGCTAAATTTTCCATAGGACAGTTTCTGTGTATTTTAATGCATTCTGCAATATTTGAGGATCTGCCAATCCATCTGAATTTATTTTGAATGGCAGCACATCTGCCAAATGTCCTAGTTGGTTTACTCTATGGACAACTTTTAATTAGCATTCAGTACATACATCTGCAGATTAGATTAACTGACAGTGTCCATTGGGTACAAAAGTATTTTTGGCTTTAAATCTCCAATGATAATACAATTAATTCATGTTATTGGACATGTGTGCTAATAATGTTAAATGTGCACCCAACAGAACTAGTGCTCCCTATTTAAAAAATCATTATTAATTGCTTGGTGTTAAATTGGTGTTAAATGGAGAAATAATATCAGAGACTATTTTTTTTGCTAACCTGCATATAAAACACAATGAATACTCAGTTTAATTAACCATTTGGGGGAGGGTATGCCCATTACTATGTATATTACATTAAGTACATCCTTTGCATTATCTACATAATTTGCATCACACACACTTAGCATTATACAAATGATGCAAACTGAGGGAAATAATGCAAATTCCTTAATTATGGATGATATCTGAATAGAAAATTGTCAACTTGGAGAATCTCCTAAATTGATTTCTGGTAAAGGAATAGCAGTGAAGCAACTAAAAAAATAGATATACATGTAGATATTGAAAAAACAGAGGTGCTTCCAGGTAATCTGGAAAATTCAGAAGAGTTTTTTATTTTTTGCTGTAATAGACTGTTTTTAGATAGCAAATGATACTATGAAGAGATCTGAATACACACATAGATACTCATAACTCTAGAATATCCTCTGCCAACCTAAAAATGATTAGGAAAATCCAGGGTAATACAATAATGCCCAGTAACAAATTTAGCTCTGATTTGCACGTACAACTGCCTTTTTGTTTATTTTGATTAAATGTTAGGCTATATTAAAACAAGTTAAGCAAAAATGTAAATTAAAATTAAAAAAAGAAAAAATGGAACAATATAAGGTTTAAATTTATTTTATTGAAAGTTGGACTGTGGATGTATATTTATTTAAAAGCAAATAAATTAAATCTGTTGGTTGAACTGACATTTCAAACTGAGTCAAGAAAATTTGAATCAGATACTGCCTAATGAACTTGGGTGATATGAATATTTCTATGGGTGTGCAGAAATGATTCCACCTCCCAAATGGATATGGACATCCATATTGAATTAAACCTATTATTCAATTTGAACATCCAAAGGTATGTATTTGCAAGTGAGATCGTTAATGTGCTGCGAGATGAATCCCTATTTGTCAAGCTATGCTGTTGGTTACAACCTAATTTATAAAGAATTACTAGTGTCATAAAGACTTGATTTGGAGAGCATCATTACCGAAAATATTTGATAACATAAGTTGGGTTAACGTAAAAATACGAGTTATACTATAAGAATAGCAGAGGAAATGAACATCATAAATTTTTATCAATAAATACATAAAATTGTTCTTAACAATTCAATAATGGGTATGTAGAATTGGAAAGAAAACCTTCTCAAGTTATTCCTAGTTACCAGAAAGCATTTTATCATGTCTTGCATGAAAAAAATTGCAAAACTGGGTTACAGTTAAAATGGCTTAATGTTTACTTGTCAATGATCCATGATGTAAAGTTTTGGTCTAGTAATGGTTGTATGAGGTGGCAGTCAGGATGAGAAACATGGTGACGGATGGAATTTATGGCTATGGAATAATTCCTATTCAAGAATGCTGCTGTCTCAGTCTCACCCACCCACAAGTAAGTACATGCAACATTTCAAATCAAGGCAGCACTAATGATTATTTCCTTCTGCAGGTACAGAGAGAAACATCTGCTGTCAGCAAAAGAGTTGCCATTTCTCAGAGTAGGTGAAGGCAATATGTTGTGAGGAGAAATTCACTTCTCGGCTATAAACAAGATTTATTCCAAATTGTTTTCTCACAGAAACCTACTTCCAATTTGTAATGCTTATAGTTTCTGAAAATGTCTGCTACAATATCTCTATTAGAAATGTTGTTTGAAAATGATAGCCTTGATTCCAGTGGGGAGATATTCATTTTCTGGTAGTTCTACAATTCAGAGAATAACTCCTGCTATTTTTCAAACTAAATATGAACACACCGCACCAAAGCTTTACTTTAATCTAATTGTGCATTAGATCTAACATCTAATTGTGGCAGATGGCCCTGAACATTTCAGTTTAAGTGAATAGAATGTACCAAACCAACCATATTGTCAGACATGTTAATCAACTCAAATATGAAAATGTAGTTATTTTACATTGATTGTTCCTAAGTAAATTAATATTCTCTCAAGCCCTTATTAATGAGGAACAATTTACCACAAAAAGTAATAAAGCACCCTACAGGTATTTGTGAATAAATGCCATTGCTTCCTTTTATTTTTGAATTTTTAGGGAATACTGTAACTTTATTACTATATATCAAAAGAAAGCACGAAGTATGATGCATAGTCATGTTTATTAATTATAAAAGTGAAAATTATATATTTGCTTATTTTTACAATGTATCATTGTATGTAAGAAAATTCTTTCTTCCAAAAGTTTAAGATGCCCTTCTTATCTGACACTGTTCTCTTTACCTCTGCATATTCACAATAACATATAGAAAAATTGAAAGAAATAGTTCAGCCAAGGTATTTTATAAAAATTTGAACCTGGGATTTTCTGGTTCTAGCAGATCACATTAACTACTAGTCTACTTGACTCTTTCTTATATAGGCAGTCCTTGACTTACGACAGAGGTGGTATTCAGCAGGTTCTGCCCAGTTCCGGAGAACCGGTAGCAGAAATTTTGAGTAGTTCAGAGAACCGTCAAATACCACCTCTGACTGGAGATTTTACAGTATCCTTCCCTTGCCACGCCCACCAAGCCACACCCACAGAACCGGTAGTAAACAAATTGAATCCCACCACTGACCTATGACCATTGCATTAACAATCATTTGAAGTTATAACACTCCTGAAAAAGAGTAATTTACAACTGGTCCTTTGCATTTAAAATAAACTTTGCAGCATCCCCTGGTTGTGTGATCAAAATTTGGGCCCTTGGCTCTTGGCATGTATTCACAATGGTTTCAACATCCTAAGGTTTTGTGATCACCATTTCCAAACCTCCCAGGGGGCTTACAACAAGCAAAGTAAATGGGAAAACCTGGATTCACTTAATGACTGCATGATTTGCTTAACAACTCTGACAAAAAGATTGTAAAATCGAGCATGACTCACTTAATGATTATATTGCTTAATGACAAAAGTTGTAGGTCCAATTATGGTCATAAATTGAGGATTAACTTCCTGTCTGTCCTGGATTAAAAGTCCTATGTTCCTATTAGGATACAAAAATTTTTAAAGCTATCTAGTATATTTAGAAAAAAATATTTCTATATTTTTCCCCCACAAAGCTTAACTTATCGTATTCTTTTTTTTAATTTTTCCTAGATGTACATCCAGACAACAACTCTTACAGTGTCCTTAAGTTTAAGTGCTTCTGTCTCTCTGGGCATGCTCTACATCCCCAAGGTTTATATTATCATTTTTCATCCAGAACAAAATGTGCAAAAAAGGAAGAGGAGTTTCAAGGCTGTTGTGACTGCAGCCACAATGCAAAGCAAGCTGATCCAAAAGGGAAATGACAGACCAAATGGCGAGGTTAAAACGGAACTTTGTGAAAGTCTTGAAACCAACAGTAAGTCATCAGTAGACTTAACCATGGTCAAGAGTGGCAGCACTTCCTAATAGATGTACGTTTACAGGAATGTTTCATAAATTAATATTCTTCTATCTTGGCTTGCCATGCATGAACCAGACATGTGTCAAAATTCATGTGGTCATTTTGTTAAGAAGGTTTGAACAAAGCAAATGTGTCTATGAACTGATATATTTAATATGTTGCATTATTGGTTACATAGTTTAGCTTTGAGTAGTACGGTTGGCTTAAGATTTCAGTATTACCTGAATTAATTAAATAAACAGTCCCTGTTTAGCAATCACCTCATTTAGCAACAATACATTAAAGAGTAAAAACAACCAATCCTCATATGTAAAACCTTTGCAGGACTGTAAAGCAAAGGAAAGCTGAAGTAAGATCATTAGCACCGTTATAGTTTCACTTAACAACCACTTTGTTTAGTGAATGAATTACATGTTGCTAAATGACAACTCCATATTGATATGTGTGTGTGTGTGTGTGTGTGTGTGTGTGTGTGTGTGTGTGTGTGTGTGTGTTCGGGTCTTTTCCCATGTAAGATTGAGACTATCTTGGCAACGTTTCAACGAGATCTCACTTGCCATCTTCAGGCTGGTGCTTTCGGCTTTAGCTTGTGCGAGCAAAGCATGATCTGAGCTGCTGTCTCTCTATATATAATGGTGGGGAGGTTGGCTGTGTTGTCATTTCTTGA
The DNA here is from genome assembly GCA_023653725.1 of Bungarus multicinctus. Lineage (NCBI taxonomy): Eukaryota > Metazoa > Chordata > Lepidosauria > Squamata > Elapidae > Bungarus > Bungarus multicinctus. Next base: position 10,727,439 of record CM042848.1, on the reverse strand, counting down.
TTGGTTGATGGAGTTGATGTTTGCAGATTGGCTGGCTTTTTCTTAAGAACATGTGTGGCTGAGGTATTGGCTGTGTGTCTATCAGCCTCCTGTGTTGTAACAACTTGGGTAATGAGCTGTGTGATGACCTTCTGAGTTCTATTGTTTTGACATCCTGGGTCTTGTGCTGTAATCTCCTGGGTCGTAATGACCTGGGTAATGGGCTGTGTGATGACCTTCTGAGTTCTAATCTTGTGACATCCTGGGTCTTGTGTTGTAATTTCCTGGGTCATAATGACCTGGGTAATGGGCTGTGTGATGACCTTCTGAGTTCTAATCTTGTGACATCCTGGGTCTTGTATTGTAATCTCCTGGATCATTGGCTGTGTTGCAACATCCTGAGGTTTTGTGGTGTAGCCTCCTGATGTGATATCCTGAGCAGGTGGCTGTGATGTGACGTTCCGGGTTTTGGTTTGGCTCCCTGTTTGAGGCCTGGTGTGTGTCAGTTTGCTTGGTTTGGGGGTTGGGGTGTGTGGCAGCTGGTGATGCAGCCATGGTCTGGTTTCTGGATGGTGGTTGCCTTTCGTCTATGGGGTAGGTTTGGGTTTGAGTCTGGTGAGGGAGATTGGTGGTGGCGTCATGTATTGTTTTGGTTCCAGTGTTGGTTTTCATGTCTGGGACTCATTTGTTGATAAGGGTTAGTTTCCAGATGTCTGGTAGGCGGGACGTATCGTCCCATTTATTCATGCTATGGGAGTGTTTCTCTATTTTGATGGCTTCCCTGATTATTCCTTTGTTGAATGTTCAGTATTGGAGATTAATTTGGTTCCCTCAAAATTAATTTCATGTCCTGTGGCTTTAAGGTGCTGGAAAAGGGAGGAAGAATTTTCTTCTTTTCTGACTGTGTTCTTGTGTTCTGCAATGCATGCATTTATTCTCCTGTTGGTTTGTCCAATGTATGTGACTGGGCAATTGCTTCATGGTATTTCATAAACTCCTTAGTTTTCTAGCTGGATCTTGTCTTTGGGGTTTCTTAGGATGTTGGCTATTTTTTGGTCAGTAATGAAAGCTGTCCTGATATTGTGTTTGTGGAGAATTTTGCTGATTTTATCTGTTGTGCCTTTGATGTAGGGGAGGAGGGCGATATTGTTGTCCTGTTCTGTGTCTCGATTTCTGGGGGGTGTCTCCTTTAGGATTAGGTTGGTAATTGTGTCTCTTTGGAATCCATTGGAAATTAATGCATTAGTGAGGATGTGTAATTCTGTTCTCAGGTGGTCTTTGTCAGTTAGGCGTTTGGTTCTGGAGATGAGGGTCTTGGCTACAGAGTTGATCTGTGCAGGGTGGTGATAGGATTGTGCGTTTAAGTAGTGGTTGGTATGTGTTTTCTTCCGATGGATGGTATGTCCTAGGGAGTCATTGGGTTTTTTGTAAATTAGGACATCCAGGAAGGGAAGTTGGTTGTTGGCTTCTGTTTCCATGGTGAATTGTATTTTGGGATCTAGGCTGTTGAGATGTGTGAGGAAGTTGTCCAGTTTTTCTTTCCCATGTGGCCAAATAACTAAAGTGTCATCTACATATCTAAGCCAGAGTTTGGGTTTGGGTTTGGATTTTTCTAGAGGATTGGTTTCAAAGTGTTCCATGTATAGGTTAGCGATGGTGGGTGAGAGGGATGATGCCATAGGTGCTCCTTCTATCTGTTTGTATCTTTGTATATATAGGGAGACAACAGCTCAGATCATGCTTTGCTCGCACAAGCACAAAGCCCAAAGCACCAGCCTGAAGATGGCGAGTGAGATCTCGTCGAAACATTGCCCAGATAGTCTCAGTCTTACACAGGAAAAGACCCAAACACACCAAGACCTGCTTACCTGTACCTGTGAAAATCTATGAAAACACACACACACACACACACACACACACACACACACACACACACATATATGTGGATCTTTGGTTCTTCGGGTTTTCTCCCGCGTAGAATTGGAAATATCTAGGTGACGTTTCGATGAAGTCTCATTCATCATCTTCAGGTTTGTGTCTTCGGCCTTGTGCTTCTCAGAGTAATGTGAGCTTGCAGCTGCTGCTTCTTTTTAACTCACATTACTCTGAGAAGCAGAAGGCCGAAGACACAAGCCTGAAGATAATGAATGAGACTTCATCGAAACGTTGCCTAGATATTTCCAATTCTACGCGGGAGAAAACCCGAAAAACCAAAGATCCACATACAAATACCCGCGAAAACCTCCGAAAACACACACACACACACACACACACACACACATATATATATATATATATAATTAAAGGTCATATTATTAATATTTTCAATAATGGAAAATTGAAATTAATACCAAATCCAGATAAATATCTTATCCATTCATTTTTAAAGATTCTGATAACCTTCAATCTGTTACTTTCTAAATAGTTCTTATTCTACCTTGCCAGATTTCAGGTGTAGAGAGATATTTCATGTTGGTTTGATTTTCCTAATGACAAAGAGAAGCCTTTCTAAAGTAAAAGGGTTTATTAAGTGGGCAAAGGCAATTCCACTAATAATATATTACCATGGAATCATTTGATATGCAAATCAAAAACTTCGTCTACAATTTACATGGCAATGATAAAATTCAATTTACAAATCAGAAGAACTTTATACAGATAACTTACGAGAAATTGGATATAGCAAATCTATTTTGACAACTTTAAAAGAATAAATTGCTTATATTATTCTTCTTCATTTACATATTTATTATACCAGCAAACATGCAAATACAATAGGCCTGGCCCTTGAATTTTGACACATCTCTAAACAATGTTTTCCTGTAGTCTAATGATTGCATCAAATGGCAGCATGTTGTCATGGCATGTTATACTAAATTTATACTCCTGTTATTTGTTTATATATTCTTATATAATTAAAAGGGAAATAGATCTGAACAAAGTTGACAAACCTAATGCAAAAACTCAATTTCCTTGTTAATACAGAAATCTCAATTTTGTGTTTCCTTGCTCATATGAGAAATTTTTGCAACATGTTTATTGAAACCATTTCAGGATGTAGAGACAATTTCCATTTAGTCTGTTAAAAGATTAGAAGGTTTTTCTTGAACCAGAAATTACAGATTATGTGAATATTTTTTTCATTTCCTGGAACAAGTTGGAGTTTTTACAACTGTCTTAATTTCCCCAAAGTGATAAAACATACATTTAAAAAAATCTACAGATTTCCAATGGTTGGGTCTCTCATTTATAGTTCCTCCAGGTTATCTTGTTTAAATTCTGGGACTCAGAATTCTCACCACGTTTTCAAAAGATATCCTTCTTTTTTGCTCCAAATAGTTTGTGGAAACTTTTTAGAGATACACTTACCATGGGATGTCTTCGAAATCATTTTAAAAACTATAATAGCACCTAGATTACTTTAAAAGAAAATATTCCTTCTTGCTAACAGTTGGTGACCCTTAGCTCTCAAATTACTTTCCCTGTGACAGTTATGACACATTAATTTTAGTACAAGGACATCATTTCAGAATATGTCTCTGTTACAGAGAAAAGAAGCAAGGCCTGATCCTGAAGCATACTATTTCACTGAGACTTCACTTACAAGTATGGAGCTTGTAATTTACTTGAACCAATAACAACAACCATAAAAATCACAACATATATTTTCCCATTAGAGTATGCTTTGAAATTAGTTTTAAAATTCATCTTTCTTCCACAAAATAATTATTCAGGATTAAATTGTCTCCAGTCTTCTTTCCTATTACTTTACACTATCTATAATTATTATATTATATAACTGTAGGTCATTTTTTAGGGTGCTACACTATCCTGGAATATCAACCAGATATGATCACATATCTGGCTGTGAGACATGACTATATCAATTAGCTGTGGCTGACAGTGAGCTAATTATATCAGAACCTTCCATATGGACATATTTTTGAAGATATTTCTGTGGGCTAGAAATTTATGCTTGATGCCATTCTTCTTAGTATTAAGCCTACCATGATTCCAAGCATGGGATCAATACTGTAATCAATATGTTATCAATAGTATCTCTACATGTTTCCATGTGTTCTAAAAGCTTTTAAAGCTGAACTGGGAAAGAACAACAAGAGAAAGTTGTTGCCTTCATTTTCTTATTTGTAATCATGAATGGGATATTGGTCTGGTCCATCAAGGTTTGAATTATAATATGAAGGGCCTGAAGGACTTGAGCAAATCAGAAACAATGTCTGTAACCATCAGGATCCTAGATTCCATTCAGGCTCTGGCATATTTAAAGTTGTAGTTATTTTGTTTTGTTTTTAAACAAGGGGAATTCTCAGTTATTGAACAAGGATAGATTTTATTTATTTATTTATAATCGTATTTCTATACCGCTCCCTCTCCGAAAAGGGACTCGGGGCGGTGTACAGCCTAATAAATACATAAAATACAGAGATACAAAATTAAATAGAATTTAAAACCGAATTAAATATGAGTATGGCTGCATCCCAAAAATTTTAAAAATAAGTTAAAATTTAAAAAACCCTATTTACTAAAACCCCTTAAACCCTTACTGGGCCAGGCCAGCCTGTTTAAAAAATAGGGTCTTAACTGCGCGCCGGAAGGAGAGGATGTCTGTCATGGCTCGTATCTCCGGGGGGAGATCATTCCACAGGGAGGGCGCTCCCACAGAGAAAGCACGCACCCTCGGGGCCGCCAGTCGACAACGATCAGGTGGCGGTACCCCAAGGAGGGCAACCCTGTGATAAACCAACCTCTTCCTCCAGTAGGAGAAATCTATTGGGGATGCATAAAATTTGAAGGATTCCTGTGGATGAAAAAAAAAAGTGGCTAATTCTATATAAGACCTTTTATTTTTATTTTATTTTTGTGGCATTCTATTTATTTCCTTTTCTTTCTATATCCACTTTAGGTTGGACAGAAAATAAGGCTAAATGAGAATAGATTATAAAGGATTTTATAAAAATTAATTAATAACCAAGGAAAAATAATATTTAGATATTCATGCTTTCCATTTCTTGGGAATAAACCTCTTTCCAAAAAAAAAAAATGGATCTTGTCTGTCTAAAAATGCAGAAGTGTCTTTTGGGAGAGGATAAAAAAAGATGCCATTGCAATAATGTGATGGAAACCCCATTAGTTTTTACTTATTTATTCTGATTTTAAGCTTTCAGTTATCCAGATTCATAATATCTCTTGGCAGAATTGTAAATGAAGATTAGGTTTTTTTTCCCCTTAAAATCATATCATCTCAATGAGAATGCAAGTTTCTCAAACTATTGGGAGAGAAACCTGCAATTATCAGAAGAAGTCCTTGCTTGCTCTCTTTGTATACACATATATGGACAGTCAACTTTATATAAAGGCATTATCTAAGGATATATATAATTCACTTTATCTAAACAAGTGGAACAAGTTATGCTTTCTTTTAGCAAAATAAGAAGGTATTTCTTTGTATTTATTTATTGAATTTATATTGCTGCCTATGCCACTTATTGGAATCTTAGTTGCACATGCTTGACAGAAATACAGAAAAACTATAAGCTATAAGCAACAATTTAGGGAGGCAAAATATATGTATTTCCATTTGTTTTTTTTGTTTTTGTTTTTTTGTTTATTCAAAACTGGTCTTTAAAAGCCTGTTCTTTGGGTTTGTTATGCCAAATTTACAATAATCTCTGAATATCTATGCTTTCCATGTTTCAACTCTCAGGGTTTGAAACTGACCTCTTGGGGTTGTAAAATCCCAAAATTAGGAAGTTCATTATAATGAATTGTTGGATGATACCTAAGAGAATATTAATGAAATCAAGAAATAAGTGGAAATCTGAGAGTACTGGTTATTTTTCTATTTTATTTTTAAATCCTAAAATACAGTTCATAAAAATCTAGATAAATTTTCTATGTAAATTCCACTGTTAGTTTTGGCTTCCTATTCAACTGAGGAGCATAGGAGCTGCTATAACTTCAGCATTTTAAACACCGTGATATAGTTATGCTCCTGGTTGCCAAAAGTCATAAAATTTGTATTCCATAAATTGGAGGCTGTGGTATACCATGTCCAAAAGTATAAATTCTAAGATTAAAATAGGATTTTAATGTCCCCTTTTTGTGGGGAAGAATGCCAAAGTCTATTTTAGAGAAAGCCTTCCTTTGTAGAAGGTAAATGAAGTTCTCTTACAGAAAGGATAAAATCAGGAGCTTTTTGAAAAATACTAATACAGCCTAGACACTCTTGTTTTAATATGTTGTTTTAATATATTGTTAGGCATGTATGTATATAAATACAAAGAAAAATAAGTCCAAATGTGTTTTTTATTTATAAACAGAAATTCTATTTATAAAATGTATATATTCTTAAGAAAAAAGTATAATACCATGTTGTATGAATTTCAATTTTGATGGAATCATGCCTACTACTACTACTACTACTACTACTACTACTAATATTTATATATATACCGCTCCTCTCCCGAAGGACTCGGAGCGGTGCACAGCCATACAATTAAAACAATAAATATGTGAAAAATTAAAACTAAATTAAACTAAGGCCCTGGCTGTAATCAATTTAAAACCGCTCCCTAAAATCCTAAAATTTAATATAAAAAGTAAAACACCCAAATCTAAAATCAGCCCAAGCCAGCCTGGTCAAAGAGCCAGGTTTTCAAGGCACACCTGAAGATCCCCAGGAGTGTGGCTATACATAGCTCCGGAGGCAACCCATTCCAGAGGGCAGACACCCCCACAGAGAAGGCCCTATTCCTCAGGGTCACCAGCCAGCACATAGATGCCGACGGGACCCACAGGATGTTTCATTCATGTATGTTTACAACTAACCTAACATTCGTTTTCGTTGGTGGTATTATTGCCTTCTTAGAGAAATAGAAGCTACTAAAGTTGAGAGTGTTTCCCCAGGCCTTATGGATGGGGAATTCTGGAAGTTGAAATCTACCTATATTTAAGTCACCAAACTTGAGAGACACTGGAGAGAAAGCTACACATTCCTCCTATCACCTTCAATTCTTATCTTCTCCCTTATAACTCAAATTGGTATCTAAATCAGATTGTTTCACCTGATTGCACTGTAGAGATGCATGAAAATTGTATTCAGCTCATAAGTTATGGGTTTGATTGGTTCTTGCCAGATTTAATGCATGGATACAGAATAGATTTTTGTGTTTCTTTGGATGTTATGATGCAGTTCTTGCCCTATAAAATAAAATAAAATAATTTGAAAATAAATATACTGAAGTAGAAAGGCATGGAAAATTGTTGCAAATGAATGTAGAAATGGGATAGAACTGATTGCTGCATGAATCATACTAGGCTGATCAATTGTATTTTTATGGCATTTTATCACTTTTTCTAGAAGCAGACTATGCCAATAAAATATAGCTGGTTTTCCACAATAAATGAAATAATGTTTGTTATTTTAAAGCCACTCTGGTATTATTATAATGTGGAATATTAATATTCTTAAACTTGATGAAGCGGGAAGTATTAAAGATAGCCCCCCTTTAGCAACAGATAGCAAATTTTAGTTTTAGTAAATTATAGGTTATATTAAAAGAAATTGTTCATTTTCTTTGAGGATCTTCATTAAAGCACCTGGAGGGCTTAGTAGTATGCAATTTTCTTTGAAATGTAAATGATTAAGCAAAGCCAGATAATTAAACAGAAATATCTTTAATCAATTGAAAGCATAAATCATATAATTTTCTGGAAGGAAGAGGCATCAATCTTCTAGCCAGCATGCAACTAAGCTTTAGAGAGACAGTCACATGTGATTTTGCTTCCTATAGTGCAAAGAAATTGCAAATGTCTGTAAAATCTTCCCTATATATTATTTAGTCTAGTCAGTCCCCTAGCAGAGGCTCAACTTTTACATTAATTCACTGCTAAGAGTTATGTTATTCTCACTTTACTCCCCTGCTCTGGTAGAGAAAGAATATAGCAGTTAATATTTATATTACATTGTGCCTCTGTTAAAAGCACTCTGCATACATTATCTCAACAGTTTTTATAAAGACCCAATTTCCTTTTCCAACACAAAACTGTTGACAAAGTAACTACATTAGTGGACCAGTGAAATGCTCTAGACATAATATATTTCAGTAAGACATTTGACAAAGTAGACCACAACCTACCTCTTAGTAAACTAGAAAAATCTTGGATAGACACCATCATCACAAGATGGATTTTTAACTGTCTGACAAGCCATACTCAATGAGTAGTCCTTAATGGTACTATTGTACTACATCTATATGGAGGGACATAAGCAGTACCATAATGTTCCATCTTAGGCCAAGTATTCTTCTATATCTTCATAAATGACTTAGATGAAGGAATGGAAGGAGAACTGATCAAATTTTCAGATGATACTAAGCTGGCAGGAATAGCCAACACCCCAGAAGACAAGCTCAGGATCCAAAAAGATCTTGACAAACTTGAACAATGGGTCCTATCCAACAACATGAAATTTAATGTGGAGAAAAGCAAAGTTTTACACTTAGGCAGGAATAAAACAGAGGTACAAGGATAGATTAGGCGAAACCTGGCTCAAAAACAGTAACTGTGAGAGGGACGTTGGAGTCCTAGTGGATGATCACTTAAATATAAGCCAACATATCTAATATAATCCCTGATTGTATAAACAGAGGGATGAAATCAAAATCATGTGGAGTATTAGTACTGCTTTATAAAACATTAGTAAGACCACATCTGAAATAAAATGTTGCTAGGATTTTGAGATTTTGGAAAAAGTGCATAGAAGATCAACTAAACTGATTAATAGCCTGGAGACAAAAATATATGAAGAATTATTGCAGGATTTGGGTTTGGCTAGTCTAGAGAAAAGAAGGTCTAAAGGTGACATGACGATAGTGGTGTTCAAGTATTTGAGGGACTGTCACAAAGAGGAGTCAACTAATTTTCCAAAGTACCAGAGGGCAGGCAGCACAAGAAACAATGGATGGAAACTACTCAAGGAGAGAAGCAACCTGGAATTAAGGAGAAACTTGCTAACAGGGAGAACAATTAACCAGTGGAACAGCTTGCCTTCAGAAGTTGTGAGTGGTTCATTACTGGATGTTTTTAAGAAGAGATTGGACAGCTCCGTGTCTGAAATGGTATAAGGTCTCTTATTTGAGCTGGACGACTTCCAAGTTCTTCTCTTCTCAATATGAATGTATAACATCAGAAAAGACTATCTTAGTGTGAGCAAATTAGTTATCTTTTCATTCTCTTCAGAGCTTTTTGTCTAACATAGAAGCTTAACAATACATGCCTGTTTTGTAACTAAAAGAGCATAGAGGCAAGAGAAGACATTGCTGAATATCAATTTTATGTACCTGTTCTTTTTGAAGGAAGGAAGGAAGGAAGGAAGGAAAACCTCTATAATGTATCAATATGAAAAACTGGTCCATAGAATGTAATGACCATCTTAACTGTGAGTCAGATCACAATTAGTAAATAATGACAGCAATTTGAAATGCTTGAGTAGAAAAAAGGGGAAACATAGAAGCAAAAAGACACTAATAAAACCACTCTAAATATCTAGGCATGTATCCATGTGGTCTCCAGAAGTCAAGACTGACCCGAGGGCACCCAAATATCCAGAATTTCCCTGGAGAAACCTGTTTTGGGACATAAAGCTGAAAACATCTGGAAGCTTCACTTATAACAGTTGGACTTCTAATTTGTGTATGATTATACATAATCATACACAAATCTCATTATCTAAATTTTGGAAGAAATGCCCTGGTTGCCAGTTCTTTCTTGGCTCAATTCAGCGTATTGGCCACATGTTAGAACCCCTGTACAATATAATATGCAGCTTGAATACCTAAATACTTCTTGCTGCAAAGTTGGATGGTAAGTATAATCTGAAATTGAAGCTTTACTGGGCTGATCACTAGTTCCTTAGCTCCATTTATTGGGAATCCAGAGATGACATCCTGTGACATTTTCAAAGATGTCCATAGAGTTTCTATTGAGTTGCCATTGGATCTCATTTATTTGATTTTCAGTAAAGATTCAAAACATTCCTTTCAGTTAGTCATCTAAATTGCAGCTATGCTGTAAAATCTTTCCCTATCTTCTTATTAGCAGGAACAACAAACTCCATGGATTACATAGGAATCATCGTTGTTACTCTATTGTTATTTTAAGGATGGGCTTTTTCTTTTCATGTTTTAATAATTTCATCACTTGCTTTGAATTGGTATGCACTGCCTTGGTAATTTTCAGCAGAAAGGCAGTATAGAAATACCAATAACTAAATAAATTTAGGCTTGTAATGTTACTATAGTTTTGTATTTTTTTAGCTTGAAGATCAATACTGTTGGCTCAAACTGCCAGGCTATTTTCAAGCACATTGTTTTGAGTTCCATCAAATCTATTTCCTACTATTATCTAGCTGTTCCGTTCATATTGATATTTTCATGATAATGTATTCCTATCTCCTAATGGGAAAACTCTAATAATATTTACTGTGGGGTGGTTGTTGGCTACAGATCATCTGCAGTATTAGAATTGTTGTTGTTATTTTTCAAAGTCAACTCATGCATAAATTTATCAAGGAGTATTTTATTAGTCATATTTATTACTAATATTGTAGTGCTTATAATACAGGGATAAACAGATTATTCTAATATTTTCTGTCCTACTTTGTTACAGTCCTCTAGAAAGTGATGGCAATGCTAAGTCAAATTGCAAGTTTTAAAATATATTTTTTTCCAAAATGGATTGAAGGCAATGTTTCTGGGATTGGATCAAATTCTGACCTTCCACCACATCAAAATTTGTTACAACAAATTTATCTATATTACTTTTTAAAGACATATTGTAAAATGGCATATATTTTCATTCAAGTAGATTTTTCCCACTCATTGTTTATTTGTTCATGTTATTAATACAGATTTTTCTACCCCGCCAACCCATTAGCCTTTTCACTTTTGATGATATTATCTCTTTGATATAATATCTGATCTGCTGATATTGTGCAACTAAAATGTATGTTTAAATGGTTCCCTTAGATTTTTTCCTTACAAACTAAACTAATGTATAGTGAATATTCAAGGCACACTTATGAAATGGAAGAAAAAACTTTACTTTAAAAAGGGTGTCACTCCCGAAAACCAAATTTTCACCTGGACAATATAGGGCAGTCACAGAACATCTTCAATTACATCTTCAACTGCTCTGCCATAGAAAGGAATTGGAAAGTGGGCCACTAAAATATTTAAAGTGTATACTGACTACTATTCACCACCCAACTCCAAGATATTTGATAAAAGGAATACTTTTCTTACAGTAATTAAAATATTTTAATGCCTTCCCACAATTAAACTTGCCTGCCTATACAAACAAGCCAGCAAAGAAGTAAACAACATCAGTGGATTCACTATAATCTCGCCTAAGAACAGGCTAAAAACACCACAAATCTTCTGCCATAATTGTTAGCAATTTTGCCTTTGCAGTCTAAAATCTCGTCAGCATAGCTGTACCTGTAAAGTGCATCGACATGGCATACCACACAGCTTTTTTCCATTTGAAAACAAAATAATAAACAATAAAGATCATTCAACAGATAGATTAGATTAGAGCACAGGTGCTTCATTGCCCAAGAGAAAGAATTTAAAGAAAACAGTAAACTTGCCTACTTGGCAAATGGCAGGATTTTTCCCCCCCTTCATAATATTCAAAATTGTTTTCAATCTGTAAACTTAATTGATGCTTCCTCCTTTCATCAGATAAAAGATAATCAGAGTTGGAAGAACCTTGTTTTAGTCTCCAGTCCCCTAATCATCTTGGTTGCTCTTCTCTGCACTTTTTCTAGAGTTTCAACATCTTTTTTATACTATGGTGTCCAAAACTGGATGCAGTATTCTAGGTGAGGTCTTACTAAGACTTTAAAGAGTGGTATCAGTACCTCACTTGATCTTGATTGTATCCCTCTGTTAATGCAATTTAGGATTGGATTGCATTAATACAATTTAGGATTGCATCTTCTCATTCATCATTTCAGTTTCCCGGTGAATGGCAGAAACAGGACCTGAGGAGTAAGAAATCTTCTAACATCTTGAAGAGGCTCTCAGCTAAAACCAAACTAGAGAGATCAAAATAACTTCCCCCCATTTAGTTTACCAGAATAGATAAAATTGGGACTTTCAAGAGTTTCACCACCAATTTTGTTTAGATGATAACCCATTGCTTTTGTTAACATTGCAATGGTCATTTGTACAATGCTCATTGATATGGCTAGAAAGATATGTTGTGCAGGTTGTAGGATTCATCCTCCAAGGTCTTTGCTTTTCTCATAGAAACAGAATATATTCTCTAAATAGTTAATGCAAGTCTGTTAACACATAAAAGGTGTGTTACCATTGTTACTGCATAAGCTGTTGGGCATTCAGCCAAATTAATTTGGTTAGCAACCAAACTTGGGATAAACATTTTAAGCAACAACCCAAGGGTCAGTTCTCATAAAAGAACTTGGCTTGGGATACAGGTGCAGCCCTGATTTAAACCCAGAGAAAAAAGTTGTAGCTATCTTTTATCTCAAATCAAAGTTGGGTGTAATTTGTGTTTGTAATTTGTAATTTGGGTGTAATTTGTGGGTCCTCTTGCTGCAATATATCATCATAGATTTGGTACCAATGAAAAACTCCTTGCTTTATACCATTCTTCGGTTATGCATTGAAATCTCAATCATAAAAGCATATTTGCATAAAAGCATACTCTACATAAGAGTTCTCTCAGTTGGGGAAAAATACTCCCATACATATTTCTTTAATCCTTCAATAATACCTGTGAAAGGTGCAATGATGGTTCAGAAGATGTATGCAATTCAACAGAGGCAATCCATGTTTAATAATAGTAACTGGGACATGAATTTCTATTGCTGAACAATATGGTTGCAAAACGCAATGCTTAGTGTCTGTAGTTATCATCCTGGTTATCATCATTAAAGTCATTGTGAGGACCTCATGAGATCACATCTTCTGACTTCTTGTCAGCTTCCTCAACGAACAATTTTGCTTGTGAGAAGCCAGCAAGGAAGTTTGCAAATAATGGTCATGTGATCTTGGGATACTGTGACAGTTGAAAATCTGGGTTTGTTGCCGACTATCCAGATTGTAATCATGTGACTGTGGGGGTACTTCACTGATAGATCATAAATACCACTTATTAAACACTGCCATAGGTTTGAATGGTAGCTGAATAAGTAGTTGTTGAACAAGAACTACCTGTATACTTATGTGCATGAATGTCTCATTATTTAAAATTATACAGGATTGTACTTTAGAGATGGAAAGAATGCATACTTTAATCTTCTCCACAAAGCAGAATGTGGTATGCCTAGTTTTAGTTCAGAGTTAACCTTACGCCGAATGAACAACATCCAGTGGCAAAAATTAATGTTGAGCAGTGGGCCAGAGTGTACCATCTGGGCTATAATTTCAATTTATTTAAGATACCCTTGGCAAATCAACTCTCTTAATCTAATCTACAATGCAATTTAATTATTTTAATCTACATTACAATTAAAGACTTTTTTTTTTCATTGTTAGCCACGTGAGACAAGAACTCTCTAACAAGATCTTCCTTGCTCTAGGACCTACACTTTCAGGAATGTGTATTTACTCTTACCAGTCAGGATATAATCCTAAAAGTTACTTCAGGTTTTTTTTAAAACTTTTCTCACACATTCCCATTAACAGGGCCACTTACTTCAGTGGATTAAAAGAAAATGGAGAAGAAGAAGAAGAAGAACAGTAATGTTGACAGAGAAATCCTGAGGAAAAGATTGGGGTTTCTGTCTCTGGGTTTAAGAACAATCTGCTTGTAGCATGTCTGCATCGTCAAATTGCATGCATGTGAATGGATCAGAGGGTGCTAATGAATCTATCAAATGAGGGTTCATTCTCTGAGCTTGTGGATTGGATTCCAAGTGTTTTGTTACCAGTGGATGATGATATTACCTAGCCTGATAATGAAATGTTCAGAAACCAACCCACAAGAGAATGAACCTCCACCTTCTTCCTCCACCCGAGCTACAGATATTCACCACTATTGCAAATCTATCAAATTTACAAAGGATCACTAGTAGCTGTAGGAGTAATGTAAAATAAACCCTCTAAATTATTCAATGATTGACTTAATTCTGTGTTTGGGCAACATCCCCATGCAATATAATTAGCTACATCTAATATTAATATGATTAGCTGTATCTAATTACAAATACTCTTTTTTTCCAGGATGTCCCGGTATCTCAAATCAGCCCAAATCATTTCTAAGAACAATTAAGCGGCTTCAGTACAGGTTTCCCCTCCCCCCTCTTTCCAGGACTGTAATTAAAAATTACGGTTCCTTTATTGAATTAGCTGATTTGGATTTGTTGTTCCTTTGCAGCTTCTTCCACCAAGACAACTTACGTCAGCTATAGCAATCATGCAAACTGAATGGTGAAACCAATCATACCTGAAGACTCACAATATGTGAACGGAAGAACAACGTTGACTATCACTTCATGACCACTCAGCCTCTCAAGACTAAGCTGTAAAAGGACAAAAATTGGCCATGAGACTACAGCAGGAGGCATGGGTGGGTTGGGGGGAAAAAAATGGCCCAGAATTATATATTATGACTGCCTGTCAAACGTCTGAACTGTTTACTCATGAAAAAGGTAAATCACAAAAGGAAAACAAAATGTTAGCTTGTGAAAAAAAAAAAAATCTGTTGAAATAAAACCATGTCTGATGTTATACTTGTAAGTACTTTTTTGTGATTGTGAGAAATTCCATTCCTGTTCCACACTTGTTCAACTTGTATAAGAAGATGAAGTTTGTTTCTTGTGATGGCTGACTGAATTGAAACCCTGCGTTGTGCTAATGATAAATGCAATGGTTGACGCATGCACATTTTTATACTAAATAATTTATTTCTATTAATAAAGGAATGTTTTGCAAATGTTGAGACTTGTTTCGTTGCCATTTTGAGGGACATGCTGAAATGTGGGTTTTTATTCTGGGCAAGCAATAAACATTACGTTGCACACCAAGAGCCTTAATTTAAGAGATTGGAAAAATATTATTTTAGGCACAATATGGATAATAATTATAGATTATCCATATTAGTCAGGCCCATTTGGTTTCATATTGCGGATTCAAGGTTCACAGAGGGGCATGATTCAATTCAAATTTGTGTTTTGACATTTGTGGCTAAACCGATTTAATTTCTGCCACTTTAAGATTTGATCTGGAAAAAAAAAGTTTTATCTATAGGCTTCCCTATAATAGGGAAATATAAAAAAGCATGACTTTTTTTTTGGCAGAACAGGATGAAAATAGCATGGCTGATAGACTTTTTCAGAGGACATTAACTGTGCTAAAGTTCAAGTTCACAGCAATATATTTTTGAAATATTCCCCTGTGCCTATTTTAAGGTAGAAACAGCGGATTGAGGAACAGACAGCATAGCAGTCTGCTCACTGTTCAAAGTTCACTGAACTTAAAGTGTCTTTCTATTGCAACTTAAAAATTTTTAAAAAAACATCAAAAAGTATTTGAGAAGTAAGAGGATTTTTTTTTTTTTTTTGCAATTTGGATTTTAACTCACCCACCCGGGGAATATGAATGAATGCCAGACTTGTCATGTCCACTGCCCTGTGATTATAACTTTTTCACTGGAATCCCTTGAATCATTGGATTTTCTGGAATATCAAAAAGTTGGTGTCAAGTTGGAAAAGTGGGTTCCTCCTCAAAAAGATCCCCTTCCTCAATTGTTGGTCAGAACACACTGGAAAAACTCTCCCTCTTTTTGCCAGAATTCAGACTGTGATGTCTCTGGCGTGTTAGCAATACTGTATGATAGATGGTTAATTAGTACTCACATCAGTAAGTTGAAATAGCAGGTTACACAACTTTGATTTCCTTGCCATTCCACATTCTTAGAATGGTAAATATTCAGTCCATTGTGTATAAATGTTAGTTTGATACCCACCCATTCATCATTGGGATACATAAATCTTTGTTGGGGATGCCAAATTTAAAGACAAGTTTGATACAAGAGTCTCCTAGATTAATCAGACTTGAGCCTCTTTTCAAAGAGAGATGAGTTGAATACCCAGTTGTGTTGGCATGTGAATTCCGTTTCCAAGAGCTTCTTTGGAGGAGAAAGCAAATTAAGATTTTTTTGCTTTACAAAAGTAAGAGTATAGAAACAATGTGAACCTTATTATTTCAAGAGAGTTCAGTTATACAGAGAGTTTAATGAACTGATCATCACAAAGAAATAAGAAACAACAAAAAAAAAATGCTTACAGGATTCAAAAACATTCCCTACAATGGAAGATCTGTATGTCTTGAGGCTCTTTCATTTGTTTTAAAAAAAGTGAGAAGTGGATGTGATATGGAGATTGGAGACAGTCGACAGTCTTTATTTCTCTTTCCAAACACACACACTGAGAAAAAGCCCACCCAATCAAGCTTTTTGAGAGATTTAGACAGAGAAAATAAAATTCTTCAAAGGCTGTGAAAGCATTATCACAAGATTTGGTGATATATATATATATATATATATATTTAAACCAAGACTGAAGAAGTAAAGAAGTAATTCACCTAGAGATAGTGGTACTGGAAAACTCAATGTTATCTCTGAATAGGCGAAACATATGTATCCAAACACCGCTTGTAGGAGAACAACTATAGAGAAAATTTGTATTCACCGTTACAGCACAAGCGTCACAGACTATGGTAAGGTCAGTGGTGGTATTCTATTGGTTCGGCCCAGTTCTGCAGAGCTGGTAGCACCAATGAGCAGCGGAGACCGAAATGGTTCTCTCTGCCACTCTGCTGCTGGGCCCGCCCACCCGCCTACCCAAGCTCCCATATTCACCTTTATCCTCTGCTTTAAAAGCTCAGCTGCTTTGCAGGAGAGTGCGGGCTTGCAGGAGGTGAATTGGAACACCTCTGCATCTGCGCAAATGCCTCTGCATCAGGGGTGGGTTTCTACTGGTTCTGTCCATCTCAGTAGAACCGGTAGCTCTGAAGAGCAGCAGACATAGAACCGGTTCTATATCTGCTGATGTTTTTGTCCACCTGCCCGCCCGGGCTCTTACCTGACCTTTATTTCTTGATTTTTTTCAACTTCAGCTGCCGTGCGAGGCACAGCTGCAGTTAAAAAAGCAGGAAAAAAGGGCTTTTTGAAAGGCTGCTTCTCTGCACGCAGCGTGCTGATGACGATTTACAGGCGCACACCAGCAGCGTGCAGGGAAGCACGTTGTAAATCACCAAACCTCGTAAATCACCAAACCGGTAGTTAACCCCGTCGGATCCCATCCCTGCTCTGCACCTGAGCAAAGTGCGTGATTTTCCGCGCATGCATGCAAAGTAGGTACACGCCACGCAAAGTGCACTCACCAAGCCACACCCCTGAACTGCTCATAAAACTTTTTGAATCCCACCACTGGGTAAGATGATTTGATCTTGGAAAGCTGTTCTGATATTTTGACAAATATTGTTATAGATCCCATCACATAATTGTTCATTTGTGAAAGTGAAACTGTAAGTTGCACATTTTCAATAACAACTCCAGAATCATTAGCTGGACATTGGTCTTTGAGCAGCTTTACCCAATCCCTCAGAAACTTTGCACATCCTAACTTGAATGTATACATTTCAGCCAGAGCTGGGATTCAATTTTTTTAACAACTGATTTTGTGGGTATGGCTTAGTTGGTGGGTGTGGCTTTGGTGGTAATGTGACTAGCTGGGCGTGGCCAACTCAACATCACTCACATCGAAACAAGCATCTCCTTGCCTGGCCTCTCGTGACTGTGGGGATGCTGCAACAGTCATAAGTGTGAAAAATGGTCATAAGTCACTTTTTTCAGTGCCATTGTAACTTTGAATGGTCCCACACAAGCAAAGTACTAGCAAAGGAAGGGGGAAAAACTCCAGAGATGTTCCTGAGACAGGAAGTCTAGTCCTGCCAAGAATGTAATAAGGGTTAACGGAGAGGCAGTTTCTGTAAGCAACACCAGAATGTTTCCTTCCTGCCTTCCTTACAGGATTAGGCCAGTAATTTCTTCTAACAACTGATTCTCCGAACTGCTTACAATGTTAACAACCGGTTCTAGAGAATAGGTGCGAACCTGTAGAATCCCACCCCTGATTTCAACCCAGAGCCAGATCACTAGGCTCCACTGCTTTGATAGTTCTGGATTAAGGAATGAAACCATCAGCCTAAAACTGTACAATTTGAAAGCAATAGAAGAAATTGGTTCAGTGTGGTGGCCTATAGGTGGAGCTCTCACCTCACAATCAGGAGGCTGTGAGTTCGATCCTAGGCAGAGGCTAATATTTGGAATAGACTCTCCTGCTCGAGCAGGGGGTTGGACTAGATGATCTCCAAAGTCCCTTCCAACTCTGTCATTCTATGTCTATGAATAAAGATACTTGTCTGCAACTTGGAAGTGAATAAAAAAGTGAATTGCTTCCATTTCATCGAATTAAAAACAAAAAAAAAGCATTGGAAGGAATCCTGGAAATGGATACTTTAGTTGTTGACTAAAATTTACATTTAGGTCAAAGACTTGTCCAGTATAGGAATCCTCCACTGCATCTTCCTCAATGTATGACCTTGATCTATTTAAACACATCCAATGAAGAAGACTGCCCATCCCCTTCATTAGGAATTCAGGATAACATCAACTTGAGATTTGTTATAAAATGAAAACCACACCTAACAAATGGGCCAAAGTTTTGCCCAGAATTGTTATGAGTTAAAAGAAACTGCTGTTTTGGCAATTGCTCGCCAAGGATAATATCCTGAGCTATGCTGGTTTAAGAAAAGTTGGTGTGTCTTTATACATTGCAAATGTATTACATTGCTCTTTTGCCATAATGGGTGATTTATTTATTTATTAAATGTATTGCTTCTATTAAGTCTGGGCAGTTTAGAATATTAAACATACAAAATATTACAAAACCTATACACAGTATGAGCTTTGATCATATAAAAAGATATATAACAGGTGGCTGCTTAGAAGAAAAGACATTTTTTTGGGGGGGGGAATATGAACCGTATATCTGTATACAAATTCCTGAACAAGGTTTTCCTGTTGATGTACAGCGCAATACTAGTCTATCTTCTAATAATATAAACACTTTAAGCCTTTGGCTTCTAGATTAGAAGCCTAGACCTCAAGCCTTCTTGGTCTTCGGCCAGACACCAATTATGAGGAAAGGGCAATCTATAATCCAAATGATATGAGCCCACAAATTCCCTTTTAACAGCTCCTTGACTTTCCACTGTGCTCCAGATTTGCGATGGGATTGCCTGCCATTTTAAAACAGGAGGTTCCCTTTGTCTATATTAGAGTAAAATATAACAGTTTTAATAACAGTTTAAATAAGGAAGACACACTTGCCCTCCCCCGCCCAAAAAAAATCCCAATTCTGTCCACTTAAATACATCCAATGAAGAAGAACATGTGACGTAACCACCCTCACTTTATGTCAATGTTTTCCAATTTCCCGTGGCCTGGCTATCAAAAGTTTGGCCATCCCTGATTTAAATCTATTCTTTGCAAAAGGTATGACATTTATATTTTAAAGTAAATGCCAAGAATCTAACAGGGAGCTGCAAACTGGGGTTTTGTTTGTTTTTTTGGGCTTCCCTTTCATTACAGTTCCCAGTAGCAGTGCAGTTCAACCTATCAACATATGTGACGTGACATTGTAAAAGTGAAAATCTGTATATGAGTTTATGTATCTGAACCCGAAAGAACACAATATATTAACAGACGCACACACACTTTTCTCACAGCACAGTCTCTTTTTCAGAGGTTCTAGCATATGATCAATTTAACTGTAATCATTTAAGAATACAGAATCTTGCCACGTTCTCTAGAAAATATCTGATTTTTTCATAAATCTTTGTTTCAAGTTAATATTGCCAAGACTTTATATTATATCCATGCTTCTTTTCCTATTTTCAAGAAAGAATCAATATTTGGGGGTGGAAAGGAAAGAGTGAAAATTGAGACAGGTATAACCTGATTCTTAAAGTTCCAGATCATGAAATGACTACTGTTGGATGCTGCTCTGATATTCTACATTTTGTTGTACAGCATTGATTCTTAGCTAACAGCCCAGAATGTTGGTTTAAATCAGTCAGGGTTGTTTTGTGTTTTCTGTTGATGGTTATCATATAATTTAAGAGAAGAACATTTTTATGCCTGCCTGACAAAATGCATCAGTCAAATAAAAAGCAAGAGCTTATCAAATATGCATATTATAACATCATTCGGAGTTTAATATTTCGTTTTCATTAAGCTGCTATCTACCAACTGCAATTTAGTGAATAAAAACAACACACAGCTGTTCGTTAGTGTTATTGTCACTTGAATAGAATGGAAATGGGAGACAACATTTGTCTCTGAAAATTGTAATTGCATCAGAACAATTTCACCTTGATTATATAGTAGATCCGTTTGGTCCAGCTTTTTTCCTTGAATTATCTAGTACAATCCAATTTCAAGAAGTGTGTATGACAAGCATATTTTAGAATCTTGCTAGACATTAAATTAGAAACACCATTTAGGAGGTACCATCCTTGCTAATGAGTTACAAGCAAGGAAGGTGGAAAAGATTACAAATAACAATTGTGTAACTGCATAAAACCATACTAAATGTGACAAAATCTCATTATGGTCTGGCATAGATCTAATCTATTGGGAACTAGTTGGGAACCCTCTAAATCAGGAGTGTCCAACCTTGGCAACTGCTGTGGACTTCAACATGCTGGCTGGGAAATTCTGGGAAATGAAGTCCACAAGTCCTAGTCAACAAGACTGAACTAAATCCACTTCTTTTTCCCCCCAGTTTCCCTGAAGTCAATAGAATTACAAAACGTGTTAATGATGGACCAGATCTCCTCTTCTCTGTTTCGTTGAGGGAGAGGAATTAAATCCAAAGATAAGTTGTTGACTTAAGTTATGCTTTTGATACTGCACAATATGAGATGCAGGAAACAAATAATAATAAGCTGGATATAGTAGAACATTTTAGAAAGATAGCTACCATTCTGACAGACATTCTCTTTTCAATTTATTCTACCCGGTTTCTATATTAACTATGCTCTAAATGTTATTTATGAATGCCCGTAAACATTCACAGTTAAACATGTATTTAAAAAAACCATGAACTCATAGGCAGCAAAGGTGATGATAAACAATATTAAAAATCTACAGTAGCTTTGAAGGTGAGATACAGACCCATTAATATAGAAAATCATGTACATCATATTCCTCAAATGCTGGGCCAGCCTAGTTCCTCATAACTTCGCTTTAATGTTATATATAATTTTAAAACTAAATACATGGCAAAGTAGAAGTATTGATTGATGCATTGTTTCTGGCATATGATTTAATTCACCTGGATCTTGTCTCAGTGCATTTTTTTGAAGAGAGGAGAAGTATAGTTATTTGGTTTATTTCATTGACTATTTTAGATTCTGGAAAAGTCCATACTTTTGGAACAAATGAATGAAAGTAGCAGTAAAAGCCTGAAGTCATTCTATTTCCAGAAAGATACATCATATTTGCAGGCAACATTTTCTTTTTTTGTCTAAGAACACAAAAAGAAAGAAGAGACTTTAATGGGACATTTATTCTTGTGCAGAGAACTTATCAGAAGAGAGATCTGTAAAATTAAACGCATGATCAGCCTTCATCAAGAGGACTCAGCTGTGAAGAAATATGCAGATGTCTCAGTACATAAAACCTAGTGACATTTTATCTCCATAAAATGGCTCCATAAAATTCTTCATCTATCCTAAGAAGTTTGTGAAAATGCCAGTTTTATTCTTCTTTTAAATCAGGGCTTGGAGAATCAGAACAAAGTACTTGACTCATTGGCACTTTTTGAATGATGGCAGGAGGTGAGCTCTGAGGAAACCTTTCTTATTTTCAATAAATGGAAGCAGCAACATGAAAAGTAAAACCAATGTCCCTATAAACCAAAATCAATCATATTTTCAGATAAAATTTGGTCTGCAACAAACACTTCCTTCTGATATTCAGATGGAAAGTAAATGTTCTTGGAAAGCCTCTTTTTTCTACGTATGCTGGCAAGACCATTTTTTCTTCTTGATTTAGTACAGGGGCATCAAACTGGATTTCTTCAAGGGCCAGATTAGCATTATAGTTCTCCTCCGCAGGCTAGTTTGGGGGGGGGGGGGGCATGCCCCTGTGCCCAGGGTTGGGATATGACAGGGTTAACTACCAGTTCGGGATTTACGAGCTTCCCTGCATTGCTGCGAGCAGTGTGCCTGTAAATTGTCATCAGCAGCTGTGTGCAGAGACGCAGCCTTTGAAACAGCCCCTCTTTTCCCGTTCTTTTTAACTGCAGCTGTGCCTTGTTCGGCAGCTGAAGCTGAAAAATCAGGAAATAAAGATCAGGTAAGAGCCCAGGTGGGTGGGTGGGAAAAAACATTAGCAGACACAGAACCGGTTCTATGTCTGCTGCTCTTCAGAGCTACCGGTTCTACAGAAGTGGACAGAACTGGTAGAAACCCACCCCTGCCTGCGCCCTGTTTTGGCCTGCAAAGTGCTTCAGGAGGCCATCCAGGTTTAAAATGGGCAGCCTTCCCCCCCCCCCCAGGCCTTCAGTTTAACACTCCTGATTTAGGCTCATAATCAGGGGTGGTATTCAGCAGGTTCTGACCAATTCTGGAGAACCGGTAGCAGAAATTTTGAGTAGTTCGGAGAACTGGCAAATACCACGTCTGACTGGCCTGGCCCCCAATCTATTCTCTGCCTCCTGAGTCCCAGCTGATCAGCTGGGTCTTCTTTTGTTGCCCTACATAGGAGAACGGAGCTGGAAAGCAGGCTAGTGGGGTGGGGAGGGAATGGGATTTTGCAGTAACCTTCTCCCAGGAGTGGGGTCCGAATGGAGATTTTACCGTATCCTTCTTCTGCCACGCCCACCAAGCCACACCACACCCACCAAACCACGCTTACAGAACCGGTAGTAAAAAAAATTTGAATCCCACCATTGCTCATAATGAATGGATCCTTTACCATCTTCTATGTGAAAAGTAAGCAACCAGGTGGCCTTCAATCTTTTGAACCTCAGTTCCATCCATCTCCAGCCACTACCAAGGAATTGAAAGAGTTGTGATCAAAAACATCTGGAGTATACCCTACCTTATGTGCAGGATTTGACATAAATCCTCTCAACTTGGTGTCTTGTTACTTGAAAGTATATCAAGATGCATCAGAATGATGAAAATACTTGATACTTGGCATTTCATCTTGGAGACTTGGATAAATTGCTGTGGAATAAAGGAGTATTTTGAGCAGTTTGTTGATATTCTCACTAATGTTTAAAACCCAAGGTTATTGGCACTTTATCTGACCAGCATCTGGTAACACTTTCTGAGTCATCAGAGAGAGTATCGCAGTTAAAATTAATACCTGCTGTGTAATATATTGTAAATATATTTCCAGAATACATTTTCATTTTGAAACATCATACATTTTTAATAATAAAAACATGTTAAAATTAGTTGACATTGCTAGTTTTGGAAAGCGAGACATTTTAAAGAAAATATTCTCTCAGTCATATTTTATAATAGCTCCTTCCTGCCTTCCTTTCCTCTCTCTCTCTCTCTCTCCCCACCCCCCCATCACTCATCTATTTTTTAAAAAAAGTTGAAATGCGAAGGCTTGATTATTTGTTAATCCTGGGCCTGTCGTTGTCTATCTAATCTGGAGGAAAGAACCTTAGCTTTTAAAGTTTGCTTGAAAGACAAGTGGGTTACAAATTTATGCTTAGTGATATTGCAAAGATGAACATTAGGCTCCTTCATAAGTCAAAGTAAGTCAGTAAGCTTGTACTACATAAAGGGATCAACAAACTTTAATTGAAAAATTGGTGATGAGTACATTTATATTTTCTCTCTATTTCCTTTTAAATTCTTTCATCTCAGAATTTGTATGGGATTTTACTAAAGCCCTTTGACATTCTATGCTAATGAAACTTGTTCAAATGCCCAGACCTGAATAACAATTAATTCTATTTGAAGAGATGTCATTGTAGATTTGTATTCATTTATAGTTGGGTTTTGATTTACTATTATCAACAAACCATGTGGCAACAGCCAACCAGCAAAATTTATTTTGCTATGTACAGTATGATGCTAGAATAAAAAATAACACAATCGTTCATGTAGAAATTCCATAATGCTGTCTGAGCATAATACTTTGAAGATATTATAAACTATAGCAATATTATAAACCATGCTTTTGAGTTTGGCGCGCGGGAGAAAAGAGGCAGAAATAATATAAATCTAACAGGCTTTATTTGTTAAAATGTATCTCAGCCGTGGCTAGCCGCGAACTTGTGGCAGCAGCTGAGAAAGAGAGACAGCTGATTCCGTTTGACGGCTCCTTTTATATGGAGCTGTCGAATGGCTCAGCCAGTCAGAGGCTTCTCTGGCTCCTGCTCAAAAAGCGGACTGGAGCGAAGACTTGCTGGTCGCAACACAGCAGATTTTTATCCTGAAAAATCAGTTATAATTGTATTGTACTAGTCTAGGATATTCCATAAGGAGAGACCCTACTTTCTTTTTCTAATGAAAGTAGTAATAATTTTTTCCTGTCCTTGAGGTCATTTGTCTAACCTCAAGAGAGGAGTAAAGATAACATTCATCAGAGATGGTATTCAGCCGGTTCTGACCAATTCTGGAGAACCATTAGCGGAAATTTTGAGTAGTTCGGACAAACGGCAAACACCTCTGACTGGAGATTTATAGTATCCTCCCCCTGCCATGCCCACTAAGCCAATCCCACAGAACTGTTAGTAAAAAAAAATTGAATCCCACCACTGATATTCATGCTCTGAAATCATGATGTAGGTAGATAGATTGATAAATGGATGGATGGATGGATGGATGGATGGATGGATGGATGGATGGTGGAAGGAAGGAAGAAAGGATCATTTAATTCTTTTAATTCTTTTTTTAAAGGATAATTATCCTAAGCCCTCAAAATGAATTTCACGTAGATGATGTGTCACCCTCCTCCAAAGTTATTGAAGAAACCTGATGGAATTGATTTTTTTAAAAAGAAAACTATGAAAATAGAATAAAATATTTGCCTCTTAGTAATAGAAATTATTTGGTTTAGAAATTATTTGGTTTGTGTCCGTGGGAGCCAGTTGGTAGTCATTTTTGAAGGTTTCACAAATCCTACTTATTTTGAAATGATTAATTGATCAAGTCCAAACAGCAAGTAAATCTGAATTCTTAGCAGGCATCGTCTCTTCATGTTTTAGCTCTGTGAAAATAGTCAGAAATCGGTGTGCTTTGGTGGACTTAAACTGTCCACCAGATGCTGTATTCAAAGATCTTATGGGTAATAGATATTCTTCATCTCCCCCAGACCACGATAAGGCATTTCAGGTACACTTCAGCTTTCAATTGATCACATTAGCTTTCACATTCTGCCCTGAAGGTTATTACTAGCTATGGATTCAAATCACTTATGTACAAAAATGAGCATTAGAATTCTTGAGGACATCTTTGGATTTGTAGAAGTTAGGACACTAGATAGATACACAGATGCATGCCTCAATGAATTTTCCCTTTTTTTGGCATAACCCTAATAACTCTCCAAAAGCAGGAAACATTCTTCTTGTTGTCTAAAGCTGATTTCCTCTTTTCATCATCACTGCAGTTATCTGACAACACATAACAAGCTTCAGTTATTTTGACATACACAGGTTATCATTCCTTGTAAGAATTTTCATCTGTCGTATTATCTCCCCTGTGAGCTGAGAATGACAGAATGATTAGCTTTATCTAAAATTCAGGGTGTTTCTCTCTGAAGGGCAGCTATGAAGTGCACCGTTTGCAAGATTAAATAACAAAAATGTGATTATGACAAATGCTAGCTGTTGGTGGTTTATTGTCCAAAAGTAGGGAGGGCATTGTGGATAGCCACCCTAATAGTGTGATCTGGAGACAAGTTAAAAGAATTGGTTTTTTTTTTTTTAAATGTAACTCCTTCAAGTCAGTTGCAGGAAGCAAAGTAAAAGATTCAATCATTTATTGGAGGGAGCAGCTAGATAGGGTGCTTAATTTTTGTATTGCTCCCTAGTGTACATAAAAGAAATTATGCTAGTTTTCCAAATGACATTCTGAAGAATCTTAGAATGCTCAAAAGTTTTTTAATGTAGAAATTATTGCATTAAATGGCAGTTTTATCTGAAAAGTAATGTTTTACAGGATTGGAAATTCAGGAGTTTGGTACACTCTGAATAGGGTTGATAACATAAAATCATAGACTTGGTGGCATTTCCCTCTGCTTCTCTGCTCTATTTATTTTATTTATTTAGCCATGCAACATTTCTGATTCTGCACAAACATGGGAAAAGCAATGGCTGCTTTAAAGAGTGGCAAACAAGTTACCCTCACCCTTTTTCTAAAGGTGGAACTGAAGCACTGCACATCTATGCTATTTAGATTTGTAATATCTTTCAGAAAATAGAAGACTTGTTTGAGGGAAAGGGAAGCATCAGCCTTTGGCACAATCTTTATTTCCAAGGATGCCCTTGAGCTATAAAATCAAAATGATTCTTAGTGGAAACCCAATGGTATTTAAAGATATGCCCACCCTGGAACCTAGTTATAAGAATTATTTTCTCACCATGATGTCTTTATTCTCCAGAAAGCTATTTGCCAAATACATTTTCTACAATTCTTGAAATTCAAATGAGGCATTTTTTTAATCCTTCCAAAAATGTCTATTTTTGCTACATATATCTGCCTTATATTGAACTCATTCCTCTTACTCTTTCTTTCTTTGTAATATGCTAGGGAGATTATTACATTCAAAATGCAGAGATCAAACTTCCTCTATATTCAGATGACTGTTCACTTAACAGTTAGGTCAGACTAACCGTCTACCATTACTCAAATGATTATTATCCTAACTTGAAATCTGAAAAATGTCACCCAAAATAAAATGAAACTCTGGCTTTATGATGAATCTTACAATATCTGGATTTTGAAACCTGAACTTTGTGGGAATGCAAAATAGCAAAATAGAAGCAAAATAAGCATGATCTCATGAATGGAATGTTTCCATCTTTCCAAGTGTAATAGCCCGGAAAAGCGATTAGAAAAAGGAAGAGGCATACTAAATTTCAGGGGAGCACTGTCATGGCTTCATGAGATGTGGTTTGGAGGAGGAAGAAGAGATGAATCCAAGACCACCTGATAGGGAGGAAACAGTCCTCTCTGAATGAGTGGAGAGTCCAGGGACTGAGAATAAAAAAATAAATTAAAAAAGCTATCCACTGCCATAGCCGAACCTCGAAACATAATCTTTGAAAAATCTTTCAGGACCAGCTGCTTGCCAAATCTATGGTCACTAGCCACAGTCATTCCCATCTTCAAAAAGGGAGTTAAAAAGCCTAGTTAAAAATTACAGACCAATCTCTTTATACTGTGTCACCTGTAAAGTCATGGAATCAATTATTAACCAATCCATTATCCTCCACTTAGAGACAAACAACCTACTCTCTAACAAACAGTTTGGCTTCAGAAGGAAACTGTCCTGTAATCTGCACTATAAAAACATATGAACTACACAACTTGATCAGGGCGCCTTTGATTCAGTGGTACATGACAAACTACTCCTAAAATTAAGGTCTTATGGTATCTCTGGATACCTGCATAACTGGATAGAAGCATTCCTGACAAACAGGCAACAAATGGTCAAAAATGGGAGCGTCCTAT
Organism: Bungarus multicinctus; assembly: GCA_023653725.1. Lineage (NCBI taxonomy): Eukaryota > Metazoa > Chordata > Lepidosauria > Squamata > Elapidae > Bungarus > Bungarus multicinctus. The sequence goes on along the minus strand of CM042848.1, from coordinate 10,699,636 downwards.
CAAATCCTGTACCTGTCAACAGTGGTGTCCCCCAAGGCAGTGTTCTAGGACCAACTCTTTTCATACTCTACATAAATGACCTCTGTGATCATATTAAGAGCAATTGTGTTCTTTTCACTGATGATATAAAGCTATTCAACACCACTGACAATGCTGCTACCCTTCAAAAAGACCTCGACTATGTATCAGAAGGGTCAAACAAATGGCAACTTCAGATCCCAACAAGTAAATGCCTTGCATATTGGCAAAAAAAATCAAAAAATAAAATACAAGCTGAATAGTCAAGACCTTGTTGATCTAAGTGCTAGAGCCTAGTGTAACTACATAGCCAAAAAGGCTTTAAGAGTTGTTAACCTAATTCTGCGTAGCTTTTTCTCCGGTAATATCACTCTACTAACTAGAGCATATAAAACATTTGCTAGACCAATATTTGAATACAGCTCATCAGTCTGGAATCTGCATTACATATCTGATATTAAGTCAATTGAGAAAGTTCAGAAATATTTTACGAGAAGAGTCTTCCATTCCTTTACTCATAGCAGAATACCTTATGCCACCAGACTTGAAATTTTAGACTTAGACAACCTAGAACTATGCCACCATCGGTTTGATCTAGGTATAGTACGTAAAATTATATATTGCAATATCCTACCTATCAATGAATACTTCAGCTTTAACCAAAACAATACAAGAGCACAAAATAGATATAAACTAAAGATAAACTGCACCAAACTTGATTGCAGGAAATACGATTTCAGCAACAGAGTGGTCAATGTCTGGAATACTCTACCTGACTCTGTGGTTTCTTCCCCAAACCTCAAAATATTCAACATTAGACTGTCTACTATTGACCTTGCCCCTTTCCTAAGAGATCTGTAGGGGGCGTGCATAAGTGCACCAAAACGTGCCTACCGTCCCTGTCCTATTGTTTCTTTTTTTTCTTATTCGTATCCATTTTTCATATTTGAAGACCCACCTATTCTATCAAGCCGGTCTGGCCTAGAGTTATTGGTAGGGTTTTTAATTGATTTTAACTTTTTAACTTCACAGTCTGTTTTATCCTCCAGCCACTCATTTAATCTTTTAATTGTATTTTAAATATTGTATTTGATCGTATTTTATTTGGATGTAAACCGCCCCAAGTCCCATTGGGAGATGGGAGCGGTATATAAAATTTGAAATAAATAAATAAATATAACCATGTTTATACTTATACCTGTTATCTAATAATTGTTTGACAAAATAAATAAAATAAATAAATAAATAAAATAAGGCAGTCCCAGGACATCTGTCAATTGGGGAGGGCAGCTTACTGGATAGAGATCCACCTGCAGGAACAGAACAGCTGCAGAGAGCCAGCAGAGATGAATGGTTCCAGACCACCTTTGACAAAGAACAGCTTCCATCTCCATCCAATCCATGGGGAAGGACAACAGAGTGGAGAGATGCACAGAGGAGGTCAGCAAGGCTGCTTTCAAGGAAACAGCCCTTCCTCTCTTCACAAAGAACAGCTGGGATGTTTTAGGATGATTTAACCAGATGCTGGGAAAGATGTGTTTGTCGGAAATACCTATTTGTTTTGATATGGTCCTTCCTGGCTTCCCAGAATCCTGTTCCTTGAACTTTGGACACTGTTTTTGAACTCTGAATCTCAGACTCATGTGGACTTGGACTCACTCTATTTTTGGAGTATTTTTGGTTGATGGAACTCTGGACTTCTTGGTATTACTTCCCTCTTGCCTCGTGAGTCAACTAGTTTGTGAATCTAGACTGACAAAAAACTGAGGGCTGGGATGAAGCTTCAGCGGCACCATTAGTGGGTTGACTGTCACTGTGATAAGTGAATAAGAAGTAATAAGAAGTAATAATTAACCTCTGCCTTTCCTGTGTGATTTGGGTCAGAACAAGCAGCGAAGCTATATTTCACAACGCTTTGAACTATCGATAACTATGGAAAAGGAAGCTTCAAGAGCCTGGTAGATATTGCAATATCACATTTTCCTCATTAATCCCAGTGCAAGTGACCAGCAAATCCCATTTTAGGGACAGTGTGGGACAATCAAACTGACAATCAATCAACATCCCAACAGTTTAAGTTTGTTGACTACAAGTGATTATAAAGGCTTCAAAAAAGTGTCCTTTGAATTGTATAACTCACATAATCATTTCTTTTTATGCCACAAATCTTTTCATTTCTGCCACAAGATGGTGGCAAGCATGTTGCTGTCCCATATGCAATGCCACTACATAACTGTCTGGTTTGGTTCTGCAACCCAACAGGACAGACACAGACTTCAGAGGATAATTAGGACTGCAGAAAAAACAATTACTACCCACCTGCCTTCAATCGAGGAGCTGTATACTGCACGAGTCAAAAAGAGGGCTGTGAAAATATTCACAGACCCCTCACATCCCGTTCATAAACTGTTTCAACTTCTTCCCTCAAGATGACAGTGTAAAGCACTGCACACCAGAACAACTAGACACAAGGACAGTTTTTTCCTAAAAGCCATCACTCTGTTAAACAAATAATTCCCTCAACACTGTTCAACTATTTACAAAGTGTACATTACTATTACTGTTAATCTTCTCATCACTCCTTATCACCCATCCCCTCCTACTTGTGACTGTAACTTTGTTGCTTGTATCCTTACGATTTATATTGACTGTTTCCTAGTATGATTTGATTGTTGATTGTACCCTATGACTATCATTATGATTCTTGATTCTTAACAAATGTACCTTTTCTTTATGTATACTGAGAGTATTTACACCAAGACAAATTCCTTGTGTGTCCAATCACACTTGGCCAATAAACCTATTCTATTCTATCCTATTCTATTCTATTCTATTCTATTCTATTCTATTCTATTCTATTCTATTCTATTCTATTCTATTCTATTCTATTCTAAAGAGAATACCTTTTGTTTGAACTGCTACAAAAATCAAGAAGATTTTGCATTGCTATTTTCCTATCCATCTGTGATCAATGCATTGCTTCTTCTTTATGGTTTTAATTTTCTGATGACAATGTAATAAAGGCATTCTTAAAATTCTAGATTATGTCTCATTGACTTTGTTATTGAAAACATAACTTCAATGTTTTTTTTATCCAGTGCTACTAACGTTATCCCAGTTACACCACTAAGAGAAAACATATGTACGTGTCTTGTGCCAAATGAAAAGCCAGACTTTTCAAATAGAAAGCCAGACTTTTTTATACATGTTGATTTGAAGATTAAAAGAATGTTCTTCATTGTAGATGTCAAATTATTATCACAGCTGTAACAAGATTTTGGTTGCAGCTGGCAGATTGTCTATTGAGGATATGAGACACAAGAAGAGCCACCCTTAACTCAACATAAAAAGTTGTGGCAGTAGGCACACTTTTCTTACCATGTAAAGCATGCAGGTCTCCATTTGTCTACTCAGGAGTAAGCAGAGCTCTATAAAGCTTCCTAGTTTATTTAAAAAGGAATCATTTGGGGGCTGCTTCTGTCCCTCCTCTTTTGCAACTCTGTCCCTGCCCTTCTAGCAATGTGAGCCAAGTAGCTATGCCCAGTGACAAAAGCAAATACAGGCAATCCTCTTACAACCATAGTTGAACCCTAATTTTCTGTTTTTAAGCAAGACAGTTGTTAAGTGTGTTTGATCCATTTTACGATGTTTCTTGCTATAGCTATTAAGTGAATTACTGTGGATGTTAAGTTAACATCATGGTTGTTATCAGGCTACCCCGGTGACTTTGCTTGTCAGAAGGTTGCACAAGGTGACATTGGAACACTGCAGCCATCATAGATATGAATCGGTTTGCCAAGCATTTGAATTTTGGTCACATGACCATGAGGATGCTTCAAAATATTGTACTTTTCACTAAGAATGTATATCTCATAAAAAGAATGTGAAGCCACTCTTCAATCAATTCAGACTGAAAAGGAGTTAGATTGTGATTCCCTTTTTAAAAGCTGAGTGAATGGGAAAGGAGTGGATTTCAGTTCTGGGGAATTACCCAAGAAAATATATTTATTTTTCCATATACCTGATTAAAGATACAGAAAGTGAGATCCTTTATAGACTGCCTACTTTTCTGAGTTTGCTTGTTAGGCATGTTCATTTGAAATTGTGGTTCCTCAAATAGTCAGTTCCATTAAAAGCTTTAAAATTAAAACCAATGCCTGCAATTCTATCAGGAACACCTGACGTTTTTGTTTCACGCACTGGTTAGCAGCCTAACTGCTTCATTTTGCATCAGCTGAAGCTTCTAAAGGATCCTGAAATTAGTCATGTAATTTCAACTTTAAGGTGAATGTACTTCAACTCCCAGAATTCCCCAACATACTGGGAAATTCTGGGAGTTGAATACATATGCCTTATAGTTGCTGAAGTTGAAAAATTATGGTCCTGCTACTGCAGGGGTATCAAACTCACATTGTCACAGCAGCATCACGTGACTTATTGGGACTTTTTCCCCCTTTGCTAAACCGAATGTGAGTGTGGCCAGTGTGACTCATCTGGCCTGTGTGCTGGGAGTTTGACAGCCCTGTGCAACTGCATGGACAGTGTAGCATAATACAGAGCAGACTAAATTCTAGTTTATTTGTTTATTTATTTGTCAAACATGTACATGAAGAGTTCTCCACTCTTCTACTTGTTGCAGAATACCTTATGTCACCAGACTTGAAATTCTAGACCTAGAAAACCTTGAATTACACCGTCTTCAGTCTGATCTAAGTATGGTATATAAAATCATACATTGCAATGACTTACCTGTCAATGAATACTTCAGCTTCAATCATAACAACACAAGAGCACACAATAGATACAAACTCAAGGTTAACCGCACCAAATTTGATTGCAGGAAATACTTCAGCAACAGAGTGGTCAATGTCTGAAATACTCTACTTGATTCTGTGGTTTCTTCCCCAAACCCCAAAAACTTTAACATTAGACTGTCTACTATTGACCTCACCCCTTTCCTAAGAGGTCTGTAGGGGACGTGCATAAGCGCACCAACGTGCCTACCATCCCTGTCCTATTGTTTCTTTTTTATTTTTCTTATATGTACCCATCTCATGTATTCATAACTATGTATATACAGTACTTATACCTATTATCTTGTAAGCGATCGACAAATCAAATAAATAAATAAAGATAAGTATAAGTATGAACATAAACAGGAACAAAGGAAGTAAATACAGATAAATGGGGAGAATAAGACAGGGATGTTAGGCACAATGGTGCGCTTATGCACGCCCCCTTAAAGGACCTCTTAAGAATGGGGTGAGGTCCATGGTAGACAGATTGAGATTGAAGCTGTGAGGAGTTGTGACTGTAACAACGGAGTCTGATAGGGCATCCCAAGTGTTGACCACTCTGTTGCTGAAGTTGTATTTTCTGCAATCAAGTTTGGAGCAGTTTACTTTGAGTTTGTATCAGTTATTTCCCCTTGTATTATTGAGATTGAAGCTGAAGAAGTTGTTGATAGGCAAGATGTTATAGCAGACAATTTTGTGAACTATGCTTAGATCGCACCGCAGGCGGAGCAGTTCCAGATTGTCCAGGCCAAAATTTTGGAACTGCACCGCCTGCAGTGCGATCTAATGGAGGTATAGGGAATTCTATTATGAGTAGAGGAATGGAGTACTTTTCTAGAGAAATACCATTTTCCTGGAGACCCGCTCAATTGTATTAATGTCCGATATACAGTGCAGGTTCCAGGCAGATGAGCTGTATTTGAGAATTGGTCTGGAAAAGGTTTTGTATGCCCTAGTTAACAGTTCAATGTTGCTGGAGAAAAAGCCTTGCAAAATAAGGTTAACAATTCTTAAAGCCTTTTTGGCAATACTGTTACAGTGAGTTCTGGGGCTTAGATCATTTGAGATAAGTACTCCTAGGTCCTTGACAGCATAAGGGTCATCTACGAGATCACTTCCGCCTAACTGGTATTTGATGTTCTGATTTTTTTTTTTTTTTTTGCCAATGTGTAGGACTGAACATTTGTTAGTTGAAATTTGGAGTTGCCAAATGTGCGATCATTCTGATACACAGTCAAGGTTGCTTTGCAGGACAGCAACATTGTTGGCGGTGTTAAATAATTTTATGCCATTGGTGAAGAGGATGCAGCTGCTTTTAATGTTGTCACATAGGTCATTGATGAAAAGCAGAAAGATTGTGGTTCCTAAAACACTCCTTGGGGGACACTGCTAACTGGTGCCAGATTTGATAGGGCCTTCCCTATTTTGACTATTTATTATTTATTTATTTATTATTTCGATTTATATACTGCTCCCCTCTCCCAAAAAGGGACTCAGGGCAGTGAACAGCTACAATAAAACATACAAATTACAAAGAGTTTAAAATTGATTAAATAAATGGCTGAAACCAATAAAACCCCATAAAATTAAAATTGAATTAAAAATTTAAAACCCTGCTCATAACGTTAGGCCAGACCGGCCTGTTGGAAAAGATGGGTTTTGAGTGCACATCAGAAGGCTCGCAGGTCAGCAATGGCCCGCATCTCCGTAGTAGTTCATTCCAAAGGGAGGGTGCTCCCACAGAGAAGGCCCGCACCCTCGGGGCTGCCAATCGACATCGTCCAACTGGTGGCACCCCGAGGAGGCCCACCCTGTGGGAGCGCACTGGCCGGCGAGAGGCCGATGGTGGCAGTAGGCGGTCCCAAGCCATGGAGCACTTTAAAGATGACCACCAACATCTTGAATCACACCCGGAAGGCCACCGGAAGCCAATGCAGTTCGCGCAGGAGCGGTGTAACCTGGGCACCCCGAGAAGCTCCCAAGATCACCCGCACAGCCGCACTCTGCACCAGTTGAAGCCTCCTTCAAGGGGAGCCCCATGTAGAGAGCATTGCAATAATCTAGGTGGGAGGTAACGAGAGCAGAAATGAGTGTGCCTGTTTAACAGGACCAGCTATCTATCCACTTGTGCAGGGATCCCAAAATACCATAAGTTTCAGCAGTAGTTTGTCGTGCACCAAGAATCAAAGGCTTTGCAGAAGTCTATGTAAATTGAGTCTATTGCTTTACCCTGGTCCAGATGTGTGGTCCAAATGTTTCTGCAGTGTAGGAGTTGCAGGTTACAGGACAATTTTTCCCTGAAACCAAACTGCTTGTTAGAAAGTAGGTTGTTTGTTTCTAAGTGTAGGCTGGTGGATTGGTTTATAATTGATTCCATGGCTTTACAGGTGACGTAACCCAGTGAGATTGGTCTGTAATTTTCTACTAGACTAGGCTCTCCCTTTTTAAAACTAAGTATGACTGTGGCTAATGATCATAAGTTGGGCAGGGAGCTAGTTCTGAAAGATACCTCATAGATTGTGCTTAGAGGTTCAGTTAGGGCAATGGCAAGCTTTTTCAAAAAGTAGACACATGATCCATCAGGGCCAATAGATAGGGATGGCTTTAAGTTACGTAGTGCTGTTTCAACATTAACTGCTGTAAAGTCAATATGTATTAAGTTGTTACAATTTGTTGTGGAAATCTAGGAAATTCCAGAGCTTGAATAGTTCCTGACAGAAAGCTTCTCATAGGGTACTTTGCTAGGTTTTGCTTTATTGCTGAATTCAATTAAACAAACCAGATACTTTACTTTGATACACCTTTGTTTCTACTGGCAAGAATCTCTTCCCCAAACCCCAAAAACTTTAACCTTAGACTGTCTACTATTGACCTCACCCCTTTCCTAAGAGGTCTGTAGGGGGCGTGCTTAAACGTACCAACGTGCCTACCATTCCTGTCCTATTGTTTCTTTTATTTATTTATTTTCTTATATATATCCATGTATTCATAACTATGTTTTTACTTATACCTATTATCGTGTAAGCAATTGACAAAAATAAATAAACAAACATAAAATAAGATAAATGTAACCCAGTGTATTAATAGGGATATCTGCTGAGGAAGTTATTGTGCTGAAATATTATTCATAGCAAAAATATTTTTTTAGTAAATTATACAAGCAAAAAATTCATGGAGGTTTCTACATAAATCCATTTATCTATTTCAAATAATTCCATTACATAGTAAAAAATCATTGTAGGAAATATGCCAAAGAATAATAGAGAAAAAAAAAAACAGCAGAAAATCACAAAATGAAAAGACATGCAAATAGAAGTGAAACAACTATGGCAAAGAGAACAAAAATATAAATAGATGTTTTAGGTGCAATCATAACATCACCAGGACCTGATGAAATCACCATCAGTCAATTACAAAATGCTTTACATGAAAAGTTTACTTCTTACAACTATATCTTTATTACTATCAGACAAAAATATCTGCCTTCATGGATTGAGAAGTTAATTTTAAGAGTGTCTGTCTTTATAGATAGACTCTGTCACGTGTGTCAAACTTGTAGTGTCCTGTTGCCGTCATGTGATGTATTGCAACGTTTTTTCCCTTCACGGAACTGGGCTGGGCATAGCCTGCATGTGATATACAGTATGTTACATTTTATAACATGTTATAACATAGTCAGGGGTGTCAAACTGGCGATATATGTAACATACTGTGTATCAAGCAAGCAATTTTGCTGCAATATTATAATAAAAATATTTTTAGGAAATTATATAAGGAAAAAACTTATGAAGGTTTGTTCATAAATTCATTTACCTTGAAACAGTGATCTTGATGACATATAAATTAAATAAATAAGTCTATTTCCATGTTATAAAAAGGAGCATATATCTGATAAGATTAAGATACTTGTGAGATTTGGGATTTGGAACCCAAAGTGGATTTTAAAATGACAGGCTACTAAAATGACAACAAGACTTTAATTATTTGTTTGCAGATAAGAGATGGAATATGGGAAGAAAAGATTATTTGTTCTATTTTAAAAAAAGGTAATAAGTTACTAAAATTGTTTATAGTTGTGATGAAGGAAGTAATTTCTTTATATATTTCTTTTCTTTTTCTTTACTGCATTATTTTCTTTCTTTTCTATTTTTATGTTCAGCACTGTTTTTTTCTTTCTTTTCTTTTCAGTTACTTTTTTTTACTTAATTATAATTTTTAATAAAATTACTATGAAAGAAATATCTGCTGATGATGAACTATTAAAACAAAAGTTAGTTTGCTGCAATATAATTATTCTTAAGGAAATAGCAGAAGATTTTTAATATACAAAATTAAAAGATAAAAAGATAAAATTCATGGAGGTTAAAACATAAATCCATTTATTTCAGATAATTGTATTATACAGTAAAAGAAGCATCATAGGAATTATGTCAAGGAAAATTGCTGAATGACAAAACATCAATAACAATAATTTCATTTTTATCCCCAATATTTGGGTGCAGGGAGAGATCCTTTTATTTTATCACCTCAAGATAACCCTATAAGATTTAGATTATAGATTAGATTATAAATGGCATATGGAAAGGAGTTTGCTACAAAAGGACATCGAAAGAAAGGGAAACAGAAAGGTTAAATCCAAAGAATAAAGGTTCTCTTGCTAGTTATATGAAGTTCATACTTAAACAAAGTTTACTAATCTATGTATGTATGTAGGTGTGTGTGTGTTTATGTATATATATATGTGTACGTACATACGTACATACACACATGCAAACACATACACCCAAATACAAACACATACACTCAAATTAGAGAATTAACAAATGGATAATATATGAAAGCATGGTTAGCAAATTCAAATTCCCATGCAAGCAGGCATGGAAGAAGATGGGGATTGATTTGGATGAATCAATCAAGTCACATATTTACCCTCATTTCCTCTTGTCTATTGATAGGTTGGAAGTGCTTCAGAACAGTCCTTTTCTAGGAGATTGGTTGGTCATTTTGATGCCACTAGAAGTGAGATAGAGGAGTCCATCTTCTGATAGGGAAGGGATAGGGATTTTAATCACACATTCTGCTCTTTGTGCAATTGTAAGCATTCATTGATTTTTAAAGAACACAAATTCAATATGCCTTATTTTGTGGACACTCCAAACATGCCTCATACATAAGTCTATTCTGAGTATCCTCCTGAGCAAATTGATATACCTTATCCACAAATAATCAGATAAGGGAAAGAATTCCTGGTAATGCTCAATAACCTTACTGTCTGCAGTCTCACTGTCTCTTTAAATTCCTTGATTTAATAATGATCCAGGGTTTTAAGCAACAGTTTATACAGCCTTACATAGGTCTTGATAGAAAAGAATTTATAGCTATAGGTTAAACTGTGGGGTCCTTGGTTCTTTCTGACTCTGGTTGTTTTCTAGCAGAATTTTCATTACCAAACTTGGCTCTTCTGCCTACTTACTCTGACTGCAAGCCCAAGTCTGGCTGGGAGTTATATTAAATGAAATCAATAACCAGAACAGATGGTACAAATGAATTGACTTTGTATAAAGGTCTGCTTAATAAAGTTCATGCATTTGATCTTTTCACATTTTATGAATGATTGCTATGCATGTGAGCTTAATCTCATTCCTCCAGAATGTATTTGAATGTTCTGAATTAAAATTAAATTCCTGCCTTCTTGTAGTGATTTTTTTTTCAAAAGTTGTAATCATCTGGTAACAAATATTCATATTTCAATAAATCCTGAGCAATGTAAGATATATACAATAACTGTTGGTGGCTAATCAGAAAGGAAGGAAGGAAGGAAGGAAGGAAGGAAGGAAGGAAGGAAGGAAGGAAGGAAGGAAGGAAGGAAGGAAGGAAGGAAGGAATTTTCATGCAATGAAGGATCAAAGTAGAGTACCAAATAGACCCCATTCATTCATTTAAAAAATAAGGAGAAATCTATATATATAAAAGTGAAATACCACTCAAGCATCATCACAAAATCTCCAGAACTGTAAAGCCTACAAACTTGAAATTTGGCACGTATGTTCCTCTTGGTTTCTAGGTGCTCACCAAGAAAGGATTTTTCAAAATGACCATCAGAGCATTAGTATTTCGTATATTATTATTAACACGTTCTGATGCTAAGGAATTCTACTCCCCCTCCACACCTGAAAAAAAATCTGTTCCAAATGTAAAACACAAGCAGAGGAGAAGAGTTTCAGTTTTAGTTTCACAGCACCATGCAGTTTTAGTACAATACAGTTGAGCTAAGCCACACCCAGGCTCCTTGCTGTCTCCTTCTTGCTCACACAGCAAAAAATGTTTCAGTTTCCAAACAGCCCTCAACTCTCTCACACACTGACAGGTTGCTAGCCAGATGAATACCGATGGATGCTGGTAAGCAGAGGCAGATTTTTTTTCCCTTATTTTCCTCCCCAAAAACTAAGCCTGGCCACAGTTTCGTAGCAAAGCACAGGTATCGAGCTAGTGTGAAATATTTGTAAATGTCAAGAAATAAGATAATATTTGGAAGTGACTCAGGAGACCCTCCTTATTTCACAGGTGTTTAAGGGTATCCAAAAACCAGGAAGACCCATTTTGATTCTTCCAAGCAAATTTCTTTATTGTTCCTCATTCTTAGATAGAAACTTACCAAATAAAACATGTTAAATCCACCATAAAACATATACTCTGGGAACTATTGGGAAAGTTCATTCTCTTTCACACAAACAAGCTGTCTTTTGCTTCTCTGGAATGCAGTCCCTCCTTCCCAGGAATCTGAACTATGTTCCATCATATCACAACACAATCAGATCTATGATATTATAGTCTCAATAAAGTAGTTTTAAGGAGAGATGTCAAGAAAAGTGACATAATTCGTCATATTTATATAGAATTAAAAGTACACATACATAAATATCTACTTAAATATGAAAGGGAAAAAAACAAATAAAACTTGTATGATAAACTGGATGCAAAACTTCAAAGAAACCATTTCAATTTAACAATATAAACTTTACCGCAAGCTAGAGTTTGACAGAAAAAAATATGCATCACCTATAAAACTATAATACGTTTTATAGACCAGGGGTCGCCAATCTTTTGGACCTCAGGGACCACCAAACTCATAATTTTAGATCCCAGGGACCACTAATCAGTTCTGTGGGCGTGGCCTAATTTGTGGGTGTGGCTTGGTGGTCATGACTGGCTGGGCATGGCTTGTATGTAAATATTATAAATATTTATATAAATATTGAATTTTTTATTAAAAAAAGAGAAACTTTTACCAAAAATCAGGCAAAGCAGGCAGGCAGATTGAGTTGCTCACAGAATCACAGATTCATTCAGAAATCTATCTATCTGCCATTGGCTAGCTCAGTCTGTCACATAAAATTTGCTTGCAAGCAAACTCATAAAATTTGCTAGTAAGCAAACACAAAATTAACTCACAACACACCATGTATGTAAATATTGATTTTTTTATAAAAAAGAGTAACTTTTACCCAAAATCAGGCAAAGCAGGCAGGCAGATTGAGTTGCTCACAGAATCACAGATTCATTCAGAAATCTGTCTATCTGCCATTGGCTAGCTCAGTCTGTCACATAAAATTTGCTTGCAAGCAAACTCATAAAATTTGCTAGCAAGCAAACTCACAAAATTAACTCACAACCAGTGGTGGTATTCAAAAACTTTTAGTACCGTGGGCGTGGCTTGGTGGGTGTGGCCATGTGACTGAGTGGGTGTGGCTTTTATTTTTTGCAGTCCCCATCCATTTTTGGGAGCTTCCTAGCCTCAGAGAAGCCCCTGGGAGGGGCGATTTTGTTCCCCTGAGGCTCCCCTGAGGCTCAGGAAGAAAAAAAACAGAGCATGGGAGGAGCATGCAGCATTCCTCCAAGCTCCATTTTGGGAGCTTCCTAGCCTCAGAGAAGCCTCTGGGGGGGTGTTTTTGCTCCCCTAAGGCTCCTCTGGGGCTCTGGAAGGCAAAAAATGGAGGGGGGGCTGAGCTCCTCCCTGCATTTTTTGCCTTTCTGGGCCTCACCAAGAGGAATCCCAGCACAGCTGATCTTATCTGCAGCTGATTGTTGGGAGGGAAAAAAAAGAAAGGCGACTTCAGGCAGGCGGGCAGGGTGGACAAGCATCAGGCAGGAGGGCGACCCAGTGGGGGGCGTGGCCAGCCAGAACTTACTACCAGTTCGGCGACCCATGCCAAATTCTTGCTACCGGTTCGCCCGACCCGTTGTGAACCGGCTGAATACCACTACTGCTCACAACACACTATGTATGTAAATATTGAATTTTTTATTTTAAAAAAGCAACTTTTATCCAAGAACAGGCAAAGCAGGCAGATTGAGTTTCTCACAGAATCATTCAATGATCTATCTATCTACTATCGGCTAGCTCAGTCTCTCAAATTTGCTTGCCGTCTGCACTGTATTTGCTTGCAAACAAACCTTCAGTTCTGTGGGAGGTTTGGTTGTGCTTAGCTAGAAAGCAAGAAATCCAACCATTTCCTGCTTCCTAGCTAATCTAAATCTCCTGGCACAGCAGAACAGATGATGGTTAAAAAAGGAAAAATAGCAACTTAGCAGACAAGTTTGCTGGGTAAGGAGTGAGTGGGTGGGGACGGTTTCCGTGGGCCATTTGGGCTGAGCAGCCTTGTGTTTCTGCTCAGCCTGGATTAATTGCTTTGTGGGGATGCTCTGGGGGAGAGATTTCTCTGTGGCTCACCAAAATTTTCTCATGGCCCACCAGTGGGCCGCAGCCTACCGGTTGGCGACCGCTGTTATAGACAATGCATAAATCTGTCAATAATTGTCAAAACAGTCAAATCATATAATAATAAATGCTGGAAATGCCATCAGGCAGGGGTGGGATTCAATTTTTTCAACAACCAGTTCTGTGGGCATGGCTTAGTTGATGGGCATGGCTTGGGGATCATGTTATTGGCTGGGCGTGGCCAACTCAATATCTCTCACATTGAGCACACTTCTCCTCGCCTGGCCTCTCATGATTGTGGGGATGCTGCAACAGTTATAAGTGTGAAAAATGGTCACAAGTAACTTTTTTCAGTGCCATTGTAACTTTGAATGGTCACCAGCAAAGGAGGGGAAAAAAAACTCCAGAGAAGTTCCAGAGACAGGAAGTGTAGTCCTGCCTAGAATGTAATAAAGGTTAACAGAGAGGCAGTTTCTATAAGCAACACCAGAATGTTTCCTTCCTGCCTTCCTTATAGAATTAGGCCAGTAATTTCTTCTAACGACTGGTTCTCCGAACTGCTTAGAATGTTAACAACCGGTTTTAGCGAATAGGTGCGAACTGGTAGAATTCCACCCCTCCATCATATCGTAGAAACATTTTACTGTACATGGTAGATATGTGAAGAACAAAACAAACTCAAAAGTGTTGGAAAGAAATACAAAGAATCAGAAAATGTTGGGGATCAAGTTCAAAATGAAATATATTGCTTTTGCTAGACACAATTTCAGAAATAATCCACAAAGCTCAAAATGAAAACAAAATGTCATAATATATTCAGCTATGTACTACAATTGTGGGAACAAAGTTTGTATTATACTGGACATAGTACAGCAATATCTGATTGCGAACTTACACCCAAGGAATATGTAGCATTGGTAACACTATAAACCCACAACAGAAGTTTCACTAAATTTAACCAAATGGCTTCCGTATGACTTATGTATCAAACCTGTGAAACTCAGCAGCCCGTGGCCATGTCCATGCCCAGTTCAGCAAAGGGGAAAAGGTCATGATACATCACGTGATGATGATGTGACGACATGGGTTTGACACCCTTGCTATATATTATTCAGCAAGATAAATACAAGGATTTAGCATGTATTTAAAGCTTATGTATTGCAAACCAATTGAAGCATAAAAAGGGGGGGAACAGGAATATAAATATTTGCCTATATTATTTAGGGGAGCGTTAATTAAAACATTTATAAGTAATATACTGATGGTTTTGGCATTAAGCTCAAAAAAATTATATTTCTTTATTTCCTGAAAAAGTCAATGGATTTTATTTTATTTATTTATTTATTTATTTATTTATTTATTTATTTAAATTTGTATACCGCCCCCTTCTCCTGAAGGGACTCGGGGCTGTGAATAGCCAAGATAAAGTACACATATAAGAATACATATACAATATTTAAAAGTTAAAAGAACTAAATAAGTTGGCCATATCAAAAGATTAAAAATAATAAGGGATTAAAAGTTAAAACCAAATTAAAAGCTCTAAAAACCCCTAGGCCAGACCGGCTTGCTGAAATAAATGGGTTTTCAATGCACGGCGGAAGGTCAGGAGATCAGGCATGGTCCTCATCTCCGGGGGCAATTCGTTCCAGAATTTTTATATATTTCATTTATGTTATATTATTTGTTGTATAGCTTCAATAATTAGATGCCACTAGGATATGTTTTTTTTAAAAAAAACATTTTGTTTTAAATAATAAAAAATAAAGTAGTTGTTTTATTTTTCTCGAGTTGATTTGACAAAACCTAGAGACGCTACCAAGAGAAGCTGATACCATTCTTGCAAGTTTGACTGTGCTACACCCTCCTGAATCCTGATCTTATACCTCTGTGAATTAGGAAGGCATCTCCATGAATCTCCTCTGAATATCATATCCTGAAGCTTCAAAAATCTTTTAAATCATCTTGCAAATGACCATCAATGTATTTTTTTCTTTCTCTCTACAGTGATCAGAAACATAATGGGTGGACAATTTTGTTTATTCTCAAAATAAATTCACCATCAGGTTTCCAGTCTTATCTAGCCTTGAAAACACATGGTCAAAAATAACAATAGTGAATCTGACTTGGCTGAATTTTTACAGCTTTCTCAACAGCTATATTTTTCTAATAGACTTTAGACTAATTGAGTGCAAGAAACTTGTGGTTCTACCTTTATGTGAATAGTGAATAACACTGACCTGAAATAATTGATGAGTGTGAACATGGATTAAATGAGGCCAATCTGAGATTTGAACTTGGTAAAATGGCAGTACTGTTGATTAATATTTCACGCACTATGAGCTTACTTGTTTTTTTATTGGTAGTTACCAAAGAATTGACAAAGGAGGACAAATAATTACCAAATAAAAATCATTTTTGTTAGTAGTATGCCAATTATTAACATTCTCAGAAATTACCAATTTAAGTCTCTGCGGTCTTAGCATAACCTGGATAAAGAATATTGTATCCTTGATTAGAGAGTCCTTCATGAAATGGCCCCTGTATTTAAAAGTACCTTTTAATCAATCAACTTCCTTTCCTGGTATTTTCAATATATAAAAAGGAGAAGTCAAAATACTGGTTTATTTATGTAGTTATTTTCTCAAACTCAGTGTCTGCTTTTTTGAAGCCCTCTGAATTACTTATGAAGCTTTGGGGAGATCCATATCTATTCTCTTTGCCTTTGACAGAATTCATGTAGAGAAGCCAAAATTTCTCTCTGAAGTTTTCAGTTTAGCTCTGGTTTTGGGATTTGTTGTAGCTCATAAGTAGTGTAGAAAAAACTGTAATTAGGTGAATATTTATTTACCTCACCTGTGAAATTTACTCCAGGGTGAATCACTTATCAGAGGTTAAATGTGAAATGAGACAAGTAGTAGTACTAGAAAAACTGTTCAGAAAAATATGAAAGAAATATGAGGAAAATTATGGAAATATTATAGGTGTTCCTAAGGAAGTATGATATTCAATTGAAAAGAAATGTTAAAGATGTTAAAGATTGTAACTAATATTAATGATAGAGCTGAATTGGAATAGAATAAGTGTTTTATTTACTATTGTTTTATATATATCTATATAAAACAATATGTATATGTATTCTCTTTAAGAACATAGTTTGTATTTTGAAGAATGTACCAAGAAGAATTCGATTGGAAGTTGGGTATTATATTGAATGGTATAAATTGTAAAGGCATAAATTAAATAAGAGTTGAATGGACAAAATTAAAAGATACAAAGGTGTCATACTCCAATTAGTAACTACAGGGGGAAATTTGTTTAATGAGAAAAGAAAATATGAAATTGAATAGGACAGACAAAAGTATAGATATAATGATTAGAAACTTAGAAAAAGATATATAATTGAATTTAGATAGGTATGAGATAATTAAAAACAAAGTTGAGAAAACTAAGGGAGGGGAAAATTATGGAGAAAATGCTAAAATAGTAATAAGATATGGAATAGAACACAAAGATGAATATTTATTTATTTATTTATTTATTTTAGGTTTTATATACCGCCCTTCTCCCAAAGGACTCAGGGCGGTGAACAGCCAACTAAAATACATGTAGACAAATATAAATAGTTAAAAAAGAATTAAACCCTAGGCCGTCCCTATAAAAATCTAAAAACCCCAATTAAAATAAATTAAAACTTTGTACACCCATCCCAACTAATCTAAAAACCCCATTTAAAATCCCATTTGAGTCAGCTCAGGCCGGCCTGCTCGAAGAGCCAGGTCTTCAGGTCACATCTGAAGGCCCTCAGGTCACTGGTCGTTCGTAATCCAGGGGGCATCCCATTCCAAAGGGCGGGTGCCCCCACAGAGAAGGCCCTATTCCTCGGGGTCACCAGACGACACATAGAAGGCGTCGGGACCCGGAGGAGACCCTCTCTGTGGGAGCGCACCGGTCGGTGGGAGACTACTGGCAGAATGCGGTCTTGTAAGTATCCTGGTCCGATGCCATGGAGCGCTTTAAAGACCAAAACCAGTACTTTAAAGCGAACCCGGAAGGCCACTGGCAACCAATGCAGCTCGCGCAGGAGGGGCGTCACGTGGGAGTATCTCGACGCCCCCATAACCACCCGCGCGGCTGCATTCTGTACCAGTTGAAGCCTCCGAGTGCTCCCCGCAGGGAGCCTCATGTAGAGGGCATTACAGTAGTCCAGACGGGAGGTGACCAGGGCATGAGTGACTGTGCGTAAGGCGTCCCGATCAAGAAAGGGCCGCATCTGGCGTATCAGGCGAACCTGATAAAAAGCCCCCCTGGAGACGGCCGTAATATGCTCTTCCAAAGACAGCCGTACATCCAGGAGGACACCAAGATTGCGTGCCCCTTCTGTGGGGGTCAAGATCTCATCCCCAATAGCCAGCGATGGAGTCAGCTGACTATATCGGGCCGCCGGAAACCACAGCCACTCGGTCTTGGAAGGGTTGAGTCGAAGCCTGTTCTCGCCCATCCAGTTCCGCACAGCCTCCAGGCAACGGGCCATAACCTCCACAGCATCGTTGGGGTGGCTTGGGGTGGAGATGTAAAGCTGAGTGTCATCAGCATACAGATGGCATTTCACCCCAAAACCACGGATGATCTCTCCCAGCGGCTTCACATAGATGTTGAACAGAAGAGGGGAGAGGACCGACCCCTGAGGCACCCCACACATGAGGGGCCTAGGGGTGGACCTCTCCCCCCCCGTCAACACCAATTGCGAGCGGTCCGAGAGGAAGGACGAGAACCACCGCAAGACGGTGCCCCCAATTCCCAACCCCTCCAACCGCCGCAATAGGATACTATGGTCGATAGTATCAAAAGCCGCCGACAGATCTAAGAGGACCAGGACAGAGGAATAACCTCTGTCACGGGCCCTCCAGAGATCATCTACCAACGCGACCAATGCTGTTTCAGTACTGTGCCCGGGCCTGAAGCCCGATTGGAACGGATCTAAATAGGATGCTTCCTCCAGATACTGAGGGAGCTGACGTGCCACCACACTCTCAACAACCTTCGCCACAAAGGGAAGGTTGGAGACAGGACGATAGTTATTCAAAAGAGCCGGGTCAAGGGAAGGCTTCTTGAGCAGGGGCCGCACCACCGCCATTTTCAGGGCGGTCGGAAGCGCCCCCTCCGTCAACGAAGCGTTGACAATCCCCTGGAGCCATCCTCGTGTCACCTCTCTGGAGGTAGAAACCAACCAGGAAGGGCACGGGTCCAATAAACATGTGGTGGCATTCAGCCTCCCCAGAAGTCTGTCCACACCCTTGGCGGTCACAGGATCGAACTCTTCCCAGATAACCGTCTCAAGACCTGCCCCGGACACCTCCCCCGGGACCACCCAACTGGAGTCCAGCCCATCCCGAATCTGGGCGATTTTATCATGCAGAAATCGGGAAAACTCTTCTGCTTTACCCTGCAAGAGGTCCTCCCGCGCTCTCGGCTCAAGCAGGGAGCGGGTCACTCTAAACAGGGCAGCAGGCCGATTTTCTGCAGACGCAATAAGGGCGGAGAAGTGTGAATGCCTCGCCGCCCTTATCGCCACTAGGTAGGTCCTAATATAGGACCTCACCTGTGTCCGATCAGACTCAGCACGACTGGCCCTCCAGATACCCTCCAGACGTCTTTTCCGGCATTTCATCCCCCTCAGCTCCCCCGTAAACCACAGAGCCAGGTGGGATCTATGCCGAGTCAGAGGTCGCAAAGGCACAACTCGGTCCAGAGCCTCCGTGGCCAACCTATCCCAGGTGGCCACCAAGTCTGTGGCCGAGTTATGAGCCAGAGTTTCAGGAAATGGCCCAAGCTCCATCTGGAACCGTTCCGGATCCATCAGGCGCCTGGGGCGGAACCATCTCCTCGGCTCCGCCTCCCTGCGATGGGGGGTGGCGGCACCGAAGTCCAGTCTAAGAAGAGAATGATCGGACCATGACAAGGGTTTTATAACTAGATCTCCAACGCGATCATTCAACCACTGACCAGAGGTGAAAATCAGGTCCAGTGTGTGTCCCCCCGTGTGAGTGGGGTCAGAAACTAATTGGGTCAGATCCATGGCCGTCATGGAAGCCAGGAACTCCCGGGCCACCCCAGAGGTTTCCCCGAGCGAAGGCAGGTTGAAATCACCCATGACTAAAAGCCTGGGGGTTTCAACCGCCAGCCCGGCTATCACCTCGAGGAGCCCGGGCAGGGCCGATGACATGTGGCAGGGAGCCAGGTACGTTATCAACAGGCCCATCTGAACCCCCCGACCCCACTTCACAAAGAGAGACTCACAACCAGCCGTCTGAGGAACAGTGGCCTCCCTAGGACAAAGGACTTCTCTAATAATCGCCGCCACCCCACCACCCCTTCCCTGAGATCTCGGTCGATGGAATGCTTGGAAACCTGGTGGGCAAATCTCTACCAGAGGGACACCGCCCTCTGGGCCCAACCAGGTTTCGGTGACCCCTGCCAGGTCCGCACCCTCCTCCTGAATGAGATCGCAAATCAGGGGGGCCTTGTTAACGACGGACCTGGCATTACATAACATCAGCCGGGTACTCAGGGCCTGAGACTCTGCACAACCAGGCCTGCCAGATGGGTCGGGAGGGTCGGAGCGCGCCACCGCTTGGAGACAGCGGGCACGCGATCCCCTAACTTGATATGGCCCTCTACCCCCGTCATAGCTGCCCCTCCCACTTATGGTGCCAATGAAACCCACCCCCTGTGTTTGCCCCCACGACTCATGACCCTCTGGGTTCCCCCAGACGTGCACTCCAGCCTGGCTGACTCCAAATCCCCCCGGGCTATCCCCCAAACCCGGACCGGGTACCCTCCCTAACCGCAATAAATTTCCATCCCCCAACCCTCTCTTCGTCGCCCTCCCTAACCTCGATAAAACCCCGAATAAAAATCTAAAAAGTTTAAAACCCCCTCTAAAAATCCTTTTTTGATGGCCATGCCACCTCTCCGGATCCCAGGAACCGTCCTTGAGGTAGGCCATCGATAGACCAGAGGGCCACTCCAGGGAGTGGGGGACCCTCCCGAGGGCCCGCAATTCCGCCGAGGAGTATGTTCTTCTAGCCCTCGCCGTCGTCGGATCAGGGACCACCACCGAGATCACCGGCGTCCTTCGAGCCAGCCAGTCCTGTTGTTGCCCCTGCCAATTGCATCCCTCAATGGATGGGGGCCAAGGAGGGGGGCCAGGTCCACGTCCGTCGAATATGAAATTGAGTTTGTGTCTGTATGGAAAAGTGATAACTGGGATCATGCTATTCTTAAAAAAAGATGTTTTATTTGTATTATGTTTTGTGAAAACCCAAATAACTTTTTTAAAAAAAGAAAAACTGAAACAATTTTACACACAGAGAGATAAAACTAACCATAATTCATATATGTAAAGATATGTAAAACAAGGATTGATAAATTTGATAATTAAACAACTTTGAAAACCTTGGACAGGTTGGTATGGCTATTATTTTCACACTGAATCAGAATAGGAAATAGTGGGTAATTTTGTTCAAATGTTAATGCCCTTCTACTAAAGTGATTGGGGCAGTTTATAAATGTTGTTAAGGAAAAGAAGGGACGGGAAGGAAGAAATGGCATTATCCTTCAAGAGCTTGAAACACTATAGGCTATTGTTAATTTGATTGCTCCATCTTGAAATAAAGAGTCCCTTGCAACCTGACCCAGCAATGAATATCATTTTTCTTAAGTTGTTTTATGAACCCTTCATTAAAAGTAAAGAAATAGGTAAGAAACTATATCAACCACAGTTTTGTTTCTATCATGGTAGTATTAAAAATGGAATTATTTAATATAGTCTTTAATATAGTTTACATTATAAAAGTAGTGAACATGTTTCTTGGACACCTTGCCAACCTCTTTATTCAAGTTTCAAGCTCTGGTATAAAACATAGAAGATAAGAATTACACCGTATTTTAAAAAACCCTCAATTCAGGGGTCTCCAACCTTCCCAACTTTAAGACTTGTGGACTTCATCTCCAAGAGTTCCTCTGGGAGTTGAAGTCCACAAGTCTTAAAGTTGCTAAGGGTGGAGACCCCTGCTTTAATTTACAGTTGCATAAATTCATAGTAGCACCACTGATATTAGTAAAGATTAAAAATTTGGAGTAGGCAATAATGTTCCTTTGTTTTTTTTTTAATCTGCCCCAATTGCTTGTCATCGTCCTAAAGCTTTGAATTCCATTTGTCTTATTAAAAGATGTGTGTAGGATCCCATGTAGCACAGCTTAGTCTGAAAAGCTTTCTTCAGATGAGGAAGTCAATTCTATGATGCTAAAGACATATCTTTTTTTTTAAGGTGAAAAAGGGACATACATTCATTTTCTTGACAACCAACATGGTTTCCCATTGCTTTCCCCAGCCAATGCTTAATTTTGGGGTTTGCTTCTCTGTCAAGCAGTCTTAAAATTTATTGGTGGTTTCAAGAATTCATTGAGTTCTTTGTGTCCTCTGAGTTTACTTGCAGATATTTTATTCTAAGCTAAGCATCAACATGAGTGTGTGTAAGAGTACTATTTGCTGAATTAATAAAAATATAAAATCACTCTTGATATCAATTCTTGTCATCCAATGTGATATTTTTTATCTTGGCCATTGGGCTCAGATAATCTTCAACATTAATTTTGGAGAGAAGACACTTTTAGGTGTCTGGTAGAAGGAAAATTCAACATCATAGTGGGTGTGGCTTAGTTTTATCCATGAATTTCTTGAAGTTACGTTCAACTTATGAATTATGTTCAACTTACATAGGAGATACGGTACACTTTTCATATGGCATCAAAATTGGGAAAAAAAGTTCCATTAATTTTTAGCTGTTGTGATCAGAGGAATTTGTGTGAGTTACTTGGGTGTTTCTTATAACCCAGTGGTCCACTCCTGCCTAGTGTTCTAATGCTCCTTCCTCTTTCAGTCTCTGTCTCTGTCTTATTATTATTACTTTTATCGTCAGAGTACAACATGTGTACAATGAGATTGACTGAGCCTCTCTTCATGCATCCCCCATCCCCAACACAACTCACAGTAAGGATAGAAGTCTCTTTCTGGATCGGGCGCACTTCGCACGGTCACTTCCACCTTCGTCATCTCCCACCTAGACTATTGCAATGCTCTCTACATGGGGATCCCCTTGAAGAGCATCCAGAGCCTTCAGCTGGTGCAGAATGCGGCTGCGCGGGTGATTCTGGAGGCTTCTCGGAGCTCCTGTGTTACACTGCTCCTGCGACACTGCATTGGCTGCCGGTGGCCTTCTGGGTGTGATTCAAGGTGTTGGTGATCACCTTTAAAGTGCTCCATGGCTTGGGACCTGGGTACTTACAGGACCGCCTGTTGCCACCATCGGCCTCCCGCCGGCCAGTGCGCTCCCACAGGGTGGGCCTCCTTGGGGTGCCGTCAGCTGGACGATGCCGGCTGGCGGCCCTGAGGGTGTGGGCCTTCTCTACGGGGGCACCCTCCCTCTGGAATGAATTACCCCCGGAGATGCGAGCCATTACTGACCTGAGGGCCTTCCGGCGCGCATTAAAGACCCACCTTTTCCAACAGGCTGGTCTGGCCTAGTATTAATTATTAGGGTTTTAAATTTTTGGTAATTTTTAACTTTTTTACCTTGCTTTTATTGCGTTACTGTAATTTTATATTTCCAGCCACTAGTTTAATTCTTTTAAATCTGTTTTAAATTTTCTACTAATTGTATTGTTTTATCTGGGCTATACACCGCCCCGAGTCCCTTTTTTGGGAGAAAAGGGACTCGGGGCGGTATAAAAATTTAATAAATAAATAAATAAATAACTCAGTCCCAATCTTATTACACTATGTGACCTTGTTGCACAACATGCCGGCCCCACATATGATAGACTTGATAACAAGTCCATCATACTATGTTATCATATTATTATATGATATTACATATTATTATTATTTTATATAATTTTATATATTATAATTATTATTATATAATGTTATACTATATTATCTCTGTCTCTGTCGCTCTCTCTCTCTCTCTCTCTTTCCTCACCTCCTTCCCTTCTGCAATGATTTCATGTAACAGAGTGATGTTGTCCTTGCCAGAAGCCTGGATTATTTACCTTCAGAGGGATTTTGAAATCAGACATTTTGATTATCTGCAGTTTGCTCACCCTTGATTTCAACATTGGTAAGGTTTCATGTCTCATTAGTTTTCCTTTCACTTTTAGCTGACATTTTATTATCCACATTATTTGATTTCCTTATATTGTTGACATTGGAAGAAACGGTTAGATGCAACCATACTAGAAAGATCAGCTAAGGCCAGAGAAAAGTATGAAATTAGATAACTTTGCATTCAACAGAGAAATAAACAATTATCCCCCACCCCCAACAGCAGCTGCTTTCAGATGCCAATATTTCCGCTCACTTGAAAAAACAGATTTTAGCTTGTTTTCTGTTAACAGATGTGTATGTCACTGTGTGTGTGCCAGCGTGGGCAAACTGAGAATTAGGAATCGCTTCACATGTTTTCCGCCTCGAGGCAGAGAAATGTAAATCAAAGATGCTAAAAGGAGCTTCTTCCAAAGATAGACCACAGCTACAAAGCCTAGGGCACTAAACTCATATTCCTGCATCTCGTATGGAGAAGAAACCTAAAAAAAAAAAAAGGAAGGGAAAAGAAAAAAAAATCAAATATTAAGACTGTTCCATAAGCAGTCAATTTGATATATGTAATGGACTAACGTTAGGATAGGTGTGATGGGCGAAATCTTCACATGAAAGTCAATGGAAAGGAAAAATATACAAACAGTACCATGAAATTGACCAAGAAATAGACAGATCATGGGATGGTTTTTAACTATGAAAGAAAGAAATAAATAAAGAAAGAAAGAAAGAAAGAAAGAAAGAAAGAAAGAAAGAAAGAAAGAAAGAAAGAAAGAAAGAAAGAAAGAAAGAAAGAAAGATTCAAAACCAAAGAGTGAAGAGTAAGTCCCTGATAGATACAATCAGATGTCTGAGACCTCTCAACATAACTTTTTCCAGTATTTTCTACAACTGCAATTCTTAACAACTCTTCAGATTTTGACAGCCTTGTAGTTTTGTTTTCAAGGGCAGATTGCAAACTTTGTACAATTAAAGTAAATAATAAAATAAAGAAGTTTTGTGGGCATGAAACAGCATAAAATGTGTTCAAATATAATATTTACACCTGGTTTGACGATCACAATCCATTTTCAAGAGTATGAAAATGGGAATTTAGTTACTAAACTTTTCCATATCTGACTTACATATTCGTATTCTTTTTTATATAGAAGTATGAAGCAAAACAGCACTGCTGCCTGAAAGTATATTTTTATTCTTGTAACTCTTGTAGACAAGAGACTTGTAACTCTTGTCTACAGTTCCACATCAGGTTTGATTAGTTGTGTCTTCTTAGTCATACACAAACTAAGAGAGTTCAATTGGAGAAGGAAATTTGAAAGCCTTTTATCATGATTTGAAGATAGCAATAGCCATATTTCCTCTGTCAGTCCTTATCTCTGTTTCTATCTCTATCTCTATCTCTGTTTCTCATTATCTATCTAATTAATCTTCTGGTAGATATGCAGGAAGAAATTCATCCAACATCTCATTCAAAGGACATTCTGTGAGCCATTAAAATAGATTATAACATGTAATGGATGGACATAAAATCCATGGAATTAGCTTAAAGTAATTCTTGAAACATAAAACTGTACACATTTAAGGAAATAGTAATAGCATGTGTATTTTGGAAATGTTTATAGCATTTCAGCATATTAAAAATGAAAAATGGAGGCACATTGCATAGAGATGTAGGGAAGATCACATATTAACATATAGAAAGCTGCATAGGGTCAATAAATATACATACAGTGCATTTTTGTTCACTTTAAACAATGACTTAATGAAAACTGGATAGAACAGACTAATATCAGGAGACAGAATGGACAAAATCATCACATGAAAGTCAAGGGTGGAGACAGATATACAACAGTATCATGAAATGAACCAACACATGGACATATCATGGGATGATTTTTGACTAAGTTATATTAAACATCCACAACTTTTGGAGGCAAGTTGTTCCTTTGGTTGATTGCTCTCACTTTCTTAGTTCTACGTTGTTTGTCCCCTTAGTTAGTTTCCATCCATTGTTTTTCATTTCACCTTTTTGTTGCATTAACATTAAATGTTAATGACAACATTTGCAGCATTGGTGGCTGAATAGTTGAGTTATAATGACTTGGATTGGAATTATTCAGACAACTTTGCTGTATGAATATATCATTGTACCATGAGTCTTTTTTTTTTACTTTGGTTTTACTTTGGATTATTTTGGTGTGTTTTGCTGACTTTTAGCAACTCAGCTATTTTTAATCCCTTGAGGAATACAAATCTGAGATGACTGCACAATACACAGTGGAACTGAAGACTTGAGTGATTGATTGATAAATGAAATGAATGATTCAGGAATGTCCAAACGCAGGGCTCAGAAGTAAATGTGTTTAATACATATCCAGGCTGAAACTGTGATGTCTGCTGGATTGAATATGATAAATGTACACTTAAGTATTAACTCTAGCCACTATAGTAACCTACTCTAGTTGTATTCTTATTTTGCATGCTTAGTTTCTGCTTGGTTAGTGCTATTTACATGAGTAGACATGCCATAGAGCCAATAAAAACTTGAATATAATATTCCTGAATAAAAAAATATATAAAAACCTGTTTTAATTTCAGATTCATATGTGATTTTCTGTAAATTTCAAATGTCTTTACTGTAAACTGCATACAGTTTATTGTAGGATCATTGTGTAACTTTTTCTAACCTAATACAGATTTGGACAATGCTGTTCATATACAGACTGACTGGGCCATTGTGTCAAAAGCGTATGGTGAAATACAATACTGTTGCAACCTCAGTCTAACTTGTGATGTGATGCATAGAGTGGTCCTTTAAGTACAGATGAATGTTCCTTTCTTTCAGTGGGAGAAGATGTGTTTTTAGCATTACAATTTAAGTTCATTAAAAATCTGACACAAGGATTAGAGTCTTGCTGTTTTCTTGCATTATACTTTATGAATAGTTGTTTGTAAAATCCAGAATGCTAGGTTTTCTTCTCCAATAGCAAAGATTTAATGGGAAATTCATAGGGTACTTTAATTATTTTAGTAGCATAAGATTGAGAGGAAATTGGATGAATGGCAGGTATAACTGCTGCTAAATGATGGCCACTCTGGTAAAATGACAGGGTACTTGGTCTAAAAGAAACCTGAAAGTAGTCAAATTAGCTGAGTTGTAGAGAAATGGAGGAAGGATGCTTGATAGGAAATCCTTCAGTTCCAAATTAGTCATCTGGGCAACAGCTGGGTCCAAAAGAAGTAAAATGATCAGTTCTGCACCTCCAAGGCTAGCATCTCAAACATATTGGGATTCAGAAATAAAACTTATTAAATCAAGCAAAATTAAACAACCAAGCCATGCCTCAAAGAGTAAATTATACACAGTATTAATTCTGTTTCAAGGTATGAAAATGATGAACCTGAAAAATCTTAGGAGAAAAAAAATCTGAGACCAACTAAAATTATTTGCCAACGTATCTGAATTTTGAAGTAAAGAAGAAGAATGGCTTCATATCTCCTTCATGAAATTCATTGTGGCATGGACATTATGCCTTTTAACTATCTATTAGAACCACAAACATAGAACTTTGAGAATGACTTTGACAAATGAGATATGTACTTTGAACCTTGCAAGATAAGAATGGCTTATACCGTACTAATAAATGAGGTCCCAAATACATGATAATCTAGATCTAAGAGTTATGTTTGGAGAAAGTAGCTGTTTCTTTTTGCCTCAAGTCAATAAGTAGTTAAGTAGTGCACCATATTGAAAAGAATTCTTCTGAGACTAACGAAAAGAACACATCAGTCTTAGTTTCCAATTTAGTACATTTATTTAAACAGTGCAAGCAGAGAGCAGTCTGCTTTTTAAAATAAACCAAAACAGGTTTATCAGAAAGCTTTAGCATTTGGGGATTTTTGAGGGAAAGGCTCTTGGAAATCATTGACGTTCTCTTCATATGGTTCTTTTCCTGAAGAACTTTTGTTACTAGACTAAACAATCAGTTGCTGATATAATCTGGCTTAGTAATGAAATATAGGCCAAGAAAATAACCAAGCTTTAGAGACCATCAATTTCATACATTTTAGGGAAGATGTAATATTACTATATTTGGTCACTCGGGTAATATTCAGGGGTGGGATTCAAATTTTTTAACAACCGGTTTTGTGAGCGTGGCTAAGTTGGTGGGCGTGGCTTGATGATCATGTTATTGGCTGGGCATGGCCAACTCAATATCACTCACATCGAGGCATGCATCTCCACACCTGGCCTCTCATGACTGTGGGGATGCTGCAACAGTCGTAAGTGTGAAAAATGGTCACAAGTCACTTTTTTCAATGCCATTGCAACTTTGAATGGTCACTCCACACAAGCAAAGTACCAGCAAAGGAGGGGGAGAAAATAACTCCAGAGAAGTTCCTGAGACAGGAAGTCTAGTCCTGCCAAGAATGTAATAAGGGTTAATGGGGAGGCAGGTTCTGTAAGCAACACCAGAATGTTTCCTTCCTTCTTCCTTACAGGATTAGGCAGTAATTTCTTCTAACAACTGGTTCTCCGAACTGCTCAGAATGTTAACAACCGGTTCTAGCAAATAGGTGCGAACTGGTAGAATCCCACCCCTGGTAATATTACTTTTATGTATCAAATCTTCAAAACCTCCAAATATATAATTGTCATATGGGAAATATGGAAACTATTTCAGGAACAGGTTTGGTTCCCATGTTAGCTTTTAAAAGCGGCACTGCAGTATTGAAGCTCCAAGTGCTTATGGTTGCGTCAGCTTGATAATCAGTATAGAAATTCATAACAAATATCCTTTAGGCACATTTTTGCCTTGAAATCTTAGCTTCCCAAGAGTCACTACCAGAAAAAGGAAATAAAGTTTTGTCCTTACTTTATTCCCCCCCCCTTTTTTTTTCTTTTTTATGTATAATTTTGTTAAAAATTTTGATTATAAAATCAAAATTTTATAATCAAAAGAGAAAGAAAAAGAAAGAAGACTAGAATTAATAAAAAGTGCAAGAAAAAACAAAAATTTATTTATTTATTTATTTGTTTAAACTTCTATACCGCCCCTCTCCCAAAAAAGGGACTCGGGGCGGTGTACAGCCTACTAAAACAACGAGATATACATAAATATAGTTAAAAATAAATTAAATAGTTTAATCCGGCTGTCTAATTCAGATTCAATTTAAAAGTTAAAAACTAAAATTTAATTAAAAAAACACAGTTACTGGGCCAGGCCGGCCTGATAAAAAATAAAGTTTCACCGCGTGCCGGAAGGTCAGGATATCCGTCATAGACCGTATCTCCGGGGAAGATCATTCCATAGGGAGGGAGCCCCCACAGAGAAAGCCCGAACTCTCGGGGCCGTCAGCCGACAACGGTCAGGCGGCGGTACCCCAAGCAGGGCAACCCTGTGGGAGCGTACTGGGCGGCGGAACGATGGCAGCAGGCGGTCCCGTAAGTACCCAGTCCCGAGCCATGGAGCGCTTTAAATACCATCAGTACCACCTTGAATCGAATCCGGTAGGCCACGGAAGCCAGTGCAGCCTGCGAGCAGCGGAGTAACGTGGGAGCTCCGAGGGGCACCCACAAGCACTCGCGCGGCTGCATTCTGGACCAACTGTAACCTCCGGAGACTCTTCAAGGGGAGCCCCATGTAGAGAGCATTGCAATAATCCAGGCGGGAAATGACGAGGGCGGACGTGACTAAGTATGCAGTAACGAAATGTGTGTGTGTGTGATTTCCAGCCTTCATCATAAGTATAAACAAATTTAGTGACTCTTCACCCCTTCTAAAGTTACAAAAATTTATCCGCTCTTTCCATTTCCTATCTGCAAACAAATTCATAAACTATTTTTTTCAGTCCTGAAAAGGTCCCCAAAAGATTGCTAGAGGTAATAGCATTACAGAAGTACATTGTTATAAATATGATCAAAATTATTTTTATATTCCTTTTTTTTTAACTTCTAACAGTCTTAATTTTTAATTTGTTCAAATGTTGTGGTAGAATTTAATTTCTCTTCATTTTTTCTTTGCTATATCAATTATTCAAAACTTTTAAAAGACATTTTTAAAAATCCAATATAAAAAACTGTGAAGATTTAACCTATATTTGGAAGGATGGAAGGAAGGAAGAAAAGAAGGAAGGAAGGAAGGAATTATACACAGTACAATAGTTCAGAAGTAGTAAGTTTCTGATTACCACTTTCTGTTACTGAACAGAAATACAATATTTGCCTTTTGCATTAGTTCTGGATTTCTTGTTAGAACATTTCAATACATGAAACATTTCTACATGTCTTGCACTTAATGCTCCACACTCTGTCTATGATTTAAAATCCTGTATTGTTCCTTCTCACAGTAAGTGGCCAAATGGCATCTATTTAAAATAGTTTTGCAAAAGAAGGGTGAATTCTAAACAATCTCCAATCTGAAAAAGCTTTTAAAACACCATCCTCAATGAAGATCGATCTCTTATGAGTACTCATGGGTTACAAGAAATTTTGCTGAATGTATCAATTTAAAAGAAATTACTGAGCGCATTAAGAGAATCATTACTACATTTCAGCACCCTCTGTATGTATGATTCTGACTTTGTTTAATTACATGACCAGAGTGAAATTAGTTTTTCCAAGAAGCAGCTTACAAAAAAACCGCTAGAGTTCTGAAAGAGAACAGGATACAATCAGATATTTAAATATGCAACCTCTTCTTTATCCAATAATTTTAAGGTCAGTAATTAATTAATTGGTCATTTATGTCTGCTTCAGCTGTTTATAACCATATATAGGCAAATCCTTGTGAAAGCTGATCAAGTAAATGCTTTCATCTCACAATTAGTGCTCTACTGCCAATGTGTTTGATTCCACATGAAGTGGCTCATTAAACATGCCCACGATGCTTATTTGGACAGGCATCCCATGGTGCCTTTCATGAAACAGCTATTGGCTTGTTATACTTGCGCCTCAGGGTGTCCTTGTACAAAGTGAGTGAAGCCCCATGATCCCCTTAGTAGTGCTGTGGTTCCAAAATGTATCCTTTTTGACAGTCAAATAATAGACATGGAGAACAGAGGGAACACATTTGATGAGAGCTTATGAGTTGTGCTTTGCAGAATAAATAGGAGAGCTTTTTCCATGAAATCTTATCAGATCTCAGTGATCACATTTATATTGCCCATATTATCACAAAATAAGAACTGCTAGGCATGTGTGTCAGCGGTAGGATTCAAATATTGTTGCCACTGGTTTGATGGGCATGGTTTGGGTGGTGTGCTTTGCGTGCGTGCACACACTTTGGATATACGTGGGCGCCAAATGCACACTTTGGGCAATGAAATTGAGGTATTGGTTATGATGTTTGGAAGCTGAGAGTAAAAAGGAAAAATAAAGGAAGCTATGTTTGACTAGTTAGCAATATTTGCTTGGCTTTGTGGAAATGCTACAAATTGTTTATTTCAGAAGGATATTTGTATTTTGGGAGGATTAATAATATTGACTCTTAACAAGGCATTTGGTTCCATGAAAGCAAGACAAACTTTGGGTTTTGCATTGTAAAAGCCCATTATTCTTCTTTGATGCAGCCATTGCAACTTGTTTGTCTACCATAACTTGTAACACGGACTTCTGAGGTGCGTTTTGCATCTATGTTACCATATGGATAGAAGGAATGGGTAGCGTTTTATTTCTGACATTTAATAGCAGTGTGCAGTTTTGCTTCAAAGGATTAATTTGATAAAATATTAAATTATTTTGAATGTTATCTGGAATATTCAAGATCCATATGATTGCAAATGGCATCAACAAAGATAATGCTTTGTGGACCTTAACTAGCATTGGATTTTTCCTAACTTCTGGATCAAACACTAAAATGTCAGAACTGACGTGTCTCCACTTTCAGTCAGCAGCTATGACACAGGTCATTGTTTAAAGTGACAACATATGTTCCCCTTTTGTGTGCTGGTCAGTTTCAACATGAACAGTAGATGGACATTTACAGGGACATTTTTTTGATGGGGGAACTCAAGGTTTATATTTAGGATAATGATCTATTTTGTCATGTTGTTGTTTGTAGTCAGTCTGTGTGATCTTGCAGCAGCTACAGTCACAAGGTGATCCACTGTGACTCCAGATTCTTTGCAGAGATGGCATTTGTTGCTGCCTTCTCAATTCTGACTTTGTATGCATCTGTTCTTAGCTATTGCCAGGTCTTGTGGTTATTTGATTTCTTTGCTATATTTTTATGTATTGGCCATGTAATACTTTGCCTTGTCATGTCTCTTTTCTATTTTCCATTTCATCACTGCAAACAATGGCATGAGAAAGTAGCAACAATGGTGCGCTGTAATAGCTGCAAGAAATACCATTTTCTTATAAGCAAAAGTGCTTATAAGGTGGGACTACGAAATAGAAAAAGTCATAGAAAATGAAGAAGTTAAAGTGCTCTGGGACTCTAGAAGTTAAGCAGGCAGGCACCCCAAAACTGATAATAAGAAAGACAAAAAAAATCTGGCTGGTGGCAATACCTGGAGACAACAGAACAGAAAAGGAATTGGAGAAAATCATAAAATACAATGACCTACAGATATAAATAGAATAACTGTGGCAAAACAAAGAAAAAAAATACTACCCTTAGTGATAGACAATCCCCTCCCCCAATTGAATACCTTCAGTATTGACAAAATCACCATTAGCCGTGGTGGTGCAGTGGTTAGAATGCAGTATTGCAGGCTAATTCTGCTGACTGCCGATTGCTAGCAGTTTGGCCGTTTGAATCTCACCAGGCTTAAGGTTAACACAGCCTTCCATCCAGTGGTGGAATGCAAAAATTCTTTTACTACCAGTTCTATGGGCTTGGTGGACATGGCAGGAGAAGGATACTGCAAAATTCCCATTCCCTCTCTACTCCACTAGCCTGATTTCCAACTCCGTTCTCCTGTGCAGGGCAACAAGACCTGGGAACAAGACCTGGGAGGCTGGGAAGCAGCAATAGACTGACCATCAGCTGGGACTCAGAGGCTGGGAAGCAGCGAATAGATCAATTGGGTGCAGGCTAGGCCTCACTGCAGCCTCCTGGGAACCAAAACAGTGCATGTGGGGATTCCTGGAAGAAGCGGGGGCAGGTGGGTGGGGCCAGTCAGAGGTGACATTTGCCGGTTCTCTGAACTGGTCAAAATTTCCACTACCGGTCTGCCAGAACTGGTCTGAACTGGCTGAATGCCACCTCTGCTTCCATCCTTCCAAGTTCAGTAAAATGAGGAGTCAGATTGTTGCAGACTCTGTAAACTGCTTAGAGAGGTGATGGGTTTCAAAGACCAGTCATTGTGCAGGGTGCCAAGATGTTTGACTGCCCGAGCAGTGTTTATTACATTTATAGGGTTTTTACAAGAAGACAAAGGCATCATAGATACAGCATCTGGATTGGAGAATAGATCCCACATGGGTGAAACCTCCCAACTACATTGGTACAACCTCCCAACCAATTCTTAAGACTAGTGGTGATGTTAGTAAATGAGATCACCTATATGTCTGGCAAAGTCCAGGACTTTCCAACCCAAAGATCATGCAGTAACAAAAGAGGCCCCCTTAGCCAAATGCATAGTCTGCTGCTAGCATCTAGCACAATCCAGAGGATCTTAGTGGCTACTACAGAGAGGGCTGTGAAGCACTGTGAAGCATATATAAGTCTAAGAGCTATTGCTATTAGTGAATTGCAAAAGGCAGCTTTAGTTGGAAGAGCTCACATCCTGCAATGATATCTTTAACAAAATCTTTCAAATAGCATCTGCCTATCCCAGGTCCTTGATAGGTGGTAAAATTCCAGATCCAGTCTAAACATCTGTTTGACTATGCAATAAACCATAATAATAATAATTGGAGAAAATCATAAAAAAATACCTGTAAATAGAAATAGAATGACTGTGGCAAAAGAAAGCAAAGTTAGTACTAATAGTAATAGATAGCTTGGTGCAATCCTAAAACATCTGGAGCCACCACTTGAATACCATTAGTATTGATAGAACCACCATCAGTTAACAGGAAGAGGTAATATAAAGACAGACAGCTTACATTCAAATTATCCTTTAACACCACTTGGGAACGACTCAATAAGCTGTTAAAATACCAAACCAGTCTTAATATCTGGCTGACTGTATGACCATGATGTGATCATTATCATAATAATCCTTGTTTGCCTAGTGTTAGTCTCTGTTTATTAGAGTATTGGCTGCTAAAGACATGCATTCTGATGTTTTTTCTTTGTTTCTTTGTTATTATCTCTTTGGTGTGTAAATGTGGTTTATATCTACATGTCTATTGAGAGTTAGTTTCTTTGAATGTCCCAAGTTCCAGAAATTCCTTAGTGTTTTTGGATTTAACTAACTCTAGAACTGCCTAGAGCCCCAGTTTCAACTCAATTTGCTTTAAAACAGGTTTCAGATCATTCAACTGGATGTCAAAAATAATTTATCTTGATTTTGAGAAATGGCTTTTCTACAACTAGTTCTTTATTTTGGATAATGGTAGCTTCATATTTCAGTATCAAAAGGCATATACAATATATAGCTCATTCTTCTTTTGAGATTTTTAATGGTTTATTTGTGTGTTCTGAAGGACCCCACAAACGGTGACAGCATGAAGAATGTACTGGTTGCTAGACAAAATTGATTCTCAGATTCTTTTAATTTTTTTTCTCACAGTTCATAGTCTGAATGATGGTCTTAACAGGTTCCTTTATTTCAAAGATGAAAAATGAAGTCCTTAAAAAAACCAGATGCAGTTAGTAACACTGCTCAACTGATAATAGCATACAATGAATGAACATTTCAGCAGATCAGGAAGCCCAGTGGGAAAGTGATTTGGTGTTTTCTGAGACACTGCTATATTTATGGGATTTAAAGAAATAAGTAGAAATTGTTCTATAATTGATCTCAGAATTTACTGGATATAATTTCTGCAGATAGCAAATGAGGACAATATTCGTTTTAATTATTTGTACAGAACCACCCATTTTTCCCATCTTCAACATTAGTTTCATCATCACTTTGAGGATTTTAATAATGCTTCATGCCCTTGGTAATAGATCAGCCCTAATTAATCTGGCATACTTCAGACTGGATGGAATGTATCTCCAAGAATTTTTAACCAACATGGGGTTTGGCTATCCTTCCAGATCTAGCCTGTTCTAGTGATCGTAAAACAGCTTTCCATATTTGGAGGGCTCGTGACATTCTCGTTTTTAAAGACTATCATGGGAACATTTATCAAGAGGGGAAAGTTTGCTCGTTCACAAATGATAGACACACTTACTAACAACATACCCATTATATTGCTTCCTTCTATTGTGTGGTGCTCCACATGTCTTCTGTGATAAGTTTTATATTATTTTTTTCTTGGTATACTTCCAAACAAAGTCTTTAGCTGCTGCTGATAGATGATAAATGATAGATAGATAGATAGATAGATAGATAGATAGATAGATAGATAGATAGATAGATAGATAGATAGATAGATAGATAGATACTGTAAATAGATAGATATAAAGACTAAAATATGCTGATGGAATTAATTACAGAAAATATTTTGGAAATAAAAACAAAATGAAAGGCTAATGCTTTGCTTTGTCCCCAGCCAAAAATTGGGCAATAAATTTGAAGGATAAAAAATGGTATATGTACGTGTAGACGTAACAGTGGTTGTGGAATAACATTGGAGACCTGGTGTATTTTCCACAATAAAAGTAAAACAAGAAAGCCATTAAACACTTGGACAGTTTGACCAACAAACAACTTCTTTGTTCACCTTAATTTCTTTTTCTTATTCCAGAAACCATACATCAATGCCCCTCCAAGGCCCTTTCATTTCGTCACAAGCCGGAACATGTTGTGTCTGAGAGTTAACTGACCCCTTTATGGTAAAGAGCTACTTATTTCAGTTTAAAACTCTGACCTGATAGGGGCCAAGCTGCCAAGAATTAATTAAAATGGGGATTCCATCGTTTTCTGCTACATCAGTTACTGAAAATATCAAGCAGTCTCTGATCACATTTATAATTAATTAGGCTGCAGTAGTGTAGTAAATTAACATAATAAATAAAGTTCTAATTACAGGAGCTATCCACACAATTATTGAAGGAACAATCATCATTAGCAGGAGAGCTTTGTTATTACATTTGAGTTAGTACAATTTTGCAGCTTTACTTTATCAGATAAAGTTCTTTCCTGCCAAAATGTAGCAGAACCAGAGACTCTGTTCCTTTCCCAGTTATGGCCTTATGAGAACTACAAAAGAGGCATAGTTTTTGTTGACGTGAGTTTGACATGCCTGGTTTAGTTAATCAAATCAAATCTTTTATTATGTCATAGACTAGTATTAAAAGAGTAAAAAAAGAAACAATAACTTTAAAATGGTTACATATATATGTATATATTATGTGTCAGTTTTGGAAGCCATAGTAGCGCCAGAAGCTTCCACACTGCCACATTCTTGTGCTTGGGGAATTGGGACGGGAGATTTCATGGAATGTATGTGCTTAGACATAATAGCATTTTTCTTTACTGTCATGTTATTCCTGCACCTGGGTGAGGAATGGTTGAAGAGATATCTCAAGTTGGAATGGATGGTGATTGGGCACGTGATGGAATGATGGAGGGGGTGGATTTTGTATTTTTAATTATTGAAGGAAAACCTGGAACTCTCAGATTCGGGTTTTCCCAGATGTATGACAACTCTAATAAAATGGAATTTTGAGAAAATGCCTGTCGTAAAAGTTTTTGGTTGGAGTTTGGTTTTTGTGAAACGCTGACATTATGTATGTATGTATATGTATATTAATAAGATATAAAATTATATTAATATGTGTATATTAATAAGATATAAAATTTTGCCTGGATGAGGAAGTTTCTATTCAGTTCAGATTGTGAATAGATTCACCACATTATTTTGTTTCTTTTTTTAAATAAACATTTTCCACTCTTTAATGCAGAGTAATTTCCAACCGTGAAGCAAAGTTCAATATCAGCATTTATGTCTATAATTCACTTCTGCCTATTTTTTCCATTCCAGTGTTTTCCTGAAATTTCCAGGCATTACTAGGAAGAAACACTATAAAAACCTGAAACCGTGATGGTATTAAAGTGACAGCTTCCCCCATTCTTTATATGCCAGTATTGTGACTTACTTGTATTTAACGGCTTTCTTTCAGCTTTAAGTTTTACTGCCAATTAATTTTTAAAACCTATTATTTTAAATTATTCAATTATTTTAAAATAATGGTGCATGATTTAGAAGCATTAGTTATTGTACTTTTATGCTTTTTGTAAGACACATTATGCTACTGTTTCTCTAGAAGGCGAATGAATGGGTATCAATTTATCTGTCTAATCCCTGTCCTTTATATTATCCAAATAATTAAAAGAATAACACACAGAGAGAGAGAGAGAGAGACTCATATGCACATACCCTAAATGGCTGGATAGTGTAGTAGTTACAGGGTTACCCTTTATGTGGAAGTTCAAATCCCAGCTGGTTCTTACCTTAGCAGTAACTGTTGTACCTTATATTAAAGGCTACAAGTCACAAAAATTGCACAATATATAAATCTAATAAATCAAATCAATCTAACAGTTTGGAGATTGAAAAAGGAGAGGGGGAAAAAAGAGTGTCGTGAAATTTTCTGATGATTCAGAGTCCCTTTTGGTGTACCTAGTACAGAGAGTTCTCAACTTAAAACCACAACTGAGTCCAAAATTCACATTGCTAAGCAAGACCAGTCGTTAAGTGAATTTTACCTCATTTTTCAATCTTTCTTGCCACAGCTGTTAAGTGAATCAGTGCAGTGGTTAAATTGGTAACACAGTTGTTAAGTGAATCAGATCTAAGTGTATATAAAATCATACATTGCAATGTCCTACTTGTCAATGAATACTTCAGCTTCAGCCATAACAACACAAGAGCAAACAATAGATGCAAACTCAAGGTTAATCGCACCAAACGTGATTGCAGGAAATACGACTTCAGCAACAGAGTGGTCAATGTCTGGAATACTCTACCTGATTCTGTGGTTTCTTCCCCAAACCCCAAAAACTTTAACCTTAGACTGTCTACTATTGACCTCACCTCTTTCCTAAGAGGTCTGTAGAGGGGCATGCATAAGGGCACCAACGTGCCTACTGTCCCTGTCCTATTGTTCCTTTTATTTTTTCTTATATGTACCCATTTCATGTATTCATAACTATCTATATACTTATACCTATTATCTTGTAAGCGATTGACAAATCAAATAAATTCTAAATTCTAAAATATGTGCAACAACGTGCCTACCGTCCCTGTCCTATTGTTTCTTTTATATATATTTATATTTCTCTTATATGTATCCATGTATTCATAGCTATGTTTTTTTACTTATACCTATTATCTTGTAAGCAATTGACAAATAAAATAAAGACAGCTTCCCCATGGGGCTTTGCTGGTCAGAAGCTTGCAAAGGTGGTGACATGATCCCTGGACACTGCAATGGTCATAAATCCCAAGTATCCAGTGTCCAAATTTTGATCCTGTGATTACCGGGATGCTGCAATGCTCATCAGTGTGAAGAACTGTCATAAATCACTCCTTTCAGTGCCATCGTAACTAGTGACCAACTTCAAAATGACCACTGAACAAATGGTTGTAAGTTGAGAGCTACCTGTACGGTATATGGTTCTTTGGCTTCTTCCACTCTATACTTTTGTAAATAAAACAAATATTATAAACTCAGTTGTAAAACCTCAATGTTCTCTTACCTAAAGTAACCCAAGGCAAATATCTGCAATTACCTGGGAAATGATCACGAACAAACCTGGAGTTTATTCCTCTTACATAAGATGATGATGATGATGATGATGATGATGAATTGCACAGTCAGCCATATGTTCAGACTGGGTTTGGCATTTTTGTCTACCTATCAAGTCCTTACCAAGGACCTGGGATAGGCAAATCTGGATGTTTGGTGGTGTTACAGATATCTCCGCAGGATGGAATCTGTTCCAAGTAAAGCTGCCTTCTGCAATTGACTGATAGCAAATTTGTCAATGCCTATGGTGTTCAAGCGGTGCTCCAGTTGTTTTGGGATTTCACCCAAGGCGCCTATTACAATTGATATTACTCTTGCTTACCTTTGCCATAGTCGTTCTATTTTTATTTGTAGGACTTTGCATGTTGTTGTTGTTGTTGTAGTTATTGTTGTAGTAGTAGTTGTTATTATTATTATTATTATACACAAAAATGACAGCATACACAGCAAACGAAATAACCATGCTAGGTTTCGTATCACAAATCATTTGTCGAACGCTTCCCCAGTGTTTAGGACTGCATGATGTATTGGCGGATTATGCGAGCAGATCCCAGTAAGGTGGCCTTCTGCAGCTGACCAATGGTGATCTTGTCAGCGCCAATTGTTTTTAAGTGCTTGCCTAGGTCTTTAGGCACAGCACCCAGTGTGCCGATTACCACTGGAACTACCTGCACTGGTTTATGCCGGAGTCTCTGCAGTTCGATTCTCAAGTCCTGATATCTGGTGACTTTTTCAAGTTGTTTCTCGTCGATTCTGCTGTCACCAGGTATGGCAATGTCGACGATCCACACTTTTTTCTTCTCCACAATCATGATATCCGGCGTATTGTGTTCCAAAACTTTGTCAGTCTGTATTCGGAAGTCCCACAGTAGTTTCGCATGCTCATTTTCGACCACTTTTTCAGGTGTATGATCCCACCAGTTCTTTGCTACAGGAAAATTGTTGTTGTTATCATTATTATCATCATTATCATTATTATTCAGTGTAATTAATTTTTTTCTCACAAGGGTTTTACTATAATACTTTCTCTCTAACTGAAACTTAGTACAACTATGGTTTAACACATTCTCACCCATTCTGAAAACATTACTTTCTATGCTTCTGATGTGTAACGTGATATTTTGAATTTATCTGATAACACTAGTTAGAAAGAAGGATGGACAGCATTTGACAGTTCTGATTTGCTCACTTGCCCAATTGCCAACCTTACTTTGTTCTTTTCCAGATATTACATATTTTATGACATATTTAATGTCTGTCTGACTACATGTTTTGCTTAAAGGTAGATTTCTAAAATATTTTTTCTTAAAATATTGTTTTTAATTCATCTTTTTCTTCCTGAATATGCATTTTAACTGGAGAACCGCAGTAACAGTTCAAAAATGTGCCAAAGTGATAATATATCATTGCATTTTACTTCACATATTGACCTGCCACTTCAGTTCACATATCAGCTCAGAAAATGTGAATTAGGTGGGTTTGCTTTAAAATGTGACTTGAATGTGACTTTTTATCCTATGTAGAATAGAAAACCATCTCAGAGAACATGAAAGAAATAATAAAATGAAAAGTGCAGATTTAATTTATTCAGTTTAAATACTGCCTTATTCCAACTGACCGGGAAGCATACAATAAAACAATAATGTGAAAACATTTGTTCATTTATGTGTCTGACTCAGGTTGAATTGTTGTTGTTCTTTTGCAATATAGCCAAAGTAATTTTACAAATAGTATTTTGTGTTTCTACAAATATATATTTGTAAGTACACAAACTATGGGATACTGTATATGTCTGATGTTTATGATCTGTTTTAATTGGAAAAAGTTAGTTGTGATTTGTTATTATGAACCACTGCTTGTATAAGTGGTTGAATTCTACAGAAGGCATTTTATACATATAAAAGTTTTAAAGTATATGGGAAGTTTTTCAAAAAGTGAATGGTTCCTTTGAAAGGATTGCCACCCTTTGCAAGCATTTGAGGTAGTGTTAATTTTGTATTGGCAAAAACAGGTCCTATGTATTTCATACATTACCAACTGTGTATATTTATAGGAGTTTATAATAAGATATAAGAAAATAATTAAAAATTCAGCTTGCATGTTAAATTTATCTAAGCTTTATTTAATTAGAATTTGTAAAGTCTGGTCAGCTAATGTAAAAGTATAAATGGTCCATAGATTCTAAATATATGCACAATGAACTTTTAAAAAGATATGTATGTGAATTTTTATTTCAATTAGTTGAGACACCTACATCAAGTAAGAAAACTATCAAATGTATACCAGGGTGAAATTGGAATAACATAATTAGTAAATCCAGAATTATTGATATGGATCTCCCATAAATTTCTCTGTTTCTGTGTGGGTGTACATATATCATTGATTATGACCTTACACACATACTTTTTTTAAAAAAGGAGTCTCAGTTATACAGAAATAATTCTCCTTTCACATAGTAAAAGTTCAGAGACAATTGCCAAAATGGAATTAAAAATTCTTACTAATTCATTCATTCCTTCCTAATTCTTACTAACAGAGAAGTGATAGAAGGAGTTGAAGCTTCTGGAACCTTAGACAAGAGTGATCTCATCATATTGGAATTCAATATAATACAAACACAAGCAATACAACATAATCCAATTGTCTTAAACTTTAAAAGAGCTGATTTTAACAAATTTAGGGAGATCCTAGGAAAGATTCCATGGATGAAAATCGTAAAGGGGAAAACAATACAAAAAGGTTACGAAACTCTGAAAAATATGATCATAAAAGCCCAGCCCAGTACAATACCATTGGAAAAGAAAAATAAGAAATCTAAGAAGAAACCAGCATGGTTGTACAATGATGTCTCTGATAAGCTGAAAGACAAAAAGATCAAGTACAAAAAATAGAAAGAGAGACACACCAACAAAGGCAGAATATCAGCAGTAGCCTAAATCTGCAAAGATGAAGTCAGGAAAGCAAAGGCTCAGAATGAACTAAGACTTGCAACAAAAATAAAAGATAATAATAATAAAAAAGTTTTCTTTCAACATACAAATACAGGAAAAAAGGAAACAATCAATCCACTGAAGAGAGAAAATAGCAAAGAAGCAATAGGCAGTAGAGAGAAAGCAGAGCTGCTTAAATCGTTCTTTGCATCAGTCTTCATGCAAAAAAATAAAAATAAAAAATCTATAGCCTACCTACCAAAAATATAAGATGAGGTTACCATCTTCAAAAAAGGGGAAAAAACAGAGACAGGAAATTACAGACCAATCAGCCTGACATCAATACCTGGAAAGTTCCTGGAAAAGGTAATTTAAAAAAAAGATCTGCACACATCTGGAACAGAGGTGGTATCCAGCAGGTTCTGACCAGTTCTGGAGAACCAGTAGTAGAAATTTTGAGTAGTTCAGAGAACCGGCAAATACCACCTCTGACCGGCCCTGCTCCCATCTATTCTCTGCTTCCCGAGTCCCAGTTGATCAGTTGGGTCTTCTTTTGTTGCCCTGCACAGGAGAACAGAGCTGGAAAGCGTGGTGGGGAGGCAATGGGATTTTGTACTAAGCTTCCCCCAGGAGTGGGGAGGGAATGGAGATTTTACAGCATCCTTCCCCTGCCATGCCCACCAAACCATCCCACTCCCACCAAGCCATGCCCACAGAAGCGAAGTAAAAAATTTTGAACCCCACCACTCAGGGATAGGATTCAAATTTTTAATAACCAGTTCTGTGGGCATGGCTTAGATGGTGGGCATGGCTTGGTGGTCATGTGACTGGCTGGGTGTGGTCAACTCAATATCACATTGAGGCATGCATCTCCTTGCCTGGCCTCTCATGACTGTGGGAATGCTGCAACAATCGTAAGTGTGAAAAATGGTCATAAGTCACTTTTTTCAGTGCCATTATAACTTTGAATGGTCACTCCACACAAGCAAAGTACCAGCAAAGGAGGGAAAAAATAACTCCAGAGACATTCCTGAGACAGGAAGTCTAGTCCTGCCAAGAATGTAATAAGGGTTAATGTAGAGGCAGTTTCTGTAAACAACACCAGAATGTTTCCTTCCTGCCTTCCTTACAGGATTAGGTCAGTAATTTCTTCTAACAACCGGTTCTCCGAACTGCTTAGAATGTTAACAACTGGTTCTAGCGAATAGGTGCAAACTGGTAGAATCCCACCCCTGCCACCACTGATCTGGAAACAAATAAAATTATAACCAGAAGCCAAGACAGGATTGATAAAAACAGATCATGCCAAACCAATCTTATTGACAAAATGACTAAATTAGTAGACTGGTGAAATGTTGTGGAAATAGGATACTTAGATTTCATTAAGGCGTTTGACAAAGTAGACCACAACCTATTTCTTGATGAGCTAGAAAAATATAGGATAGATATCATCACAAACAGATAGATTTGTAAGTGGCTGACAAACTGTACTCAACAAGTAGACCTTAATGGTGGTACATCTACATGGTGGGAAGTAAACAGTGGAATACCACAAGCTTCCATCTTAGGACCAGTACTCTTCAATATCTTCATAAATGACTTGGATGGTGGAATACGAAGCAAAGTCATCAAATATGCAAATGACACTAAACTGGCATGAATTGCCAACAGCTCAGAACATAAGTTCAGGATCCAAATGGATCTTGTCAGAC
The DNA here is from genome assembly GCA_023653725.1 of Bungarus multicinctus. Lineage (NCBI taxonomy): Eukaryota > Metazoa > Chordata > Lepidosauria > Squamata > Elapidae > Bungarus > Bungarus multicinctus. Next base: position 10,656,480 of record CM042848.1, on the reverse strand, counting down.
TTAAACAATAGGCCCTATCCAACAACATGACATTTAATCTGGAGAAAAGCAAGGCAAAACCCCATTCTGAAAGGTACAAATATAGATTAGATGATACCTGGCTCGAAAACAGTAACTGTGAGTAACTGTGAGTAACTGTGAGAGGGACCTTGGAGTCCTAGTGGAAGATCACTTAAATATGAGCCAGCACTGTGTGGCAGCAGCCAAAAAGTTTGGTCACCACATTACATAAAAGTTGTTAGACTTTGGAAAAAGTGCGAAGAAGGGCAACTAAGATTATTAAGGGCCTGGAGACTAAAACCTATGAACACGGGTGCAGGAATTGGGTATGACTAGTCCAGATGAAAAAAAAAAAAAAAGAACTAGAGGTGACATGATTGTGGTATTCCAGTATTTGAGGAGCTGCCACAAAGAGGAGGGTTCGGCTTATTTTCCAAAGCACCAAAGGGAAGGGAAAACAATGGATGGAAACGAACCAAGGACAGAAGCAACCTGCAATTAAGGAGAAACTTTCTAACAGTGAAAGAAGAGACCAGGGATAGGATTCTACCTGACTGGACCAGTTCTTTAGAACCGGTTGTTATCATTCTTCCCAGTTTGGAGAACTGGCAAATCACACCACTGGCTGGCTCCTCCCCTCCCCAACCACTCACTCCTTACCTGGCATGCATGCCATCAAACATGCCGGCGTTTGATAACTTGCTATTTTTCCTTTTTAATATATCCTAAAATATTTCACTTTCCTAAGAGAAGGGTAGGTTTTAACTTCCAACACTAACAAGTGGATGGGTTTTTGTATTAGAAACCTCTTAGGCCCCATCAAAAAATGTTCAACTACTGCTTCTAAAGAAGCTTTCAAGCTGCAAAGTGAAAAGAAAATGCTACCCTTTGTTCTCGATCCTTTCTACACGTTGTCACCAAAAAGACATGTTTGGTTCAGAAAGCAAATTCTTCTCTACTCTTTTCATCTTTCTTTCTTTTTCTTTGGGGCATGGGGATAGCTTCAGCCCTCTTTCTTTTATATAGTCCCTCTGAATGGTCTGGTGGTTGGGCCTGAATGCTACAACTGACTCCCTTGCACTCTCCAGGGACAGTGCAAATGAAATGAAATGAAATCTCCCAGAGATGAGAGGTACTTTTCTCCTTTCTCCATGCAATTTAAAGAGGAAGTTTTAGATGCTCACCATTTCTTTTTGCTGCCACCTCCCAGATGGCTTGCTAAACACAAATCAAGCATGGATGGCCAACCCACAGTGCCCACCTCCCAGCTTGCCTGAAAGCATGCCAATAAAGCAGTCATTTTGGGAGGACTGGAATTGAATTTTAAACATCAGTTTTTCACCTTTATTATTTATTACAGCTGACCAAAGAAAGAATGATTGCATGATCATGTGGTATCTGTTCATACTTTTCTAACATGCAGTGAAACTATGTTTTGGCAAAGGAGTGCCATTATTAACATGTCATTAATTGGGAAGTTATTTATTACATTTTGCTTTATTTGAAAGGTGAGAGACAGTAATTAGTAAATATAAGCAATAACTTTATTTCCAACAAAAAGTGTTATGTTTCAAGTTCTGAGAATTACAAGTCCTGTGGTTTCTCTATTCAAAAAAGAAGGAACAAGAGAGCAAATGACAATATTTAAAAGCAGTGTTTCCATGCATAAAATTTCACGATCTTGCTCCGCCTCTTTCAGCAAATAAATGTTTCAGCATCATCCGTATTACAGCAAGTACATTTTCCAGCCTAGAAGCTTGCTGTAGTACAATAATTCCCATTGGGAGGATTTGGTAAATCAATGCGCAAGTGGAGATTTTGTGGATTAGGAAAACAAGCTGTAAGCTTTGTTCTCAGAAGGATTTCTAAGAGTGGACTTCAGATAAAAGGGCAGCACTCTGGGATGCATAGAGCAGAAATAAATAGACCAAGGAAAAGTGTTTTAGAATAGATTCACTTTCCCTTAAACTGAGTTTCTTCATCTGCTGCAGTTGATCTCTGCTACTTTCATTTCAATTAATGAACATATATCAGTGTAATCAAAATTAGATAGATAGATAGATAGATAGATAGATATACTGTAGATAGATAGATATAGAGATATAGATACAGATAGATAGATAGATAGATAGATAGATAGATAGATAGATAGATAGATAGATAGATAGATAGATAGATATAGAGATAGATAGATAGAGATATACAGATACAGAGATGATAGATAGATAGATAGATAGATAGATAGATAGATAGATAGATAGATAGATAGATAGATAGATAGATAGATAGATGATAGCTAACTAGAGATATAGATATAGTTGATATAGATATAGTTCAAAATCAATTTCACTGAAATTGAGGGCTGTGGTTGACTTGGTGTGCTGGGTAGAGTGTGACCGACTGGGTGGGTGTGGCTAACTGGGTGAGTGTGCCCAGCTTGATGTCACTCACTGGGTGTGGCTGACTGGGTGGATGTGGTCAACTGGGTGGCCAGCTTGATGCCACTTCCCAAACTGGGCTGAAGCCACACTGGCCCGATGATTCCTCTTTGCTTTGGGTAGACCGGGCCGAAACCATAAGATACTACAATAGATGCTTACCACAGAAGCAACAAGTACTCTTGAGTGGCTTCTAAATACACATCAGTTGGAAAGAGATACTTAATCAAGCTACATTGTGATGTCTGACATATAACAATCTCAATATCAAACATCCACGTGACAAGACAGCATGACATAATCTCAGTATGTTGTCACTCATTTGCAGAGTGGTTCTTCACTTTCTTAGGCGCTAGGTCTCCACCCATCATTTGAAAGAATAGCAACTTCTATTTTAAGCGGCTTGACAAAACAATTTCAACTAAAATGAAAAACTTCATGAGATATTTTAGAGAGACAAATCATCATTTTTTTGTTTCATTCATTTGCTAGTCAATCTACAATAGTATCTGGTATGTGAAGAGGGCAGAAGAGACCCACCCTGAAGTCTCTGCTTGACCACAAAGCTCATGCTGTGACTTCTGGCCAATCAGTCACTTTCAATGCAAACCACTTGATGCAGCTATTTGCTTCCTCTATCATTATAGGTCCATTCATAAGTTGTCTTTGTCTATATGTAATCTTCCATAGATTTTGTTTTTTAAAATATTCTTTTTTCCATGGGGATGTCATGTCCGTTTTATATATATTAGAACAATATTGATAAAATGTTTTTTTCTACAAATACATTATCCATTACTACATTATATCCCTCTTGCAATTTCAATTCATTTTATTTTCTTTTTCTCTTCATAGTTTATAAGCCAACCATTTCCCTTGATTTATTTGCAAATTTTGAATTCAAATTCTACAAAATGTACTGAGATATTCCTATGAAGATTTCTCAGTCTAACAAATCTAGAATTTATTCTATACATTCTATCAATTTTATTTCCATGTCTTCTTATTCAATTTTTTTAAAAAGCCAAAACATTAATAAACTTCTGCCTAATATTTTCATCTGATATTCCATCTCTGGTACAGCTCTAAATCTCGAGCAAAATTATTTCTCCACTTCAGCAATGCCAAATAATCCAATGTTGTTTTCAACTCTATGCCTGGGACTGCAGAAATACTTTAAAATTTCCATCCTATCATTAATTTGTTATATTTCTTCAAATACTTTATTGATATCTTCTTTCATTACTTGTCTTAATTTCATAAATCTCAAAAGGAAGTTTAATTCACTGCAACAAGCCTTATCTTTTCTGCAACAGGAAATATCTCTTAGGATGTAATCGATTACTATTTAAAGATTAAGAGATGGGGGAGCAAGGCTGTAAAATCCACAGAGGTTGCAGTTAGGAGGTTGCAATTAGGAGCCTAGATCCTCAGATTCTGGGCAGCTTGACTGCCAATCTGGCTGCAAAAACATTATCATTTATGTAGTTTAAATCTAAAGGAGCTGCTGTCCAGAACCCATATAGTTAATCTTTCAAACTCTCTTTGATCTAGGGAAATCAGTAGAAATCACCTCACAGCTGTTTTTGAAAGCCTGCAGTGACCCTCCTTGCTTTGAAGAGCTTTGGAAATCATCAGCTTTGGAGATCATCAGCTTGGGCCTTGGTGGTGCAGGCTGTTAATCATCTAGCACTTAGCTCAATTGCCTGCAATTAGTGCAGGCTCGAATCCCACCAAGCTCAAGGTTGACTCAGCCTTCCATTCTCTCGGGGTAGGTAAATTGAGGACCCAAGATTGTTGGGGGCAATAAGCTGACTTTGTAAAAATGCCGCTTGGGGGGGCCAAAAGCCCTAGTAAAAGGCAGGCATATACAATGGAATGAAGGCTATTGCCAAGCACTTAGGATGGTGCTCCATAGATTGTAAGCCACCCTGAGTCTCCGGAGAAGGGCGGCATATAAATATAAATAAAATAAATAAATAGCTGCCATTCCCCACCTGAAGCTCTGCTTTGTCATGTTTTGAGACAATGAGTTGTAACATTAAAAAGAAAAAAAAAACAACGATTTGACTTGTCTAGGCAATGGCTGGTCCAATGTCAATTATTATCTCCAATTTTTATTTTCTTTTTTTCCCTCTTATTTTTTCCCCTGTGTAAAAAAAATGGAATAGTATCATAGTGGTCTGGGAAATGTTAATATTTTTTAAAGGAAGAGGCAAATCATTTACTTGCCCAAGAGTCCAATTTCCAATTTTGGTGTCTAGGTATATACAATTTTTGACTCTTTTTATTAAGGAGGAGTTTTTCTAATGTTGAAGAGGCTCTCACAGGAGAGATAGGTGGATGTTATAAAAAAGAATAAATACAAACTTCTTTCTGTGAATGAAAAATAACTCTAAAGATTTTTTTAAAAAATCCCATTTTCATAAACTGCAATATTTTACTGTTGTATTTCTTTATCAAGTAGGCTCCAGATTGTTTTCTTTTGTCTGTGTAAGTAGTTGGAGATTCTCAATCATAAAAATGGCATCTAGCAAGAATTGATTCCCTACTGCTGAAAAAGTATTATTATTATTTTCTGACAGATACAGTCATATTTATTCATATTCTTATGTGTGTAAGATTCAGAAGTATACAAAATATAATCTTACAATATTCAAGCAGAGATCCTTTTAAAATTTAAAATAAATACATAATGGATACTTACAGCATCATGATATGTGATGTACATTTTATTTTTTATGAGAAAATATTGTACTCCAGAAGAAATAAGGTCAGTTTTTCTGCATTATCATTCAAATATATGTATCTGATGACATAAAGAAACCTTTATGATTTTACAAGCCTCCAGATAGTTTTAGGAAAACATACTCAAGAGCTCAAGATTTCTGTAAGCATGCTCATCCTAAGAAGAACTAGAGAAACTTAGTAGAATCCTCTTAGTCATTTCAGCTTTTCCTTCAATCTGATGTAATCATATTAAAAATGAAAATGTACTAGATCCTATATGTGCTTCTTAAAGTGGACAGATGGAAACAATTTATCTGGTCACTAAGCCACTTCCAAGCCTTTATGATCTTACGGACATAATTTCACCAGGATTTTTTTGTAACTAACAAACCACTATGACAGGGGTGTTAAATTCACAGCCCAAGGGACAGATGTGTAATGTACTGACTCCGCCCCTACCTGGTTTAGCAAAGGGGAAAAAAATCCTGATATACCATGTTTTGCGGCGGAATAAACGAGACTGCACACCTTTAGTGAGATAGCTCTTTTCTGTTTATTTGCAGGGATCGACTCGGGCTGGCGGCGCGGCAGCCTCTCCTTTTAAAGGGCTGGCCGCGCCAGATACCAGCCACTGGCGAGGGCGAAAACTCCCGCCAGAATTTGACCCAATGGATGGTAAGTATTTTAAATATGAGTTGACCAACCCAGAACATACCACATGATGCCACCATGATGCTGTGAGTTTGACACCCCTGAACTATGATATAAGTAGAGAGCAAATTCTACCTCTTCCTAGCACTGTTGATGTCACCAAGTTTGATAATGAAATGTACACAAGAAAACAACCAAGCTCAAAGAGTATAAGAATCTTATTGTTGTTAGTAACTGATGGGAAGGTGTATAACTGAGTGTTGGGTGTTTAAAATGGGAAAAGGCATATTCTCTTATGACAGAGAATTTTGAATACCTCACTTTTAAAAGCTCATGTGTGAATCTTTTATTTTTTTTTTTAAAAAAACAGGTTTTTCAAATTAATATTGTCTGGAGCAAAAAAATGAGAAATTCATTTCAGGACACTGTACATGCTTTGCTTACCTTTGTGGGCCAAATCTCCTTGTGAAATCACATTGTTACCAGCCCATACATCCAGACTGATTGTAATGCGTTGGTCTAATACAGGGGTGTCAAACTGGATTTCTTTGAGGGCCAGATCAGCATTGTAATTCTCCTCCAAGAGCTGGGAGGGCAACAGGGGTGGAACGGAGGCCTCCTGCAGCCCCTGCCAGCCAAAATGAGGTGTGGGGTCTAGGCATGGCCCCCTGCACCTCATTTCCACTCTCCATGGCCTCCTGTAGTACTCTGCCGGCCATTTTCAAGCCAATTTTTGGGCTGGGTTTTTTGGTCCATTTTCCAGCCATTTTTAGACCATTTTCAGCCATTAGAGTGCTGCAGGAGGCCATGGAGAGTGAAAACAAGGTGTGGGCCCCCCCGCACATGGCCTATTTTAGTTGCCAGAGGCACGGCGGGCCAATCCTTTGATATTTCCAGGCCAGCCCCACGGGCCGGATTTAAGCACTTGAGTTTGACACCCTGGTCTAATATCACTAGATTTCATGTGCTTTTCGTTAACCACTTAACAACAGTAGCCATAGTGGAGATATTGTAAACTCAATATATGCCAATGAATCCAGGAACAAATAGTGGATTGGGTTTGGCTGGAGACAAATCAGCAGGGGGAACTCAGCATAGCATAAAATCTAAAAAATAAGTGCAAAGAAATTCATAGAAGAGTGGGCAGAATACAAATTCTGCATATAAATAAAATATTTGCAAGAAATCACTCAGAAAAACAAATAGCAAAGAAAGAACAGCCTGACCCATATCTCATAGCTTATAACCCTCAGAATTTTTTAGAGTAAGAATTAAACAGTAAAAATTTATCTATGTTCATCTAGAAACAGCTTGCTCCATAGTTCATTAAGATCCCAAAAATCAACAAGAATTTTATCAGATAATTATTCTGGCTAGTTATACAGGTGTTTGGGGAGGGGGAGGGAATGCTGTGCAGGGGGGATAGGAGAAAGAAATGGCACTTTATAACCTGTTTGAGCATTACAAGCTGACTAAATGCATACAACATACTAAGTAATTACACATCTCTATCCCTGGCACTATCATTAACTGTAAGTCTACATTTCCCAGGGCACCATTGAGTTCTTAATACTTACACAAGTTAAAAAAAAAAAAAGGAAAGCAAATACTTTAATAAGCAAGGAAATGAGAACAATCAATCAATCAATGAAGCTTTCATAATTTGGAAGAGGCTGTCTGAAAACAAATACCTACTATATAATTGTAATAATGTGAAAGAGCCTGCAGTTCAATTTCTTGAATCTTTCCCTATATTTTATAGTCATGTATAATGGCATGGGCTGTTTCTGTGGGGAAGAAGGGCAGTTAAGAAGTTTGAGATGTAAATAACTACAAAATAAATAGATCTGATTAGCACATCTAGGCTTTCAGTTATTCAAACCAAATACATAAATTCAGGAGAAGACACTGGAGGTTAGTAACACTAGAGAAAGCAACGTATAGTACTCTTTGCATTCTTGGAAGGAGGAACCTTGAAAATGAGACTAAGTATTCAGATTACCCAAACTTCAGCCTGACCCACTTAACTATAGTTGGCATCTGGGGACTGTGCACATTGATTCTACTCTCTAGTCCACATGCTTCAGTAACTCAGCTCCTTGCTTTCACTGATCTGCTTCATAAAACTTGGAGTTGTACTTGCTTCACTGTGAGCACAACATGAGTTCAGCTCCCAGTGAAATTTGAGGACTTAATACTATAAAGCAGAAGATCAAAGAAGATCAAGTGAACAGGTTTCATAGATGCAAGAAGGGGGATCTGTTTTGTTTTCACCTTAACTATCTATACGTATGTGTCACCAGGGAAATATACCAGATCTTTTCCTCATCATTCTCCTCAGTTAAAGAAGCATGAGCAGGTCTCACTGAATTCTTCATTCAATCATATTACAGAAAACAGAAATGTCGGTAGAATTGTCCTTACTGTTGCTTCTTTTGAAACAAGCCAGTTGCATGATATCAGATATTCAGTTTTTTCTTGGATCTCATTGCTGTTTGCTAAAAAAATGTTAAAAGGACAATAACACTGGGGGAAAATAACCCAACAGGAAGCTTCATTGAGAAGAATGATGGTATCTTATAATATATGAAATTAATATACAAGTGATAGTAGTGGCTTTAAAATAACAATTCTAAGCAACAAAAGAGAAACAATTATAAGTTTTGGGATGTCCATGGATGCCACATGTGTCATTGGCATTCAGATTTCAGTGGTACATCAATAATGATGGCCAACGTAGGCCCAGCTCAAGCCCTACATTGAGATGAATTACAAAGGATTGCTAGATTAGTATAGTTACCTTCTGTCTATAGATGCAGGATCATCTTGTTTAATAAATTCTGCTAGTACTATTATGATTGTAGAAACATTTTATTTCAGTTCAGTGGGACTGAACTTAACAGTCACAAAATACATTTATTTGTGATGGCCTCCTGTTGCTTTTAATGACACATAATCCATAGAGTGGAAAGAGCTTAGGGGTGAATTTTAGATGTGAGGCTTGTGTGCACAGCATGGGAAACTGTTTTTGCTCTGTCAGAGGTGTTTTGGCTAAACTGTGTAGTTTCAGTTAAGAACCATGTTTTTAAAATGGCATTGAGAAAAAGAGAGCTGTGTATAATTCAACAGCTTGGGGTTCTCCTATTATGATCTACTATATGTATTTTGATATTATGGTCTTATGCTTCACAGCTATTACATATCCATTAGCATATTAGAAGTTGTGTGGATGTATGGGAAAATATGCCAGTTACATTGTGCTGCTATAATGCCACTTAATTACATTGCTCTATTCTCACAGCTCTAGTTACAAAACTATTCAGGTAGTGCTCAATTTACCACCATATTAGAGCCAGCAATATTTGGGGGGAAGGCTGTTGTAATGTCAAACATTAGCTAAGCAACCAATCATAAATTGAGGACTAACTGTATTTAGTGGTTTGAATATAATGTGTCAAACAGTGTCCAATATTCTTTATGGAATAACACACGTATCAGTAGCTATCCCTTCCTTCTACAAGTTTATGGCAAATAGCTTTTTCATATAAATGACTTCTTTACCTTATTTGGAGGTAAATTCCTTTCTATAAATTACTTGGGATATTTTTATACTCCTTCATACCAATAGGGTTTATAGGAATGTTATTTTGGCTTAATATGTTTCCTTTTTATCGTTACTAAAGCACTGATCTGATTTTCAGGTGTTCTACCTTTAGTTTGCTCCAGTGATTAAAATGCTAGATTGGCAGAGGGGTTACACAGTTTCCAGCCCATCTTGGGCATGGAAATTAGCTGGATAACTTTGGAGCAATCACTTTCTCTGAGTCCCAGACTAGCACGTTGAAAAATAAATTCTTGAGCCAATGACAAAAAAAACCTGGTGTAATGTTGCCAAGAAAACTGCATGGATCTGTCCATGAAGTTTCCAGGATACCTTTAAAAATATACCAAACAAAACACTTTAATTCCGTTTAGTATTTGTAAATTAAATTGATCCAAAGGTATCAACTTTTGCATCTAATTTTTCTTTCAAATATGAATATGATGCAATAGCTACCACTTACTATACATTACTGTTTCTTATGACAAGTGAACCAACTTTCCAATACCATCCTGTGAGACATGTAAAGTTCACTAGAAAACACAGCGGACAATGTAAGAATCACATGTTCATGATCTGCTCAATATTTTATTTTTTCTCTGAAAGCTGAAAGTCCAACTATTTTCATCCACCTGTAGTAAAAATGCCTATCTGTAGCAACCCCATTGTAGATGGAAAGCAGTGGCTAAAATTAGCAGAGACTTAACAATAATAATTTACAAATGCTAAAAAAAAAATATTGCTGAGATACATCTTGCAATTTCAAAGCATGACCATAATTAAAGGCATGACCATAATAGTTTATGTGATTCATAATAATAGACCGATAAGGAGAGAGAATATACCAATTATGTATGAAAAGCAAATCAGGAATATGTTTAAGTGTTTTGATTCTATGACTGATGAGATCCCTGAAAGATTTAGCCAGGTCCCGCTGCCAAAGCAGAATCAAGGCCATCGTAGAAGATCCCTCACATCCTGACAATTATCTTTTTGACCTGCTGCCACCTGGATGGCGCTTTAGGTCAATAAAATCCCACACCACTAGATTAACAAATAGTTTCTTTCTCTGGGCCATCCGAACTGCAAATAAATATAAGTTACTACCATATGAAGATGTGAAAAGATGTGAAACTGCAATACCTCATACAGATGTATAACAACTTATTACAGTACAATGTATCTCTTATGTATTACACTTGGTAAAGCGTCAGAGTCAGTGTTTGATTTTGTGTATATTCGTAGATATTGCACTCTCAAATTGCAAATGGAAACGTGGGTACTCTATTTTTTTTATCTTTATTTTTAAGTCCTTTGATTTTATTGTATTGCAAACATTTTCTGGGGTGCATCCACAGTTTCGTTGTACTTGTACAATGACAATAAAGTTCTTCTATTCTATTCTATTCTATTCTATTTATTTTAGCACATGCAGGACTGGATTTGTTTAGAATTAAATTTCCAGAGAACAGTGACTTTACTCTGGAAAAATAATTAAATACCCTTAATTATTTGGATCAGTCTGGATCTAGACCATCTCCCAATTTATGCTCACACAGTTTTTCCTGCTGCCCCGTATCTTTCAGAATTTCTCTCTCCTCTAGCTGGTTTCTATGGACTTTTTTTTACTTAGTTCACATTGTTGCAACTTCCTATGATGTGAGAATCTCTTGGTTCAGAGGGTTGATTTAGATCTGGTTTCTGAGGGGTGTGATTATATTCATTTGCTTACTTTCATTTTGGCTTTCTATTACAAAATCATAGTTGCCTTGTGTTCTGATGACCGGATCTGTGAATTAAATTGATCCAGCCTTGATTCTGCTTTGAGTTTAGCTGCTCTTTCCACTTGACTGCTCTCTGATTTCTGTTAGATGCTCTATTTCTCTGGTTCTGGACCACATCTTCTGCCTTTTCCTCTCCTATTAGAAGTTGGACCTTTCTATTATTTGGGTTTAGCTGTATTGCTTTATCTATGCCCCTTGCAGTATTTTGATTTAGAGCTCTGCAAAAGGTTTGTTTGGCCTTTCCACTTCTAACTGGTGGTTCAAAGTTCAACTGGTAGTTCAGACTTCCTGATCAAAGCTCACCTATTTTTATGCTCAAGTTTCACATCTCAAGGACATGCAGGTCATGGTTATCTACCAACTTTTAGCATTTCATTTTTCACTCTTATTCCACTTTATATTTTTCTGTTAAGCTTAAGCTTCTGGTTTTATATGGCTTTTTTTTTTTCAAAAATGTGCAAACTGGAATACATTTTGTTACGTAATTTTTTTTCATTCTTTTTTTCTTCATTCTTTAATTAACTTGTAGCTTTAGCATACATTTACACATATGTGTTGTTAATCTCTTGTAACATTTCTGCCAATTACTTGAAAAAGTGTCATATTCTAGTATCCTCATCTTTCCTGGTCAACAGAAATATATTCTGTTCATTGATATTCATTGATAACCATAAATATTACCATTTTTTAAATTGATTACCAGTACAGCCACTACATGGATACACTGTGCCTACATTTTCAGATATTTCCTTGATAATATGTGTTTTATGGAATGAATTGTTGGGATGATGCATCTTAAGTAGGCTATTAGTGGGTGTGAGATTCAACTTGGGTTCAATTCTTCCAGTCTTGGATGTTAGCTGGAGGGATTTGCTCATTAATGATCATTGCCTCTGTGTGAATTCTTCCTAATAGCACAGTATGTACATATATACCTTAGTTTTATAGTTTTGCAGGATAAGAATATTATTCATTGCTGTAACTTTTTTTTTTAATTTTATTTATCTGCCGCCCTTCTCCGAAGACTCAGGGCGGCTTACAGTCTTTAGAGCACCATGCTAAGTGCTCAGCAATAGCCTTCATTCCATTGTATATGCCTACTTATTACTAGGGCTTTTTGCCCCCCCCCCCCCCCAAGCGGCATTTGTACAAAGTCAGCTTATTGCCCCCAACAATCTTTGGGTCCTCAATTTACCTACCCCGAGAGGATGGAAGGCTGAGTCAACCTTGAGCCTGGTGGGATTCGAACCTGCACTAATTGCAGGCAATTGAACTAAGTGCTAGATGATTAACAGCCTGTACCATCAAGGACCTTTGAAATCAATAAAGCCAATTTGCACTGATAACACTGTAAACCACTTAGAAAGGGCTGTAAAACACTATGAAGTGGTATATAAGTCTAAGTGCAATTGCTATTGTTATTTCACATGTTGGTATCTTGTTAAGTTTATCAATATTCAGTACTTGTCTGTAGCACTGCACCTAATTCATAAAGTAGGATTTTTGGCCAAGTTTATGCATAATATATAGAGTAGGAAAAGAAATGCATAATTGCTACACTGGATTGATATGCCTGCTGAAGGAGCTTTCTTTCACCCTAGTGTATAAAAATCCTTCTTAATACTGATAAAGATCCTAGTGTCATTGTCTAATTCTGAATTAAGATTTTTTAAAGTTTCCACTCAAGAGAAATAACCCTCTTCTGAGTTTCTGGATCAGTGATTTTTTGTCATGTGAACATAATCTGCATTCCTCTAAAGTATATTTCAGGGAGAATTCCCAACAACACTTTCTAATTTTTGCTATACTCAGTTTCAGTTACTTGGTCTTTTCCTTCCATTTTACCACTATAAATATCACCTTTACAAGCTCAGAATGTAGAATATTTTGGCCTCATTTTGAGTCTGGCTTTCATTAAAAAATGTTTCTTCCTTCCACCATTCTTCAAGCGGTGCTTTTGAGACCAATTTCTGCTTAAATGTTTGTTCATCTGATAATTCCCTCGCTCCTTATTCTGCCTTGCTACTTTCTCTACTAGCAAAGGAAATGGATTAACAAGAATATTATAATAAGGATTTTGCTAAACACATCAAAGGTGACATTAGTAACTTTATCCTTTTTTATTTGAAAAAAAGGCATTTAAGCACATCAATGTAACCTCTGGCTTGAAGAGAGCTCTAGATTCCATACAGTACACCTTTAATAAATACTATATTTACAGTAGTACAGTATTTATAGTAGTACAGTATTTGTAGTAGCATACAGTTGTTGGAAGAAATATCCTTCTGGATTCAGTTCCAAGTGGGGAAAAAGACACTGGGAACAGGGAGGCTGTTTGGAAGGTTTAATATCAGGACCACATGGCTTGGAGCTCCAGAGTGAAAAGGAAGAGATCAAAAAAAAAAGGTGCTGAGAATGTCTGGGTTTTATACCTTCTGTTGGGATTTGAATTGGAGCTTGTATTCTAATTGGTTGTCAGTCTCCCATGGGGCCATGCAGGGGCAACTCTGTAGGCTGTCCTGAGTTCCAGGCTTGGTTGAACCTTGCTGGATGACCATGCTCTTAAAAGGGCTTTTGGCAATTGCCACAGCGCGCGCTGAAGACCTGGCTTTTCGAGCAGGCCGGCCTGGGCTGAGAGAGGGTTTTAATGTGTCTCCATTAATTTTAATTAGGGGGTTTTAAGGGGGTGGGGTGGGCTTTTTATTCGGCCTAATCTAATTTAATTTTTTTCTTAACTTTTGTATTGTTGGGGTTTTTAGATTGGCTGTACACCGCCCTGAGTCCCTAGGGAGAAGGGCGGTATAAAAGTTAAATAAATAAATAAAATAAATACCTGGAGATTTTTGCTATGCAAAGTATTGTGGTCCAGGCCTTAATGGCCCACCCATTAACAAAGGTGGGGGTGAGTTTCTGCTTCTGAGTTTCTATTCTTTTTAGAGGAAATATTCTGCCTTTTTAATATTTCCTAGGCTATTTCGATTTTCTAGGAGAGGGGTGGGTGCTAACCTCCTACACAGTGTATATACGATATTATTATAACCAACCCCTTTATTGTTAAGTTTCAGAAATTTCATCACTAACTTCTTCCTTCCAAGATTAGACTAGCCATTTTGTCACTCCAGGGAAATGAACACTTTTTTATGTCTTAGTCCTTTCTAAAAGTTTTCAAAGCCTTTAAACTTCTTTAAAGTCAAAAATCCACTGTCCACTTATTTTGTATTTTTAAAATCTTTTTCTCCCCACTCGAGGGACTCCTTCCCCTCTCTTCTGTTTTAATAACCGACGCCAACTGCCTTCCCTAAAATATCCCTGCTATTTGTCAGTTAAGAGAGGCAATCCTTCTTGCCCATGGTGACATATCTAAATTCCACACTTGCAGGAATCAAATTGCTGCACCTAAATCTCAGATTCTTCACAATAGCATATATAAATACTTATCATCCCCCACCATCATCAATGCTTCAGCTAGTGTAGTAGTGATAGTTTATTTACTTATGACATTTATATCCTTGATTTTTTTTTCCCCCAGGAGCTCAAGTTGGTAAACACAATTTTCTGTCTCTCACTTTATCTTCACAATGACCTTGAGAAGCAGGCTAGAATGAGAAATTGTCATTTTTTTCATCATTCCATATGAGTGTGAGTGGAAACTGAGAGTTCCCAACCATATTTCAGCTACTTAAGTCCAGCACAACATTGTGGCCAGCCTTACCATTAGAGAAAATAAAGCTTCACGGTTTGCAGGACTAGCAGCAAAAGTTTGTTTGAGGATGGAGTTGCATATGTCATGCAATCTGTTCTAAATCCACTAAGCTGACCTGCTATTATTGGATGCCGTAAGTTCAATTTTCAGTGATTAAGTAACAGGGAATTGCCCACTCAGTAGCCAGCCACAAAGTTGCATTAAATTGCATTACATAAATGGTTTATTGTATTAAATGGAGGCTTTCATGTTCCTCATAATTCTACCAGTAAATATAGAAAAGAAAACTTTATTTGTAAATGTGCATTTTGTACTGCTAAATATAGATTGATACAAAGAACATTTTTTTTGCCATCAGGGTAGCAAGCTGAAAGAAAAATTTATGTGCAATTGTTGTCAGATTGTGTTAGCAAAAAACAAAAATAGGACCTTATAGACTCAATATCATTTAAAGCAGTGGTCACCAACTAGTAGGCCGGAAACAGAGGTGGTATTCAGCAGGTTCTGACCAGTTCTGGAGAACCGGTAGCAGGAAGTTTGAGTAGTTTGGAGAACCGGCAAATACCACCTCTGACTGGCCCCACCCACATCTATTCTCTGCTTCCTGAGTCCCAGATGATCAGCTGGGTCTTCTTTTGTTGCCCTGCACAGGAGAACGGAGTTGGAAAGCAGGTTAGTGGGGTGAGGAGGGAATGGGAATTTTGCAGTAGCCTTCCCCTGCCATGCCCGCCAAGACATGCCACACCCAACAAGCCATGCCCACAGAACCGGTAGTAAAAAAAATTCCACCACTGGCCAGAAACCACTGGTGGGCCATGAGAAAATTTTGGTGGTCCACAGAGAAATGTCACCCCCAAAGCAATTAATCCAGGTGCATGGGAACACAAGGCTGTGCCATCCACTTGGCTTATCGGAACCCAAGACTTGCATCGCTTGCATTGCAAGCAATGTGAGGTAACAGATAACAGATAATCAGAGTTGGAAGGGACCTTGTAGGTCATCTAGTCCAACAACCCACCCAAGCGGGAGACCCTACACCATTTCTGATGAATGGCAGTCCAATCTCTTCTTGAAGGTCTCAAGTGATGGCCTCCCACAACTTCCGAGGGCAACTTCTGTTCCATTGGTTGATTCTTCTCACTGTCAGAAAGTTTCTCCTTATTTCCAGGTTAAATCTCTCCTTGTTCAGTTTCCATCCATTATTCCTTGTCTGGCCTACAGGCGCTTTAGAAAAGTAAGGGGAGGGGGGGGAAAGGCAGAGGGGGGGAACTTGCCCCACTAGCCCCACGCACCTTGCCTGGCCAATGGGCTGCTTTTTTCTGCTTCTTTCTTCTGCTTTTGGCTGCACGCAAGGAAAGCAGCAAAATTATTTCTCTCCCCCAAACTCTAACAGAAATCAGTCTTTGGGACCCTGCAAGGCATCCTGCTCCAAGAGGCTGCACTGGCACAACAAGTCTCACAAAGAGTCATTTCTGGCAGAGTTTGGACAAGAGAAAGAAAGACTTCTGCTGCTTTGCTTGCATGAAGCCAAAAGTCTCTCCTCCGGCCCCCCTCTCCCCGAGATCAGAGCTGGAGACGATATCCTCTGATCCCAAATAAAGAATGGTCGATCAGTAGGAAAATGGGGTGGGGAATTTTCCTGCAGACTTTTTTGGGGGGATTTTCCCAGGGTCTCTGGTTCGCAGGATTTAAAATTATGAGTTTGGTGGTTTCTGAGATCCAAAAGGTTGGCGACCCCTGATCTAAAGAAATGGATTCTTATTAAAATAGCTGGTGCCTAAAGGCTGACACATAGAGCTATCTCTCTTGTGTTCATAAGTATGATGTGTCTTCCAATTTCACGTTGCCAAAATAAATGGTGACTTAGTTGCAGATAGTTCAGTATTTACTGCTTAAATGTTGAACATCTCATTCCAGTTGCCATTTTAAGCATCTATCTTCTATTTTAACTTCATCTCCTAAACAGCAGTTCCACCTCTGTGGGATTGGGTGATTGGCTTTTTCTAAATGTCAAAGAAGCTGGTGGAAAAAAGTATGACACAATTCAATTAGCTTTGAAGTTGCAGTGTTTTCAGAGAGTGAAATGAATAAAAAGGGGTGAGTTTCTAGCAACTAGGAAATGGGGAATAATTATCATCTTACAAATGAGGTGATGGAAAAAGAGTTCTCTTGACTCATTTTCCCCACATCTATTGCACCACACCTAATGCTGCAGAGAAAGAGTCAAAGGAGGCTGTTGAATGGGGTCCTGGTTACTAAGGGTCTCTCCTTCCTCTTTGCTGTCAACTTGTCTAACATATTCCATCTCAGCCTTATCGATTTCTTAAGTAGTTGTCTTTTTTCCCCATTTTGATTAAATATAACTGGATATTCTAATTTTTTAGGACAGAGCTGTTGTGGTGCAATGGTTAGATGCCACTGCTCCGCCCATAGTCATGTGTTTTCAAATGGCTGCTTGAAAATGCATGGCTAGGGTGGAGGAGCAGTCCTCCTTTAAACTGGGGCAGCGAGCATCGGGCGGGCGGGACAAGCGATGAGTAGAAACCAGGTGACTGGGTTGGGGGCGTGGCCAGCTAGATGTTGCTACTGGTTCGGCGACCCACACCAAATTCTTGCTACCGGTTCGCCCGAGTAGGTGAGAACCGGCTGAATACCATCTCGGGTTAGATTGCAGTATTATAGTGAAACTCTGCCCACCGCCAGAAGTTCAATCCTGACGAGCTCAACATTGACTCAGCCTTCAATCCCTTTGAGGTCAGTAAAATGCTGACTCTGTGAATTGCTTAGACAGAGCTTTAAAGCACTATGAAGTGATGTATAAGACTAAGTGCTATTGCTAAGTGCTGTTGCTATTTTTCCTTCTCACTTTTTCCCTTGGTTCCAAAGACAAAACTTCATGTTATTTACATAAATATAAATGCAGCATCCTAAGGAAATGGACCAAATAGATTCTCATGGCTGGCAGCAAGAAAAATGGATACTAATTTATTAAACAATCTTCATGGAGAAAATGGATGTGATGTTATATTGGAAGGACCTTGAGAGTCAGGATTATTCCCACCTACCATTACAATGCTGAATATGATGTAAAGCCAACATTTCAGTGGTGATGAGAAGCAGCATTGCTTCACTAGAGCTGAAGATTTAAATGACTCCTCCCTGGGAATTAGCTATAATATAACCAGGAACTAAACAGGTCTATAAATGTCAGTCTATTTTAAACCAATTAGATTTATCTCCAGGATTGATATTCTGACACAGTTCAGAAGCTTAACCAAGAATTTGTTCCTTTATTTATTTTATTTATTTATTTATTTTTATTTATTTGATTTGTCAATCGCTTACAAAATAATAGGTATAAGTATATACTTAGTTATGAATACATGAAACGGGTACATATAAGAAAAATAAAAGAAACAATAGGACAGGGACAGTAGGCACATTGGTATGTTTATGCACAGCCCCTACAGACCTCTTAGAAAAGGGGTGAGGTCAATAGCAGACAGTCTAAGGTTAAAGTTTTTGGGGTTTGGGGAAGAAATCACAGAGTCAGGTAGATTATTCCAGACATTGACCACTCTGTTGCTGAAGTCGTATTTTCTGCAGTCAAGTTTGGTGTGATTAACCTTGAGTTTGTATCTATTGAGTGCTCTTGTGTTGTTATGGTTGAAGCTGAAGTATTCATTGACAGGTAAGTCATTCAATCTGTTCCATATTTATTCTATTCAACATAGGAAAGCATTTATACATTAGCAAGATTTAATGTTTTACCTTCAAAGTTGTTGGAGATCAGTATAGTAACATCCTGTATCGGTAACACATTCATTTAAGGTTATAACTTTGGACATTTTTTTCCAATAGTTTTGCTTCCTGAAAAAACTTTTGGTGATTATAATGTCCTTCTTCAAACTGAACAAAAATATAATTTTAGAATGATTGTGACATGTAGGAATCTTGAGAAATGTGAAATTAATTTTTAATGACTATAATGCATTTAATTTCATAATCTGTATGAGTTCAATAGAGCTAAACTTGTTTTGCTTCTGATTTTTGCTTGTACTCAGTGTCTGGAGCAGCTCACTGCAGTATCCAACAACAGTCAGCCATTTTAATCCTGTTACTCCTGGGTAACTCCTGTATCAAGTTACCCTGATACAGTTTTTCCATTATACCAATGTTCTGGTGAAATCTTTCACCACATACATCATTGACTGCACCTAAATTTTCAGGAAAAAAAGTCCAAGCATGAATGAAGAAAATTAATCTTCACTGACATGTTACATTTCATGGTCTTGTATGTTGTAAGACATTTGTGCTAAATGTAGCTAGTGTAATTTGGTGTTCTATAGTTGCCAAGAAAATTCTCAACAATATCCTTGAATGCTTTATTTATTCTATTTTATTTATTTATTTGATTTGTCAATCACTTACAAGATAATAGGTGTAAGTATATACATAGTTATGAATACATGAAATGGGTACATACAAGAAAAATAAAAGAAACAATAGGACAGGGATGGTAGGCACGTTAGTGTGCTTATGCACGCCCCCTACAGACCTCTTAGGAAGGGGGTGAGGTCAATAGTAGACAGTCTAAGGTTAAAGTTTTTGGGGTTTGGGGAAGAAACCACAGAGTCAGGTAGAGTATTCCAGACATTGACCACTCTGTTGCTGAAGTTGTATTTCCTGCAATCATCACTTTGGCCTGATCTACCCAATGTGAAGAGGAAACATGGACTTTTTCTTATTGGATGGTAGATTGTATGTTTTAACAGACAAGCAGCTTGCATTTGTGAAGAAGCCATAGAGAATTCTGAGAGTTGAAGTCCACAAGTCTTAAAGTTGCCAAGTTTGGGACCTCTGCTCTATAGCATCACCTAGCATGTTTGCTAGGTGTGCCAAGGTCCTTTCATTTGAGTAGGGTAGGCAACTGAGTTACATCATGTCCACTTCAGCATTTAGTTAAAGGACGGCAATCCACCTTATTGGGAGAATTCTCTTGTCAAGGTAAAATGACTCATCTTTGCAGGAGAAAATTGCCTCATTGAGATGGATCTCTGCCAAGTGACACTTGCCTTCCATCTACATATCCTTGCTACTGACGTTGCCATATAGATAGGTAACAAAGATGCTTTCTGAAGTATGAGAGCTTTCTTTATGGAGATAAAATAAACAAAAAAATTTCTTGGAAAAAGAATTTCTTTTCTTGAAAGTTGCTTCTTGATTAAGAAGTAGATTCTGTTTATCTTTTGATGTGTGTTGCATTACAGATAATAAGGAGCCTCTGTGGCACAGTGGTTAGAATGCAGTACTGCAAGCTACTTTTTCAGCCAGCTACCTACAATTTGGCAGTTCAAATCCCACCAGGCTCAAGGTTGACTCAGCCTTCCATCCGAGGTGGGTAAAATGAGGACCCAAATTTTTTAAAACTATCCTAGGATCTTCCCTTGTAATCATCAATATATTCTAAACCCATTTAATTCTCATTGTTTCCTTCTGCATATCCATCTTGCTGTAGGTTTACAATTATCAGGAATTGTAGCTTGTATTATCAAATTAAAGTTAAATTAGTATTCATCTTACTTTTTTTCAATAATTTTTCCAGATAAAATGTGGGATGTGAGGAAATTTGCCTCAGCAAACAAATATTTTTCTATATTTCTTAGACTTCTGAAGTTCTTAGCTTGAATCTTGTAGAATTTTTTTTAATATAACATGGTATGCACACTACATGAATAATTATATGATCTACCTCTGCAATCTTGATCCATATCTCTGTCTGCCTATTTAAAAAAATATTGTATCCAATGAAGAGAAAAAAGGTAGCATACTTTGGCTCTTCTGGGCTCTGTAAAATAAAGTAGGCCATGCTGTTCCAGAACTTTGATCTAGGCATACTATAATGTTATGTTGTTTGTTAATGGAGAGTAGAAATATATTTGTTATATCTCCTCCTTTCTCTCATCAGTGAGGCAAACATGACAGTAAGCAATAAGGAAACTGCACAGAATTCAGAAACCAAGTATTATAACATACGTTAGAACTGGTGTTTCTTTGAAAAACACATTAAATTCCATCTAAGTAGAAAATATCCTTCGTAGAACCACCATAAAGAGAAATACCAGATGCCCATTCCCCAAACTGGTTGGAGGGTAGGCTTGGCCATTTCCCATGGACCTGAGACCAGCAGTTGCTTTCCTACACAACTTTACAACTGTGCATCATCTTCATTCCTGAGAGAAATACCTGCTTTTGGTCTGTGAGCTGGGATATCCTTCAACTTGTTAACACTGTGGGCATGTTTGAGAAAGATAACATGCATGCAGGAGTCCTGAGCTATTCAGGCACAGTGATGACCATCAACCACTGGGACAAACTCAGTTTTTGTCCTTTGGCAAACAGATTTATAACTTCTGGACAGCTAAGCATGACTTTACCCTCTTCCAATACATGTAAATTAAGATAAGATGAGGTGAGGTAGGTGAGATGAGATGAGAGAAGATAGGATAAGATATAAGATAACCTTTATTGTCATTTTTTACTGTGAGTACACTGATCCACATTAAAAATGAAATTGTATTGCTTGCTCTCAAAATAAATATGTTTATCTACCCATACACATATATAACACAGATATATACACATGGTATATATATATCTATGCCTACACCCAAATATATATTTTATTTTATTTTTATTTATTTGTCAATTTGTCAATTGCTTACAAGATAATAGGTATAAGTAAAAGCATAGTTATGAATACATGGATACATACAAGAAAAATAAAATAAATAAATAAAAGAAACAATAGGACAGGGACGGTAGGCATGTTGGTGTGCTTATGCATGCCCCCCTACAGACTGCTTAGGAAAGGGGTGAGGTCAATATTAGACAGTCTTAGTTTTTGGGGTTTGAGGAAGAAACCAGAATTAGGTAGAGTATTCCAGACACTGACCACTCTGTTGCTGAAGTTGTATTTCCTGCATTCAAGTTTGGTGCGATTAATCTTGAGTTTGTATCTATTGTTTGCTCTTGTGTTGTTATGGTTGAAGCTGAAGTATTCATTGACAGGTAGGTCATTGCAATGTATGATTTTATATACTATACTTAGATTGGACTGATGGCGCCGTAGTTCTAGGTTTTCTAGGTCTAGAATTTCACGTCTGGTGGCATAAGGTATTCTGCAATGAGTAGAGGAGTGGAGAACTCTTCTTGTGAAATATTTCGGCACTTTCTCAACTGTGTTAATATCAGATACGTAATGTGGGTTCCAGATACGTAATAATAATAAGGAATATGTGTGTGTGTGCATATAAATATTAATCACTGTCCATTTTGAATACATAGCAGAAAAAGGAAACTTGAGAGTTCACAAGGTTGATGCTAAACTGTCATTGAATCTAGATGTTCTGCTTTGGATACCGCAAAGCTTCCTCCAAGAAGGCAACAAGGAAAACAGGTTGTGAAGAGGATGTGTAGATTCCCAGACAAGTCTATGGACTCTGCTCGAGCATCATTTATATGCTGTGTCCTGGATAGAAGGAAGAGAACTACCAATAATCTTTTCTGTCATTCTCATCACTCTCTACACCGCCTTCCTGTCTGAAGCAGTACCTGCTTTCTCGTGCAATTCATCAAGCTGTGATTTATTTTCCCATTCCTTTCTAAACCTTTAATTCTGTACCTAGTGTCTTCATTTGTGGGGAGTGAAAGAAATGCATGCATGCAAAGGCGGGCTTTATAATATTTATTACTTCTTCAATTTGTTTCATGCTATAACAGGAGGCATTAATTAAACGACAAGAGTGCACCGAAATTTCCTCCCCTTGAGTAAGAATGATAAGAAGAATAATGCCTCAGATCCCTGACCAACTATTAAGTTTTTATAGCTGTAATGCCAAGCACGTGTATAAGGGAGTTAGTGCCATGGAATTAAAAAGAATATCATTCTGAATAAACATGCTTGTTTTTTTTTTTGCTTATAATGGACAATATTAGGCTAAAATGGCATTACTTTATCAGGTTTATTGTGAATATGCAAACTAATAAGAATAACTAAGTAGGCTTTTGGTAATGAATGCATTTCCAGGTTGTCTGTGTGGTTTATCTATGCATATAGATACCAGGAAGAAGGAAGGAAAAAAATGGAATGAAATTGTGCAAAACATTTTGTTCTGGGTATAAGAATCAGTTGGAGATTCAAGACTGAAAGATAGGATAATTTGATGCGGTTTTGTATTTAAAAACACAACATTCAGTTGGACTATTTTAGATTTTTTGGAGGGTGGGCAGTGGTGGGATTCAAATTTTTTTACTACCTGTAAATTTTTTTTACTACCGGTGTGGCTTGATGGGCATGATAGGGGAAGAATACTGTAAACTCTCCAGTCAGAGGTGGTATTTGCCAGTTCTCTGAACTACTCAAAATTTAGAATTTATTTGATTTGTCAATCGCTTACAAGATAATAGGTATAAGTAAAAACATAGTTATGAATACATGGGTATATATATATATATAAGAAAAATAAAAGAAACAATAAGACAGGGACAGTAGGCATGATTGGTTCACTTATGCACGCCCCCTATAGACCTCTTTGGAAAGGGGTGAGGTCAATAGTAAACAGTCTAAGATTAAAGTTTTGGGGGTTTGGGGAAGAAACCACAGAGTCAGGTAGAGTATTCCAGACATTGACCACTCTGTTGCTGAAGTCGTATTTCCTGCAATCAAGTGTGGTGCGGTTAACCTTGAGTTTGTATGTATTGTGTGCTCTTGTGTTGTAATGGTTGAATTTCCACTACCGCTTCTCCAGAACTGGTCAGAACCTGATGAATACCACCTCCGGGAGTGGGAGCCTTTATCTGTCTATAAAATGAAGCCTGGAGATGCATCATTTTTTTTCAGCATTAAAAAGCCAAGATGGTTAATTCCTCAGAGCACGTTAATACTGCAAAGACTCTGCTATACATTTTCAAGGATATTTTCCCTCAATTAATGTTAAAACATTTCCACTGTACCTCTCTGAAGGCAGAAGAAAACAAGAATAAGCAAATGATGGCTCGATAACCTCCAAGTTGTCCAAAAAAAACACAAATCGTTTCAGCAAAAAAATATGACTAGCATCTTCTTCATAAAAGCAACAATGTTTGGGAGAAATTCCTAGTGGACTTATTCACTTTTCTTAAAAACAATAAATATTTAAGAACAACTACAGGTAGTTCTGACTTACAACACATTTATCTATAACTGTCTGGTTTGGTTCTGCAACCCAGCAGGACAGACACAGACTTCAGAGGATAATTAGGACTGCAGAAAAAACAATTACTACCCACCTGCCTTCAATCGAGGACCTGTATACTGCATGAGTCAAAAAGAGGGCTGTGAAAATATTTACAGACCCCTCACATCCCGGACATAAACTGTTTCAACTCCTTCCCTCAAAACGATGCTATAGAATACTGCACACCTGAACAACTAGACACAAGAACAGTTTTTTCCCGAAAGCCATCACTCTGCTAAACAAATAATTCCCTCAACACTGTTCAACTATTACAAAGTCTGCACTACTATTACTGCTAATCTTCTCATCACTCCTTATCGCCCATCCCCTCCCACTTGTGATTGTAGGACTGTAACTTTGTCCCTTGTATCCTTATGATTTATATTGACTGTTTCCTAGTATGATTTGATTGTTGATTGTACCCCTATGATTATCATTAAGTGTTGTATGTTATGATTCTTGATTCTTTAACGAATGTAACTTTTCTTTATGTATACTGAGAGTATTTACACCAAGACAAATTCCTTGGGTGTCCAATCACACACTGGCCAATAAAGAATTCTATTCTTTTCTGTTCTATTCTATTCTATTCTATTCTATCTGTATTTACTCCCTTTGTTCTTGTTTATGTTCATACTTATACTTGTTATCTTGTGCATGTTTGACAAATAAATGGAATAGCCTAAAAAAAAATTGAGCCCAAAATTTCTGTTGCTAAGTGAGATATTTGTTACGTGAATTTCCGCTTATTTTACGACACAATTATTGAATCACTGAAGTTCTTAAGTTAGTAACACAGCCATTAAGTGAATCTGGCTTCCCATTTGACTTTGCTTGTCAGAAGGTTGCAAAAGGTGATCACATGATCCCTTGGACACTACAACCATCATAAAAATGAGGCAGTTGCCAAGTGTCTGAATTTTTGCCCATGTGACTATGGGGATGCTGCAATACTCATAAGGGTGAAAAATGGTCATAAGTCACTTTTTTAATGCCTTTGTAACTTTGAACATCACTAAACATAGAGGTGGGCATTCAACAGGTTCTGACCAGTTCTGGAGAACCGGTAGTGGAAATTTTGAGTAGTTCAGAGAGCCGGCAAATGCCCCATCTGACTGGAGATTTTACAGTATCCTTCTCCTGCCACGCCCACCAAGCCACGCCCACAGAACTGGTAGTAAAAAAAATTGAATCCCACTACTGACTAAACGAACTGTTGTAAGTCAAGGACAACCTGCAATATTTACCTTATTCTCTCTTTCCAAATTAATACATTTTTGGAATAAAGATAAATAATAAACTTTTATTCCAAAA
Organism: Bungarus multicinctus; assembly: GCA_023653725.1. Taxonomy (NCBI): domain Eukaryota; kingdom Metazoa; phylum Chordata; class Lepidosauria; order Squamata; family Elapidae; genus Bungarus; species Bungarus multicinctus. Next base: position 10,630,981 of record CM042848.1, on the reverse strand, counting down.
ATGTATTATATATTTTCACTGGATTATTTATGCAAAATTTGCACAGCAAAATCTCATTTATGTAATCAACTCAATAAAAGAAAGAAAGAGATAAAGAGCAGACACCTTTAACTAAGTTTTTTTTTTATGGTTATATTTTTATTGTGGAGAAGAATAGGAAAAATGAATACTGCAGATAACTCCACACAAGACCTGGTTTCTAGCAGCACGCAATCGGTAAGCCCTGGACTTTTCCCCTTCAACCGAAAAAGAATGAACTTCTGAAAGCTAGGCACTACAAAAGACATACTTTATTGAAGAAATACCAGTACTAGTCAAAGCAGAATCTAAAATGCTTCCAGGCATACAGTAATAGATAAGGGGAATTAGAACCCTCCCCTTATTTAGATGTAGATTTAGTGAAACAAAGAACCAACATGTTCATTCCCCCCTCCCCTTTTCTGGGAACATATCTTAGAAGAGTTTTCCAGGGAGTATTTTCCAGAGCTGGAATTTTTATGGTCCCTTCTTCTCTTGCTATCTCTCCAAGAGGTGACAGGTTTCTAGCCACCTGGCTCCAATCCTCCAGTTATATATCATGTGCAAGTTATACAGATTCAATATAAGATTTAATATATTCAGGTTACATCAAAAAGGAATTCTTGTACCAACTTTCCCTTCTTCTTCTTACATTGAAGAATGGCAGATACATGGATTTGACACAATTCTCCTCCTCCTCCTCCATCATTATGGAAAGTATCTCCTAGTTATTCCTAGAACCTTAATCCTGTGCTGATGATTATGGGGGAGGCCCTGCAATTCTTTCTTGGGTCTAAGACAATTGGCCACATTGCCATGGCTACATCATCATACCTCCCCCCAGCTGACTCACCACAGCTGCTGGGCCCCACCAAACATTGTCCCTTTCCATTTCTTCTTCTTCCCATTTATCCTGATATCAGAATAAGTTTCATGAAGAGCTGGGCATCTTCTCCCATTTTTTTTTCCTGGTAGCAAATTAGGCACCGTACATTTTTCCATCGCTGTTTGTCCTTTCTTGAGAAAGAAGAATGCACAAAACATGCAAGAAATAAATTTCCTTCTGTGAGTAATGAATTTCCCAACTGCATGGAAAATTTGGTTTAAGATTAAAATTAAATAGACCTCTTGAGACTCTAGAAAAAGTATAGAGAAGAGCAACCAGGATGATTAGGGGACTGGAGGCTAAAACATACAATAAACGGTTGCAGGAACTGGGCTTGGCTAATCTAGTAAAGAGAAGGACCAGGGAAGACATGATAGCAGTCTTCCAATATTTGAGGGGCTGCCACAGGGAGAAGGGGTCAAGCTATTTTCTAAAGCGCCTGTAGGCCAGACAAGAAATAATGGATGGAAACTGAACAAGGAGAGATTTAACCTGGACATGAGAAACTTTCTGGTAGTGAGAACAATCAACCAATGGAACAGCTTGCCCTCGTAAGTTGTGGGAGCGCCATCATTTGAGACTTTGAAGAAGAGATTGGACTGCCATTTGTCAGAAATGGTGTAGGGTCTCCCGCTTGGGTGGGTGGTTGAACACGATGACCTAAAAGGTTTCTTCCAGCTCTGATTATCTGAATCTTAACAACCAAAGTTAAAAAGTCATTTATTAAACCTACATAGCCTTAAAACTAAGAATGGTGATGCAATGTTGCATAAAGCCAAATATTTCTATATTTCTTTTAATTAATTTATGATGCATTCAATGGGCTCTGCTTGTTCAGCTGTTTCAGACACTCTTATGTATAGTATATGTCAACTGATTACTGAAAAACAGCATCAGCTCACTCCAAGAGCTTTTTCCCCAGATGAAAATGAGAGAAATGCTTGGATAATATAAATCAATTTGTGATTTGAAAAATCTGTCAAATAGTAGTGTTTTGCTAAACTCAGTTGGAAGGAAGGAAGGGGTGGGAGACACAGCACTATTATAGTTCACTAATGACTTCAACACAGAGAATTCAGGGATAACAAAAGTCATCAGACATAGATAAAAAAAGGAAATATTACAAAAAAAGAAAAATTGGATAATCCTTCTTTTTAGCCCTTCTTTCTTCTTTTTTAATTGATTGATTTTAATCACCAAATTTGCCTTGTTGATATTTTTTAATTTGAAAAAATAAGATTAAGTAACAAAGCAGTGGAGTCCTTGATATTAATTACTAATAATATAAATTTAAGACAGAAACCTTTATTGTACAAGAAAACTTTGATGCAATATGCAGCAGTTTTTAAATGTTATATTCTATGCTGAAAGAAAAATGGTATGCTTATTAATATTCACATTCTAAATAATAACTAATAATAATAATACTATTTCTGTCTTTTTTATCTTTAACGGTCTAAATTATATAAACATCACAGTATTAATATTCTTTACAAATACCACTGTATCAAAATAACATAATGTATTACCTATGCTCTACAGCAATGTAATAAAAAAGCTTATAAATAAACTTTTATAAACACAGACAAAACACTGAAGTGAGCATGAATGCACAAATACACACACACACCTTCAAAAAAGAGGGAACTGTCGATCAAATTACCACATTTGAAAAGCAAATATGCAACGAAGAGCATATCAAAATGCCCAGATTTGCCCATTCTACTTCATCTTCTATAAACAATTGAAAACTCTGTTTCTTGTGTTTCTCACATATTGAGATTATGTTATGTTTTCAATGGCTGAAGAAGGATTTTGATGTTTCCCCACTCTGGGTAGAACGTTATTTTCATATTTATTTCCTAGTTGCTTAGTAAATTCAAAAGCGTCATATGTGTGAATAAATATTAGTGAGAACAAGTAAATATATAAGTTGGAATGGAACCAGAAGTGGGATTCTACCAGTTTGCACCTATTCGCTAAAACTGGTTGTTAACATTATAAGCAGTTCGGAGAACCGGTTGTTAGAAGAAATTACTGGCCTAATCCTGTAAGGAAGGCAGGAAGGAAACATTCTGGTGTTGCTTACAGAAACTGCCTCTCCGTTAACCCTTATTTCATTCTTGGCAGGACTAGACTTCCTGTCTCAGGAACTTCTCTGGAGGTTTTTCCCTCCTTTGCTGGTACTTTGCTTGTGTGAAGTGACCATTCAAAGTTATAATGGCACTGGGAAAAGTGACTTATGACCATTTTTCACACTTACACTGTTGCAGCATTCCCACAGTCATGAGAGGCCAGGCGACGAGATGCGTGCCTCAATGTGAGTGATATTGAGTTGGCCACACCCAGCCAATCACATGGCCACCAAGCCATGCCCACCCAGTCACATGACCACCTAAGCCATGCCCACAGAACCGGTTGTTAAAAATTTTGAATCCCACCCCTGAATGGAACAGTGTAACATTGGAGATACAACATTTTGCTCAGGCTTGATTGATCAAAAACATACAAATAAGGCTTCAGTTAGTTGCTTCCTCCAATTGTGGAGCTGTTTATAAATCTACTGCTTCCTGATATAACTTCATGTAACTGTATACTTACTTCTTTTATCATATGGCAATATAGAACAGAGGTATATAATGTAAAAAACCTAATTATTCATAAGAGTGTAAACGTTTTCTCAAACAAGTTGTTTTTGTTTTGATGACCTCATATATGTATCCATGTCAGTGGTGGGATTCAAAATTTTTTACTACTGGTTCTGTGGGTATGGGTTGGTGGGTGTTGTTTGGTGGGCGTGGCTTGGTGGGTGGGACAGAGGAAGGTTACTGTAAAATCCCATTCCTTCCCCACCCCACTAACCTGCTTTCCAGCTCTGTTCTCCTGTGCAGGTCAACAAAAGGAAGCAGAGAATAGATGGGGCAGGCCAGTCAGAGGGGGTATTTGCCAGTTCTCCAAACTACTCAAAATTTATGTTACCAGTTCTCCAGAACTGAATACCACCTCTGATCTATGTAGCATTCTAGAATTATAAACATTCAATATAGTACATAGTTTCCAATCAAATTCTGCTTGGTACATTCTTAAAATACACACTATGTTCTTTAGAATATATATATGTATAACAGAAGTAAATAAAACACTCATTCCATTCCAATACAATTCTATCATTGATATTAATTACAATCTTAATTTCTTTAACATTTCTTTTCAATTGAACATCATACTTCCTTGGGAACACTTATAAATTTTCCATAATGAATTCTTTTTTTTTTTTCATATTTCTCTTATATTTTTAAATCATTAATAATAATTAACATGTTCCCATCCTTTCCTAATTTCATTCTCTCGTTCTCTTTATTTCATTTATTTATAAACATTCCATTGCATTACAATAAGTGTTTTATCCATCATTTTAATCATACTTTATTTCATATTTTCTAAAATTGATTCTATTTCTAATATATCAATACTATCTTATGTACCTTTGCAGAAATCCCTTTTTTAATTAAATTTTAACCCATTGTCTCTAAATAGGCATATACTTTCAATCCTTGTACATTTTCCCTGTTTCTCTATATCTTGTTTCTGTCTTTTATAACTTCTTTTCCTTTCCCTCTTCCCTCTCTTCTTCTCCCATCCCTTTTGCCCCCTTGTCTCTCTACTTCTAATTCTCTCTTCTGTAATCCTCCCTTCTGTTGCTTCCTAGTATTGTAATTATTTTTCAAACTATTTTTTTTGTTTGTTTTTTCAAATCTTAATCTTTCCACTCTCTTCCCCCCTTTCCTTTTTTTTCCCAAGATAAAATTACTTGACCATTAAAGATGGCTTCTTCTTTGTCCCGACCTTCTTGTTCTACAAATGTTTCTTGTTGTTTCTCATAGTTCCAGATCTCCATTTCTAAGAATTGAAATACGAAGCCAAAAGAACCTCTTCCTTCTTGTGCTTCTTCTTTGTATTTTTTAAGTTCCATTTTCAGTTCTTCCGAAAGTGATGCTATTTTAAACACTTTTAAACAACCACCTAATTGATTTTAGTCCTAAAAATCCCATAGCCAAAAATCCCAAAATCACCAAGAAATCCAAATAATCCAAAGCTATATCTTCTTGCTTCTTTTCTTTTTATTTTCTTTTCCTGGGGTTCTGTTATTTTGTTACAAAGTTTCAGTTAGAATGTATCTTTAAAAATCTTGTTAAAGTTTCACTGTAGGTTCCTTTTAATTCCAGGCAGTCTCCTCCATTTTTCTAGATCCTGCCCTTTTATTCTTTGTTCTTATTCTTCCCTTTTCTCTCCCTTTCTTCTTTTTAAAAATTTTTGAGTATTCAAAAGTCTTATTATCACTTTGATATTTTATTTTCAGCTTAAATGCCTATTGATGTCTAAGTGAACTTTTGTCAATTTCTTATTTAAGTCTCTTAGCTGTCAGTATAAGGAAGGGAAGAAAAAAAAAAGCCAAACCCTTTCCCTTCCGTCTCTCCTTCACTGCTTCAAAATCTTCTTTGGGAACAATGTAATTATATATATATATATATATATATATATATATATATATATATATATATATATATATATATATATATATATATATATATATATATATATATATATATATATATATATATATATATATATTTCAAATTCCAGAGTACCTTACGTTGTTACTTTTCAGTTCAACCAGGTCAACCAAAACTTTCTCTTCTTATCTTCCTCCTGCACATTCTTTTCCGGTCAAGTTCTTCTTTGAGGTGGCCATTTCTGACCACCGCTACAACTGCTTTCAGGAAAGGGAGTAAAGACCAGCTGGTGAGGAGAGATGCGGCTCTCCTTGACCCTGCTGGCAGTCTCTCCCTTCTTCACCACCTCTATGGGGTGGCTTAGCCCTAAAACCAGCCGGCTCGGGGCACTCCAGCGGCAAGCACAGGCAGAAACCACGCACAATCGCGAATCCCTGACTGTCATCGAAGAAGCTCAAACCGGACGTTGTCCTGTGCAGGTCAACAAAAGAAGTCCCAGCTGATGAGCTGGGACTTGGGAAGCAGAGAATAGATGGGGCGGGCCAGTCAGAGGGGGTATTTGCCGGTTCTCCAAACTACTCAAAATTTCTGTTACCGGTTCTCCAGAACTGAATACCACCTCTGATCCATGTAGCATTCTAGACAACAGAATGGTTGGGGGATGCCATTACCATCTTCAAGTTGTTGTTTTCAATTTCCCAGTCTAGCTCCCAACAAAGTATTAACACAGGTGGATTGCCTGATCAGTTATGTTTGGTTCAGGTGAATTGATTATTATATTCTTCCTCTTCCTTGGAGAAGAGATAGGAGTCTAACAGGCTCAGGTTTAGCAGATTGCTCTCAAGGTTCCAGAAGCAATTTTGTAATGTTCATTTTGGCCTTATAACAACTGTCTTCTACCATTTAGCCACTGTTGGCATCCATATTGCTGCATTCAGGGATGAACCAAATCTGGTTCCTTCCAGGCAAGAGTCAGTATGGGAATCCAGCAGGTCAGGAAAACTGGCAGAGAAAAAACTGAGGTTGACTGAGGACACTTGGAGTCAGATCAGGTGAACCTGAGGTAGGGATTAATGAGAACTGGGATGAAGACCACCACAGCTTGTTAAGTAAATAGGCTGGGTACAAAGGAAGGACCTGTTCTAATCTTAAATTGTTCTAAGGCAGTTTGGAGGGATGTTACTCAATGTTGAACTAGCATAAATAAATCATGGTATGGCTTTAGACTTTCTGTAAATCAAATCGGAATCTGCTTAGCTTTCTGGGGATCAATCAAGATTAGCCAAGTGATTCTATCTGCTGTCATTCATAAGTAAAGTCTACTAAATCCAAAGGATTTAACCCACCATTGCAATTCTGCAGGTCCCCTCTGAAATAAGAGCACATATATTTATGTGTTTTCTTTTTGCACAGACAAGGCATTCTGCATTACATAATTTGTTTTCCAATACACTTGGTACCCGCATCTTTTGTAACAGTGATAAAATATTGATTGTTTATACCTAATATATAATTTTACATTGGGCTGTTCCCCCCCTCCAAAAGCAAATACGGTTTTACAGAAATTATGTTTTAAATGCACAACAGTGTACAGAAGAGTGAGTGAATATTGATCTTTTAAAATAATTATTGATATATCCATTAGTCATTTACTTTGGTGTTTAAGTCCTGGTCTTGGGTTCTATGTCATCTATTTACACAGTGATTGCAAAACTAAAATACATGGGAAATTCTTATGCGGTTGGATTTACTTAATGTCATAGGTAGAAATGGAACAGGCACTGTATTAGATCATCTGTTTTCTGAGGCCATTTAATATTGTCATTTATAAATGTTTTTATACTTTCTTGTTTGTAAAACTTTTAATAGATTTTAGTTTGTACACAGCTCAACTGAAAAGCCGGCTGGTTTTAAAAAAGGAAAATAAAACAGATGCTGTGAACTATCTCCATAGATGAGTTTTTGAACTGGGACATAATTCAGAAACTAATTTCAACATGTTTGGTGTCATAGAGGTGTGTATCCCCAAAGCTAACATTGTTATTTTTATCTACGTGCTTGCAGAAGCTGGAATGTCCTCAAGTAAACTAATGTTTATATTTTGCACTGTTTCTCTGCTTAGATTCTCTCAGTTATCTGAAATATTTGCAAAACATATATGCACAAGAGTGTCAATAACACTGTTCCCATTCCTCAATGAGCTTTGCATTGGACAAGTGATAGAATTCGTCTATCTTCTAGTACAGGGATGTCAAACCCAAGGCCCAGGGGCTGGATCCACCCCACAGGGTGCTTAGATCTGGCCTACAGGGCTACTCTGGAAACAGCAAAGGACTAGCTGCAGTGACTGCCAGCGAACACAAAGCATGGGAGGGCAGTGTGGAGTTCTGTTTCTGCTGACAGAAGGCTGCTAGAGGTTGTTGCAGCCAAAAACAAGGCCCAGGGGGAACACATTTTATGTTGTTTATCTTTTTATGTTATTTGATTTGTCAATCGCTTACAAGATAATAGGTATAAGTATAAACATGAGTAAGAATACAGTAAATAGGTACGAATAAATGGGACAATAGGACAGGGATGGTAGGCACGATGGTGCACTTATGCATGCCTGTTACAGATTTCTTAGGAATGGGGTGAGGTCAATAGTGGATAGTTTGAGGTTAAAGGAGTGGGGGTTTGAGGATGTAACTACAGAGTCAGGTAGTGTATTCCAGGCATTGAACACGCTGTTGCTGAAGTCGTACTTTCTGCAAACAAGTTTGGAGCGGTTTGCATTGAGTTTGTATCTCTTATGTGCTCTTGTGTTGTGGCTGAAGCTGAAGTAGTCATTGACTGGTAGGACATGGTAGCAGATGATTTTGTATACTACGCTTAAGTCCAACCATAGGCAGAATAGTTCAAAGTTGTCGAAGCCCAAAATTTCAAGACTGGTGATATAGGGTATTCTGTTGCAAGCGGAGGAGTGTAGTACTCTTCTTGTGAAATACTTCTGGACTCACTCAATTGTATTAATGTCCGATTTACTGTGCGGATTCCAGACTGAGGAGCTGTATTTGAGTTTTGGCCAAAGTTTTGTATGCTCTAGTTAGCAATTCAATATTTCCAGAGGAGAAACTTCATAAGATTAGATTTACAATTCTTAATGCCTTTTTGGCCATGCTGTTACAGTGAGCGCTGGTGCTTAAGTTGTTTGATATGAGAACTCCAAGGTCCTTCACAGAGTGAGGATCATCAACGAGGTCATATCCCCCTAGCTTGTATTTGGTGTACTGATTTTTTTTACCAATGTGTAGGACAGAGCATTTGTTAGTCAAGATTTGGAGTTGCCAAATGTTTGACCATCTAGACACATAATCAAGGTCACTTTAAAGGACAGTAACACTGTCAATGGTGTTGAATAGTTTTACTTCATCCGCAAAGAGGATGCAGTTGCTTATAAGGTGATTGCACAGGTCATTTATATAGAGTATAAAGAGTGTGTGTTCTAGAATGCTGCCTTGGAGGATACCGCTATTAATAGAATAGGATAGAATAGAATAGAATAGAATAGAACAGAACAGAACAGAACAGAACAGAATAGAATAGAATAGAATATTTACTTTATTGGCCAAGTGTGATTGGACACACAAGGAATTTGTTTTGGTGTAAATACTCTCAGTATACATAAAGAAGGAACATTCGTTAAGAATCAAGAATCATAATGTACAACACTTAATGATAGTCATAGGGTACAATCAACATCAAATCATACTAGGAAACAGAAGATACAAGCAACAAAGTTACAGTCACAAGTGGGAGGTAATGGGTGATAAGGAGTGATGAGAAGATTAACAGTAGTAGTAGTGTACACTTTGTAAAAAGTTGAACAGTGTTGAGGGAATTATTTGTTTAGCAGAGTGATGGCTTTCGGGAAAAAACTGTTCTTGTGTCTAGTTGTTCTGGTGAGCAGTACTCTATAACGTCGTTTTCAGGGAAGGAGTTGAAACAGTTTATGTCCAGGATGTGAGGGGTCTGTAACTGGAGTAGGGTTTGATATAGTGCTCACTATTTTTACTATTTGTTGCCTGTTTGACAGGAACGCAGTAATCCACTTATGATGGGATCCAGAAATGCCGTAAGAGTTTAGTTTTAACGGTAGTTTGTCACATACCACTGAATCAAATGCTTTGCAGAAGTCTATGTAAATTGCATATATCGCTTTAATTTGGTCTAGAGTAGTCCATATGTTTTTGAAGTGTAGGAGTTGTAGATTGCAGGACAATTCTTTCCTGAAATCAAATTGTTTTTGTTTGACTCTAAGTGGAGAGTGATGAATTGCTTAATGATTGATTCCATGACTTTGCACATGATACAACACAGTGATATTGGTCTGTAGTTTTCAACCAGGCTGGGCTCACCTTTTTTGAAGATAGGGATGACTGTAGCTAAGGACCATAGGTTTGGTAAGGAGCTGGTTCTGAATGATATCTCATGTATAATGCTTAGGGGTTCCGCTAGGGCAGAGGAGAGCTTTTTAAAGAAGTAGGCATATAATCCATCAGGGCCAATTGTCCCATTTGAGCTCTGTTTTCATGGGCAGAGGGCTGCAGGAGGCTGTTGTGGCTGAAAACAGAGATTGGGAGCTTGTTTTCTCTGGCAGAGCAATCGGGCCACCACAGGTGGCCCTGATATGATTGACATCAAGCTCGTCACACCTACCCTAGCCATGCCCACCATGGCCCTCAAGGTCAAACAGAACCGTGATGTGGCTTTCAATGAAATCGAGTTTGACACCCCTGTTCTAGTGCTATGGAAAAATTACTATCTATGGTCTAATTGGTGAAGTATAGCAATTACCTATTTTCCTGGTTTTCTTATTTTCTTTTATTTTAAGTTCCTGGTAATATATCCAACATCAATTGTTCAGCAATCAGTTTATTATCACATAATAATGGATCCATTTATGAATGCAGCAGAGTTTGCCTTAAGAAATTGTGTGATTGCTTTCACATTACTGAGTTAGAAAGAGAGAGAGAGAAGAAAGAGTATGGCTACCTATTATCTAATTCTTATTATATTAGAAAACCATTAGTTAACAATTGATAATATTCTGTTGCATGAAACAACACTTATTTGTTCTGGTAGGAATCTGGTCAGGGATTATGTTTGGATATCCTAATAATTATATTTAGAACCAAAACCAAATGTATCAGATTTTTATTCACTCAAGGAAGTGATACAATATCTCAAGGAAGCATGTTTATCATTCCCTCCTAGTTGTCTCCACCATCATGACTTTATGAGGTAGATTTCTCTGGGAAAGAATGATTGGCTTAAAGTCTCCCAGTCGGTAGCATGGCTCCCCTCTCCTAATTAAACACTCCTCTTGGCTGTTATAACTTGTTTCCAGGGATGGGATTCTTTAAATTTTTAACAACCAATTCTGTGGGCGTGGCTTAGGTGGTGGGTTTGGTGGTCATGTGACTGGATGGGCATGGCTTGGTGGTCATGTTATTGGCTGGGCATGGCCAACTCAATATCACTCACATCGAGGCACGCATCTCCTCACCTGGCCTCTCGTGACTATGGGGATGCTGCAACAGTCATAAGTGTAAAAAACAGTCATAAGTCACTTTTTTCAGTGCCATTGTAACTTTGAATGGTCACTCCACACAAGCAAAGTACCAGCAAAGGAGGGGGAAAAAACTCCAGAGTCGTTCTTGAGACAGGAAGTCTAGTTCTGCCAAGAATGTAATAAGGGTTAACGGAGAGGCAGTTTCTGTAAGCAACACCAGAATGTTTCCTTCCTGCCTTCCTTACAGGATTAGGCCAGTAATGTCTTCTAACAACCAGTTCTCCGAACTGCTTAGAATGTTAACAACCAGTTCTAGCGAATAAGTGCGAACCTGTAGAATCCCCCTGCTTGGTTCCCATATCTAGGAAAGGTAACAAGTTTCAGTCAAAGCAGATTTTAGGATTTCAAGAAATCCTTTTTTTGCTTTGAAAGTTGTTCCGGGTTTAATGTTGGGCAACTGAAATTTATGTTTTTGATTTTTTAAGTATTTAATACACATTCAGATGATTCCAGGCTAAGCTGCATCCACTCCAAGTGAAATCTTTTGCTAAATCTTGAGTACCTTTTCTATAGAATTTAGTGGAAAAGTGGATTTGTTAAATGATGAATACCTTTTCTATAGATTTTAGTGGAAAAGTGTAACACAATTAATTGAATCTAATTTAGTTCTAATTCATCTTGAGTTAATTCTTCATTGTGGATCATAGATCTCTTGTTACAGAAAAACAAAGAGGTGATAACGAAGTAGTCTTTCCTATAGACTATCCCATGAATTTTGAATGGGGTATTTACATCAGGGAATTTCTAGGTCATGGCTCATTTTCTTAACATCTGTGCAGAAACTGCTCTCAAACTGCATTGCAGATTTCACCAGTGAGACAGCATCTAAAAAAGTATGAAGGCCTTACAAGTGTGAGGTTTTACCAGCAATTTGATTAATGCCATGAGCAAAAGAAAACTGAAGACGAAACTAATGATCTTATTAGATGTTACTGAATATAATTAGAGCTATTAAATAAGCAATTTGCATTGGTAAAATTGGGGTGTGGAAAGCAACTTGATTCGTCTATGGGAAAAGGCAACAATAATTCCCTTCTAGATTGCTGAGAAAATTATACGATCCCCCTTAAATCTGTTCATTACTTTTGATTCCAACCCAAAAAGGATTTAAGCAGCATTAGAAGCATTCACCAGGAAGTTAAAAAAAAATGTCAAGGAAAAGGTCACAATTGCACATTTAAAGCCAGTGGTGTGTTTCAAAAATGGTTACCACCGGTTCGGTGGGCGTGGCTCGGTTGGTGTGCTTTGTGTGCATGTACACACTTTGCATGCAGACGGGCCAAACACACACTTTGTGCAAGTGCAGAGGCATCTTGACTCACTTCCTGCCATCCTGCACTCTCCCTGCCACCTCAGCAGCTGCTGCGCAGCAATTGCTGTGCCACACAAAGCAGCTACGCTTCAAAAGCAGGACATAAAGGTGAGTATGGGAGACTGGGCGGGCAGGGGGGCCCATTGCAGTGCATCAGAGACAGCCAGTTTGGTCTCCACTGCTCATTGCTGCTACCGGCTTAGCAGAACTGGGCTGAACCAGTAGAATGCTACTATTGCCCTACACCTTTTTACATATGCCATATGTCCTAAGTAAAAAAGGCAGTAGGCAGTGGTGGGATTCAATTTTTTTTACTACCGGTTCTGTGGACGTGGCTTGGTGGGCGTGGCAGGGGAAGGATACTGTAAAACCTCCAGCCAGAGGTGGGATTTGCCGGTTCTCCAAACTACTCAAAATTTCCACTACCGGTTGTCCAGAACTGGTCAGAACCTGCTGAATACCACCTCTGGCAGTAGGGCTTCAATTTTTGAATCTTATTCTTTATGCAAGTGTATAAAGGCTGCCTACTTCTTGGAATCAATACATTTCCTTGTGCTCTACAAAGCACATTCTCTCTCACACACACAAAGGCTCCTTCTGCAGGAACTATTTCAACATCGTGGACCTGCTGGTGGTGAGCGTTTCTCTCATCTCCTTTGGGATCCAGTGAGTAAGCTATTGCATTTTTTCAACTATCATATGTTATATAGATAGTAAGGAAGAGTGTTGGATCAGGGAAAGGCAGATACAATTGTGGCACAAGCTAGATGAAGATTCTCCCTGCAAATGGTATCTATTGTTTTTTTCCTCCTCCTCCTCCTTCTCCTCCTCCTCCTCCTCTTCTTCTTCATCTTCTTCTTCTTCCTCCTCCTCCTCCTCTTCTTCCTCCTCCTCCTCCTTCTCCTCTTCTTCTTTCTTCTCTCTCTCTCTCTCTTTCTCTCTCTCTCTCATCTTCCCCCCTCTGTGTGTGTGTGCTTATGTTTGTGTGTTCTCCCTTTTTTTGTTTATTTTGCCAATTGAACAATTTATAACATATGTCAAAAGTAATTCAATCTAAAATAGTGGTTATTGTAAACATAGGTAAATAGTCAAACTACTTATTTATTTCTCACTTGTTCCACATGATCCATATATATTAATTGTGTTCCTGAAGTAGTATATATTAAGTTTCTTGGTAATAGAGTTTCTAGTTCTGTGAAATATGCCTCTCAGACTGTCAAGCCAGATAATACTTGAAATATGCTTAATGCTAGATACCACCTGAGTTTATCTTCACTGTTGTGTGAATAACAACTTTGAAACAGTCTATGCTTCTACAGTAATATACTTACAATGGTATAATACTGCATTTTCCCAAAAATAGAACCTACCCACAAAATAAGCCCTAGTGAAGGAGGTGAGTGTGGCCAGCTCAAAGGAAGCAGCAAGCATGCATGAGCTGATGGAGTCTGGCAGCAGCCGCAGCCCACTTCATGAGTTGAGAGAGTTGAGTACCTATGCAAGCAGCAGGTGGGAGCAGAGATGGGGGGAAACTGGATGTGCTGGAAAGCTGAGCAGTGTTGGGCCAGAGCAGCAGACGGCCATAGGATGCTCATCTTTGCATGACAACACCAGCAACAAACAGAAGCAGAGGATTGGGAGGGGGAGGCAGGTGTTCTGACCCAACCCTGTTACCAGCAAGAAAATCTCAAACAAACGCAGCAACTCAAACCTTCTCAGCTTTAATCTACAAATAAACTTCTTTGTAGATAAAAGATGGCTTGTAGACAATTAGTCCAACTAGAAAAGCCTTGACAGGATTCTTCAGATAAGCCAGAGTCTCCACACACACAATGCTGAGTCTGTAGAACATTTTTGCTTTCTGCAAAAGCAAAAACCTTTTGAAACCACCCTTGTATTCCCTGGAGGGAAGGGCCATTACATTGCATCCTTACTCCCGAGTCACCTGTGCTGCTCCAGCTGTTCTCCTCTACGAATCATCCTGCGCTCACGCGCACTTGGCACAGGCTCCTTGGGAACCTCCTTGTCATTACTTCCAGCCCCCACAATCCCTGAAGGCAGCAGTCCACTCCCTGATGGTCCTGGCCCCTCATCAGAGTCATCGCCCTCCTCAGCCATCTGCACCTGCTGTCGGCTAACCACAACAGCAGGTGATCAGATGCGCCACGTGGGCTAAGGGAAAGCTGAGCGGTGGTGGGCCAGAATGGCAGCTGGCCACAGGAGGTTTGTCTTCGTGTTTCTCAGTTTCCCTGAAGCCCACACAGCACATTGGGATTGCCTGCCTGTCAGGCTACGGAACTTCTTCCCATTCAAACAATAAGAATGAACTTCTGATAACCAAACATATCAAAAGGAATCCTTTATTGAGATGAGACAGTCCAGTAGGAATTCAAAGCAGCGTCTGAGGTCCCTCAGGCATACAGTGATAGATAAGGGAGTTTGAATCCCCCCCCCATCCCAATGTTTACTTAGGGAAACAAAAGCCAATATGTTAATTCCCCTCCCAGCCCCTCTGGGAGGGGATTCTTCCCTTTTAGGAAGGTTTTTTCTCGTGTAGCTTTCCCAAGACGTACCTAACTTCCTCCCCCACCCCCTTTTTAGAACGGACTGTTTTTGGAGATTTCCCAGAGCACTTCATTGTGGAGTTTTATGGACCCCTCATCTCCTGGCTGTGCCTCTCAGAGGTGTTAGGTTCTGGCCATCTGGCTTCTTTCCCCCCCATTGTATCATGTATGGGTGTGCATATTCGATATAAGGTTAAATATATTCAGGTTACATCAAGAAAGGATTTCTTTATCAGTTCCCCCCCCACTTTTCTTCTTCCTCTGAAGAAATGGCAGATACACGGATCTGACACTGCCTTCTACTCCACATGCCTGGGTGCCACTCTGTGCCTTCTGCTCTGCGGAGCCCAGGGACCAAGGGACCGGCAGACTGCTGATGCTACTGGATACCATCAGTCCCCATGCACTTACTGGCTCTTGTGTGCTCGTGTGAGGGGCAGTGTGGCCAATGAGGCTGATCACCCTGAAATCATGTTTCTCTGAAAATAAGCCCTAGGATTTATTTTGAGCCCAAAACAAAATAAGACCAGGTCTTAATTACATCAATGAGAAACACAGTACTTAGACGGAACATACAAAAAATTCTAATAGAAATATTTTGGTATGCTCTTTCATAAGTATATTTCATTGTCCATGAATAAACCACCAATATCTCCTAGCAATACGCCACTATTTTATGAGTTTTGGTGTGCAACGTACAGCTTGTTTACTAATAAGTACATCCATTGACTTCATTAGAACTAATATTCAATATTTGTTTTATTTATTTAAAACATTTATATAGCTACCCATCTTCCAGCTAACTCTGGATGGCTCCCAAGCAAAAGATTATATTCCTTATATTTACAAGATAAGTAGATAAAGGATTATAGGTTTCCGTAATCTAATTTTCTGTGCCTGTATTATAAGTAAGACCTACTGAAGTTCATCGGACGTATTTAAGATGGACAAACCTGAACAGAGCTGAAAGTTATGTTACAGTTTAAAATTTATTTTAAAGATGGCATCATGGAATTAGAAGGTTCTTTGTGGTCATGTATTTGTGAAGATATATAATATAAGATTACACCGCTGAAATTCCTAAAGGTGTCTAACAGATTTTGGCTTTCATATCTACAAGCTACCATTTTTCAGGTTTATTCCACTGACAAAAAACCATATACAGTACCTTTTCAAAAGTTATGATAACTGTTCAGTGAAAATTGCTTCCTGGTTGTTTCTGTCGACTGAATATAATTCTGCCTTGAGAAGCAAAATAGAACAAGTCCATTTTATCTTCAGCAATAACAACACTACAGATGATATAAAGTACAGTGGCAATTACATCTTCTCCCATTCTTCTTTTGCACAGCTAAACATCCTCCATCATCCCATTTTGTCCTCTGTTAGATACATTCCAGTTTGTCAATGCCTTTCTAATAATATGGAACACAGAACTAGACACTTTATTCTGGACCTAGCTTAATGACGGAGGCAGAATGAACTATGATCCTGATCAAGCATTTCGTGAGAATGCAGAGACAGTAATAAGATCATATACACTAGTCCTGTCCAGGTATCTTGCTGATGAACACTATGAATGAAATTCTTTAAATGCTCAGCTTTATTAAATGTTGCCACCTCTAAATCTAAGATGGTGGCTGTCTATTTTTTTTAAAAAATAAAAAATAAATAGTCTTCCTTTCAGGTTCTGTATTATTTTTAAAGTGCTCCAAGGTTGTACTAAATTTTTAGAAGCAACTCACATTATTGACACCCTTCAATGCTTGTCCTGTTTAGGAATATTAATATTCATTAATATCAATGCATAGTCTGAAGAATATCAGACTGGGGAAAGGCATTTTACTGGTATGTAAAATCATAATCACACTGGGGTCATTTAATTGATTAAATCCAATTCCTTCACTACACTGAAACTAGTGATGAGTTAGATCACTTAAATCAGGGCTGTCAAGTTCCTGACCCGCGAGCCAGATATGTCACACGCTGGTCACACCCACACTTATTTTAGCGAATGGGGAAAAGTCCCGATACATCACATGACACTGCCGTGAGGACATGAGTTTGACACCCCTTACTTAGATTTATTTTTAGATTTATGGTCTTCACTTTTATAAGGGGATAAAAGAAGACCATAAAATTTATGTTCTTCGCTTTTATAAGGGGCTGGTGTCCCCGAGGGTGCGGGCCTTCTCATTGGGGGCACCCTCCGTCTGGAACAAATTACCCTCGGAGATGAGGACCATCCCTGATCTCATGACCTTCTGGCGCGCGTTGAAAACCTATTTATTTCAGCAAGCCGGTCTGGCCTAGGAGTTTTTAGAGTATTTAATTGAGTTTTAGCTTTCTTAAATTCCTAATTTTTTAATCTTTTGATAATGGCCAATCTATTTAACTCTTTTAACTCATTTTAAGTATTGTACGTGTATTTATATGTATATTTTATCTGGCTGTACACTGCCCCGAGTCCCTCTGGGAGGGGGGGTGGTATACAAATTTAAATAAATAAATAATAAGATGGTGGTTGAATGTCAGAATTTGTTGCAGAAAATCAAATCCAGAAAGCACACACACACAGATAACTGATTCAGCAGGATTCATTAACTTCTTTATAGACATAATAGCGCATGAAGTAAATATACAATACCAATGGCAGATTTTCCAACGTGGTAGCAGTTACAAGCAAAACACAAGCAAAGGAGAGAGCAGTTTCAGTTTTGAGTTGAGAACAGACAAGTTTGCAGCTTCACAGCTGAGAGCTTAATACAAAGCCACACCCAGGCTTCTTCCAGTTTCAGTTTCCAAACAGTCCTCATTGGCTGACTTAGTTGCTATGCCTATTCATTGGCTGACCTTGTTACCATGTCTCTGCCAGTTCATGAATACTCTGACATTGTAGTACTTCTATTTCTACACACACACACACACACACACACAGAGAGAGAGAGAGAGAGAGCTTGGCAGTGGATTCAGCTGAGAGAGAATGACTGGCTCAAAGTGCATCTTATGAGCATGTGAATGTTGTCTTGATAGAACCTGAGTCCTCCTCCTGTAATGTACTGGCTTTCACATTCACACATTCTCCTACTAAGCTTGATTTACCCCATGCTCATATACTGTCTATTGGGGATCTAAAAACAAAGTCAAAAATTACTACTGCCATCCTAATTTATTAAGGGCAGAACCAGCATGGGCAAACTATTTTTAATGATACTGCATTAGCCTGAAAACAACACATACATTTTACCATTCTTTTTAGTGTCCTCCTCCAGCTGAGACAAATGCTTAAATATTATGCAAATTCCTTCTCACCCAATATAATGAAGTTATCCTAGGAGTAGGTTCTGTGTAGAGACAGCTTTGCTATTGCAGCCTGGAATAAATGGAACTCACTAAAAGCAAGACAGTTGCCTGACACTATGTGATTGTATCATTGAATGTGGCTTCACAGAATCCTTAGGAACAAACTTAAAACAAATGCTTGAAATATCTCATAGATATCAGTATGAATTATAAATGGCACATCCAACCTTGCAGACATATTTAGTTCTCCAAGTCCTAAGCCTGAAGCATAAACTGCACAATAATATGCTTTGCCTTAATTTCACAAGATGCACGTTAAAGGTAACTCCGTATACCACAACTTCGCTTTTAGTCATAACTCATGGCCTAATGTAACTCACTTGAACTGATCTGGCTATTACTTTTCAACACCAACTAAATTTATAATAATAATAATAATCCCCTATAATAAAGTATTAAAAACAGTATTGAACTCAGACTTCAAGTATTGTTCCGACATCTAAAAACGAAGTTTAGATAAGACAAATTGTCTATTCATTCTGAATCTCATTGCCTGCTGAGTGTCGAAAATAAAGGGGGGGGGGGCAATTATAAAAGATCAGAAAGCAGAACAATATAATTGTCTCCTTTTTTTTCCTAGCAAAGGGTAATGACTTGTTATAATATGACTTTATTGAAATGGTCCCCTTTTTCTTTTATCCAGCCTCTTTCTTCCTTGATAAAGGTGAAATGGATCCTGTTAATTTTTTCCCCCTGTCCTGTTAGTTCTCCTGACTGCTTTTAGATTCCATTAATTAGGATAATAGCTCTGAACTTCATGAATTTATGGTTCTCCGTATTATAGAGTGAAAATGTATGGTTCTTTCACATTTTCAAGCATATTGTCCTTACCTAAGATATTGATTGCTTCATATTTCTGTCATTGCACAATTCTTCTAGCTGTTCAAAGGCTCGCTGAGAGTTTTGAAAACTGTTGGCGCCTCCACATTCTCTCATTTAATTTCTGCAAATCCATTGCTAACACAAATGATGGTATTACGACATTAAATATTTACTCTTTGGGTTATTTCCTGCCTGAAGCTGCTTTCTTCTGATTCCATGCTACGAGGCCACTAGAATCATATAAATTAATCCAGTTAAATAAAGATAATAAGTCCTAGGGAAAACACAAATCAGTCATGTGCTATTGAACTAGAAAAATGTAGACTTTGACTAATATTAAAAATAGGGTTGTATGTAAATTAGGAATACATTATTTATGATATATGATTTAAGACTATTATTTAGGACTAACAACTATTATTATTATTGACAGGTAAACACTTTTTATTAAATACTCCTGTTAAAACTAGGTGAAAATTGCTGGTTGTTTTGTTGTATGTTATATGGGCCATATGTTAAACCATCATCTTTTTATATAGATTGAGAACACTTCCTTTCTTCTTATTTTCTTTTCTTCCTTTCCCATTTTCAAAACTTTTAGTATTTAGTATTTATTTGATTTGTCAATCGCTTACAAGATACAGGTATAAGAATAAATATAGTTTTGAATACATGAGATAGATACTTATAAGAAAAATAAAAAGAAACAATAGGACAGGGACGGTAGGCACAGGCTTCTTAGGAAGGGGGTGAGGTCAATAGTAGACAGTCTAAGGTTCAAGTTCTTGGTGTTTGGGGAAGAAACCAAAAGTCAGGTAGAGTATTCCAAACATTGACCACTCTGTTGCTGAAGTCATATTTTCTGCAATCAAGTTTGGCGCAGTTAACCTTGAGTTTGTATCTATTGTGTGCTCTTGTGTTGTTATAGTTGAAGCTGACTAAATTGATTAAATGTCAATTATCTGGGAAAGAGTTTAATGTTAACTCATCTTACCTTAATGTAATTATAACTATCTGGCTTAACCTCATGTAATTTTTAAGCTTCTTTGCCATAAACAACATAGTTTCCACACAACTTTCTGTAAACAATTTTGTAAATTAAATTAGAATGAGTGAGTGGACTTTTTTTGATATCTCTGTCCCATTGCAAAGTAAGGTGAGAACAGAACGTTTGAATTTGACTCTAAAAGAATGTGTAAAACAATGCTTTTGAAATGTTACTTAAAACGTACAGATTTATTAACGCATGGTATACAGCACCTTATTAGAAACCTGCATTAGAGAATCAAATACACTGTATGTATGTATGTATGTATGTATGTATGTACATATGTATTATACATGCCTTCAAGTCAGTGTTGACTCCTGGTGACCGCCTGGGTATTTCCTTACAGTTCCATACAGTTTTCTTAGCAAGGTTTTTCAGAAGTGCTATTGCCATTCTTATTCTTAGGGCTGAAAGAGATTGACTAGCACAAAGTGCCCTAGTTGGCTTCATTGATTTGAACTGAATTGAATTAAATACTTTATTTGGCCAAGTGTAAATAGCCACACAAGGAATTATAGAACCCCAAAACTTGCCCAAAATGTATGGTCTCCTGGTTGCTCACCTTGTTATCTATTGTTATCTAACTTGGCTCTCTATTTCTCTTAGTTTGCTAAAATAACATGTATCCAAATGAAGTAAAGACCTCTAATCCTTTCCCATCTTTCTTTTTTGTTTCAGTCTATGTTCAGGCCACTTACTATGGCATGCTGTTAAACTAATAGAACTGTTCTGACCAAGGCTTCGGAGACCATAATTACGCACACGCTTATTTTAAAAACAAGTCTTGTTTTATTGCAATGCTGGGAATTATTTTCATTCCCAGCCAGTAATAAAGCTCAAACAGTCCCTTGAGATAAGCACCCACCTTTCTTTCCTTTGAAGTGCTACCAATAATAGAAGTGTCAAATGAACTAGAAAAAAAACCCAACCAAAGTACAAAGAACTTCAAGAACGAATCTGAACCGAACGAACGACGTTGCTTCCTGCAAAGGTTTCATTATCTTTGCCTGTCCTTTATACCTTATGGGAGGAGCAATCACCTCCCAGCCTTTTGTTTCAGCTGCTGTCACCTTCTAGCAGCTCTGCGCACACACGCACTGGGAACAGGCTTCCCTGGGTCCTCTGCCTCGCTGCTGCCAGACTCCAAAGACACTGGAGGCAGCACCCCACTCCCAGATGGTCCTAGCCCCATCTCTGCATCAGACGCAAGACTCTCGTCTGAGTCCTCTCCAGACTCCCAGACTGATCCCCTTTCTTCCCCACTGTCTGTTTCCACTGCTGTCTGCCGTCTATTGGTTGCCAGCAAATCACAACAAGAACAAAGGAATGACTGTTATTCAAATATAGATGAAAAATTGGTTTGATTTGTATTTGATTCTCCCGAACCAATATATGAACTGAAATACAATTGTACCTTGCAAGGGATACATTTTCAATTTTTGTGCACAGTTTTTCAAGAAAAAGTGTGCTTGTTGAAATAAAGGATACAGAATATTATCTCTATGAAAGCATGATAAAAAGCATGATCCTAACTACTAAAGTTGTTTATGAAAGACAATTATTACTTTATTTTATTACTATCATGACTACTTATGCACCATTTTGTTTTAAGGATAGAAAAATTAGACATTGAGGAAAACTCAGTGTCCACCTATAATGAATGAGAGTCCAATGCCGTAATGACAAATAATCGAAGGGAGCACCGAGCAGAAAGTTTATCAACATGTTCATTTCATACATTGTGTATTAGTTTCATAACAGCAATTATACATTGTTAGGCCATTAATACATTATTCCTAATTCAGCCGGTCTGGCAGGCACACAAGGTATGTGCCATAATTTTTAATTAAGAAACATAAAATCACTAATTACTTTCAGCTGAGGCATTGCAGAATGAAACCAAGGCCAGCTCTGTTACTCTATTGGTTCTAGCAATTCAATGCATTTTAATAGGAACTGACCTAATTCACACTTTCCAAAGTAATACATTAGGCAGAATGCAATTACATTAGCATTTTCACACTTTTCCATTGGTTGCAAGGTAATTTTCTATAAACATAAATACAACTAGATGTATGTATATATTAAAAATGATAAAAAAATAAATAAACTAAGAATTAGGGGAAATGTACTACACCTGAATGAATATGATCTGATCTTTTTCAGGGGAAGAATAGGTTTTGCTATGATGAAAAAGCTAAAATGTGCACCAGAATATATAAATTGATGCCATCTAGATTGTTGTAGGTAAATATGGATGCTGATAATTGCATGTTCCTTTCCACTGCATGGAGATATGCAGTATATGGAGACTGAGGAGGATGTCTTTTGAAAAAAAAAATCTGAATAAATACAATCCAGGGAAATAATTATTCTATTAGGTGATATGAATGGATACAAGACAATGTGCCATGAGATTTATTTATTTATTTTTATTTATTTATCTATTTATTTTTGTCAATTGCTTACAAGATAATAGTATAAGTAAAAACATAGTTATGAATACATGGATACATATAAGAAAAATAAAAAAGTAAAAGAAACAATAGGACAGGGACGGTAGGCACATTGGTGAGCTTATGCATGCCCCTACAGACCTCTTAGGAAAGGGGTGAGGTCAATAGGAGACGGTCTAATGTTGAAGATTTTGGGGTTTGGGGAAGAAACCACAGAGTATTCCAAACATTGATCACTCTGTTGCTAAAAGAGTAAAAAATAAAAAGAGTAAAGGTTAAATAAATGAATCAATAAAATAAAAGCAATGTATTATCATAACATATAAATAAAGAAAAAAGATAGTTGTAAAAAAAAGTAGAAGACCCTGGGAAGCCTAAAAATGGCAGAGCGATTTCAAAGGAAATCTTATTTTGTATTTAGATAAAAGGATTGCGCCTGGATACCCCATACAGATATCTATACAAGCATGGGGATGCTATGTTGAAGAGTTTAATGATATAAATGAATGATATCATTTTTAGTATCCAAGGGAACCTTGATGAAAAGGAAGTAATATATTGTAACACTGAGCTTGTCAATCAAAAAGATCGGCAGTTCGGCAGTTCAAATCCCTAGCACCGCATAATTAGAGTGAGTTCCCGTTACTTGTCCCAGCTTCTGCCAACCTAGCAGTTTGAAAGCATTTAAAATGCAAGTAGAAAAATAGGGACCACTTTGGCGGGAAGGTAACAGCATTCCGTGCGCCTTTGGCATTTAGTCATGCCGGCCACATGACCATGGAGATGTCTTCAGACAGTGTTGGCTCTTTGGCTTTGTAACGGAGATGAGCACCGCCCCCTAGAGCCAGAAATAATAAGCACGTATGTACGAGGTGAATCTTTACCTTTACTTAATATAGAAATGTTGAAAAATAGCAAGAGAGAATGTAAATAGATGAAGTGACAGGGGATATAGTGAATATTGACTGATGGTTGTTGGCTGAGAATGGAAACTATCTATGACAAATGTTAAATTATATGATGCAGTGATGAACATGGATCTCAAAATTAGTTTATCAAAGGCTGTATTTAGGAGGAAAAACTGAATTGAAAAATTGTAAATTATACACACATGGCAAAAAAGCTAAAGCAAATAATTTTTTTTTATGTTTCTAATAAAATATTTACTAGAAATGGGGAAATGATTGAAGAAATTTTAAGATGTGCTAATGTTGATAGAAAGAGAATGACTAGCATGTAGTCTGAGGTCAGTAGTGATTGCTTGTTGAAAATAATTGTAAGAAAAAGCATGTTTCCTCCCATTTAGTTACATAGAAATAAGAGTAGGATATACCAGGGCAAACATAAATGTAAGTTGAATGCAAGGCAAACTTTAAAAGATAAAAATGAATGGGTGCTATGTGACTGTATATATCAAATCCCCAAGTTAAGAATGACCCACTTTAAGAATGACTCATAGTTAAGAATGGAGCCTATTGTAGCAAAATTTGAGTTAAATACACAATGATTCAAGTGAAATACACAGTGATTTAAGTTCATTACACAATACAAGTTTTACAATATTATACAATAAAAATGTTCTGGCTCACATATACATTCAACTTAAGATAGGCTTTGGGAACAGAACTCCTACATAAACTCGTACTTTTATTCAATAAAAGTATGACCAATATGAAAGAAATACATTTAGGTTGTTTGAACAGAATAAATGAAAATCAAATCTCCCCTCAAAAAAATGTGGGAAGAAAGAGTGAATGGGATGAGAAGAACAGAAAATCCAAGAAAATCATAGTTGGATGCTGTTGTTGAGATTCAGAAAAAGAAAAATAGATAAAAAGTAAGAGAACAAAAGGAAACATTTGAAGCAGTATATGGGCATGGTGGAAATAAGGAGAGTTTGGAAAAGAGAAAAATATGGAGTGATATTATGAGTAGGGTTGACACAAACTAGATTGAGATATTTTAATTCTTCTTACCCTGAAAGAAATTATCTGGATATGCATGCAATGTTTAATTTATTTATTTATTTTATTTATTCCATTTATATACCGCCCTTCTCCCGAGGGACTCAGGGTGGTGAACAGCCCATCTAAAAACCCCACAAAGAATACAAAAGTTAAAAAATATTAAATTTCAATCGGCTGCTTGATAAAACTAACAACCCCCCCCCCTTAAAACCCAATTTAGAATTAATAAAATGGAGACCAAATTAAAACCATCTCAGCCAAGGCCGGCCTGCTCAAAGAGTCAGGTCTTCAACGCGCGCCTGAAGGCCCTCAGGTCCGTACCGGTACGGAGCTCCGGTGGCAGAGTATTCCAGAGGGCGGGGGCACCCACAGAGAAGGCCCTACTCCTCGGCGCCACCAGACGGCACATAGCGGCCAACAGCACCCGGAGCAGACCCTCTCTGTGGGAACGCACCGGCCTGTTGGAGAACGCTGGCAGAATGCGGTCCTGAAGGTAACCTGGTCCCATGCCATGGGTCGCCCTAAAGGTCAAAACTAGAACCTTAAAGCGAACCCGGAGAGCCACCGGCAACCAATGCAGCTCGTGCAGGAGAGGCGTTAATACTTCTTGTACTTCATTTACATGGATATTATAACAACAATGCATGAAGACAAAAGAAGCAAAAACATCTATATGAAAGGTCAGCAACTTTAGTGTTCCCTTCCTTTCATGCCCATCATAAACAATTGATCCGAGAAATGATCGGTATGACAAGATTCAATATCAAGTAAGAATGGTAAAAATGGTTGCACATTATTTTCAACTGATGTGGTGTAAACCTTAATCACTACATACTGTAGAATAGTCTCTAGCCTTGGCAACTTTAAGACTTGTGGACTTCAACTGGGAGTCTTAAAGTTGCCAAGGTTGGAGACCCCTGAGTAGATCATTAACCATGCAATAAATCAATGCATTGAAAAACTATCAAGCTTGAATATTCTTAGTGTCATGGAAGTTCCCTTCTTCCTATAATCTCTCCTTTCCTTGAATACTTTTTTCTACCTTTATATTTTCATTATCACTTCCCTTCACAATATGGAAATCAAAGTAAATGCTAGAATAAAAAAAAGAACTCTTAGATCTAGAGATCTTCTCAGTGAACTATATATAACTTGGCTAGGTACATTAAGAAACATCTTTATTTTTAAGAATACATTATTGCCCTTTTATCTATACCTCATATTTAGTTAGGCTTTTGCATTATAAATGATCAAAAGATTTCCCGTTATGAGTGTCCCATTGAAGTGCTCTGTACTCTTTAAAAAAGTACAAAGTTTTGGAGTGATATTTTACATTCGGGAAAAAGAAGAATACTAGGTTTGATCAATGGACTAATCCCCCATTCTCACTGAAGATATCTTAAAAGATAAAACACATTGAACAGAGGCACAAAATTGAGGACAACATTTAAACATTTATAGTCCAGGAACGTTCCATGTGGATTGTATTAAAGCAAGAGAAGGTAATCTGGGGCACTCTCCATATGTTAATCTGTTATTCCCACAACCCCCTTGCAGTTGGCCTGGCACAATTGAAACCCAAAATATTTGGTGCTAGGAGGGGTCTACTTTTTCATGATAGGACGTCCATAGCAGAATTCTTTATAAAAGGTTCTTAAACTCTGCTCTCACCATAGACGGCATTGTGTCAAGATTAAACAACATGTTAATGTTTGAAGTGCACATTATTCTTTGCAAATGATGGCAAAGGACAAAATTTCGTACTGCTAATGACAGACTAGGCAATGGTCAGATAAGAGAGCCTGCAAGAAGATTGGGTGCTTGGCAAACATTTCAGAAAAGTATTCTCCCTAGCTGCTAGGATTGTAAAGATCAAAGGGGAAAAATGTAGTTTCAATCCTGCAAGATTTGATTACTGTAACCTTACAATAAATATAGAGCTGGTACTCCTTCTTGTCCAATACTATCTTGCAAGTATTCAATACGACTTCAAGGATTGTGTTACTATTGATCAGAATGATCCATAGAAATAAAGATAGCACTCTATTCTTGGATCAAATTAAGTAGGCTCTGTATGATTAGCTTTGAAATAAATAAGAATGGAATGAAAACAACAATTAGAACAATTACATCACAGATTAAAATGATAAAAATCAGGAAAGCAACATCTTTGTCTGATGCTAAAAAGTGATTAGTATAGTCTTATCTTCCTGATTGAAGGAATTCCATAAATGGATTGTTACAAGCTTCAGTTTGCCAAGGAGATAGGCTAATAATTGATAACGTTGCCGCAAGCAAAAACAGAAGTAAACTATTTGAAACCATCTCTCTCATGATACCTTAAAAAGGATGAAAGAACAAACTTTATATAAGGTTACAGTATTGTGCTAATTGGACCTAACATACTTTTCTATCAACTGTTTATTCACATGAACTTTGGATTTTAGAATAAGGTACTGTAAACCCAGTTACTGGAAGACAAAGGATAGAACAGCAAATTGACCTTTTTATGAAAAAAAGTAGTAGGATATTTTTTTTAAAAAAAAAGCATTACTTTTGTTTACCTTATAAGAAGCAGAACATGCTATTATGGTATATACAATTTCTGTAAAATTAAATCTTTAAAACTGTAAATGAAGAGTTTTTTTTTATGAAAGCTTTAAAAAAAACAGTTTACATTTTTCTCCTATAATTATATTTTATATTAATAAGTTTGGGGAATGGATGTTAGCTAAAAATTAAAAGGAAGGAACTGAACTGTTGCTTAGCAATAAGTTTAGAAACATCCTATTAGAGCAGACACTCTTTTTTGGCCGAAAAGCTGTCTATCCATCTGAATAAAGCTAAAATCTGGGTTTTCAAATGGGGTCTTTTACATTTCAAGAGACAGATTTAATCTAATAACATTAAGAAAAAATATCTAATAAAATAGAAATGGTGCATACATGTGATTTATCTCAGGGAAATGTTGAAATAACTACTACTTTTAATTATCCAAATTCAAGCCACACAGAATTTAAAGCTAAATCGCTATGTTCGGGATAAGGGATGATTTCAAACTTTCTCCTTTGAGAGGTAGTGTCACTCTATTCAGGGTAATCTCAACCTCTGAAAATTGAGTACAGTGTAAATTCAATCCATCAACTAATGTTGGGCACCATTTAATACATCCACTAACTCATGTGGCACTCTGTCATAAAAGAATAGTGTGCTTGATTATCACACAGTAGTTTAGGATGTGTGGATTTGTGTGGATATACACACAAATATACATACATATGTACGCATACACACACCAAAAGCACCACTGTTTGGTTTTCTACATAAGTCCAAAACTATGAGACTCTGGTTGAAAGATATTAATGCATACCCTTGTAGCATAAATGTATTTAGAAATATAGGTCATTACACAGTAGCCTGATAAAGCTGTGAGAATCAGCTAACACTTCTGCTTGCTATTTGCCTTTTCCTTCTCGATGTATTTCATCTGCTCAGAAACACCCTCAGGATTAACTGTTGTTAACAAAGCAAACATGCTCTGTTTTGTCTCATCACATCTCACTCACTGTCTTCCTGACAAATTGACCTAAAAGTAAAGTCTGAATCATCAGCTTGTTTGGTGACAGTTCATCAACTACAAAGAAGAAAAAAGATAACAATGACATATTATGTTAGGGTCCCATAAATGGGATTTTTTTCCCCTTCCTCTCTTAGTTTCTTCTTAAAAACTCCACTTGCTTCTAATATTGCACACACCAAACCTGCTTCAGATTTTTTTTTTTTTGAGACAGAAGAACATTTTTCAAGAAGTAAATATTTTGTATTTGAAAGCCACAACATCAGTCACAAGAAACAAAGTTACTGGTTTGTGACACAGATCAACAGTTCTGGTCTTAATAAAATGGATAGATATTATTGATCTTATTATTAATAATGACTTAATCCATCCTTTGTCAACTTGTAGAAACTCATCTGCTTTGGAGTAATTTGTTGGCTATTATGTCTGAACTTCAGAACAGAGTTGATGGTTTAAACAAATGTGAATTTTCCTGCTTAAAAATTCCCAGAAGTGGAAATAATATTATATTTGAGAAAATGCCTCCTTTTTCTTACAAAATCAGGTTGCTAAGATACCAAGAGAAGAATAATCTAACATGGAATATAGTTAGCTGAGGACCATTTATTAAGTTTAGGTAAGGTAACTTGGATTCACCTCCAAAAACAACTTCCTGTCTTGGAATCAACATGATGTTTTCCTCAAGGGGGAAAGGCAGTACAATTTGCATTAATGAAGAGTTTCATATCATATTGTCTGCTTTGATTGGAAGAGGAAGAGGTCTGGACAGTCTTGTTCAATGCAAGCAAAGTAAAACCTCACAGCTTCTTTGCTTCATTTCACAAGTAAGATGGGGGTGTTTCACAAAGGAACTTCTAGGAGTTGATTTTCTTGAGCTTTCTTCACCCACAGAAATCTGCACCATCAGATCCTCTGCCTTATTAAACTTATGCAATGCAATGCATTTCTAGGACAAGGCACTCAGGAGAAAATAGTAGAGCAGACAGATGAAAACATCTAAACAATTTCATGGGAACTTTAAAAAAGAAGAGATCATTAAGTAGGTTACTTCATAGAACAGCTGAGACTTGACTTTTAGATCATCTGCTATAGGAAATCACTCCTGAAAGCCAATATCTTAGCTAAGAAAAGATTAGCGCCTATCATAAGTTCTCTCCAGCTTTCAGTGAAATGAAGGAGCATTTGACAAAGGAATGTTCCATTGTTTTAAAACTTTGAATTGAGAGGATTGGAATCTAGGTCAGAAAATCAATGTCTTCTGAACATTATTGAGTTCCACTTTAGTGAGCCTCAATTCGCTTTGAGAATGAGAAATGGGGGAGATGATCCATGGCATCTGGTACATACTCCTATCCCCTACTGATTTAGTCAGATATAATCCATTGTGACCAAACCTGGATTATTTGCTGTTGCCCAATAAACTATGCCTCTAACGATACTTACAACCACAAAGATTCATCATGAGAAAGAAACTCTGGGTAGCAATGTATACAGATACTAACATTGGGCTACATATGGTATCCCATCATTAATCCAGTCCAATCTGGTCTCATCTTGAATGCTTTTTCTTTCAGTTTTAGAGGAGTAACATAGACTTCCTGGAGGGATAGGGTAAGGGTAAATATATTAAAAAGGAGGTTTAAGTAGCTGTTACTCTGTTAGTTATGAGAACATTACAGGATGAAGGAACTGCTGTGCCATATCTGTAGTCCTGCCCAGGTAGACGCTGGAATCTTGTCAAGATAATTTGTAACTTGTCCTGCTTTATAAGAAACGTTGTATTAGTTGGCATGGACTCTATTTTTGTCTTAAAATTGTTTAAAAATATCATTTTTATGAATGGGGGAGCTAACAGTAAAAAAGGAATCTTAGTATTGTCACTTTGAAGTCAAGTCTTAGGCGATTTCACTTCTGATGAAATGCAAAAGAAATCTACCATGGTGGCTTGGAATGCAGTTGAATAAAGGTGAATAAGAGAAGTAGCCACTTAATTGTTAAGAGTCTTTTTCGCATACAAAATCCAAGCAATCTATCTCCCATCATCTAGCCCCTTCCTAGCAATTTGCACATAGCCCAAATGTTACATGCTAAATCTGGCCTTTGATTGATAAATAAATAAAAAATACATAATCTTATTTCTCCTAGAATCTTTATTGAATTCCAACTTTATGTGCATCATTGAAGTTTTTAGTATAGAAAAATAATATGCTAGTTTTTTTCAAAAGTTAAATACATTAGGATGTTTACAAATAAATAAACAAAAGATTACATTAAACATATATAATTCTAGAACACTTGTTTTCCAGAACACTTGGTGTATGTATAGAAAATACTTCTCTCTCATACTAAGCCTTTATGGACAAACCTGGCCATGGCTTTACAAGTGAGCAAGTTTACGTTGGTGCCTGGAGAAGCAATTAGCAGTTCTATTTACATAGCAATAAAATTTTAATGTTGTCTTGGGCCACGTCCTGGTTTACTGTGCAAAATATGCTAAAATGAGAGATTGAATGCAGGGGAAATAATAATCTGCAGAAAAATAAATTACACTAGATGCATTATGGGAAAATTTAACACAGTTTGTCCAGTACTGGTTTGTATAAAAACTCTCTAAAAACTAAATTCCTTCTCACTCTTATTGCTGGTATTTGGCGTTTTCAATTTTGGATCTTCTATCAGAGGAATAGGAATTTGAGTATTCTTAACTGTTCTTAGCAATGTAGTCTCCTGAGCAGAGAGCTTTGTCCCTGGGATCTGTTGGAGGCACTCTCTAGACTTAGCACTTCCTGAGTGCTCTTACCATCCCTGGGGCAACTTTGGCCTTTACTATTCACATTCTCTCTAGTTCCTCCTTCAGATTCTGGTCCTATTCCAGATTCTTTTAAATGTTGCTGTCACTACCACTGTCTTCTGGTCTTTGTCCACTGTTATGTAGACACTACCACTACTGAGTTCTATCACTGTCTTCTGGTCTTTGTCTACTATTATGTAGACACTACCACTACTGAGTTCTATCACTGTCTTCTGGTCTTTGTCTACTATTGCAATGTCTAGTGGACTGGCCAGAAACTGCCTGTCCATCTGGATCTGTAGGTCTCATATAGAATCTTATGCGGTTATTCACCATGACTTTCTGGACTTGGGAAGGACTAGCTCAAACACCAAGTAGATTTCCCATACATAATGATTGCTACTGTTCAGTGTTCAGTGCTGTTCCTATCTGCATCTTACATCCTGCCATATGTTGGAATGTCTTTGAGGCCTGTCTGCATAGTCTGCACCTATCTAGTATGGTAGACCCTTATTTCTATGGTTCTGGTGCTGTTCTTGTTATGCTATGATTGGTACATGAGTGCTGTCTTTTAGCCCAGCCCTTCCCAGACACACTTCTATGCATGCTTCAAAATACCTAAGCCCCAAATTCCTCTTTATCCAATTGTATCATTGTATCATCAGGATGATTACCAACATAAACATAGCAAAGAAAAATCCTCAATGTACTGCAGAGGAGGATAAATATTCTATCAACTTACCAATATAATGCCTCCAGACAATCAAAGACCTAATAATAGGTTATAGAAAATGAGATTATGGTTTAATTCAACACCACATCATTCTTTACATCTATAGATCCAGAGCTAGTGAAAGAATACATGGCAGAAAAAAAATAAACAAAACACTTTGCATAATCAAATGTGGACTGGTTGCTTTTGTGGTGTGGAGACAATAACCAAGGAGCTTATAGCGGACTATAGAAGGAACAGATCAGACATCCATCCTGTGCTTATCAATGGAGACTGAATGGAGCAAGTGGCAACTTACTGCACCTCTGTATGGTTTCCCAATTGCACAGTGGCAGATAGAACAGAACTTGCTAAGATCAGTGGTTCCCTCTCCCTCTTTGGCTTTATAGCTCCCGCTGCCTTAAGGACGTTCAAATCATTCTCAAAGATCCATCTCATCCTGGGCACCCTTTTTTCGAACTATTACCATCTAGCAGACAGTACAGGATAATAAAAACAAGGACAAATAGACTGAAAAACAGCTTCTATCCCAGGGCAGTAGCTCTGTTGAATTCTACTGTATAGATGCAGTGTCAGGGGTTTTCAATTCAATGTGTGGAGTGTGAAGGATGTGTGTTTGTGTTTATTTTCATGATCATGATGTGCACTGAAGATGGTGTTTGATTTCGTTGTACAAGGTGCAATGACAATAAAGTAAAGTAAACTGAAAGATTGAAATAATGAGTATCATGGACTTAAACTTCTCACTGCCTGTTTTCAATTTGATGGAGAAATGCACCAACAAATCACAGCAAACCCACAGGAGCACCACTCTCAGGATTCATACAAAATACTGTAATTCTGCATCTTAAAATTATAATACTCCCATACATACAACCAAAAATGTATTCAAGAATGTATTGGATCTAGTATTTGGATGACACCTTTATATTCTAAAAAAGGAACAGCTAGGGGAGAGTTATGAAACATTCAACAAGACTTGAAACTCTAGACCTAGAAAACCTAGAACTATGCCGCCTCCGGTCCGATCTAAATATAGTATATAAAATCATACATTGCAATGTCCTACCTGCAAATGAATACTTCAGTTTCAGCCATAACAACACAAGAGCACATAATAGATACAAACTCAAGGTTAACTGCACCAAACTTGATTGCAGAAAATACGACTTCAGCAACAGAGTGGTCAATGTTTGGAATACTCTACCTGACTCTGTGGTTTCTTTCCCAAACCCCCAAAACTTTAACCTTAGACTGTCTACTATTGACCTCACCCCTTTCCTAAGAGGTCTGTAGGGGGTGTGCATAAGCACACCAATCGTGCCTACTGTCCCTGTCCTATTGTTTCTTTTTATTTTTCTTACAAGTATCTATCTCATGTATTCAAAACTATATTTATTCTTATACCTGTATCTTGTAAGCGATTGACAAATCAAATAAATACTAAAAAAAAAAAATCTTCAAAGGAATGAAATTCACAAGGAATAAGAAAAGAACAACATCCTATCTTTCCTTAATATCTTCATCCATGGCAGAAAATTAGAAACAAAAGTTTATATATATAAAAAAACCAAAATCCCATACTAACCAAATAATCCATTACCAAAGTAAGAACCCAACCCAAAAATATCCTCCCAAAAGAGAAGCTGTGAAAAATCATTACGCAGGTGAGTACAAATACACTCATAATACCAAAAAAGGAAACAGACCACTTATACAACATCTCGCAACAAAATGGATACTCACACAACTTGATCAAAAAACACTCAACCCACTGCAGTATAACCAACCCAAGCTATGAAAATACTGCTATACCTCAAACATATCTAGGAAAAAAAATACTATTATTATCACATGTAACACTATAGCACTCAAAGCCCTGCAAACAGTTTAAGTTAAACCAACTTAAGTAAACTAACTTAAGTAAACCAAAATCCCAGTAGAAGAAGAAAAACAAAAAAACCAAAATCTACAACATTCAGTGTCAGCACTGTAACAGCCACTATAGTAGTTCAAATAGGGAGAAGATTAGCAGTGCGTACCCATGATCACCAAATAGCGATCAGAAGACTTAATGAAAACCCTTTAATTTTGCAACACATGGACAGCCACAACCAGAATACATCCTCACCAGCAGCCAACATTCAGATAAGCAGGTATTAATACCCAACTAACATCCAAGCAGAAAACAATAGCATAGTCAAGGAATTACCTAGGAGAAAAACACACCCACACCAACACTGACAAGCCAAGCTACTGTATATAAACAGGGAGAAAACCCCACTAGCATTGAAGTTGTTACCTAAAAATATTTTATACATTGTGTGAAAACCACTCTCAAAATGGACAAAGGGGATGTAAATATTTTAATAAGGATCATACTGAATTTTGAGGAGAATACCAGGAATGGGGGAAAAAACCCCATTCTGTGTTATAAACTTATTTGGATATCCCAGTTAATGCTTTCTTCAATCTATTGTGAGAACAGCTTATTTGCAACAAGACTGTTGAAATTTTAACAGCGTTATCCAGGCCCACTATAAATTATTGAATCAGAGGGAGAATAAAAAAATATTGAAACCAGGTGCAAATAAATATACACAAAATTTCCCATACACATTAGCGTAAACACAATTTCCCTGAAAAGGCAATTAAAAATAAATGTCAAATAAATTTTAAAGGAGCATTAGCAGCAATAGTCTTTGGCTTCAAAGTGTATGTTGGGGAAGGGAGATGGTTGGGTGAGTGAAGCTGTGGCTCCTTTTAAATGCAGGCAATGTACTTTAAAAAGGAGCAAGAATTTCTTGGTCTGTGTATGCCCACCATTTTGAAACTAGAGATTGTTGCTGTAGACCACAAATTCAACTACTTAATTAATTTTGCTTCCATTTTCTACTTAAAGGGAATAAATTAGAATTCTGTTTCACATTTTTGGGGTGCCTGGATCAAGCTGGTTGATAAGAAAAACAATTTTTTGAGATGGTTGAATTGAGCCATCACAAGCAGAACCTAATTTCCGATAGCAGTTCTATACTTATTCCCCCCCCCCCCCTGAAATTAGGCTGGAAATAATTAGCCTTGTATTCTTAACAATCTAAAATAAAATAAAAAAATAAAAAAAAATCCTCCTAAGTATTCTCAGTGACTATACGTTATTAGAACAGGAATATACTGGCAAAACTATAAGCCAATAGGTAAAAATTACACTAAAAGCTAATAGCGAAGTATTTAGATTAAAAATGTAATTAAATAGTGAGTGCTAAGGGTACAGCTTTTCCCACTTCCTTGTCCATTTGCTGATATTTTGTATCTTTGTATTGCTTTTTAAAATTTTTCTCAATTACTTTTTTTAAATAAATGAGTTCAAGAAGAGAGTGGACTGCCATTTGACAGAAATGGTATAGGGTCTCCCGCTTGGGCGGGGGGTTGGACTAGATGACCTACAAGATCCCTTCCAACTCTGATTATCTGTTAATCTATTAAGTATGTGGATTTGTATACTTTTAGTGTTTAATAAAAATGTTACATAAATATTCAGTGTAATATATATTACTTATGACCTATTTAAAAAAAAACTTAGATATTTCCACTTGCATGACTCCATGGAAGTTTAACATTGTTTTCTTTATGCTTGTTTGTCAACAGTCACACATGCATATGTACATTGTTTTATTGAATAGTTGCAAATACAAACAAAATAGAAATACTTAGAAAAAAGTAAGAAAAATCTAAATTATTTTTAGAAGAAAACAAACAAAAGATTAAGAATAATGGACCCACTGAAGTACTCTTCAGTGTACTTTTTCATACACTTAAATTATTAAATTATGCTCTGGTGTCTCACTTTGTACACACAAAGTGAGACACCAGAGCATAATTTAATAATTTCAGTGTATGCACACACATAGACACATGTGTGTGCATTCTCCTGAGAGGGTTAACTCTGACCTTAATGAATGAATGAAAGGAAGCTATAGTCTTTACGACATTTTAAAATGTCAGTTTATTTATCTTTATTGTACTCATTTA